>JANRMT010062814.1:75043650-75064520 GCA_026402145.1 Polypterus bichir lapradei
TGGTTATTGAAGCACTGTTTATTTTTGTATATACACTTTTTTTATTTTTGAATTTTTTTGGGTGAATCCTGTATTATACAATGTTTGGAGGAGCAGCTTCCTGACTTGGATCACTGTGGAGGAAGACAGCTTCACATTTTCTTTTGTGTATATATATATGGATTTCACTAGTTTGTGTGTATTTTACTTTTTCATTTGGGACTTCCAGGAAGCACTGTAAATTACTGTATATAGTCATTTCTGGACTCCATTTAATTACTGTTTTTGTGTGTCCTTTGCGGTATTGGACTGTGTATTAATATATAAATTCCGCCAGACATTATTTTTGATTTTTCTTTAAGTGCACCTGTAAATAAAACCTCACTTTATTTTTCAAAAAACCCAACCCTTTTTGTGTCCATGTCTCCCTGTCTTACACCATCATCCTGGTCACGCTCGGCCCCACATACTAGACACCTAGAGTGTAGGCTGGTGGTTCCAATTCTCACTATATGGGGTGTCACAACTGGAAAATGGGACTTGTCGTCCCTATCTGGAAAGGGAAGGGTGATCGCCTGGATTGCAGCAACTACAGGGGGATAACACTGCTCTCAGTGCTGGGTAAGATCCTTACTATGGTCATCCTCAATAGGATCAGTGATCAATTGCTCACCTACCAGCGACCAGAACAGTCTGGTTTTACACCCAAGAAGTCTACCATCAACTGCATCCTAGCACTGAGGGTTCTCATGGAGCACAAACGCAAATATCGGCAGAGTTTCTTTGCATCCTTTGTCGATTTTCGGAAAACGTTCGGCTCAGTTGATCGAGCTGCTCTGTGGGACATCCTGAGGGTTCGCGGGATGCCCTCGAGGTTGCTGGATATCATGGTTGGCCAGTACACTGGCACTGTGAGTGCTGTGCAGAGTGGAGGTAGAACCTCTCTGTTTTTCCCAGTTGATTCTAGCGTTCGTCAGGGGTGTGTTCTTGCTCCTACTCTGTTCAATGCTTGTATGGACTAGGTGTTGGGCAAGGTTGTGGGGTCCAGCAGCTGTGGGGCATCTGTTGGTGAAGAAACATTCATAGAACTTGACTTTGTTGACGATGCTGTGATCTTCGCGGAGTCAATGGAGGCTCTGATCAGGGCGCTCGAGAGACTGAGTAAGGAGTCTGAGTGTCCTAGATAAAAACCAAGATACAGGCCTTTAATGACCTCTTGGGCACAGCCATCAGTGTGTCTGTTTGCAGAGAGAGTGTCAACCTTGTCGAGAGGTTTACTTACCTTGGCAGTGACATTCATATCTCTTGTGACTCTTCTTATGAAGTCAGTAGACGGATTGGAAGGGCATGGGGGTCATGAGGTCGCTGGAAAGGGTTGTGTAGCGCTTCCGATATCTATGAAAAAGGACGAAGGTCCAAGTCTTTAGAGTCCTGGTGCTTCCTGTCTTGCTATATGGTTGTGAGACATGGATGCTATCCAGTGACCTGAGACAAAGACTGGACTCCTTTGTTACTGTGTCTCTCCAGAAAATCCTTGGGTACCGTTGGTTTGACTTTGTGTCGAATGAGTGGCTGCTCATGGAGTGCCGAATGAGACACATTACCTGCATTGTGAGGGAGTGTCAGTTATGGCACTACGGCCATGTGGCACGTTTCCCCAAGGGTGATCCAGTTCGTAAGATCCTCATTGTTGGGGACCCGAGTGACTGGACCAGGCCATGGGGTCGCCCACATAACACCTGGCTGCGGCAGATAGAGGATCATTTCCGGAGGGTGGGACTGGACCACGTGTCTGCCTGGGGAGTTGCCAACCTGGATCCTGAGTTGTTTCGTTGTGTAGTGGGTGCGGCAACGCACTGTACCAGTGCATGCTCCCCAACTTGACTTGACATGAATTGTACCATAAATGTTGTAAGTCACCTTAAATAATGGCGTCAGCTGAATGAGTAAATGTTTCTGCCTTCAGTGCATTATGATTTTTTCTTCCTAGTCAGAGGCTGAAATCTTTTGCCAAGTCTGTTGTCTGACTTTATTTATTTATCTTTTTTTTTTTTCAAATTATTTTTGGGTCTGCGGTGATATTGTAAATGGTATATTTTCACTAAATGCATTCAAAAGCGATCATCTCTGCAGGACAGTGAAAGTGTTCAGCTGAACAAATATTTAGATGAGCTTGTTTAGTTGAGACCCTGTGGCTCTTGTGCAAGGCAGTTTAAGGCTCCTTGTTATTGCTTCCATGCACTGTTTAAAGAAACCTCACTGATTGATTGAACAGTTGTTATATTATTTTTTTAAGCCTTAGTATGGATTTCCACATAACTGAGTTTCTCATGCACAACACTTCTTGATAAACTGGCCCAATGTTCATTGCCACTGTTGTTTTCTTTATTTGTTGCTTTTTTATTGAAACTGCCTCACTGACCAATTTTTGTTTGATTAAACTATTGCTCTTTAGTCCAGAGTTAAAGAAGAAAACAAGTCGTATCTGTTGTTTGTCACTTAGTGCACCCTTCAGTCCTTTTCCTGAAATTTGCTGTACCAATTTAAAGTGCAAAAGCCAAACCAGGAAATGGTAAGCTTGAATTTTCAGGCTTGAGGCATTTAAACAAACAGGACTATCCATTTCCATCACAAAAAGTGTGAAAAATGATTAGTGCTATGAACTTCATGAAACACACTTCTCCACACCAGTGTATGCATACAATGTGGACATTCATTGCATTTCCCGAAAGGCTCCTTACTGAACATCTGCTATTTAAAAACTAAGCTCTTGGTCTGTTGTGTTCTGTTTATCTAAAAAAATCCAGCTGATGTGACATTAAAATGACTTCAGTGTCTATGTTTTCTTAACTTCCTAAATTCCAGACGCTCTATGGTAAGTATAGTCTGCCTAGCATATAAGTAAGGCATGACAATTGAACGCTAAACAACAACCCCAACCCTTAAAGCATAAATGTCTAGCCGCCCAGTGCTTCCTCGTGTGAGGGTAACATTTTACTTTAAAGGCTTCAATTCGACACTGCCTTGAAAGCTAAGATACTTTTGTTCAAATTTGCATTATTGATTTGCCATGCAAGTTTTTGGCAGTTGTCAGCAAGACAACCTAGTTGGTTTTATAGCTCTGATTCCCAGATATCACTTTCAATTTGAGGTTTGCCTGAACTGCGGATAGAAAGAGAAATCATGTTAAAAGGAGTGCCCCCTCTTGGCCCGTGTAGGGTAATGCTTACCTGTGTAGAGCCTTGAGGATGCCTGATATCATGTAAAATGTTAAATAACACCTTCAGTATCTCTCTCTGTAGACCATACTTTCATATAGTGCCACTCAATAACTATCTGGTTTTAACAAGCACAAAAGTAATAACGAAATAGACAGAAATTGCTCATTTATTTTCAAGGTTTTTTTAATCAATCATTATAAATGGGGCTTCACAGATCCAGTGTCCTGGGTGCCAATATTATGCTTGGTCATTGTCTGGGTGAAGTTTGCACTTTCTCCATATGTATGTGTTTGTATTCCACATTCTAAAATGTGAGTGTTACGTAGATTCTTGATTCCAAATCTGTTGGCCCTGTGGTGGACTGGCACCCTGATTAAAGTTGAATGATTCCAACCTTGCACTCAGTGCTGCAGGGATAGGCTCCACAACCATAAACTGGACTCACTGGAGTTGAGATGGCATATTATGTTATATTGCTGTTGGGGTAGACTCCAACACCCTAGACTCTGAATAGGAATACCATATACTGTATACTCACGTATAAGTCGGGTCTTGAAACCCGAAAAATTAATCATAAAATCCAGACCCCGACTTATAGGCCCATTCAAAAATGCGACATTTACATATTTTTTTTTTACATCTCCAATCTTGCATCAGTTTCTCAGACGCATCGAATTTTGTTGCAGCTGCGCAGTTACCAATTTCTTTCACCACTTCAATGACTTTTAATTTAAAACCAGCTTCATATTTTCTTCTGATCGGACACTCCATCCTAGATAAGGGATGCTGTTAGGATAAAGGTGTATGAGGGTGTGAGATAAAAAAAACACAAAACAGTCCAAATGTCACTTTGGAATAGTTCGGGTATCACTGTGTGGTCACGTAGGCACAATACATAGAAATAAAAAGGCAGTGTGTTCCGTGGTTACTCTCTCTCAGGTGGGCGTTAGCATATCGTAATCTCTTGCACCAATAGCGTGAGTTTTCCGCATTCGACTTATACGACTGACACTATAAAATACTAGAAATTATACAATAAAATCAAGTCCTGACTTATCCGTGAGATAACTTATCCGTGAGCATATATGAAAATTGAGTTTATAAATATTAGGTATTCTGTAGGCCAGTCGCCTAATATCTGGTTAATCATGAAAGAAGTAGTAGCATTATGAGGCAGCAGGTTCAAGTGTGGCAATAAAAAATAAAGAAAAATTGAAAAATAAAACAAAGAAGCAATTTTTGGTTTATTGAATCAAGCAAGCCGTTTCTGGTGAACCTAGCTGACCGGCTTGCTTTGGTGGCCATGTCACTGTACAATTAAACCACTTGCATTAATTTTTACAAATCAGATTCTGACAGTTCTCTAGAGGTCTGATTACAGGAATTTTTCTGCTTTGTATTACCTGGTTTTGGGTACATTTTGGAACTGTTAAAAACTGGCTTGGTCAACAGCTTTACATAAAACATATTTTCATTCTACACTTAAAAAAAACCCTCTTGATACCCTACTGTTGCAACTCTGAGCAGTGTTTGTTTATATAACAGTGTACTTTGAAGAGTAATTGAGGTGCAGTGCCACCTTTGTAAAGGGCAGGTTATCTTTATCCAAGATGGTTACAACACAATAATATTTTGTAGCAGGTAATGTGACTTTAATTAAATAGCAATTTATATTGGCAATAGTCAAATATGCTGTTTGTATATTTTCAGCATAAGTCTTTTTGAAATGGTCAAATGTGAGAATTTAAAATCTTCAAAATAAAGTAGTGCAGGAGGTTCCCAGAGTTGTCTTGCTGAAGCCAGGCGTATAATATATACATCTGGAGACAATCACAAATGAATTTTGCTTAAAACTAGTAGGAACAAAAAGACAGATCACTGAATGTCACATTTCTAAACCAATCCAATGCCTTTTGAAGGCAGTGCTCAATGTAGGGAATGGTGATGTTGAACTTTAAATATTAGTGGTGCTTTCTTTAACCTGGAGAACAAGCTTCTGCTAAAAAAAACCCTATTAGACATATAAATGTGTGTTGTTTGTGCAGAGAGCACATTACACATTTTCAAAATAAACATAACCTGATGCAAGGGAAGAACCTTTCTATAGCATTAGATTATACATTGGCATTTTAAGACATCAATGGACAATTGTTAAAGGTGAACAGTACATTGTCGCAGGGACTGTGTGTGCTCTCTGTTGTTCTGCATTACGATGATAGTGTAGGCTGTTGATGTAAGGCTGAAAGAATTAGCAGCAATATTCCCGAAAATAGAAACGGCAAAATATGCAATTGAAGTAAACGACGTGTCAAACTCCATCAAAGGAACTGTGCCGTTCAGAGAGATGATAACGAAGAGCCCCCGGAGATGCAGATTTCAGTACTTAAAACACCCGATTCAACAAATTCTCCTAATACCACCAACAGATGCACAGATGAGGCTGCATAACATCCACTTTCTGACTGCACATCCAACTAAAGATATTTAACGTTATTGTCCAATTGGAAATGCAAACATGCCATGATAAAATGTCTTCAGTGTTTTTAACAGGTTGTATATTGTAGCCTGTGGCCAGGACTCCTCCACACTGGGAGGACCGGGGAAGCAAGCGTGGATGGATCGTTACTTCCCTCGGGACTCTAGATGGCATCCCCCCTGGGTTGTAGAGGTGCCTCGGCCTCCCGCAGGGCTTCATGGGATTTGGAGTTCGATACAACCCTGTTGGGATCTGCAGGCACCACCAAGGGGTGCTGCAGCAAGAGTTTCTGAGCCCTTATGGGCAGTTCTTCCTCCTCACACGGAAGTGCTGCCGGAAATGCGTAATCAAACACCTGGAGCACTTCCGCGTGAACTATATAAGGGACCAGCAGACACCACTCCGGGAGCCAGAATCGAGAGGATAGGGATTAAGCTTGCCAGAGAGGAGTAGAGGAGAAAGGAAAAGAAGAAAAGTGTGTGTTTCTGTGCTTATTGGGACTGTTTTGTGCCTGTGGGAAATGGGGAAGACATTTCCCACGTGGTGAAGAATAAATAAAAAACATTTATTTGTTTTATAAGTGTGCCTCTCGTGTCTGTCTGTGTCCGGTCAGGCGTTGATATAGCGCCTTTTTGTTACAATATCCATAGACCACAATGCTTATCTAAACTCTGTTTGGTGGTGTCATGTCATATAGTGATGCAATAGTGAAAATTACAGAAAGATATTGTTGCAGGCAGAAATACTTCTGAAACTTGTTGAGCTTAGTAGCTGCGGTGGTCTGCATGTGTCTGTCTGTTTCCACTGTCACATAGCTCAGTACAACATTCAAATGAATTATTAAGCTTCAGTTACCTTATGCTACTAAGCTTCTGAATGAATTACAGAAATTTTAGATTTTTATTTTCTCTCAACATCAAGTCTTTTGTTCAGTATGTTTTGCTTTCTCCCAGAAACTCTAATGGTGGTTGAAAATGTAAGTACTGAAGAAACTGGGGAGAGGGTGTTTTAGGCAGTTCAGTAGGTGTAGCATTTGCAGTGCAGGATCTCTCCACTATTCACTGCACACTTCTTAATGGGTTGTCACCGAACGTGTGTTCTTGTTTGAGAAGCACATCTGGCCCTGCTTGAGTATGTCCAGGGTGGACGGGCTCATGACCAAAAAATCAGGAGAATCATTGTTGCCGTTGTCTGTAACTGCAATCCAGAGTTGTATAGCCTTCTACAAAAGTAGCATAATCATAATGGAGGGAGTTGGCTTTTACAACGGAGACCTATGCAGACTTGTGTGATGCACTTTGACTGTATAGATACACGGTAATATTCAGTAAGTGCACAGACACATTGTAGAAAAAAAGACAATTGTTACATTGATGTCTTTTTATAAATTACCAAGATGACTGTATACTGAAAACTCCTCTCAATCTGTGTCCAATAAATTCAGTGCATGTGGACATTTTATCAAGATGGAGTGATAGTCATGATGCATTCTATGCTGTTGCCAATAAACTCAGTTGATAGGACAGCTTCATGCAGTGTTCAGATTCTAGTGCTAATTATTTTTATATTATTTACATTGCAAGCAAATAATGCAAAAATGCCTCACCATTTACTTATTTATCTCAGATTTGTATCCAAAGCAGCTTACAGTGGTTATCTTGTACTTTAAACTGGCTGCCGCTGTAAGGCTGTCATGGGGTGGATTGCTCATAATCTATTCCTGCTCCCAGCTTGTAATACACATACATCTGACAGTGATATGAAGTAAATCACATCCATGTCATGGCCACCAGGTATCATGAAGCCTTCAACATTAGTAAATAACAATTCACATTTTCTGAAGCAAAAAAAATATTTGGATGAGCACATATTTATTCATAAACACATTATTCAACCTGTGTATTAAAGATCAGAGATCATGGTGCACCTAATTCCATCCATTCATTTTTTGAACACTCTTTTTTCATTGTAGTTTTGACAGGAAGCTGGAGCTGATCTTGCGGAGTAATAACCAACACTAGATGAGAAGCATATTTATGTCAAATGATAATTATCCAGTCATGAATTAGTCCAACATGGAATTGTTTGTACTGTGCAGGATGATGTACTTCACACACAGTGGCTGGGTTTGGTCCTGGTGGTTGTGAGGCAGAAGCAATAACCACTGCTTCCCAGTGCCGCCCAGTTCACTATTGTTTGTTATCCCTGACGTTTTTTTTCTGTTGTCCCAAACACTTTCCATCCCCTTCATGATAATGACTACTGGTTTGTGCTCATTTTATGAGTGCAGGTGACCATTTTATCGAGATGAAAGGCACTATAAAGTTTAGAAAGTAAAGACAAGATACAACCAGATGTATCAGCAGCTCTCCCGGTGCCTCATGATGTTCAAGATGGAGTAAATCACATCCCTACCACTAACATAGTGACTTACTGTATAAAATTCAGGGATCAATACTTAACTGCTCCACTCCTCATCTCCCTCTCTCTTTCTCTCTCTCTGTCTCTGCTCTGCTTTATAAATTCAACAGTAACCCAGGCTTGCACATGTTAGTCCTTAAATTGGTAATTTCTGAAGCAGACCCTGTGCTCTTTCTTCATGTCGCTATTAATCTCCGGAGCTGAATTTTTCATGCAGTAATTAAAATATGTAGGTCAGATCTCCCATGACACCTATTTCTGCTAATATGGGAAACCTGTGGTTGAATTCACTAACGCCTGCTCTTTGCAGAGCAGAGATCTAAAGGATGAAGGGTGACATTTTTCCCCATTTTGTAAATTAATGCGATTGATCTGCCTAACAAGAACAAAGTTAGGCTTCAAAATACCACATGATAAAGAGATTAAGCCTTTAAATGGCTTTCCAAAGGCAATCTTTATTGCAAGGCCCTGAGCGGGGCATTGAACTTTCAATTAGAATTTCTAATAGGCTATTGACTTGAATGTTTAAAATGTTGCGACAGATAGCCTTATAGATCATGAAAATTTTTTTGCAGTCCTGGAACATTGCCTAACCTGAATTTAGTTTCAAAAATCTGTTTACTTGTTTATGTTTTTATTTATATGTTGCTTTTAAGCAAAGTTGTCAAGAAGGTGTGCAGAGATACATTACTTGCTTCTGATCTCATCTCATTTCAGTTAATGGCAGCCTTTGTAATGAAAGGTATGGAGCATTTCAGAAATTGTTAATTACTCTCTTGCCCTTTCTCTGTTCGTATATTCTGATTACTGGAAAAAGGCAAGCTGGCTGGACATGCAGAACCATAGCAGGTTGGATACCTGGAGAAAGTCGAGATGAACACATCACTCTTAGACTCAAAATGCAGTCAGTAAAACATGACATAGAATCAAGTCCAGCATAGTATTCTTAAGTGTATCATAAAGTGCCTGCTAAAAAGAACAAGAGAAATATATTATTGATGACGAAGATATGAGTTTGCAGCAGAAACATATTATATAAAAAAATAGAGCTCTTTGATAAGAGACAGTTCACATGAGACTATTTCATTTTGTATCTTTATTGTCAAACACATTTGGATATCTTAAACATAGCTTCAAAATATCCCTTTGGTCACATTGTTTGCATGCTTTAGATTGATGCCATAATCAACTTTTATTTATTTATTTTATTTCTAATCCATTAAAACACTAGGAGTTCATAATACAAGTCTATAACAGAGTCCTGACAAGGTCACATTTTCATGAATCACATCTGCCCCATACTCCCAATAACGCATCTACAATTGAACTGCAGCCCATGTGTACTGTAAATATGAATTAACTCTGCAATCTGACATGACCTGATCCAAATTCCTCACATATTCATTATTAGGAGCAACAGTGAATGAGCAGCTATCAAAATATCCATTTGTAAATTCATGCTTCATGGAGTTTAATACTATAAAGTTACCAGAAGCAACATGTTTAGAGGTGTGTGGCATGAGATGGTGTAGAGTTTGGTATTGTCAGACTTCTGCATGTGCGTGGTAGGTTCAGTGTTAAGAGAAGGTAGAGACCTTATGACATTGGGCGTGACAATGGTTTCCTAAGATAAACTTCTTAACTGTGTAGTTTACTCTTCTCTGTAACATTATACCAGATCACAGTGGCACAAGCATCATACATGCAGAAAGATACACATATATAAAGGCATATATACAAGTCAGGTCCAGAAGCATTTGGACAGTGACACAATTTTCATCATTTTGGCTCTTTATGCCACCGCAATGGATTTGAAACAAAGCAATCAAGATGTGATTGAAGTATAGACTTTCAGTTTTAATTCAAGGGGTTAACAAAAATATTGTATTAGCCGTTTAGAATTGACAGACCTTTTTATACGTGGTCCCATATTTTGAGGGGCTGAAATGTATTTGAACACACTAACATATTCATAATTATAACAATCATTTTCAATATTTGGTTGAAAATTCTTTACAATCCATGGCCATCTCCAAGTGCTGGGTTTCCACTCTACTGATGCTTTACCAAGCCCTTCCAGCAGCTATCTTAAGTTTCTGCTTGTTAGTATGACTTTCTGCCATCAGTTTTGTCTTCAGCAATTGAAATGCATGTAGAATTAGGTTGAGGTCACTTGACTGACTTGACCTTTGAAGAATATTCTAGTTGTTTATGTTGAAATGCACTTCGTTTGCTTTTGCAGTGTAGTTTGTCTTATTGTGTACTGTGAAGTATCTTCCAATCATTTTTGCAGCATTTGGCTGAATTTGAGCAGATAGTATAGCCCTATACACTTCAGAATTCATACTGCTGTTTCTCCCAGCAGTTATATCATCAATAAACAGTAGTGACCCACTTCCATTGCCAGTCATGCATGCCCATGCCATAACACTGCCTTCACCATGTTTCACAGATTATGTGGTATTCATCTGATCATGAGCCGTTTCCTCTCTTTCCATACTCTTCTCTTTCCAATATTCTGGTATATACAGTATTGATCTTAAGTTTCATTTGTTCACAGAAAATTATTCCAGAACTGGACAGGCTTTTAAAAAAATGTTTTCTGGCATAGTCTAATTTGTCCTTCCTATGTTTATGGTTTACCAGTAGTTTGCACTTTGTAGTAAACTCTCTGTCTTTACTTTCATGAAGTCTTCTCTGGATTGTAGACTTTGGCAATGGCAGGTCTACCTCCCGGAGAGTGTTCTTGTTTTGGCTAAATGTTGTGATGGGGTTTTTTTCTTCACCAATGACAGAATTCTGCAATCATCCAGCTCAGTGGTCTTCCAGACCTTCTGGTGTTGGTGAGTTCACCAGTGCATTCCTTCTTTTCAACAACATAACAAATGCACCAAATGGTTGATTCGACCACTCTTCATGTTTCTGCTATCTCTCAGATGGGTTTGTTTTGTTTTCTCAGCCTAATGATGGACTGTTTTTACTCTTTGGACCTCATTTTGAGAGTCTGCAGTGATAGCTTCCAAATTCAAATTCTACACTTGCAATCAACACCAGACCTTCTAATTGCTTAATAGTTAATGAAATATTGAGGGACCGACTAACACCTGGCTAATAAAACATGTCACAGTCAAATGTCCAAATACTTTTGAACCCCTGAAAACATAGGGAACAGGTATAAAAATGGCTGTCTTTTCTAAACAACATATACAAAATATTTGTGAAACCCCTTGAATTAAACCTGAAACTCTACACTTCAATCACATAATGATTGCTTTCTTTCAAATCCATTGTGTTGATGTACAAAGCCAAAATTCTGACAAGTGTGTCACTATCCAAATACTTATGAACCTGACTCTGTGTGTGTGTGAGTGTGTGTATGTATGTGTGTATATATATATATATATATATATATATATATATATATATACAATGTTGATATATGTATACAGGTCAAATTACGTTACAATGAAATTTTCATTGCAATGAAGTAATTTCATTACAACAAAGTGCCCAAAAGACCTTGAAATGCCTGAATGAATCATCCACAGAGCAGTTAGTTCTGTGGTCGCTGCTTAGTTGTGCACAACAAACCCCAACAGAAACATTTCTCTCTTTCTTCAAACTTTCTTTGAACTATTTCTTGCTGTGTTTGTTTTTTGTGGTTCTTCAATGACACCTTTTGCTTATTGCTCGGCAACATTTGAAAAACATCCATTGGAACTTAAATCATTGTCACCCTCCTATAGAAATGGCAGACACGAAAAAACGACAACAGTTCTCATTAGACAAAAAACTTTAAATTTTTGCGTTTCTTGATTCCGGCAAAAAGAAAAAAGGCCTTGCCAGTGTATTCGGAATTTTGCCATCGACACTGACAACTTTCTTGAAAGACTGAGCACAAAAAGAAGAAAAATTTCAGGTTGCAAACCTTGGGCCTCAGCACAAATATATGAGAACTGCTGCATTTAAAGACAACTAAAAAGCAGTTTTTATGTGGTTCAGTGGTGCTCGTTCAAGAAACATTCCTATTAGTGGACAGTTTTTCATTCAAGAAAAACCAAAGTCACTGTCTATGTTCTTGGGCCACAAAAATTTTACTGTCAGCTGGGGTTGACTAATTTGCTTTCGGGATCATTTTGGAATTGCAGGCAAAGCAATCTGTTGAGAAGAATCTGCAGTTCCAATTAAAAAAGCAAATGAATGGTGTGCAAGTGAAATCAGGAAAATCATTTCAGCTGATGAGCCTGAAGACATCTACAATGCTGATGAGATTGGAATCTTCTACCAGCTGCTACCGCATCGCACTTTAGCACTCAAAGGTGATCTATGCCGAGGAGGAAAAAAAATCTAAACAAAGGTTGACAGCTCTCCTTTGCTGTAATTCAACAGGCAGCAACAAAGTTTTTCCTCTCATCATTGGCAAGTTAACCAATCCTCAGTGTTTCAAGCATGTTACATTCCTTCCCTGTGCATATAAAGCAAACTAGCGAGCTTGGATGACTTAAAACATTTTGGGAAACTGGTTGCGACAACTTGACAAGGATATTGTGACGCGTGAGTCGCTATCTTGCACCCCAAAACACAAGACTGAGTCTCAGTCCTTTAGTAAAATCAACTTTATTCAGCTTGAAACAGGAACAGCACGGTTATTTATTGTAGCGTGATTTGCCACTCTTCTATACACAGACACAACAGTCAGGCAGGGTCGTAGCCAGGTTAATGATCAAATGCATTTATAATGTGCCTGACATCACCTATCGCAGGCGCTTATAGCACAACCGCAATCAGCTCGGATTTGCTTCCACGACACTCTGCTGCAGCAATGTGAGCCTGCAGTTGCCCCAGCAATGGACAAGTAATCTCCCACAAACACAGCAATCATGCTTCGGGACACACAACAGCGTGTTTTTCGGTTGGGGGGTGGGGGGTCTCAAAATAAAGAAGATGAAAAGGAAGATTCTGATTCTGTTTGATAACTGTGCTGCCCACAGCATGCTTCCACATTTAAGTAATGTTCACGTTGAGTCCCTTCCACCCATTTGCACAGTATATTATCTCAAGGAAATGCTGAGAAAAATTCTAGTCAGCATAACTTGTAGACAGGAGGAGATGAAAAATAACGTGAAAGAAGCTATTGAAATGATTACAAACAACTTTACACAAGTTAAAGAAAGCACTATAGCGACAAATACAGAATCACATTACTACAAAGTTTTCATTGCAACTAAATATTTTTTAGGTCTCTGGCACTTCGTTATAACAGAATTTGACCTGTATATGTATATATGGAGTTTTGCCAGGAAGAATTAGTTAAACCACCCAAATCCAAGGTGCAAAGCTTATAGAGATTTACCCAAGAAGACTCAAAGCTGGAATTGCTGCCAAAGGAGCTTCAACAGAGTGCCAAATTTGAATTCTGAATTCTTACATGAATAAGAGATGCCAGTTTTTGATTATATACAGTATATCCTGTATTTACTGTATGTCACAGCTTTTATATAAACTACTCACATGGCACAAAAGCACATGTATATACAGAGACATATATACAGAAATAATCCCATTTCCCTAAAATATTTCATGTTTTATCAACCTTTAGCAGTTAATTGGCAATCCTTGTTGCAAGCCTGATTCATTGCTTGAATGCATAGATACAATCTTTGCTCCATCATGATGCTGAAAAGGACAGCCCAATGAATGGCATTTCCATTGAAGAATAGGGCAAAGGGCATTACCATCCCTTTCTAGCCTGCAGGCATGGTTACAAGCCATGTGTTGTTTTTGCTATAGATTAAACATTTTTAATTCTATGTCAGAGATGTACTACCTCAAAGACTGGAGATAGTATTATAAATGAAAGTCGACCAGGAGACAAGACTTGTGTTAATTTTGATAATGGGAGGTTGAAGCAATTTTTAGCCAAGACCAAAGCTAAACGCAGCAATCAAAGTCAAAGAGAATGAAACAAAAGTCAACAACTCTGTATCTAAGAGATCTTTTGTCAGAACCAAGACGTGATCAAAGATTCAGTCAGAAATAAAATTATGGGTGTGTAACCAGGAAATAACCAAAAAACAAAGTCTTTGAAAAGCAATTTAAAGTTTTACCTACCAAATTGAGATAAAGCATGGCTGCTTATGCTGACCTTGAAACCCTTAATGTAATGAGGTGAGGGTCATAACCTCTGAGAACAACCTCCCCCCCAGCAACCAGAGGACACATCATAGAAACGTGATCCACAAAATGGTGGTGCCTAAAAAAGACAAAATGGATAGTATAAATAATTATTAAACTTTGTTAAGGTGCATGAAACTCAAAACAACCCTCAAATCTGACAGTCAAATCCCTATAATTGATATACAATTAGCAGCAATACTCCACTAGAATTTGCATAGTAAACTTTTATAAATCAGACATCATAACAAGAGAGAAGAAATAAAAAATATATATTATTATTTTTGTGTTTTATTTTTGCTACATCCAATTTGAACATTTTAAAATTTAATTAGCTCCTTAACCAGTCTAAATAAACTTAAAATTCACCCATTTTTCACGTTTTCTGCAGATGACTGTTGGGTGCCCACAGGTATTCGGTCTGATCCAGGCCAGGACAGTAGTTTGTATTCTCAAAATTGAACGATTGATAGTTGAAGTAACTGGGCAGAGGTATAGCAGTGAACTCAGTGACAAGAAATGAGTCTGCAGTCCGGCGGTTTGTACTCCAGTGCCTTAGCTGCACTGCCTGTGCATGGATATCAGTTGTCAAAGGAAGACTTTTCAATAAGTTGTTTTATGAATTATTTTCAAAAGAAAATTTGTCTCTTATAAAGTCTTTTTTTTTATTGTCAAGTGCATTAGAAATAATAGCTCTTGAGGAACTTTTGGTTCCACCTCTCATCTTTTCAAAATATTGTATGTGTCTGCTTGAATTTTTATGGCTGAATGGCAAAACCAAGAGTGGCAGGGACTGCTTGCTGGTTTTATGGGCTTCATGACTGCAGGACTGCATGAAACAGCTCTGAGCACCTATAAAGTCAGACAGTGGGTGCCAGTTTGATCTTTTGTTTGGGAATAAAAGTTATGCATTTGTATGATAGCTAAGCTAAAAGTAAACTTAAGTGCATGTCTTCTAAGGTATTGAAGTGACCTTGTCACCGGTTAGTAGTTTGCCCCTCGATGACTGAAAAGGGGAAATGGTGGGACTTTGCAGTCACAAGGAATTGCTGGAAAATGGTGAGCTGGCAATATTGTCTTTTGGTATAGCTCTCTGAAGAGATGTAGTTACAGCATGGAGTAGTTTACTGGTGAAATACAACAATATAATGATCGCGAGGACATCCTGGTTAATGAGCAGCAAGAGACCACTAAGACATGATGAGAAATCGTGAAGTTTCTCTCTCAGGTTTTAGATAACAGTTTAGTGTTGTTCTTCTAATTGCTACAGAGTGTGTTCAGTGTAACAGAAATTAGTCTTTTAGTTTAAATATAAGAACTGTATGTCAGTTCAATTCAGCTCAGCAATGACAGGTATTTGTTGCTAGTCATGCTGTTGTAGAAATATTAATAAGCAGCAACAGTGCAATGCATGGTACACTGGCATTTTTGAACACACAAAATTGCTAAACAAGGCAATGTCAAAAAATAAAATGAATAAATATTGATGAATGTATATAATTACATAATTATAAGATGTTATCATACCACATGTGCTTGGCAGGACAGTACTGATAATTATATAAAGGTATTAAATATATAATTATAAGAAGTAGTCATGCCATATGTACTTGACAGAACAGTATTGATAAATATATAAAAGTAAGATGTAATCATACATGTACTTAATGAGACACATACCACCCAGGTGAAATTATCAGTAATGGCGCTCAGGAAGAGAAAATGACAGCATGTGAGTTAGCAGTTTAATGACCGAGCGATAAAAACTGTTTGAAAGTTTAATTGTATGTTATCAAATGCTACAATGTTGCTTATTGCACGTTAGGAAGGTTTGTTTTTAGTGTGCATGGACTTTGATACAATGGTAAGCACTTCTTTCAAACTCCTTTTCTCAAAAGTGTGCTTAGAACTTTGGAACAATTGTGACAAGAACATTCGGCGTAACTAGCTCAGCAATCATATTCATTTAGAGTGTCCAAAATAACATCAAGTCGAGATCTGAAGGTCCCCTGCTTTCTACCACACAATCTTTGAATATCATTAGTTATGAACAGAACTGTTTTAACCACCATATGTATGTACAGTAATTTCAGGGTTTTGTGCACTCTACTCTTTAGTTTTGCACCTATCTGTCTCAATTTTGATAATTTTTTTTATCATTTTTTATTGTCATATTTACTTACATTTTGTTGCCATTTTCTTCATTGTGGATCTCACCATTTTGTTGGGTTTTCAGGTCAGGCGGCTTTGCCAGGTTTGTGATGAGTTCCCATTGCTATCTTGTGATACCTGAATGTGACAAGTATCAGGATCCTGGGAATTTTTTGCAAATTATTGACAGGTTATTTTCTGGTTCTAGTATTGAGCTGCATATTGTTATGGGGTTTTTGACACTGAGGAATCCGATGAAACTATTTGTTTTTCAATTCCATACTTCATTTTAAAGTTCATTTTTTGATTTGGGATGTTTTTTGTTTTGCTGTGCTAAATTGCCTAGTTTTGTCCAGTAAGGTTCGTGGCTTCAGAGGACGTGATCCTGTCAGTCATTACACATCAAGATAAAAGGGCCATTCAAGGTTCGCTTCCTTATCCAACTACTCGTATTCCAAAACTCTCCTTATGCTTTAATTTTGTTAATTAGTTTTTGATTTCTTACTGATTTTAAACTCTACTATCCATGTTGTCCTTGTTCTTGTCTCGAGATTTTTGTTCTCCTGGTTCAGATCATTGCTTTGTTTATATTTTTTTCTTCTTTCTCTTTTTCTCTTGTCCTCTGGGCAGAATAACATGGTGTGACTCATCACTGGAAGATAATTAAGATTGTGGCACACTGAGGATTTTAGATTGGTGCTAAAAGGCTTTTATGAATTCATCAGACGTTGAACTGAGCAAGAATATTTTGGCTTTGATTTTTGGTTACTATTTTGGCCTTTAGTCATTCAGTTTGGTATGACATGCTGTGTTTTGGCCACTGTATGTTTTAAACTTCAGATGGCTTCTTTTTCATTTTCTGATAACATTGCTATTACCTGCCTGTTCCTCATGGCAGAACAATATGGTCCTGTGGTTATAGTCGGCAGAAGATTAAAGTTGTCATACCAGTGGCTTGTCAGTGAACTGTCTACTGTGCATCTGTGAAACTTTATATTAATAGTAGTAGAAGTAGTAGTGCTGGTATTTCCGCATGTACAGACTGCAGTGAAATTCTTACTTGTAACATGCAACACATTGCCACTTTTTGGCACCATGATAAGCAAGAATGCATTAAAATGTTGAAGTTCATTTTGGTTAATAGAAAACACACATTAGCATACCTAATGTTCCTCTTACTCTAGTAGTAGTAATTTTAGTACCTTGCATAGTGTTAATTTCGTTCTCTTCACGAAAAAAAATGTACAGTATTTGTTTTAAACATGGTTTGCTCTATCTAGGAATATTATTAAAATTAAGCAAAATTGAACTGTATGTGTTGTGCTTAACATAAGGTAAAAAATGTGTGTATTAAGTATGGTGAGCTCTTCAAAAGTCCCTTGATGCCCAGCAGTGTGCACACTTTGCAGAGAGAGCGGCCAGTGAAGCCTCTGCAGTCCATTTGAGCTTTAAGGTAGTGAACTTGCCACCCATGTTTCCAACATTTATCCAGAAGTCCCTGGTAGTTGGCCTCCTTCATCTTATCTTCCCAAGGCACTCTCAATTCAATCATGACAGGCTGTTTTGAAACCTCTGAAGAAATAAATAAGATCTGGTTGCAAAGATGTTATTGTGATGTGAGCCACAAATTTACAGTAAGCTGGTTACCCGGTTTAACCATTAGCTGCCACTCACAAGAAATGTTAAGTAGGGCTCCTGATTCTCTGGGCTGTGGTTTGGGCTGCTCCCTTTCCTTCACAAAGTCCATGCGCTTTCTTCTGGGGGTCAGCAGCGGTTCCTGCTATTAGTGATTACAGAGCACACAGTCATGTCGCCAGCTATATTGGCCCTCCACCAGGACTTCTGGGTAACTACTGAGAATGTACACCAGTGTTACTCTTCCAGAGCAGAGCAAGAAAGCAGATGCCTCAGACTTACTACAAAGGTGGAGATTTGCTGGTCTGGATAAGATATCATAGTCAACCTTGATCAAAAATTTTAAATGTAGTGGTTCAGCTTGCCAGATATTTGACCAAGCAAGCACCGCATTCTTTTATCTTATCCAGGCCCCCTTCTGTCCCATGCTTGTGATCCTTCTGTTATGTACTTCCTCCTGTGCTGCTCACACTTCCTTGTGAATGCGGTGGCTCCTCTCCTTGCCCTGTGCGTTGCTGTATTGTGGCATATGGAGACTGCCTGAGCCTGCTCTTTACATTGCCACTGCTCCAACCACTACTGAGTGCCATCTTAAGTTACTTGATGGCTTTGACTGGAGCAATGATGAGTGTGTACTTAAGTGAGACTGGAACCCAATTTGGTGCTGCTTACTGCCTTGTACCTTCTGCTGCAGGGTTAAACATTTTTGACATCTTAAACTGCATTATGCAGGTAATGGAAGGATGGATGCCCATTTCTCATCATGATATCACGTGCTATCTTGTAATTTACATTTCATAAATCATCTATTTGTTTAAAGCATAGCTGAAAGTTGTTTTAAGCATTCTGTCTTTGCTGGAATCAATTACCTGTTTAATTTCTACTTGAACATTTTTCTTAATTTTTTTATTTTTTTTCCTGGGATGTTTAATTCATTGGTCCATGATCTCACAAGACGCTGCCTGTCTTATATTACCTGTACTTCAAAAAGTATCCATTTTGCTTGCTGGAATACTTGGCCAGAGGTGTGTTTGGGTGGGGGGCATTTTGTTAAATAGATTATTGCCCCTATCTCCTGTTTGTCTGACAGAAAGATCCCCCCCCCCAAAAAAAAGCTTTTGAAGCTGGGTCCCTCATTGTCTCTTGACTAGCTTGAGTTCTACAGCTAAGAAGAGACCTTGGTGTTGCTTAGCAGGAGCCAAGAAAAATGGCAATAATTACTAAGCTAAACCCAAGAATAAAGCAATAAGATCCAATTTGTCAGAGTTTAACTACCCCTTCTATTCAAAAGGGTTAACATTTTGCTTATGTTTCAGCGCATAAAAACTCTAATTAAAACAGCATTACATCCCCGGCTGCCAATCTCCAGTAATCTACTTTAATTGCAGTAATTAAACTATATTTACATGTTCAGAATACTTGTAATTTAGCAAATTGCACTCTCCGCTCTACATTTAATCAAACAAGCAGCTCCAGTATATTTAGTGTGGAATGAAGTAATTTCAATGTTTTGATTACTGGAGCAGTTTTTGACAAAGTAAGTGGACCTCTGGTTGAGGCTCTGTGAAAGGTTAGGCAAACAGCCTTGCAGGGAAGTTATTGTCACGGACTCGATTGTTCCGTGAGCGCTTAATTATACATTGGAGAGCCTTGAGAATTCAATCACAAAGGACAGAATGATTTCTTTAGCAGTTCTACAAGTCCGCCAGTGCCAGCCTAGACAGGCAGAAGGTGTTCAGGAAAGTCACTGGGAGCCAGCACAGCTTTTCCTATCTTATGCAATGGAAGTCATTTCTAGTGTCAACTGAAAAGACCTGAAAGGAAGAATAAGGCATCTGTTCACAAGCCAGGATAATCACTAGCAATAAAATTAAGATAACAAAGGAGAACACCTTTAATGAATAGTTGTAAACAGTAATGCTTAAATACAAAATATTAGGCAGTTAAAATTCAATTGTTATACTGTATTTTCGTACAATTTTTTTCTGAATGCTGGGTTAAAAAAAATGTTCTTCATCAAATTCCATGTACTTTTTAATTGCTGTTTCAGGTACAGCTTCTTTGCTTAATCTTGTATCATACGGCATTTGTTCTTCACTGGGCATACACAATGATGCCATTCAAGGAATTGAAGTTATTGTGTACATGTCATCATATTGGTATTAGTGGTGGAGGATCTGTGACTAGTTGTTGTTCAATTTTCTTAAAGCATTCTGAACATATACCCAATAGAGTTGTATCCATTAATTAATTATTACAATTGTTCCTGTTGTAATAAGACACAGGAAATATTAAAAATAGTTGTCACACTGTAGTGATCCACATACTGTATATGAGAGGGAGTCAAGCTAAAGTTAGAAAATGTGATTTATTAGAAAATGGAACGAACTTAACAGAACTGATAATGTCATTTCTCAATGTATACTCCACCCTTCTCAATGAACTTGTGCCACCTGCCTGGAAGTGCCTGGATTCAAGCAGAATAAAAGGTTTTGTCTTGTACTTACAACCACTCATGCACCCGAGTTATTGTCGAACTCTATATGCCGAGGGGTACTACAGTCACTAGTGCAAGTTACTGTGACTTGCTGGACTGCACTGAGAAGTGTGGAGACTACATTGAGAAATTATATTATCAGTTTTGTTAAGGTTTGCTCCATTTTGTAATAAATTCTTTTTTTTAATTTTAGGTTTACTCCCCCTTGTATTATTTGGCCACAATAAAAGAAAAATTTTTGAAATGTTAAAGAGATCATCTTGCTCTGACACAAGCCTTTGAGCCGGTTATGATATCTGCAAGCTGAAGGGGGGGG
>JANRMT010062814.1:75064620-75118504 GCA_026402145.1 Polypterus bichir lapradei
GGGGGGGGGGGGATTTCAGGAGGGCAGAAATTGGAAGTGAGGTCAGAGATCGAAGAGCTGTCAATCGTCTTTTCTGCAGAGAGGAAAAGAGAGAAGGCATTAGGCAACAGCACCACCTTCTGGCTCGGAGTATAATAGTTATTAAATGAGCCTTGAGGTTGTGTCCCAGACACACATGTGTGACAGTGTATATTTGGGACTTAAAGATCAGGGACTTAAGCCACTGAAGCCACTGTCAGACAAGTAAAATAGGAAAATATACAAGTTCAAGCAACCACTCTCAAGGTAAAATTGAAACAGTAAACTAATTCCTAGTTGAATTCACACAAAGCGTTTTAGGACAAATGAGTTTCACAAATTAGCCATTGCTTCCATGTAATCAGCTATCTGAAGTGAAGGGCCCCAATGTTTTGAAGAAACCTGTGAGTATGTTAGTGAAGGATTGTTTAAACTAGGGAGTTGGGGCAGGGAGTTTATGAAAGATCAGGCTTAGAACTGTATATGAAGGGATGAACAATGGTGTAAAAATGAAAAATAGTAATGTAAAGTATAACCCAAAGTTTAGGTGCAAAAGTAAACTAAGTAACAATAATAGCTTGATGTATTGCTAGAAGCCTCAAAAAATAAAACAAATCAGTTGGAAGTGTACGTAGCAGTGCATAATTATATTATAACAATAACAGAAACCTGGCTAAATAAAGATGGGTGAAATTATAACATAATTGAGTACCCATTTTTAGGAAAGACAGAACTTCAGTTGGATAATGAGCTACATCTTAGTGAGGACGTCTGTATTCATCTGGAAAGCATTATAGGCCTTATTTAAGGACTGTGCTCTAGGCGCCCAAATGCAGACAGTAATTTCAATACGCATTTTTTTAGTAATTTTAAAAAGACAAGTTTATAAGAGAATAATATAGTAATGGGTGACTTTAACTACCTGAATATTAACTGGGCTAACCTTGCAAATAGCAGAGTACAAGAATAGGAGTATATAGACCTAATCAGTGACTGTTTATTTTTGAAACAGTATGTTAAAGTGCCAATGCATAGGAAAGCCTGTCTAAACCAGGATAGAACTGAAGGTGTAGAAGTGATTGAACCAGTTATATTTTGGAAGATCACAGATGCAAAGACAAAAACTTACATGTTTAACTTCTGTAGGGCAAATTTTGAACAAATGCGACAAGAGATGAACTGGAATAAGCTTTTAAGTGTGGAGAGAGTCGAGGAGCAGTGAAACAGGTTTTAAAACATTTTACATACAGTACAATGCAGAACAAGCACAATCCAAAATTTAGAATTAGTAGGAAATTTTTAAAAACCCCTCAGTGGGTAAGCAAAGAGATAAAAAAGAAGCTGCAAAGGAGAAAAAAACACCTGTGTATGGCATATAAGGGTGTAAGAGAGCCTAAGGGCAACCGTGAAGAATGATATTAGGGAAGCCAAAAGGGAGTTAGAGAGGAATAGTGAGATATGACGAGAGATGACCCAAAGGGATTTTTTAAGCATTTTAGTAGTAACAAAATAGTCAAGGAGAAGAGAAATGTATCAGTAACAGTAAAGGGAATTTTAAAAAATACAGACAGTGACATAGCATACGCTCTAAACTCGCATTTTTCTACAGTCTTTACATGTGAGGAAGTGGATAACCTTCCAGCAGTTAAAAGGACAACTAAGGAAGTACTGAAGGATTTAGAAATTGTGGAGGGAGAAGTAATACTCAGATTAAATAGGCTGAAATCATATAAATCACCAGGACCAGATATTTAACATCAAGTTCTTAAAGTGGTTAGAAAGTACATATATGAACCCTTGGCATATATTTTTAGGAAGTCACTGCACACCAGGGATATTATGAAGGACTGGGAAATCACAGATATTATTTAAAAAGGGTGACAATAGGCCAGGTAAGCTTAACATGCATCACAGGTGAATTAATGGAAGAAATTACAGTTATTAAGGATGAGATTGAGCAGCACATGGCAAGTACAGGAGTTTTACTGAACAGTCAGCATAGGTTCAGAAGAGGGAGGTTGAGTTTTATTAACATGCTGGAATTCTATGAGGAAGCAACAAAAGGATATGATCAAAGTGGAGCATATGATATTATTTATCTTGATTTTCAGAAAGCATTTGATAAGGTGCCACATGACAGGTTGGACATCAAACTAAAAGAAGTAGGAGTGTGAGGATGGGTGAAAGATTTGCTAAAACACAAGAAAAAGAGCTATGGTGTGAAGAACCTTATCAGAACCGGATGGTGTAGAAGTGAAGAGTGGTACCCCTCAGGTGTAAGTGCTGGGGCTGCTATTTTTAATATATGTAAGTGATTTGGGTAAGAATATAAACATCAATCTGGTTAAGTAACTAAATCTAAAGTATTACATGCAAAAGATAAAAATGTTAGATTTGAGTACACAATGGGAGGTCTCATGAGAAAGTGGACTTGTCACTATCAACATCTAGACAGTTTTCAGAAGGCTAACAGAATGTTAGGTTATATAGCACGATATAGCCAAAGTAGGTTATGCTAAAGCATTATAATGCACTGGTGAGGCCTCATCTGGAGTACTGTGTGCTGTTTTGGCCTTCAGGCTACAAAAAGGACATAGCGGTGCTAGAAAAGGTCCACAGAAGAGCGACTAGGCTGATTCCAGGGCTAATGGGAATGAATTATGTGGAAAGATTAAAAGAGCTGAGCCTTTTCATTTTAAGCAAAAGGAGATTAAGAAGTTACATGATTGAAATGTTTAAATTAAGAAGGGAATTAGTACAGTGGATCAAGACTGTTACATTAAAATGAGTTAAACAAGAACACAGTTGGAAACTTGTTAACGGTAAATTGCAAACAAACATTAGGACGTTTTTCTTTACACAGAGAAAGATAGACACATGGATTAAGTTAC
The DNA here is from genome assembly GCA_026402145.1 of Polypterus bichir lapradei. Lineage (NCBI taxonomy): Eukaryota > Metazoa > Chordata > Cladistia > Polypteriformes > Polypteridae > Polypterus > Polypterus bichir. The sequence continues at coordinate 75,067,530 of JANRMT010062814.1, forward strand.
CAGGTAGTGTGATAAACACTAGGACTTTAGGGACCTTTAAAGCTCGACTTGATGGTATTTTGGAAGAATTAAGAGGATAGGGCTGGCAAGCTTTGCTGACCTGAATTGCCTGTTCCCATCTAATTGTTTCTAATGTTCTACATTATTTTCAAACCTGGTAGCCAATGTTATGTTTGCCATGAAAAACAGATAAACTTTCTGAAGCATGAAAGAGACTAGTAGAAGAAACATGAAAACACCAGAAAGAGATTCAATACTGAGAGTCAGTCGTATCTATCATCAAAACCACATTGCTAAACCAGAATTCAAAGTCCCAAACACCAAAAAAATAACAATAATGCACAGAGAATTCCTGGAGTTTTCTGCCAACTTGGATGAAACACTGCTGCCAGGGTAAACATTTAAACCTGTCGCATTAACAACATCAGATGTTATGACCCCTGCAGTCGCACACCAAGCAACCAAGAATCACGTCTTAGCAACAAGATTCACAAAATAGTTACGCCTTTGAAAACCAAGGTGAAATCAGAAAAAGGCACAATAAATGATTAACCAGTAAAAAACAATTGCTAGTCAAAAAACTAACAGCAAAAATTGGGATCCTTAACCCCAAAAACCTATATGTACAAAATATCGATAATTAAGCTGAAATAAGTGAGTAAAAAGTCAAACTGAGTGTAAATGTAACAGCCAGTACCTGTGTGAAAAGCATGCAGTATCCCACTAGTTTTGGTGTGGAGGCCTTTTTATTAATTTTTTTCTATATTCATTGGCATACATTACCTCACTTTCAGAAGTCTGTTGTTTCTTTTTTGAACAGAGTAGCACTTGAAATGTTTGGAGAAAGAAAAGCTAAGACTTGTGTGATATGGATACTTTTCTTAACTTAATAGGCAAGGTAAGCAGCATTGCTATCATCACAACTGCTGTGTTTCTTCTTTAAGATGCTATTCCCTGACATGGATGGCTTTTGCACCTGTGTCTGATATGCAATTTAGAAGCCGTAGCATGTATTGAGATCTGTCAGTGACGGTGTTCACATTAGTGAAGCATGCAGATAGCACTTGAAAAGTGACGTAACCTTCTGTAGATATTTGCTTTTATTTATTCAGTTTTTTTAAGTAATTTTTTTCATTTAACAGTCATGTAATCGAGCAGGAAGTACCTGCTAATAATAAGCAGCATAAGAATGCATCAAGGATTCTTGGCTGTTTACTCCACAATATGCCCAGTTTCCAAATGGATAGATTAAAGGTTTTCAGCCACACAGCCAAATCCTATCATATGCTTATGCATGCAGATGGATGGATTGTTTGGACTCTATGACACAGCTTGTAACTAGTTGTTTGTACGCCACCCGTCAATGAGAAACAAATTGTGTCGCACATTTTAGCTCTGGAAACTGCATCAAGCACCTGAATGAAGACAACAAACACTCATGGTGGGCCTAGTCACCTGATTTTATTCTAACAGGGGCAGAGAATGAGGTCTTTTCTCTAATAACCTGTGTGCAAGGCCTTTGAATTGTAAATCACAGCATGTGTTTTTAGTAAATCCAACTGATTTGCTCATAACAAGGAAAGGAAATGGGGAGCTCATTGTCCCAGAATAACAATTAGTGTAGGGAAAAATAAATAAATATAAATTAACAATGCAGGCCACTGTTAGTCTGTGCAACTCAGTAACTTAATAGCTGCTCATGATTCAACAGTGCATACCATTCTTGTATTTTTCAACCCACTTAGATGCCATTGGTATAATGGAGGCAGCCACTTATAGTCGAAGTAAGGACATTATAGAAAAATACCCTTTTTTCTTGTGCAGCCTAAGCTTTATATGCAGTCTTTTGATTATCATAAAAACCAAAAGAGGTGGCATTGATGGTGGCACAGTCTGTGACAGAGAACAAACCCACAGTGGATCACACACAAGACAAGCCATTCTCCTTTTTTTAGTTTATTGAACATTCAGCTTGCTGACAGCCTGACCTCTCCCAAAGGGTCGAGAGCCCTCGCTAATTGGGACTGAGGAGGACATAAAAAGGGAGCGAGTCAGCTGAAGGAATGCAATTTTCACTCAACTGTGGTCATTTAATGGCAAACAAACAAACAAGCAAGCCAGCGGTAACAAGAAGCTCATTACTGGGACAAATAGCTTTACAGCTGCCATGCTCTGTTCGAGACCTCGTTGAGATGCACATGCTGCCGAGTCAGACTGGGGTGCTCAATGAGGCAAAAGGGAGTTCCAGCTGGTTATATGTGAAGCCCTCTGCTTCTCTTGCATTTGGCAACTGTTGGCGATCATCGAGATACAACCTGCGCTTTTGGTCACACCTGTTTAACACGTATATCTTTGACTCTGCCTTCAATGCATGACTTACCCTTGGCTCCCCTTCCATTTATGATACCAATACCAGTTATGCAGCAGTCATATGATGTGAGAGGTTGTTTTTCAGTAATGTCAAGACTATGTGATGACTTTTGCAGTGATTTTTAGTCACGGCCTTGATTTACGTAATCTTAGCAAGTTGGAGGCAGTCATCGGAGAGCTTAAGTGAAGATCATCTGCCTAATGTGACGTACCCAGTGACTGAATCCAAATAGCCTGTGATTCACCCCGTTTAATTTCATCTTCCCATGTGCATGAGAGCTGGCAACAAATGAATGCTCATTCAAAAGTACAATGCATAATTGTTAATGTGTTGCAGACCCCTCTGTAAGGAGAAAGTATTATCTAGCATAAAGTGAAGTGTGTTGGGTTAAATGCTCTGTGTCTATGATGAGGACTTAGTAAAGATTGAATATTAAATAAGTAAATATTATGGAGAGTTATTTAAATTTACATTTAAATCAAAGCAAATAACTTAGGCATCCATCCATCCATCCATCATCCAACCCGCTATATCCTAACTACATGGTCACGGGTGTCTGTTGGAGCCAATCCCAGCCAACACAGGGCGCAAGGCAGGAAACAAACCCAGGGCAGGGCGCCAGTCCACCACAGTAACTTAGGCATTTCTAGTATTAACTTATCTATCAATATAAAAAAAACATTAGAGGTTCATTGGCCTCACATAGAAATGGGAGAAGGAAAGAGGAAGAAGAATAGGTTAAAGTGCCATTCATGAGGAGAAAAGACTAATGCAACAAGAATTAAGGAACGTATGTGGTTTGGGCTTCATAAACAGAAGAGAAGCCCTGATGTCTCTTGTTTTACTTCCCACAATAGAAAGGAAAAAAAAAAATAAAAATGGTCAGCGATTGCAGTTGAACTTGCCGCACCTGTTCAGGCAGCATGCTATTGGCTATCAGGAAAGGGAATAAACAAAACCATGCTGGAAGTACGCCATGCACTCATTAAATTTGTGATGCCCCAAGATTTTCAGTCATGGAAACCGATGTGGTCCAGTGACAGAATTACCAGTTGTAGACGGCTAGTCTGACATATCTTACCATTAGAAGTTGCGTAATGTGACATCAGCTTTAGCTGCTCTACCTTTATGGTCTAAATGTCCTTGTAAATTGGTACTAGGATTGTATACCTTCTGAACAGTGTTTATTATTTTGTTTCATTTTGATTTTTTACCTTCTTATAAGTGTTCTTTCCCGGTCATTGTTTTCTGTTTGTAGTGCCTGCTTTCTGACAATAACTTTTACCTAATTTTGTGTCAACAAACGAAAGTAAAAATTTAAGCTTATGCTATAATTTTATTGTGTGCTGCTTTCAGCCAAGGCATTCTAGCCCTGGATTGGGTAAGCGGAGTATGCAAATTGCACCTCTGCCCTCCTGTCCTTTGTAACTAAAGGTGTTTCACAATTTCAGACTTAATAGTAGAACTGTTTCATATACAGTACATATGGTCAGTAAGCACTAGATTAGGAACACTTAATCGGCAACACAAGCATTGTAGCTTACTCCTCCAAGCAGAAATTCATATATTTGTATATATACGGGTTATCTAGTCATAGGTCTGATCACAATCTGATTATTTGGGTAGTTACCTACAAGGTAACACTTGTGGTTGATCAGTTAGTCAGTGAACGTCCACCACGCCCTCTCACTTGTGAGAAGCAAATCATAGACATGTTATATAGTATGTACTCTTTGTATTATTTGGCAGATACTACTGTATATAGCAGCTAAATATATACTGGACAGGATGGTCTGGCGTCTCAACGGGGGATGAAGAGGATTCCATCCCTGGCCGGATTGATGTAGTGGAAGGACCCCGAGTGGAGCTCCAGTTGGTATCTGTAACAAGCAATGGAAAAATCGGTAGATTTTTATGGATAATTTATCCAGTGGCACAAGAGGTGGGAATGTTCCTCTGGCTGGCTGTAGTTATGAAATTGGCTGATCATAGAAGTGAAGCATAGAAACAGATCAGTAAAATACTGCCTCTTTGTATTGTGTAGCTGGAAGAGCATGCCAAAATTGATGCGGGTAAACAACCGTTCTTTAACAACTGAATGTCAGCTTTTGCCTTCAAACAAGACCTTTTTGAGATAAATTTGAATTATATTGAAATAGCAAGTGAAATTGGAAGGATTTGTTGATAGGTATCCTTCATGCATCATGTTGCTGTTTTGTATAGTGGCAACCTGATGACAACACTTTAAACACTGCTAACTGTCACGTTAGCAATGTGTGAAACTGTGACCAATGTGAACCACAGGGTGCGCCAGAGTGTCAAAAAAAAAATCCCAAACACAACCACACAAACACAAGCCCTCAGTATTAACAAATACATTACAAAAGGCTAACAGTATCAGACCACCAAATGACAGCTGTTTCTCTTCTTTCTCCTCCACTCTTCCCAGGCGAGTGTAGCCTATCTCCTCACCTGGCTCCAACTTTACCTTTCGCACAAGGCAGCTAAAGCCACTGCATCATAATTAATCAGTTCTTATCAGGAGGGTGGTCCTTAGCAACCAGGCAAGGTCCCGTGGCAACCCATTGCCTGCTTGCAGCTGCTTTCTACATGAGGATGTGACACGGTTAACAAATAAAGTGAAAATGAATAAAAAAAAACTTTCAAATTAAGAAATAATTTCAAACTAATACATGAGATTAAAGTTTGAAAATTAACCTTAGGAAATGTAAAACGTAAAAATGCAAAAAAAGGTTTCCTAGTTCTTAGCAATAACAAACTCAACAATAAAATAGAATTGCAAAATTTGGACATGGGAAGCTAGTAAACCTCAAAATATTAGATTCATAAAAGCAGTGAATACATGTTCACCAGTACTCTACAGTGGAAGATTGGAAAAATGTTACTTGGTCTGACAAGTCTGGATTTTAACTGCAGTTGGTAGAATCAGAATTTGGCATGGGCAGCATGAATCCATGGACCCATAATGCCTTGCATCATCAATATATATACTGTATATATATATATATATATATATATATATATATATACTGTATATACATACAGAATTTGGTGGTGGTAGTCATGTGGGAAATGCTGGCACACATTAAGCCTTTTAATATCATTTGTGATTCATTAGAATGCCATAGCCTGCCCGAGTGTTCCTGTTGACCATGCACTTGTCTTTATGGCCACATCCTCTGATTTTTTTTCATCTGGATAGCTCCAGCAAGATAATGTGCCACATCACAAAGTATGAATCGTGCTCCACTATAGTTGTTGTAATTTTAGTATACTCCAGTGATCTGCCCAGACTCCTGTCCGATAGAGCATCCTTGGATTGTTGTAGAACAGGAGGTTGACAACATAAATTTGTGGAAACCTTAAGAACTGTGATATGCTGTTCAGCCAGCAATGACCAAAATCTAAAAGGTTAAACATGCCCAGCACCATGTTGAATCTATGCTTTGAAGAATACACTCTGCTGTGGAGACAAAAGAGTGTACCTCCTGATGCTAGAAAAGCGTACCCTATAAAGTGGATAGTGAGTGTCCTTTTGTTTAGGTGGGTGATCTGACATGCTCTGGGTTATGCAGCAAAAACTGCATTGGCATGTCTGTGACAAAACAGTCCAAAATTTTTCTCAGTGGGCCTTACTACCAGATAAAGCAAAAAGAATGGTGGTGTTTGATAGTTCAAATATACAAACCTTTTTATTACCTGTAACACTGAGCTCTGCTGCAGTCCTGAAGCACATCTCCTGTTGATTCTGTTTAGGCCTTGATGTACTTTAAATACAATACCCTTTAAATTGTAATTGTAACCTTCATCTCACCAGTCTGTCTTGTTCTCAACATAAAGCTGTTCAATGCAAGATTCCTAGCAAGTTTGAGCAGGTAAGTAATATTTAATGTTATGCCCATAAGAGAAGGAGTTCACCCCTGACCTTTCCCATTGTTCTCCCAATTTTTGAGTATAGTGCTGCTCTGTGCAGCTTGTGTCTCTACTGTCTTATATCTTGGTACCTTTCATGAATTTTTTTCATAACTGTTGCTCCTTGACATTGTGTTGGACGTGGCATCAGCAGGAGACCTATCTTCCATGCTCTTTATTCCTTAGTGTGTCTTCTTTTACCTCTTCTTGTTTTGGAATAGTACTCCCAACTCATATGAACTCCTCCATCCTGCTGACATCTCATTTTACCAATGAGTCCTTTGTGAACTGCATGTACTGCAGTAGTTTTCTGGTACCTTGTTGAATGTTGTGTCTTTCAGCCTTTAGCAGGGTAGTCAGATTTCCAGCTCTGCTCTCTGCTCCCATGCTCATCCTCGGGGGCACAAAGGGGGGGGGGGCTTGGGTAGGGGGTAGCAGGACACTGTCTAGCCCCATTTTGAAAGCCTGCCTAGGGACAGTCAGACGGCAATCGTATATGTCATGCCATATTAGAGTTGCACCAAAATAAAATAAGGTCATATTCTGATCAAAATCACAGCAAAACCCTTAGAAGGAAAAAAAAATATAGAAACCTGTCAAAATGATATGAAATAACAGTGAAATATCCCCATCTTTTGTTCAGGGAAAATGGTTTCCTAATGCCCACAAGACATGAGAAGTAATTTGCTTGTTTCCAGTCGGCTGGAGAAATGAGCTGCAGTACGTTTGCTTTTTTTCCCCTTCTTCAGTGGCAAATGTGACATAAGACACATTGCATTGTTGATATGCCTCACTCAAAAGAACAAATGAAGGCTCGCGACGGAGCCCAAATCCTCATTAGCTGAATGGTACTTTCTCCTAATTAGTTCTATTCAGCATAATTAGCATGGATGAGTCTAATCAGCTCATGTGAAACCAATCTAACGCTTGGGATAGAATGTCCTTGCCCTCTCTTTCATAAAGGTTCAGTGGATTTTCAGGTGGATTTTTTTTTACTGATTTTTTTTTTTTTTTTTTTAAAGAGGCTGCTTTCTTTTTCTTTATTTTTGTCCAAGAGACTCCAAATTTTTTGAATGCCTCCTTATAAAATGTTTCAAGGATTTTGACTTTGTTTCTTCCTCCTATGATGATTATCTTCACAGGTGGAATAAGATATCCTAGAGGTTTCAAAAGTCAGAAGTTCTCTTTGATCGATGGCAAGTGGGGGTCTATCACTAGGTTATGAAACCCTTGGGGTGCAGGCTACCTTCAATCCCCACCGTCACCTAAGCTCATCAGCTTTTTGATAGACACTAGAATAATCTGCTGCTGGAAGGAAGAGCTCAGCAGTGTGGTGGAGTTGCTGGTGTTCTGGGAAGGAGTAAATCACAATACGATGAGCTCCAGTTCCATGTTCCTATATAAAACAAATATTTGTCTATATCAGATCTACTTTGAAACAGAGAGCACTGTACATAAAACAAAACTGAGTAATTGGTTAAAGTGGTAAAGTGGAAAGATGGGGATCTATTTTGCTTCCAGAAGATATCTTAAATGCTTCAAAATGTTGATCATTTGGTAAAACAAATTCACCTCAGATGGCATCTTCAGTGGGGTTGGGTTCCACTGGGCACTAAGCACCAAATTCCCCTGTATTTCTTGTGAACACTAGAAAGCCATTGGTTTGTCAGACAGACATTGAATTGTCTTTGTTCTTTTAGCCCGAATAAAACTTAATATGCTGGTTCCTTGCTTATGTTAAATCATTTTATTCATTTTTATTCCTTTTACAAACAGTTGCAAGTGTGTTTTATGTGGGAGCATTATGACAAGATGTACCATTGCTATTCCATTTTTGTTCTATAAATTATTTATTACATCATTTCTTCACAATTTTTAATGATGATTTTTCCTTGGACTCCACCATTTTGTATATTTGTTTCCATGAGATCCACCATTTTGTACATCTAGTTTTCACGGGTAGTACCATTTTCTTTTCCTTAATGCTGCATGGTTGATAAGCATGTGATACATGTGCCACATGACTAGTGACATCATGGTAGCCATATTATCAACATAGTTACACATGTTAAACAATTTAAATACTGTGGGACGACTTAGGAAAAACAAAACATTGCTATTGAGCACTATATGGGTTGAATCGTTTGGTTATGATCTAATTTTGTTTTCAAAGGGCAACACAATTAGGAATATCTTTCGGAAACTGTCAGCAGAAAGTCAACCATAGACCACCATCACTCAGGTGGTTATCGTTGAGGCTGGTTGTAGAACCCAAGGCATACCTTTCCTGTGTCTTCTTACTTTGAAAATTGAGTGGTTTAGGGGAAGCTCAATAAGATAAACAGCGTAAAGGCGAGCTGATGTGAGGTTTCCTCCTGTGTGTCAGTGGTTAGTAGTGGATGGCAAAATTCCACATTTCTTTTCGTTTTTTGAAACATAGTTGAAAATATCTGCATACAGATATCACCAAACATAAAATCATAAGACTTTTTATTTGTCTCTGAACTAAATCACACAAAAATGTCATACATGAGAGTAAAGTAAAGGATCCATGCTGTTAGAATTTTAGGAGAGGTCTCATACAGTCATGTGGAAAAGTAAGTACACTCCATGAAATGTTTTTCCTTTTCTGACATATGTGGATATCTCATGATGTAATTTCCATTTAAATGGCATCTTTAGATAAGGTGATCTACATAATTGGAAAAAAACAATGAAAATTTGACTTTGCAAAAATTCAATAAAAAATTAACAGATATGTTATTTCCATCTGTGGAAAAAGTAAGCACACTGTTGGCTCTAATAGCTGGAATTGCCCCACTAAAGAGGTCATAACTTTATAGCAGATTCTGGCATTGACTGGATAAAGGTTTTCCCACCTACTCCATGCAGAATTCTTTCAGCTTTGGGATGTTTGAAGGGTGCCTCGCCTCCACAGCCCATATCAGAAACACCCCACAGTACCTCAATGAGATTCAGATCTGGGCTTTGATTTTGCTTTCCAGAACCCTTCATTTCCTTGGTGGGTTTACTGGTATGTTTAGGGTCATTGTCATGTTGCAAGGTCCACGGTTGAACTTCGATCTTCTGACAGATGATCTCACATTACCCTTAAGCGCCATTGGGTACAATGAAGAATTCATAGTAGATTCAGTGATGGTAAGCTGAGCGGGCCATGATGCAGCAAAGCAGCCCCAAATCATAACATATCCCTCACCATGCTTTGAATTTGGTGTCAGGTTCTTCTGTTCAAATGCATTCTTTGCTTTTCACCAAACGTATTTTGTTACAGTGGTCATAACTAGCTAGCTTTGCTTTGCTACGTCTGTTGAGAGAACTTTGCTCCAATAGTCCTGGTCTTTGCCCAGGTGTTCATGGGCACATTTTAGTCTTGCTATGATGTTGTTTCCGGACAGCAATGATTTCCTCCTGGCAAACAACCATGTAGATCTAATTTGTGCAGTTTCTTTTTACTGGTAGACTAATGCAGTTTGACATCAGCAGTGACAACATCTACATATAGGTCCAGTGATTTCTTTCATCATCTTACATCCAGCTCCCAGTCTGCACTTGTTGGGTTATCCTGATATGGACAAGTTCACAACTGTTTGAAATCTTCTCCACTTGTAGGTGATCTTCTGGACCGAGGAATGGTTGATTTCCAATTGTTTGGAGATTTTTTCACATTCCTATCCAGACGCATAATCATCTATAACCTTCTTTCTGAAGGCCTCATAGAGCTTTTCTAATCTAAGCATGGTGATAACACACACTTCAACAACAAAGGACAAACCAAACTAAATGCCTGAGGATTAAATAATGCAGTTTCCTCCCCAGATAGTCTCTAATGATGGCCTAATTAGTTTAACCTACTATGGTGTTTCTGATTCTAATATGAGGTATTTGAGGCATTGATAAATGTAAGGGTGTATTTACTTTTTACACAATATAAATTTACATTTATCTTTATTTAAATTACACCATGAATTTTAAAATGTAAATGTGTTTTTTTGTTTTGATATATCAGCTCACACTTTATCTATAGATACTGTTTAAATGAAGATAAAATCCACATATATTAAAAAAGAAAAAAATGTTTCATGGGGTGTACTTGGTTTTTCACCTGTCTAAAAGTAGATCTGAGACACTTAAGGGTGGTGTCTGATGATTCAGCATGACTGAACACCTCTTTAATGAAATAGTCATCATTTGTATCACTGGCACCCCTTAAGTCTACATGCATGACAATTGTAGGCAGATTTTCTTGTATCAGAAATTCTATTTCATCATTCACATGGACACTGCCATTTTGTGGTCCTGTCATCTAGACACAACATTCTGTTGGTAGCAGTGTGACTTTGAAGTATGCGTGGTTATCTCATAAACCCAACAGTGTAAAAGCCATCATAAAAGAATTAACGTCATCCAAAGTTATGGATTATATAAAGTGCTGTGCATGTTATTTATGTAAATTCTGGTCTTGAAATATGCTGCAGTTCCTTTTGATTTTGATTTCTGGTTAGTGTCTGGGCTTTGGCAGTGGTTATTTTTACTTCCTGGTTTTGACTATTTTGTCATTTAGATTTGCATTCCATTTCCTTGTCAATTTACAGTCCTTAATCCGCTCAGTTTTTACTGGTAGAACATGTGTCTAATAATTAAAAAGTTTATGCAAGGGAGGAATACCATCATTAAGGAAGCTCTTGTCACTTTCAGCTGCACAGAATCATTTATTTCAATTGTTGCTTCTTGTGTCTAAGTATGTGTTTGGTACGTTTAAGGTGGTTTAAGGTTGGTTTTATTTGTCTTTGGAAGCACAATGAAAATTAATTGATGTCAAGAAAATATCCAAAAAAAGGATCAATCATTCCCGATAAAACGTCTGTTTTAAAATGCCACGTGTGAATTCTCTTGAGGAGACCAGGTTTTGGCCCAGAATGAGTACAGTAGCTAGCTTGTCTAGTTTATGTATCCTGTTCAGTGGATTGCCCTTCTAATATATGTTTTAAAGTTGCTAGGCTATTTGGGTTTGTCATTACTGAGGAAAAAGGATTCGCATGGTAGGTGATAAGCAGGATAGTGTGCACTATAGTCAAGAATGAATGAGAACAATCACCATTTAGGGGGCTGTTTTTCAAATTAAACCATAGCACCTCAATGAGACCCTTTTGTTAGCACTTGTCCTTATCAATTGATAATACAGTAATAGACAGCCTTCTCGAGATACGCAAATTCATTGCATTTTCCTTGCCGCTTTCAATTTATTTAAATAGAGTTCTAGAAGCTACACACAGGAAACAAAGGCCAACAGTGCTATGCTGTCGAAATTTAATGCAATAAAATGTGCTGCTAATAGAATTTTAAAAACCTTAAGTGACTTGAGCAAGATTGAGCTGATGCCATCTTTCCATGACATTTGGCGAAGCCAGATAATCTGCAGATTAATGGGCTGTGATAAAGCAAGTGTCACTTACTGTTGAGCTCTCCAGTTAGAATTAAAATGAGGGAATATTTTGAAAAGTGTGCTGGAGCTACAGTATGACTCCCTTGGATATATAGATTGCTTTCCATATACAGTCCTTGATATCTGTGTGTATAGAGCACCACCTAAGGAGCTCAAGCTTAGTAAAGGGTTGATTTCATAACACATAAATTAACAAAGTCAATAGCATACTGTTGGTGCTGTCAATCACCTTTCTTGTTGCATATAATGAGAGGAAAATTTTTAAAAAGTGTATAAATTCTTAAGTATTTAATGAGTAGTCTTGTAGTGTAAATACAGTAATTGCTTCAGGCTCAAATCCAACTGCAGGCTTACTGTGAAAACCCAAGCAAGTTGATTAACCTGTATACTTTCGAATTATAAGAAGTCCATCCATTCATTCTCTACCTTGCTTAATATAATTCAGAGCTGGTGGGTCTGGAGCCTTTAGGGGCAAGAAATGGGTGCAAAGCAGATAATACAGATAATCTATATTATTTTTGAGAATATCAGAAGCTTTAAAACATAAAACGCTGACTCTAGTTATGTCAAGAGATAGTATGTGCTGATATAGGAATGGATGCTCAGGCCAAGGGGACTTGTGTTATGAATAAGCAAAACACCAAGAGATGAGAAGGAGATGACTGATGATTGGCTTCACTTCTGAAAGGTATTGTACGTATGGTACTTTTCTAAAGGAGGTAGTGCATTCCCACTTAATTTGGACAAGATGTATAAGGATTCCTCATCTTAACTACTGACACCTAAAACATCCTCCATCCAAATCCATATATGAAACTTGAATATTCTTCCTGTGACTGAATGGGTTTGCTCTTGGTCTAATTTCCTCCCATCTTTAAGCTCTTTAAGTTAGTTGTATGCTGCCTGTAAATTGGCTATGTGTGAACCCAGTGATGGATATTCCCCTGGCTCAAAACCAGCCTGTCTTTTTGCAGCCTCTTCTGAAATAGGTGGGTTCAGAAAAACAATGAAGGTCTTTTCAGCAGCACTTGATGAAAAAGTTATTGTTGATAATAATTTAAGTCACCTAACGGGATTCTGTGTTTTCCCATTATGCTTTCAATTTAATGAATAGATCATTAATGAACATTAATTGCAACCTTCCAATGGTTCACAGCTTACATTTTACGTTCGTGCACTGCACTTACACATTTACATTGCCCAGCGAGCCCAAAGTAACTCTGAAGAAGATAAATATTCATCAGTCCATGGGCCAAAGCCAAATGGGTGTCCCCCATATTACTGTATATTGTGTGTGCAGCTTTTGGATGAAGCATTTGCTATGACAAGCTGCCTTCTTTGTCCTTGAATGCCTGGATTTGCACTGATCTTGGAAAAAAGAAGCAAAGAGAATATATTACATTTGATTAACGAGAGGACACTGTCCTTGCTCGCGTGGTGGTGAAAAGGGGGAGGGCGCTCTGTTGGCAGTGGTATCACTTTGGGGTTACTTGCTATTTTAGAGTGATTTATTAATGTGCATTGAAGGTTAGAGGTCAGAGGTGATTGTGGCACTGCCATTATTTGTCAAAATTGCTATATAATGCTGCTGCCAGAGACAGTTTTACTTTCTAATTGTAGCAGAGGCCATAGCACATAAATTTTAATTAGTCACCTTGGTGTGCTTCTCTTCCGAGCCTGAGCAGTGGCCCAGTTGCCAAGATCATTTGTGGCCTCTGTCATTATATAGTAGATGTACATTATTCTTATTGGCTCTACCGTCCATTTATTTAAAACTGACATTTCCTTACTAAAGTTGTGGATACCAGAGATATAAAACCAACTCACAAGAACTTACACCCACACGCCAGAACTGGGCCATTAACAGTTGTCAGTTCTTAGCTTTAAAATTATTTTGTATACTTTTTATTCTTTCCCACATTTCTTAGGCACCCTCAGGAAGACTGTTTTTTTATTCAAGCAAATAACAGCACAGTACATTTCTTTACCAGATATTTCATACCATTGCAGAATATATGAGAGAAATTTATTCTATTATGAACACAAATGCAATGACAATTCAGACATAGCTCATGGCATTGAAGCATGTCAACCTGCTCATTCCTCAGTGATTGTAATGGAATGCAATCTTAGAAACTGAATTTGATTCATCCCACTTCTCCCACCAATGCAATTTAAAAAAAAAACTGTCATAGTAGTGCTGGTCTGCACATTCTGGGTTAAGTATAAATGACCTGTTTTTCAACTAGGCTTTATTGTACTGACCAAGAGGCACTCTGTGAAGCCAACAAGAATCCAATACAAGATGACATGGTAGCAATATAGAAGAAAATCCTAATGCAAGTTAAATTGTGGGGATCAACTGAGGCACAAGGAAGTGAGGGCAAATATCATGGTCTTTCCATTCCCAAGCCTCAGTTCTTGCTTTCCAGAAGCAAATATGGTTTATATTGAATAGGACCCTTAGATTAAATAAAATGCTTTTGCATTTTTCTATACTTCTTCTAGGTCAGTCTGCCCCATTCTATAGTAAAGATACAATGGCTACTTTGAGGAAAGTGTTTATCCAACCTCTAACACTGATAGACTAACATTACTTTAATTTAATGGACACTTAGACAAAGGCAGTGGTGCTGTAAGAATTATGTTTCTGGACTTCTCTAGCGCCTTCAACACCATCCAACCTCTGCTCCTTAGGGACAAGCTGACAGAGGTGGAAGTAGATTCATACCTGGTGGTATGGATCGTGGACTATCTTACAGACAGACCTCCGTATGTGCGTCTCGGGAACTGCAGGTCTGACATTGTGGTCAGCAACACAGGAGCACCACAGGGGACTGTACTTTATCCGGTCCTGTTCAGCCTATATGTATCGGACTTCCAATACAACTCGGAGTCGTTCCACGTGCAAAAGTTCGCTGACGACACTGCTATCATGGGCTGCATCAGGAGTGGGCAAGAGGAGGAGTATAGGAACCTAATGAAGGACTTTGTTAAATAGTGCGACTCAAACCACTTACACCTGAACACCAACAAAACCAAGGAGCTGGTGGTGGATTTTAGGAGACCCAGGCCCCTCCTGGACCCCGTGATTATTAGAGGCAACTATGTGCAGAGGGTACAGACCTATAAATACCTGGGAGTGCAGCTGGATGATAAATTGGACTGGACTGCCAATACTCTGTGCAAGAAAGGACAGAGCCGACTATAGTTCACGTCCTTCAACATCTGCAATAAGATGCTGCAGATATTCAATAAGACGGTTGTGGCGAGCAGCATCTTCTACGCGGTGGTGTGCTGGGGAGGCAGCAAAAAGAAGAGGGACACCTCACGCCTGGACAAACTAGTGAGGAAGGCAGGCTCTATTGTAGGCACGGAGCTGGACAGTTTGACATCCGTGGCAGGGTGACGGGCACTGAGCAGGGTCCTGTCAATCATAGAGAATCCACTGCATCCACTGAACATTATCATCTCCAGACAGAGGAGCAGCTTCAGCGACAGACTGCTGTCACAGTCCTGCTCCACTGACAGACTGAGGAGATCGTTCCTCCCCCACACTATGCGACTATTCAATTCCACCCGGGGGGGTAAACGTTAATATTGTACAAAGTTATTGTCTGTCTGTTATACCTTCATTTTTATCACTCTTTAATTTAATATTGTTTTTTTATCAGTATGCTGCTGCTGGAGTATGTGAATTTCCCCTTGGGATTAATAAAGTATCTATCTATCTATCTATCTATCTATCTATCTATCTATCTATCTATCTATCTATCTATCTATCTATCTATCTAATTAAGATAGCTTGGAATTTCTTTCTCTTTGTATTTTCTTTTGCTGGATGTACCACCAATTGTACAGATGGAGTCCGCTCCTACAGTTTATTCTTTTCTGTATCTGATGAAATCTTTCCTAAACGTATCTGGTCTAAAACATAGCTTCCCAATTGATGTTCCATAAACATGTTAGGCCTATATACATAGTCACATACCAGTCCATCCATTGCCATGGCCATAAGTCCAGTTCAGGAATTGCACAGAATTGAGCTCATGTTAGGAACATTGGGCATAAGGTAAGAACCAGTGCTGGATGTGTTACAAGTCCATAGCACGGCGCACACCTACACACGATCACGCTGGGCCATTTGCAGTTTCCAACTTACTTAGGAAAATTAGTTATTGGTGAAAACAGACATGGAATGAAAGAGCAAATTTCACTGACCAGGCTGGTAAACGAGCCCACTTTTGCTGGAATAATAAATGACACTTGAGCATTTCACTAAAGATTAGAGAACATACATAAGGGGCCATTTCCAAAAAAATGTGGCCTAAAGCAAGCTGGCAACAATTGCTTATACCAGCAAACACATATAGATAGACAGACAGACAGATCTGCCATTTCTTATGTAGCTCCTCTGTGTTACAAGACCAGTCCAGCATGTTATTGATTTGGACCTTCAAGTATTTGTAGCAATGGAACACCTCTACGTCCACTCTGTGATTAGTGACTGAGCCAAGAGGCCAAGAGGCTCTTTGATCCTTGTTCCTTCTCATTCTTCTTATCACTACACCCCATACAGTAAGCGCAGAATCAACAGAAAAATTCTCCAAGTAACATGACCTAGTGTTATATTTATAGTAGAGTAGAGGTGTACAGAGTGAAGAGGAAAGGAGACAGGACTGTCCTTGTGATGTCAACTGTTGCTCGCCTCCACATCACAGACACAGTCCTTAAGTCTCACAAACTGCGGTCTGCCAGACAGATAGTTCATCGTCCAGGACACTATAGGCTCATCCACATGCATATCTCTGAGTTTACCCCTTAATCGGGATGATTGGAAGGTACTGAAGGCATTGGAGAAATCAAAACGTAATCCTCACAGTGCTGCCAGTTTTGTTATGGTGAGAATAGGCCTTGTGGAACAGATAGATAATTGTATCCTTCACTCTAATCTTTGTCCGACAGGCAAACTGCAGTGGTGATACAGGACCAGTACTGTATTTATATTTATATATACAATGTGAAATATATTGCATACTTATAATTTTATTAAAGACCAGTTTTTTTCCGACCAGATTCATAAGCAGCTATAAACCAGCTGCCCTGAATGGTTACCCCAGTCTGTCATATAATATACATAGCCAATAAAGTTCTGGTGGAAATGACTACATAATCATAATAATAGTAATAGTAATAATAATAATAATAATAATAATAATAATGGTCTACTATATTGTAGGCCCTGCACAGCCACATGGTGGCTGTTTTAGAATCACCAGTTAACCTAACCTACATATCTTTGGAGTTGTGGAAGGAAAACACATCCAGACACAAGGAAATCACACAAACTCCACATGTACAGCGCCCAAGCATAAGATCTGAACTCAGGGCTCATGATCAGGACCTGTGCCATAAGGTCACTAATTATACATTTCATAATAGTCATATACTGTATTTTATGATTGCAATAATAATAATATTTAATTTTATTTTTAGAATGCCAGTCACATACCCAAGGAGTGTTAAATACAAGGAGAAGATGCCGGAGCCAAACAGATGTCCCCTTAGTTAGTACTCACTTCACCCACTCCACCATATTGCCCTTCTGTAAAATAAAAGATGGATTGCTAAAAGTTTGAACAATGTAGAATCCATGACTTTCAGGTACTGTGTTATCTGGCCCCTGATATTACACAAATTTCTTTAAAATTATACTTTGTCTTGAACTACATATTTTTGCTTTTTGGAGGGGGTTTAGTAAGATGTGAACTCAGGGCTCATTTTTGTTTAAATATTAAAAATATGAATATGATTAAACCCATATAATACAACTAAAGGTTGCAACATGCTGCCACATTTGGTGAAAGGCATGAACCAACCCTGGACAGAGTGCCAGTCAATCACAGTCAAATATTAATATTACAGATATAAAATAATTGTTGGTCCCCCTAGTGAAATAAGCCTACCTTTTTCAGACTTGCAAGAATAGCCATTGGAGAATGGCAGGCGGCCTGCCACTCGCTCTAAAATCACATTACAAGTATGGCTCTGTGCTGACTATATAATGTCTCTCCTGCTGTTCGCTTGGGACTCGCTGCATGTGGAAAACCAATACTCTGCAATCAGCTGATATATGACACTAATACAACCCTCAACTTATCCCAGGCAAAAAAGACGGATTGTTCCAAGTTTAGACAAGATGTAGGATCCATGACTCTCAGGTACCGTGCTGTCTGGCCCCTGAGACCACCCTAATTGCTTTACATCTGTACAAAGGTTTCTTGTAATCGGGCTTTTCTGATTCCATTTGTCTTCCTTTCAGCCTTCTAGTAAAGGCTTTAATTGGTCTTAGTGGGGCTTTTTTTCAGTTAGCTTCACGATACCTTCAGGGCTGAACAACTATGAGACATTACCTTGGGGGTGGGGGATGGGGAGGGGGTGCAGGAACAGACATCAATAGTTCTTTACCTTTAACACTTTAATTAATGTGCTCACAACGAGAAGCGGATTTTCAGAAATTTTAGCTCTTAAGGGATTTAGGCGAGGATCAGGCTGTGGAAAATGATGTAAAACTTTTTTCTTAGATATCCTCCCACGATGCCAAAAATGGCAGCCTTTATGAGCCACAATGGCAGAAAACTTTGAAGTCAGTTATCGCGGAGGCTTTAATGGTGGGGTAGGGGGGGTGAAAGGCAGCAATGGGCTCCTTCTAGTCCCTGTGGCTAAGCATTAGAAGCACCTACTGATGGCTGGATAATGCACTTTATAACATGATATTCTTAAACCCACTTAATCCATTTTTTGGGTGGGGGGGGGGGGGTTCTCAGTCCTTTCCTACAGTACTGGGTGCAAGGCAGAAACCAACTCTGTGTCAATTCATTATGGGGCCTGTGCTCGCACACATTCTCACTCACATGGGGCCAATTAACAGACACGCTTTATCGTTTTTTTTTTATGTAATAGTAGCCGACAGAAACCCTCAAACCTACACCCAGCAGACCAGAATTGTAGCTTCCAGTCTGCTGCTACGCTGCAGGCTTTTCTACCTCAAAACAGTTTCGGAAGCTTAAAGTACAGATATATTTTTTGTTATTACTTTATTTTTTTCTCCAGTTTAGCAGTTTTCTAATGATATTACAGCAGATATAGCTGTACGCTTTCTGGGTCACCCGCCGGCCCAGACACATTGTCTTGTAATGGATTAAACGCAAACAAGGAATAGCTTTCACATTCTGTCAGGTTACAAGATAGATAGGGTTTTTATTTCTGAAAAAATCTATCGGAAAGTGGCTCCCGCTAGCCTACCCTGCTGCGTTTCATTTTGCAGAGCAATGAAGGCAGCCTTCATGCCTTGTGGGTTTTTTGCTTGTTTTCTTGCCTTGATTCTTCTGTTTTCGTCTTGTGGCTTAGAAGGATTGAATGTTTAACTTCTTGTGATCACTGAATGTTTAAAGTGCTCATTGAAAATTGATAAGATTGTTGTTGGAACAGAAAGGTTGTGTACCTGAGCCTGTAATATTCACAATATAATAGCCTTTAAAAAGAGGAATGCTACACATATTTACTAATTTGAATGGATTACAAATATACCATACGAGAGTTTTAACTTCAGGTAAATAATATTAATTTCATACTTTATAGCCCAAGGTTGTCATTAGACATGTGTAAATGAAAGACCTATATATGAATGAAGCAGACCACTCTGCTCACACTCAACCACAGCCACTAGGTGGCGCTTGCATGCACCTCATTTCTCACCTGTGTGCAGCAAATGCCGCTGTGCAACAATGATGTTGTGCTAATGACACAGATAAAGAGACACAATGTTGAAAGGAAGCAAACGCCATGGCTCAACAACGAGCAATGCAGGGCAAGACTTGACGTTTTCACTAAAAACATTGTCTATCTGGAGGTATTTTCCTGAGACAAAGATTAATAGGACTCAAATGCCAGCCATACGGCTAAGATATGGTATGGCAAGTGTTTTCTTGTAAAAGTCAGTGGGGCAGCAAGCACAGGTGGGTCCACATCCTCTGCCCTGGGTAAATCTTAAGAGTTAGCTGATGCTTCTCCAAGTTCACGAATACAGTAAAACTGCTAGGGAGTCTGAGTTGTTTTTTGTCCCAAAGACCACATACAGCTAGTTTTACAATATTGCAGTTTCACTTAGCAATATTTGGATCCCTGTTTAATTACCAGATCAGCTGCCTTTTGTTGGGACTTCGGAGTTTGCATGCTCTCCCTGAAGTCCAAGAATACAATGTGTGTGTTGCTGGCAACATTGAAAATATGTGAGTGTGGATGTCAGTGTGTCCTGTGATGGCTTGATGCTCCATTTAGTGGTGGAGTTTGTTAAGGGTCATAGATACAAAGCAGGAACCAAGTCCATGTAACCCCAAAATGGAAAAGATTTATAGGGCTTTAGATCTCTTTTAAAAGTGTGACTGTTTATACCAAAATACCGTAATATTCATAATCTGACATGGATCTATCTATGCATTTTTGAACTGACTGTCTCCATTACAGGATTATAGGGAGATAGAACTTGTCCTGGACCTGACAGGGCATAAAGCAATTATGGACAAGGTACAGGGAGAAACTATGTATGCAGCTGTATGTTATGTCATTTTCTAACCCACTTAGTCCAGACCAGGGTTGCAGGGGGCTGGAGCATATCTCAGCAAACATAGGGCACAAAGCAGGAACTGAAAAAAACTTAGGGCAAGGTGCCAGTCCAACACAGGGTGAACACACACAATAGGGCCAATTTAGCATCACCAATTCCTACATATCTTTGGACACTAGGAGGAAACTGGAGCACCCAGAGGAAACCCATACAGGCACAGGGAGAACATGCATATTTCATGCAGGGTGGAACCAGGATGCATACCTTGGTCTCCATTTCCGCAAGGCAGCAGAATTATCGTTTTGCCACCATGCTGCCCCTACAGCTGTATGTACTCAAATCATTTTAAATTCGCCAAAAAAACTGACACACTTCTTTGGGAAAATATGGAGTGCTTAGAAAAAATACAAAAGCATAGATATGGAAAGAATGCACAACCTCCATGCAAGCAACGCCGTTTGTTAGAACACTGATTTTATTCAGACAGAGGATTTGTAAGTAATCAATAAAAGAAAGGATACCTATAGGAATAGGTTGCATCAACCATCAAGGCTTAAACAACCTTCATTGTTGCAGAAAAGCTGTTACTTGTTCCTGAAAAATGTATTTTTGTTTATAAGATAATTACATTATTTTTTAAATTTTTGGTAAGTTATACTTTTTTTTTTTTAGTTTGTGCTATTTCATTTTATTGATTGGATCTACTTAAATTTTACTAAAACTGGAAAAATGGGTTGTTCTAAAACTTTTGACCAGTACATACATAAATATATATATATATATATATATATATATATATACCTCGTATATATATATATATACAGTATATAGCAAAGTTTTACTGTCAAATAATGCAAAGAGTACGCGACATGTGTTTCGCCCTAATTCTGGGCTCATCAGGCGTACACACTCACTGCACCCCCTCTCGGGAATCGAACCTCGGACCCTCTTACGTTGCACCATGGTATGTGGTTCGATTATTTGACAGCATGTAGATCAGGGACGAATAATCCTTCGCCTCTGACGCTAACTTCCAAGGTTCAATTCCCGAGTGGGGGTGCAGTGAGTGTGTATGCCTGATGAGCCCAGAATTTGGGCGAAACACATGTCGCGTACTCTTTGCATTAGTTGACAGTAAAACTTTGTAACATTCTATGATCTGCTTCTCACAACTGAAAGAGGGTACCGTGGCAGATGTTTGCCAATTTGCAGACCAACCACAAGCATTACCTGGTAGGTAACCACCCATACAATCAGATTGTGATTCAGACTACGAATGCCATGAATATATATATATGTATATATATATACAGTATATATATATATATGTATATATATATATATATATAGATCTATAGATATATATAGATATTATCCAACGTCTGTCTGTCTGCATGTATGTCTGTCCGCTTTTCACGAAAGTACTACTTAACGGATTTAAATTGGGTTTTTTTCTATAAAATTGCTTGAACATCCCGGTTGATTTTGTGACTTCTCTCATCTCTCTAAGCATCATAGTTCACTTGCAGGAGTGATATATTTGTGCTAATATGAGACAGAAGCTGCAGGCCGAGGGGAGGGGAAGTGTGACGTCAGGAATGGGGAGCTGGATGGGGCTCTCCTCATTGATGCGCCAGCCTCCGTTGGAATCAGTCTACCTCTGGCCACGTTTTGGAATGTACTTTGCCTCCGCTTAACTAGTGATGCCTGTTTGTTTGATTTTTAAATTTGTCCTGTTTCACTACTACACGGCTGAAGCTATCTGTGTTACAAAGCTTCACTCAGGGAAGACAATGGGCCTCAGTTAGAGTGCCTTTAACCAGCTATGTTCGAAATACTATGTAACTAAGTACTTCTACTGTATTTATGCAATATTTGTAGACCCCCCCTCATTTACCAGTGATTATAGTATTAGTTCACTGGAGCTGTGAACTCAAGGTAAATGTACAGTATAGTTTGTGACCTTTTTCTGAGTACAGGAAAGAAGACACAGCAAAGTCAAGTGTGAACAACCAGGGGAATAGTGTGTTATGAAACAGTGAGGCTTAAAACAGTGCAAAAAGGACTGTACAAAAGAAGAGAACAGGTGAAAAGAATCAATATCGTGAATTATATAGTGTCCAGCCCCCCTCTCTTGAGGTCATGGGGGACATGTTAACTGAGTTTCACTGGCATTTACCCTTTTGCTTCTGAAGCAATACTGATGGTCACTCACAGTCACAGCACCTGACATGCAGTCAAGAGTTATAGCGCAGTATTAACCACATCTTGCTTGAGCTTCCCTTTACTTTTTTCATCCACTTCACAACTCATTGTCCACCCAATACATCATTCAGTCTCTTTTTCCTGTGCAGGACACCTCCTCTTCTTCACTCGCCATAATGGTTACAGCATTATTATCACCAAATAAAAGAAATACTGTTGGCTAATTTTCTTTTTCTATAATGTCACTAAATTTCCATTCCATCAGTCAAAGTAGTTTTGAGATTTTTCCATGGACCAAGCCAGTTACTATAGTCTCTGGTTGCACAGGACATTTCTTCTTCACTCATCCATCCTCCCTATTGGCCAGTGGCACTGATCTGTTAAGGGCCACCGCTTTTCTCTGCATAATTACTTGTCAGTGCTGAGCAAAAAAAATAAAGGATGCATTGTTTTAAAATAAGATACTCAGTACACAACTATCATAACACTGGTTAGCTGATTTTGTTTTTTTCTGTAACATCATCAAATTTCACTCAAATCAAAGTTTTTATAAGATTTTTGGATATTTAGTTTTTCTGTTGTAAGAGGTGAGTTTACACCTAAATAATGATATATCACGATGTGCTTTCTTAGCGGATACCTACTGCCCTATATGTACCATCCTGCCAAATCTCAGCTTTTTAACTAAACAGGAAATAGCGTTTTGTTGATAAGTGAGTGAGTCAGTCAGTTGGTCAGTCAGCTTTGCATTATAAATTTAGATATATTAAAAATAATCAAAACAGACAGATTCAGCGTTTCCAAGGGAATCCCTGTTTAATGTTCTGAATGAAATAAGATGAAAAATAAACAAAGAAAAGTAAATGCTTTTGACACAGAGTGCCACTCTCAATGATAGTGCTTCTATGGCTCTCTAGCTTCATGCTTCCCGGGAGCTGAGCTGTAAAAGGAAGTCGATGTGGTATCTGGTTAAATTCCTTCCGGAAGGTGGGGCTTTGTGAACTTGGACAGAAGAGACATCAGTTGTCTTCTTGTGGCTTCACTTCCATTCTAAACAGGAGAATGGAAGTGTGGTTAGTGGCTACATTACATACTCAGTCTTCACCCCTAGGTTTCTCTTGACTGGCACCAGTGAGAGACTCCCAACGTTTGCATGAGTGACACAATGTAAGCATATATATAAATATATATATGACAAGGAGATATAAGAAGGTTTGGGGTACCGACCCTGAGTCCACAACAGAATTGAGGTAACAAAACAGAACTGTAGTTTTACACAGGGAAGACAGGAAGGGGGTTGAAAGTAGGAGTGAGGTCAGTAGGGATGGAAGCAGAAGTGAGGTCCGGTGAGATTTCCTTCTGATTGTCTGCTGAGGAGGAAAGAATGAAGGTATAACCCTCAGGTCCAGCATTCAGTTACAGTTGTTTAAGCCCATAAGCCGCCACCCAGTCTTTAAGAGTAAAGAATTATTCCCAGTAAATGTTGGGGCACCATTTTGGTCATCCCATTTAATTCAGGTATAATGAATAACAAAACAAAGTGCATGATGGTGCACAAAACAGAAAAATAAATAGAGGTTATATCCTTCCTTGTTCTATTTGAGTAGCTTAGGCGAGCAGGTATGGCTTCAGAGGAGCTCTATCTTGTGGTCAGATTGAAACCAAATGAGACCCTTGCTTCCAGGAACATCTGGGCTTTATAGTGCTCAGACTAGAAGGATCAGGGTCAGTTGCCCTCACTTGGCATGTTCTCAGCAATGTGGAAGAAGAAGGAGATGATACTGGTAGTGCTAGCACCCCCTGTTTTCCTGAAGTAGTATTAGATACCTCTAATGAGCCTAAACGGTGATCCTTTGACATGTGGTCGTGACAGTATATAAAGTACATATATACACAAAGTAGTGTTTCAGTTAGCAAATCATTTATGTTCCAAGATTTGTTGTCAGAGGCAGATTTAACACATTTAGGTAGGTGTCGCAGGGCTCATGCCATCTGTTGTCTCCTTCCTTGGCTGGCCTACACAGCCACTGCCAACATCACAATTTTGCAGGGCTTATTTCAAAGAATTTTCACACCCCTGGTATCACATCACACCTCACTTTCCCTTACTCTGTGAAATGATGAAGTTTAGCAGTGGGGAAGTATCTCTAAAGTGCTTTTACCCTCTTTATGAACTGAGTTTTATTTCTAAAGAAGTTGTTTTACATTTTTGTGACAAACTGGGAAAATGGTATTTATTACTTTATAAAAAAATATTAAATCGGCTTCAGTACTGAAGTTGAAATAACATGAAATAACTAAACACTCATTAACAATAACTTCTTCACATTCTATAGAATACACAATGTCAACAGCAGATGATGACAGTTCCATCAAAGGAAGCTGCACAATGATTGCACTCTGCAGCAGACAACAGATTGGTACTTGATTTTGCGCCTTCACCGTAGCACATTTCATCCCTACTTTGTCTTACAGAAGCTCTGTTCTCAGACTATTCATTAACCAAGGTATTACTTTATATTGATAAATATATTCTCAATTCTGTTCAACCATTTTCAGCATTATAGGGGACTGAAGTCTATGCTGGCATAATAGAGTGTAAAGCCATAACCAGTCCTGGATGAAGCACCAGTTCACCTTAGGATCCTATACTCGTAATTATACATGGCCAATTTTAAATTGTTGATTTACCTAACAACATCCATCTTTTGTAATGTTAGCAGAAAACTCTCACAGATACATGTACTGTACATTACACCTAGTACTGACAATGACTGAGCACAATATTCAGGTGGAAAATGTCAGATTTATCAGGCAGCAGCCCTAAATACTATTTCACCATGCCACTCTTATTTAATCTCATTGCACACAATTTGGAACTAACCTTATGCACACATCTTTGGGGGATATAGAAAAAGAAAGGGGAGGACCTGGAAGAAAACACAGAGTGAGATAACTTCTTGGTTAGAACTTATATAATTTAATATTCAGTTATTGTTTTGCATTCTGACAGTTAAACTCCATTTTAAATGCAGCTTTCTTTTGACAGTCTGTTGTTATGATACTCTGAGTATCACAACCTTTTTAATACTGTGACCATTAAAGGCATATAATATTCTGAAGCTGATGTGTCTTTAAATATCTGATATGATACTCAGGTGTCCTCTAATAATGGGACTGATATTACCCTGTTATAATATTCTGAATCTGACATTTGGAGTGTTATGCTCATATATGAGTATATTCTGAATGTGATATCTTCTTTAGTACAGAGTGTCTGTTACACCCCATTAGACAGCCTCATCGCCTTTCTTATTTTAATACCACGTATAAATTTTCTGTCTTTTTCGGTAGCCTGATTGAATTGCTTCATGTGTTTCTCAAGTCTTCTCTAGTATTTTGACTTTTACATATTATAGGATCATTTCTTCTTTTGCAATAGCTCAAATTTTAAACATTTTGAATATAATATCTCTTTTAATTTTCTGACATTTACACCTCATGTGATGTTCATCCATCCTTTCATTTCCCGAAAGTGCTTTTCAAATTAAAAGCCAGTGCCAAGCAGGTCTTCAATTTTCTGACATTTATATGCCGTATGATATTCAGGATTTCTTTCATATTCTGTTGTACTCCTTGTGACATTCTGAACAGCACATTCCCTTTTATACATTTTTGAAGCAGTTAATCCAGTTCACTGGCTATGGCTCTGCATTGATCAGCATCTCCCTTAAGTTTTTTTTTATGCCACCCTGAATCTGATATTTCCTTTAATATTATCAAATACTGTATGTTGTTCATTTTAATGTTACATCCAATATTTGTACTGCATCTTCTATTCTTCCATGGCATCACACAAATAAGTAATACATGCAGAACTCCTTGTCTGAGCACTGTGAATTGTGCTTGAGCCACAACAAATGATTGATGTTCTACATGATTAGCGACTGTATATTTGGCATGAACCATTTTTAGAACATATTGGCTGTATGGGCTATAGCCAGGTTGGGTTGTGATGTATATTAAATGACTCTTCTAGGAAGTCAAATTAAAATAAATTGATGTCCTTTAGATTTGAATTCAGTAAATATAGAATACTGCAGGCACAGAAACTGCATATTTATCGGGGAGTCCATTAAAGACAGTAGTTGTCTCCTCATTAAGATACTGAGTAGAATGAAAACCAGTGTGGGCTGCCAGCTGCCTTGTCTGTCTTCCTGTCACCTTGTAGCATTTCTCTTTTCTATTTGTCCTTTAAAAGCTTGAGGACAGTTTTGTCACAGGGTGTCAGTGGCTCCATACAATATGTGCAGAAAATTAGCAACCTGGGATAGTCTTATTTTTGAAAGGGTCTCTGGGCCGACAGCCTGGCCCGTTCCAAGCCTTCACAAATGTGATGTGAATATGCCTATTATCTGCCAAGTAAGCAACTATAGTGTACGTAATAAGGTGCCACATGAGAGGTTGGGCATCAAACTAAAAGAAGTGGGAGTTCAGGGTGATGTTTTTAGATGGGTGCAGAATTGGCTCAGACACAGGAAACAGAGGGTGATGGTGCGAGGAACCTCATCAGAACTGGCCGATGTTAAGAGTGGTGCTCCACAGGGGTCAGTGCTAGGGCCGCTGCTATTTTTAATATATATAAATGATTTAGATAGGAATATAAGTAACAAGCTGGTTAAGTTTGCAGATGGTACCAAGATAATTTGCAGATAATTTGGAATCCGTTATATCATTACAGAATGACTTGGATAGCATACAGGCTTGGGCAGATTTCTGGCAGATTAAATTCAATGTCAGTAAATGTAAAGTATTACACATAGGAAGTAAAAATGTTAGGTTTGAATACACAATGTGCGGTCAGAAAATCGAGAGTACACCTTATGAGAAGGATTTAGGAGTCATAGTGGACTCCAAGCTATTGACTTCCCGACAGTGTTCAGAAGCCATTAAGAAGGCAAACAAAATGTTAGGTTATATAGCACGATGTGTGGAGTACGAGACCAAGGAGGTTATGGTCAACCTTTATAATGCACTGGTGAGGCCTCATCTTGAGTACTGTTTGCAGTTTTGGTCTGTAGGCTACAAAAAGGACATAGCAGCGCTAGTAAATGTCCAGAGAAGAGCGACTAGGCTGATTCCAGGGCTACAAGGGGTTGAATTATGAAGAAAGATTAAAAGAGCTGAGCCTTTACAGTTTAAGCAAAAGAAGATTAAGAGGTGACATGATTGAAGTGTTTAAAATTATGAAGGGAATTAGTACAGTGAATCGAGACTTGTATTTTAAAATGAGTTCATTAAGAACACGGGGACACAGTTGGAAACTTGTTAAGGGTAAATTTCGCACAAACATTAGGAAGTTTTTCTTTGCACAAAGAACCATAGACACTTGGAATAAGCTAGTAGGTAGTGTGGTAGTCAGTAAAACTTTAGGGACTTTCAAAACTCGATTTGATTTTTTTTGGAAGAAATAGGTGGATAGGATGGCGAGCTTTGTTGGGCTGAATGGCCTGTTCTCATCTAGAGTGTTCTAATGTTCTAATCTGTGTATGGTGAATCAGAATAGCATCTTGCATATAGGCCACAGAGTACATAAAATACCAATTATTTGTGTGCCTTTAGATTGGAGGGAATCTTCAGAGGAAAGGTTGGTACACAGAAGCATTTTTAAATATATGAAATGTGACAGCCCTATAAGGACATTTGTTTAAGTAAGAGTGGATCCCTCTTAAGAACATCATTAAGGCTTTGGCAAGAGAAAGCCGTTTAGCAGTTCCTTTTTTTCTCATTTGAAATTGTAAAGCTGTCTTATACTACTTGGGAACATATCCCATGTTCATGTTGTTCCCTGGGTAAAATCTGGAGTATAATTTATACTTAGTCTACTTCCATCAGTGACCACAAGGGTTCTTTTGTGAATAACTGATTTTAAATAAACTGCTTTTATCCAACCTAGTTCTTCTCCTCAGAATGTATTTTGTCCATTTCCTCTTTGACTCCTTGATCTTGACTCAGAACTCAAAACTTGTTGGACTGGAATAAGGCTAGTAGGTCTTCTTAGGACTTGCTATGATATTCCAGTTCACAGAATTCCTGATATTCTATTCAGCTTAAGTGTGCTTGCATAGCACAGAGTTCAGGTACTTCTGCAAATGACCTGTTAACTGCAGATGTGCAACACACACTACTGCCATTGATGGCTCCAGGATGAGGCCAAGTAAGCAACTTCCTAAGGATGCTGACCCCAGAATGTCAGTATAGCATACCTCACTTATTAAATACGATCATGGTTCACTCTCCCCTTGCCCACTCTTCACTTTCATATATGAATATGAATGCATTACGATCTCCTAGGGGCGCCATATACCCTTGAGCTGGCACTGACCACTGCTTTGTAGTCTTTGACCTCTCTGCTTGCACTGTCTCCAAGAGGAAATAGCCACCACCTAACAATAGCCATACTTGCAGTCAACTTTTGAATCAAATGATTAGAAGACTAAAGATTGCCCCATAAGAAATTCCAGCATATGTGAAAGGGACATGTCTGACGTGGTTGATAAGCCACCTGAGTTTCTTAAGCTTTTCCCTCAAACAGGTAAGTCATATGATGAGGTTACTAGTGCCCCATAATGAGTGTTCATATTCAAAGCCATCCCAATCTCTGTCTTGTGCCATTGCCACTGCATTCAATTGCATAGCTATGCATTTTTCTTGTAACACGTGGGAAATTGTGAAATTAAAGTGGTGCCACTCTGCTCTTAAATAATGAGGATGAAACTTAAGGAGATGTGCTGGTGCCTGAAATAATGGCATTGTGACTTCTCCTTCCTCCTGTCCTCCAGAGTTTATGCTACAAAATTAAGAAGAAAAATAAAAAAATTAGAGGTGTTGTTAAACATCTGTATATTTATTCTGTTCATAGCAACCCCCTTCTCTTATTTTTAGATTGTTATATTATCTATACGTTTTAGTACAATTCTTTATTCATCTTCCTGTGGTGTAGCGCTAAATGTTGCTGCCTGGGTTCAAAGCTCAGCTAGGACACTGTCAATAAGAGATGTGTGTGTTCTCATTTTCTTTACATCAGGTTTTCTCTAAATGTTATGTTCAACCCTACGCTAGATTAACTGGTTACTCCAGCCCCACTTGGCATACCCTGTTGGTTTCTGCAACTCCGAACTGGATTAGCTGACTTCAAAAAAAAGAATTGACAGATGGACATGTTTTTAGAATGCACATCTAAAATCCTGAATATTAGAGAAGAGGGAGCCAGAGTTGATGATATTAGTACAGGAAGAGAGGATAGTCTCGTTTCTGAGAAGGGAGCCAGTGAATTGACCCATAAAGGCCTTGTGTTATAGGAGACACACACATACTGATCCTCCTCACCGAGCGCCTGCCTGGTTCAAGGCTACAGAAAGCTAACAGTAGCTTGGCATCTGTGGTGAATATTCATGACCTCACTTGGAGTCACTAGAAGCTGGGGTGCCAGCGGCTAAATAGCCATTTTAAATGACCAGCTGTTCCTCTCCATGCATCGCTTCCTCTCAGAGGCAGCAAGATGTTTTCGCCTGACCGCACAGTGGGCCGCCGTCCTCTCGTGACTTCATTAGATGCTGGAAGCAGAGCACGGAGTAAAAGGTTTGGGGAGGGGCGGTGGGGATGACAGGGGACAGCTAGCAGGCACCCGCCCCCAATTCCCGGCTCGGCCAGCAGCAGACGGTGCTATCCGCACATTGACAGCTGCTGGCGTGAGGACTGCTAATTGATAAACTCACAACAGTGGCCTTCATACTAATGAAGTCTCATCTGAGAGCTG
This sequence comes from Polypterus bichir lapradei, assembly GCA_026402145.1. Lineage (NCBI taxonomy): Eukaryota > Metazoa > Chordata > Cladistia > Polypteriformes > Polypteridae > Polypterus > Polypterus bichir. The sequence continues at coordinate 75,097,948 of JANRMT010062814.1, forward strand.
ATGCGAGAGCTTCAATACGCTATCGACAGGCAGGCGGCTTCCCTGAGCTGTTAATGCAATTAAAATCACATTGGCTTGCAGCATAGGGTGAGGAATCAACTGCCAGTTCACATGCAGTCAGACGTTCAGCAGCATTCTGCTGCTTTTGTGACAGTCAGCAATAAAACTGATAATAAGCTGACGAGCGTTGCTGGCCCCATTGACTTGTGGTAAAGCCAGCTTGCTAGGCCTGAACAAGCGAGGAAAAGGTGATATACTGCAACTGGACAGTACATACAGACACTAATACTAATTATATGTCCCCATTCCTGGGTCTGAAAATAACTGGGCTTCTTTACTGTTTTCATTTACTGTATTCATATATCCTGCTGACACCTTCATCCAAAGTGACACATAAATCAAACTGTTACAATCGCATCTTTTTACTACAGTGTGGGTTTGGTGACTCTGCTCAGGATCACACAGTAAGTCAAGAGGTAGGCATTAAGCCATCACTATTCTAGTTACAGTCCAAAACCTTAACACTTGGCCACACTGACTCTGGTTGATAAATACAGAGTGTCTCAATAAAAGATCATGTATAAGTCAAAGCCAGCAACTTGTTAGAGTTTAATTCCCTTGCTAATGAAGGAGGCCATCCACATGATGCAAATCCTGTATAATTTTGCCAGTTCCCAAATTCTTCCTATGAGTTACACCAAAAAACTAATTTGCAAATTCACATCTCCACCAGCTTTGCACATTACGCACCTTCTCAAATTTCCGGGACCACTGCAGAATTAATTTACATTGCTTGAATGTCAAGTGAACTGCTAATGTTTTGTATTAAGGCTGTGAATCCTGGTTAGGATATGGCAAGTTTTTAATTGTAACTGTTGCCGTCTGTTCCTATTATTGTATTAAACACCATGTAGTGGTCCATTTACAGCTAGTTTTGCTTAGTTTTGTTATGAATATATCAATGGCATCCTTTATTTAAAAAAGAATGTGTGTGTTTATATATTCCTATATATCTACTAGATAATAAAACACTAAGGCCTGTGTGTCTTGGCCTCCTGTGTAATTTGGCTTTGGTGTGAATGGCAGTTTTAAGGAGAGGAGTTCGGGTGGAGAGTTTCACAGCCTGTCTAGATGTGGTATTTGAACCTCTGACCTGGAGGCTTTCAGTTCAAATACTTAATTACATCTGTGGAAAAAATATATATATATTTATAGCTGTGTTTATGTACTTACTTTTTAGAGGCCCACAGGTCAGGGAGTGTTAGAGGATAAGCTTGTAGTTGAAGAAAGAGTCCCACTCAAAAATGAAAAGATTAACTGTGTCCTCCTAACATCCTATATAAAATAAAACTATAAAAACTGTGTTTGGTACCACTTAAATATACAGAAGCCATTTATAATTAAGGTGTTTGTTTTTTTTTTTCTTGCTGCATTCTTACTTTGGTTTTACCTCAGTGTTCTTAGGTGCCTTCACCAAACAGACATTTTGTGCAATGCATATTTCACTCGTTTTTGTGTCAACTTGATATAAACAGGGAGAAACCTTGAACGAGTTGTGAAGGATGTGGTGTGTGCAGTGTAAAATGTTTGTGTGCTACACATAGTCAGCATTTGTTTTCAACAAAGCTGGATGAATTATTCATATTGTGCCTCATAAGAGGTATTATCGTGTCTCAGTGCTATTAAACCATGCCTGCTTTCTGTACGGTCCAGGTGAGGGGGGGGTTGGAACTGTTACTAAATATCATGCAACATCTGTATGAAAAAGAAAAAGAACTGGACTCCTGGGATTAATGTGCACAAAACTTTATCAGATGCCCTATGAGAAGCTGCAAATTAAAAAAAAAAGACAAGAAAGGAAAAGAAAATGAGGCTGATGAAAGTAGCTGTCAAATTAGCAGATCTGGAAGTTGTAGCTCGTATTGTTAAGAGCTGCTTGGGCTCACACCAGCACGACCCGACTCCATCCGTCTTTCTCAGTTTACATTTTAATTGGCTCACAGATAAGTTTTTTAAACACTGCGAGACTGCTGACATACACTGTAATATCTTGTGAATAATGCATGGGGGAGAGAAGCTGCTCCCGAGGGTCAGCGCTGAAAACACAGGAATGCGCTCTTGTCGAATCCTGCCGCGTGTTAGCCATTGTTTTTGACAAGCAGTGATGAGGCCTGGGCACAATAGTGTACTGCACAACTCCGCCTGCAGAAGGTCATGGTGCCCTCAGCAGAAGATAGTGGGCATACTGGACAGACATGAGCTGAAGAGACAGCATTGAATCTTTGTGTCTGAGAGCCCCAGCTATTGATAACATGTCTCTATGCATATATATTCAATATGACAGAAGCAGAATATTTACAACAGGTATTAGTATATACCTATTCAACATGAAACAAAGGCACTATGCAGGACAGATAGATAGTGTATTTGTCCCTAGGGAGAAATTTGGAGAAATAGTTGTAAATATTATACAAAATATTGTGTGTGTGTGTGTGCGTGTGTGTATATATATATATATATATTGTGGACACGCCCCGGACACAGACAGGCAGACATGTTGCAAATCACCACCACACGTTTATTTATAACTACTATTTACAATAATGAAGTGCACACAAACCCCCAAACACAGTCCTGGCCACAATATGCCTTTCTTCGGGCCGCCTCCACTCTCCTCTCTCTTGCCTTGTCCTGCCTCCATCCGACTCCAGCGCTGAATGAATGGAGACGGCCCCTTTTAAACAGTCCCCAGATGAGCCCCAGGTGTTCCCGGCATTCCTCCTCTGGCCACGCCCCAGCGTGGCGGAAGTGCCAGCTGTCCTCCCAGCAGCTCTCCGGGTGCCGTCCTAAATCTTCCCCCCAGCACTTCCTAGTGTGGCAGAAGTGCTGGGGTAACAGGTCCCCAGGAAGGCGGCCCCCACGTGATCCAGGGTGGGCTCTGATCCTCTTCTGGTCCCTCACGGCGTCCCGGCCGGGTCGTTGCCCCTGGCATCCCTGACAATATATATATATATATATATATATATATGTATATATATACACACTGTGGTCCATGGCTGGCCATTTATCCCGGCCAGTACCCCCAGGCCGCCAGAGGGAGCCCTCCCTGCGACATGGAGATGCCCCAAATTCCAGCAGGGCATCATGGACTATAGAGTTTTCCTGTAAAGCCCTGCTGGATAACGTCAGGACCACCAGGGGTCGCTCTAGGGAGAACCAGGGACTACTATTTGCCCTACGCCCCGGAAGTACGTCCGAGTCACATGGACAGGAGGAATGACGTACTTCCGGGGTGAAGAAAAGGACTTTGTATCTGACCCGGAAGTGATAAGGAATCATGGACTAAAGGATGGGAAACACTTCTGGGTCAGGAACTATAAAAGGACTCTGGGAACTCCCAGACAACGAGCTGAACTGGGTGGAAGGGTGGCAACGTGTCTGGGAGAGTGGAGGATTATTGATTATTGTATTATTGAGTGTTTATTGAAGTATAGGGGAGGTGGAGGTGCTTTGTGCACTTATTTATAATAATAAATATTATTATTGGACTTTTACCTGGTGTCTGACGTATAGTCTGAGGGTTCAAGGGGACGACAAAGCCCCAATCTGTCACAATATATATACTGTATATACTATATATATATATATAGAGAGAGAGAGAGAGAGTGAGAGAGAGAGAGAGTAAAAGAAATAACAGAATGAGGTTAGAGTTTTACAGCACCTTGCAGCCAACACTGTATATTTCTGATCAATAAATGTAAAGAAAAGGCGTGTTATAACCGCAATATGAGTCATGTAACTTCCGTCTTAGGTAGACTGAATTGGATAGTGGCTCTTCTGCATTTAACACATTCTGGGAGGAAGATGCGGGTCCAGGTGGACGAACCCAGGAAGTGACAACAGATAGAACGGTGTCAATCATTCTTTCTGCAGAGGGGGAAGAAGAGAAGTTATTATAGTACACAGTGCCACCTTCTGTCTCTGCGGAGAATTACTGTCACCGAAGCCTTCAGCCTGTTTCCCATGGGTGTGATGGGTGTGTATGTATACGTATATATATACAGTATATATATATATATATATATATATATATATATATATATATATATATAATACCAAAATGATTAAAAAGAAACAAAACTTTACAGTCCTAGTGAGGCATTATGCAGGGGTACTGCAGTTGGTATAAAGATGCTCCAGTAGAATTTCTTGACACACTTATGCTGGACAATTTGTTGGCTGAAAGTCCTCAGTGTTAGTGTGTCAGATAAAGGATGTGCAGCATTGTTCATAATGGTAGTCAATTTTGTTGTAATTTTCTCCATTGCTACTACTTGAAAATTGAACCGGGGGTGCTGTACAATGGCTGACCCTGAACTCTCACCCTTCCCCTTTGGGATTAATACAGTGTACCAAAAGTACTTTCATGGGGTCCAGAGTGCAGCTTAATTAGCTTGTCGATTCAGTGGTCCTCTCTTGAAGTGATGTTACCAGCCCAGCACCCACTATGCAGAAAATTGCACTGGTCATCAGATGTGAAAGATGTCACTTTCCACATTAAAGGAACGCAGTCCCCTGAGAATAAAAGAGCCTGTTCTGCAATGTCTTATATAGTTCCTTTGTGTTACAAGACCGATCCAGCCTATCAATGATGTAGATCCCCAAGTACTTATAGGAGTTCACCACCTCTATATCCACTCCCTCATTAGTGACAGCTGCAGAGACTCTTTGGGGCAGCAAAAGTCAATAACCAGTTCTTTGGTTTTGCTGATGTTAAGATGCCAACAATTCTCTTTGTGCCATGAAACAGCATTCTCCATCTGACCACCCTGCTCTGTCTCATCCCCTTTAGAAATATACCCCTGAAGCGCAAAATCATCAGAATATTTCTACAAGTGACATGATGTGCTGTTACATTTATAATCTGAGATGTACGGAATAAAGAGAAAAGGAGATGGGACTGTTCCTTGTGGTACTCCAGTGTTGCTCACATCTATGTCAGAGACACAGTCCTTGAGTTTCACAACTGCGGTCTGCCTCACAGAATGTCCTTTATTCAGGACACCATAGGCTCATCCACATTAATTTCTCTGAGCATACCTCTTAACAGGGATGGCTGGAAATTGCAGTGAATCTATCTATCTATCTATCTATCTATCTATCTATCTATCTATCTATCTATCTATCTATCTATCTATCTATCTATCTATCTATCTATCTATCTATCTATCTATCTATCTATCTATCTGCCTTCCTGTTTTTATCTCCTTGCACATCTATCAGCCTGTCTCTATGTCAGTCCTAACGCTTGACTTTCCATCTGTCCGTCCTGGTTCTTTGTGACATATCCCTTTATCTGCCTGTTATTTCTGCTTGTCAACTGCTTGCAAATACTGAAACAAATTTACTATCTGTCTGCTTATCTGGCTGGCTGCCTTCCCATCTGTCTCTCACAATAAACTAGCTAATGTGAAGCCAATGCCGCTTTGTGAGTATCTGCATCTGAATCCAGTCGTACAGCACAGGTCACTATTGGAAATATTCAAGGTAGAATAATTCCAAGTGTATAAAGTTTAGGCATTCAAACTGGAGATAACAGCATCTTCTTTGGTGCACCCTTATGCACTGGCTGTTGTAGCTTCCTTGATGACGCAAATTGTGCTGCAGCTGCTTCCATTTTTGCCCCTTTTACCCACTAGCTACCAGAGGTTTATCACATGCTGGGTCTTTTCCTTTTTTTATAGCACACACTTATTCCTCATTTTTAAATCACCTGGGCTCTTATAATCTTTTTATTTGCTGGCTGGGCAAGTGTCAAAGCACAGAATATATATGGAACTAAAACAAAGCAGATGGAGCAAGAGCTTTCAGATGGCCAGCCAGCCATCTCTTTTTGTTTTTTTTTATCTCAGTGGGAGGAAGTTTTCTTAGCTGAGCTCCACAGAGCCCCGCCTGAGGGATTGTGAGCATGCAGCTCGGCAGGTGGGACCGACTCCACCACAGCCTCTGTTATTCCAGCGCTGACAGGAAACATACATCACACTGGGCCATAATGCTGAGCACATTCCTTGGCAGCCTGATCAAAAGGCTGCAACCAGACAACAAAGTGCTCTTAATACGATGTTTTGACCGTATAATTGGAGAGTAATTATGGCTGACAAAACACTTCAGTGTTTCTGAGAGTTACTGGGCCTACTTGTCATAATGCATGCGGGACCCAATACTACCTTAAAAATGGCGTGGGTGTTGGAGGAGGAGGGTTAAGTGGGAGAGGAAACAGAAAAAAGTCCCAGGTCGATGAGTCCTAATGCAATTAAAACTAAAACAAAAAGGAAAAATTGTCTGCTACAGTTTTTTATTGCTTCCACCTTTTGGAAGCATTTTCAGAGGAGACATCATAATGAAATTGAAATGTAGCCCTACTTCTGTAAGATGTGAATAAATCTGATATCCCTTGAACCACCTTGGTCCAAAAGCAGGGACACAAAAGTGGGAAACGACCGGGAAGGTGCCAAGCATGGATGAGACATCAGTCAGTGGAAGGGCACAGTCTCTCACACACCTTAGGCCAGGTTTATACTTCACGTGATGCATCCTGTACTGCTACACAAGCATTGCACTGTTCATACTTGCGTGCATACTTTACGTAAATCTGGAAGATTCCACCAGGTGGCAGTGCAAGATATCATCAAGGTGAGAAAAGGTTAGGCTTCGCTGTGTTGTGAATTGCTTGAAACATTCATTAAGTTGTGAGGACACCTTGCCGCAATATCTCTGAAAAGGATTTTTAATGATTAAATCCATCAATCTAGGGATGCACCCATTCCAGCTAGCATTAGGCACGAGGCAGAAACAATCCCTGGATGGGGCATCAGCTCATCACAAGGTGAATACAAGCACACACATACACTAGTGTCATTTTAGCATCACCAAATCCCCAAACCGTTATATCTTTGGGAGGAAACCGGAGCACACTGTGAAAACCTACCAGGAAAATATCCAAACTCCAGGCAGGGAACAGAAGGGACGTGACTCCCTGCGAGGCAGACCATGCCGTCACAACATGTGTAATTATTATCAGTATTCATTATTTAAATGAAGTTAACGACTAATCTGTAAAATGTAACATACATACTTTAATGCATTTCATCATGAAAGTGATATCAAGTAGAAATCTAAGGTTTCTAAATGTGCAGAGAGCTGGAATATCATAAATGTAATGTGTTCTGTGTGGTGATTGCTGCTGTCACCAACTGGGTCGGTTTTAAGATAATGTTTACAACGGTCTACTTTAATGATAAAGTAAACTACGAGGTCAAAGTGGATATTTCGAGATTAAACCCGAAAAACATCCACTTTTCTCACAAAATACACCTTTTCACTATGTCCTTAATTTTTTTCTCTGTGGCTAAAATATGCTGCCTTACATTCTGATACTGTTGTTAAGGTGCAAAAAAAACACAGCAAAGAAGATGGTATGTAAGATGTATTGTGTCATTACAATGGGGAATATGCGATGCTTAAATGTAAAAGCACCACAAATGCATTTGTATGTCGGCATTTTGCTTCACCACATCGAACCATTCATCAAACATCAAAGCACGCACATCGATCCCGTAGGATCCGCATAGTGGCTTTCTGTCACATGTACTGTAGATAGTTAACTTCTGAGGATGTGCTCAGAGGAAGTGTCAAATGAACGCTGGGAACGTGTGGCAGCCATGATATGTGCACGTACACATTCTGAACGTGAAGTATAAACAAGCCCTTACTCTGTTTTACAGGACCACCTAAAGTCACCAATAAACTTTGGGATCTAGGGGTATAACGGTGGGCAATCATGGAGACTGCGCGCTGACAGTGCCTGAGGGGGGGATTTGAACCCAGGACACTTGAGTTGTGAGGAAACAGTGCCAACTATTCTTTACAACACAACAAAGTCCTAATGCATTAAATAATATAGTTTCTTAATTGTATGGCATGATCCTATACGTTGCATACTATTCCCAACACACATACATTTTTTCCTAAAAGGGACCGTTTTAATTGTATATATGGTACTCAATGATTACTACTATTACTCCTACTACTTACCATCATAGAGTCCTAGTAACACCATAGTGAATTTGGCATCAGTAATGGAACCCCCCCCACCAGATGTGTTCAGTGTTTCTCCTGGTAGGTGGGCATGTCCACCAGGTTGGGAAATTCCACAATTTGTTCCTTCCATTGTTCAACAGGAGATATCAGCAGCTCTCAATCCCTGCTTATTAAAGTGGGCCTGAGGTGTCTAACAGTTTGCCAGAATAGCCTCAAGGCCATCTTATAGTCATTCTCCGTGGCCTCTCCAAACTCCTCCCATGCTTGAGCTTTTGCTTCCACAATCACTTTTGCAGCAGTCCTCTTAACCTGTCAGTGCATCTCAACTGAGTCAGGAGATCCCACAGAGAACATTTTCCTGAAGGTCACCTTCTTCAGTCCGACAGCTTCCCTCTGTCCACCATCAGATTCTAGGGTTGCAGTCACCAGATGCCCCAACCACCCTAAGACCACAGCTTTTAGCACAACTGAAGTCTTGAACATGATCCATTTGAGCTCATTGTCCCTGACCTAACTCTGCTCATAGGAGAAGTTTTTTTTTGCACGCAGAAGTTGAACTCATTGTGAACAGAAGCCTCAGACAGACATTCCCAGGCTACTCTAAGTACTTATGTAGGTTTCCTTGGTCTATCCAGTCTATGCGCATCTCTTTAAATACAGTTCACTACAATTTGGTGATCAGTTGACAGCTCTGCCCCTCCCTTCACCTGCATGTCCAAAATATATAGCCTCAGGTCAGATGACATAACTTCAGAGTTTATAACTGACCTACGGGCCAAGGTGTTTTGATAACAGTTACACTTATGAGCCTCCTTGTGTTTGACCTTAGTGCTTCTTTTGGACAATCCATGACAAGCACAGAAATCCAATTACAACTCACCATTTTCTTGATCTCACTTAGAACTGGCAAGCTATTCCTCCCAGTCATGTCACTCTAGGTCTTTTTGTCATTCCCGACATGAGCATTGAAGTCACCCAGTAAGTGCCCTTTGAAGCACCTCACTCACCTTCTCTAAGGTGTCTGAATTCTCTGAACAGCTGATTGGTACATACAGTATGTACAAGGAACAGCGCTTTCCTCTCTGTAACTTGTATCCTCACTGAGGCAATCCTCTCATCTACTGGAGAAATCTCCAATTGCATTGCCCTAAGCCAGGAGCGTATGAGTGTCTCCACATCTGCCCATTTACACATCAGAACTACAGAGTAGGGGAGAAACCATCCAGAACATATTCTATGTATGAAGGTGATACAAGCTATATCTAGTTGGTACTTTTCCACCTTTCGTACCGGCTTAGGCTTCTTCCGTGCCAAAGAGGTAATGTTCCAAGGTCCCAAAGCCAATCTCTACTGCCAAGGTCTAGTCCATCTAGGTCTTTGGCGGCTATGTCCGCCATTAAAATTGCATCACATTCACCCCTCAGTCTTCATTTCATAAGTGGTGAGCTCACAAGACAGCTGCATGTTGCTGTTTCTGGCTGAGCATGGCCAGGTTATGTGAGCTGCCCAACCTTCAAGTGCTCATCGGTGGATGCCACCACCAGGCCTGGCTCCATGGCACTGGAGGGTGGTAACATGTTGCATGTTGGTCGGACATCCAAGTATGAATTTCATTTTACTTTATACATGACACTATTACTGCTACTGCTACTAGTATCATTGTGCCACCCAAGGAGGTTCACTCTAAAGATTACCAGTTTATCATGATTACTAGGATTACTGTTGGTGGCAGAAAAAGTGTGTTAGTTAATTTAAATGCAAAATACTTTCTTAACCTGTCACATTGGCACTGTTCACCTTGGCAATGAGTAGTCTGTTCTTCTACCACTTTGGACTTTGGGGAAAAATGAGATTCGGGCCTACTGTTTACACCTATATCACTGGTAGAATGATTCCAGTTTAAGGTGTAGCTATTGTCTGTCAGTTTTTTTTGTACCCTTGTGTCTTAGAAGGGTGGGTGTAAAACACAGGCAAGAATTAGTTCAGCCCACCGAATATTCATGTAAGAGACATCCCAGTCTTATTACGTGCCATTTTTGACTTTTACAGGATTCACCCACTGCTTCTAGCCTGCAAATATCATAATGGCTTGTGCTCATAGAATCATTCAGGAATGTCTCTAAGCATGGTGAGTGAAAGGATTTTTGACTCCCCTCAAGTTATATTGCAATTACGTTTAAAACTGGGTTATCATCTTCATGGCTGTCACCTCATTATTTTTAAATGACTTCTTTAAGTCGCTCAAGAATAGGACTGGCTTCTGGCAGTCCACACAGCAATTTCCCATGTGGTGCATTGTGTCCTCCTTCAAAGGGCCACACACATGTCCCCTTCAGGCATTAAGATATGAAAAGCTAACAAGTCTGTTCACATTAAAACAGAAGGGAGACTGTGGGGATGCTGGGTGTGCTAAGAATCTGGGGTAGAGAAAGAGAGACATGTTTTTATTTATTAGGCCATTCTTGAATGGGCACAAAATTGAATACTAGTGGACTGCCGTGCAAAGCGTTAACCAGAATTGTTGTTTATATAGTCTAAACAAGCTCATTTGGGTGCTAGGAAGGCTTAAAAAAAATGGCACTATGTAATTGTTTACTGTGCCATAAATTTAATGAACAGTCACCCTTTATTTCAACCTATTTTCACAAAATCATGAGAGCTCTACAACTCTCTGTGGCTCAATTCAACAAAAAACACCTGATTTAATTTTCTCATAGCTAGTCACAAATCATAGGAGGGGGGGTACACTTTTGTGTGTGCTCAAGTCAACAGCCAATGAACACAAAGTTGGAAACACAATGCAAGCAAACAGAACAATGATGGCTGCAAGCAAAAAAGGAAAGTGAGTGTACTGGACAATGCTCATCTGATTTTGAAGCTAGCGCAGATGTTGATTTGAGTTTTCATGTGGTGCTACTCTTATTATTACAGGGTACTCCAAGGAAAGGTTTCCAGGCTAAGATAAACTTGGGCTACTTTCGAGGCACAGTACAAAATGTCGAATCGTAATGAAATGACATGAGAGAATTGTGTAATCAGTCACTCCCCACCCAAATTTCTGGCCATATCCTCCCTCAGTGGACATGAGATTCAAAAACTGTAGTCGATAAATTTGACTCGAAGATATGTCCTGTCATGTGATGTGATGTAGGCTTTAGGAAGAATAGAGTGCCTCATGGAGGTAATAGAGATCAACCTTATGTACAAATATGGAGCACATTTTGAATTATATGCAGTGTGGAAAAGTTGAGGTTTTCTTTGAAGTCCTTTTTGTTTTACATGGAAGAGGGAAAATCTTAATAAGACCAAAATTGTCATAGTGGCCTTTATAGTTTGAAGGTAGAGTCAAGCAAACTTCCATTAAAATAATAAGAAAGTTGTCTATTGTGTAGTAGGTGAAAGAGACAAAATGCGTTGAACAATAAAGGCAATGTTATGGAGAGGAAAACAATGACAGAAATGAGAATAGGACCATCACTGAGAACTCAGTAGTGTGTTTAAAGAGTGAAGAAGAATGAGGGTTTGCAAAAATAGTGGAGCAATCTCTTTAGCCAATGAAGGTGAAAGCATATGGTGGTAAACCAGTTAAGTTAGCACTGCTTCCTCATGGATCCAGCATCCTGGATTGAATCCTCTACCCAGTTATCTCATTTTCTTTTGAAATCCCCATGGATGTGCATGGTAGGTTAATTTACAAATCTAAAGTAGTCCTGTTTGTGTGGGTTAGTGTGTGAGTGCACCTTGTCATGTACTGGTACCCCTTCCAGGTGTGCTTTCTGCCTGCACCTGATGCCCTACATGGAAAGCTCTGGCGCTCCCACAGAACAGAATAAAGAGAATTAGGCCAAACTGAAGAAGATGTTGCGAAGAATCAGCAAGTTTTCTCTTTGACTTACTGTAACCTACCTCTTGCTGGCATACATTGTATCCTTGTGATTACTGCACACAGTACTATATGAAATTAAAATTGATTGACTAATGGAAGTCTGTAGCCTGAGGAACACAACTGCACACTTTATACCGTTCTCCAGGACACCTTCTCTATATCTCTGTCTGTCAATCAGCCATTTATTTGCCAATCAGTCATAAAGGAAACGCTGATCAGGTTACTCCTTGAAAGCCTTTAAATGTTTTTCCAATTGTAAAGTGTCCCACTGGGGCATTTAGCAAGGATTATCAATAAAACAAATCCTATGAACCCTTAAACATGGCTTCTTCACTCTAGCTGATGCTTATCCTTGTAAATTAAACAAATGCTGCTTCATAACTACAGAGGTTAAGCTTTCATGTCTGGTTTTGATAAATCTGGTCAAATATGATGTTCAGTGTCACCTGTGTTGGGTTGCATAAGAGGTTACCTATCATGAAACACTGGCACATGAGAAGACCCAGCAAGATTCTAGAGAGTTAGAGAGACAGGGAAAACCACGTACTGGCAGTTCTAATGCACATGAACATGCCAGTGCATAATGGAAGGGCATCTCTGGGAGCAATAGGCTTTTAGAATATAATGAATTCTTGAAAAGAACTATAGACAGGGCAGAGTATAGTGCAGACTGAGAGAAATATACAGTATGCCATGTTCTTGCAGAACTTTAAGAGGTGGCAACACAGCAGAGGCTAGAAAGGATGCCTCTGAGGGCTGAAAAGGGGGATTAAATGTGCCATACAAACTCAAGCTGGGGGGATGGAGACCAAGTTGTCTCTTTTAGAGGAGAGGCTGGAGTAGATCAGACCATTTTAAAGTAAATGACAACTCAAAGGTGCAGGGGATGCTAGAGAGAATTACAGTATGATCTGGTTTCTTTGAAGCAAAGTAGGATGGCCCTGATCCCAAAAGTGATTCCAATCCTTGGTCAAACCAAAATAAGAGAAGGAATTTAAAGGTACCTCAATCCATAGCAAACATTGTTTCAAAGTGAGTTAAGGTAAGAGTCTGCTTTTGGGAGGATGAAAGGCCAGAGTCAAGAGGATTTCTTTTTCTTTTGGGGTGGGGAGAAGTCTAGGCCATCCAACTCGGTAGACAAGAATAAATGAACATAAAGATCATGTGGAAATAAGAAAGTTGACATAGAAGAGGAGACCATTAAGTCAGTCAAGTGTGTTTGTTTAGCTAATAGCAAAGCTGTCCCACTATCTCATCCAGACTTTTCTTAAAAGATGTTAAAGTTTATGCTTCAACTACATGGCCCGGTAGTTTGTTCCACTATCCCACAACTCTTTGCATAAAGAAGTGCTTCCTGGTTTTAGTCCCAACAAATGTCTGAAAATGTGGGTTCAGAGAGGCAGTAGGATTGCTAATTCACTCTTTGTATTTGTCAGTTTTGAATTCTGCTTCTGTTCATTCCTTCCCAGGTATCTTATTTTTAATTGAACTATTAGGATTAATGTGTGTCTACATGTAGAATAAGGTTTTGAAGAGCAAGGAATCTAGGTTTGATGTTTGTTTTTTCATCCATCCATTTTCCAACCCGCTGAATCCGAACACAGGGTCATGGGGGTCTGCTGGAGCCAATCCCAGCCAACACAGGGCACAAGGCAGGAACCAGTCCCAGGCAGGGTGCCAACCCACTGCAGGACACACACAAACACACCCAGCACACACTAGGGCCAATTTAGAATCGCCAATCCACCTAACCTGCATGTCTTTGGACTGTGGGAGGAAACCAGAGTGCCCAGAGGAAACCCACGCAGACACTGGGAGAACTCCACGCAGGGAGGACCCGGGAAGTGAACCCGGGTCTCCTAACTGCAAGGCAGCAGCACTACCACTGCGCCACTGTGCCGCCCTGTTTGTTTTTTTATTTTAGATTAATTATCATACTGCAAAAATTTTTTGTCATTCTCCTGTGACGCCATTTTGTTTTTCTTTAGATGCCACCAGTTTGAAAAAATTTTGTTAATGACTGCCGTTGTTAGGCAAACATAACTGTGCAGTGTATGACACCATAGGGTCAAAGTATACATTTTAGCGTCATGCACTTCCTAGTTGTCAAAGATTGTGTTTTTCTGCTTGTTTGTTTATTTAATAACTCTCGCCATGTTTTTTTTCTGATTAAGAATTTTGGTTTAGTGTTTGAGATTAGATGTCATGGTTTGATTTTTTTTTAGATCAATCTTGGCTTGACATTTAGACTATGTTTCATCACCCGATTTTTCATTCAAAGAAATCTCTCTGTAACTTTGGGTGGCAGAACATGAGCCATCATTTTTCATATTTTGGCGTACTTGCTGTCATTCTTGGTACTCACAACTGAAATGAAAATCTTAATGTTCTTGAATTGCCCCAGAATTAGACTTTTGTCTCACTTGTGCCAATGTTCTCATTTATTTGATTGTCTTTATCAACTGATTGAATCAGCCTTCGCAGAGGGTTGCCATGAGATCATTGCCTCATGTTTCACACTGCTTGAACATATTGCAGTTTGTTTGCAATTAATGTAATTGATCCATCTAGACTGACTATAACAGGCCCAGAACTATCTCAGAACTATAAAGATGTTTTTGAGTATCAAGACACTCAGTCATTGGTAAAGTCACTGGTTGTAAAGACTGTGGTCTCTTTGGTATTTCATGATGCCATATCAATTGGCTGTTTAGCATTTGTGATATCAGCTGTGTCCCCTCAAGTATACTAAATGGTACATTCAGAAGCAGTTGGCAACTGTGTCACATTATCCTGTATCATGCACCCCTTCAAACAGCTTTCCATTGTTGCTGAGAAATGTAGGCAGTCATAATGTAGGGGTCACTTGTGTGGCCCATGAACATGGTCTGACTTGCATTCAGCGTTCTGTTTGCCTACTGTTTCCTAACCCCCAATGTTGCTTCTTACCGCCATGTCCTTTCATCATGTCCCAGCTACTTGCAGCATTTGTTTTGTGCATTTATTATCTTCTCTGTTTGCTAGTAATTCATGACAGTGTCCGTGTCAGAATGAACAGATTTCATGAGCTGGCACCTTCCTCTCCTGCTCTGTGTGATAATTAATCACTAGCAGAGAGCAATGGCACTTTAACCTGTCTGCTGCCGGGCTGCTCCCAGTGGGCTGATCCTTTCTTAATTGAGCACATTTGTAACCAGTGTCTTAAGGATTAAATTAGATTTCTGTTATTCTCCATTGCCGGATTGCTTGGGAAAATGGAGATGTTGGGGAGGCTCGGGGGATGCAAGGTGCTCAGCAGCTGGCTGTAGCGATGTTAAGATATAAATGAGTGCATTAGGTAAATGATTTCAGCAGTAAACAGGAGTTGCCCTTAATTTCACTGAACCGAGTGTCGAGCTTAAATGAAGAGCAAGGTTTTCATTAAGTGGATTCAGACGGATTCACTTTTATTGTAATGTGCCGCTTAAAAGAAATTCGACAGATTTATTTTTTTTTCAACAACCCAAGCACTAGTATTCAGAGAGATTATGCGTTTTACCAATTTTGCTAATTTTACAGGGATTAGAGACAAATGCAAATTTCATGCTAGTATTTAGAAACATTATCAGCGCATCAGTGAGTGGGTGGGGAAGCTTTACGTACTGGAATTCATGGCACTGTAAATGAAAAGCATTAAGAATTAAAAATCACAGGTGGTTAAATTGTAATTTCTTGAATGGATTAGTGACAAAAAACATTGCTGCACATCACAAAGAGAAATCCCACAGCGACAACGCGACAGAGTCACGCTTTACAAATGATGAGAATGTAGCAGATGGGGCACATGCCCTCTGGTCATGCTATATGAGTCAATCAATTCTTTAATCCAAACATTAAGATCCGGGAATTATAAAAGTGAACTCAAACTTCATTCAGGGGACGGTCTAGGACTTACATGAGGTATAGTAATAAGGCAGCTAGTACATTAGAACTGCTACCTAAAGTAGGGTAGTAATGTGAAGATGCATGAGAGACCATGCTAAGGTTGATGAAGACTTAAATGACAGTACACAAATTGTGAGGTGAGGAGATGAGACTATAAGACGTTTCCCAAAGTTTTCAAGAGAAGGAGCCACCTGCCTGGCCTAGCTTACAAGATACTTATGAGAGGGTTTCACAGAATGACGTGCCTATCAATGAAAATGCCACCAACCTGAAATGCAAATGCAATGAGGTGTAAGAAGCTCCATCTAAACTAAGGGAGAGATACCTGACAGGTTCACTTCATAGTTGTTTAAGAGAGTCCTAAGATATTTCTCTTGAACATCATAAGTTCACCTCTGCCCAACAAATACTAATGAACGTGTAGGTCAGATGTCCTGTCCGCTATGATATACAAATTTGTGTCAGGATTCACAGTTGTCCCTTTCCAATTAGGAGATACTTAGGTACCCCCAGCCTGGCAGATGTAGACACATGGCATTGTACTGTTTGAGATATGGTTGCCTCCCCATTCTGTGAAACGCTATACAGCAGACTCCCTTGAGTAATCAGAAGACGGTTCCCCCAAGTGATGTGGGAAACTTATCTAGATAATAATCAGAGGACCTGTGGACTATAATAAGTCATAATATAATAAGTTCATCTCCTAAAACTGTATGTACGTTCACCTCATCCATTCTTGATTAGGTGAGCAAATCTGTGAAAATGCCATGCAGGAAGCTTCTCCTCAGAATGATGAAGAATTGTTTTAGAAAACCCCAACTCCTACTTCACTGGTGTACTGGAAATCCTTTGTGACCATTGATGTCAGTTATCCTGGTAAATGAAAATGATGCATGTGTGTTTTTTGTGCTGCAAAGTGAAAGGTTTTGTAATCGAAACAGTCACCATACAAAAGCTAAGACCGTGAGTCCATTCTCAAATGGCCTCACCAGAGATGTGCCACATGGGCAGACTAGATTTGCCAGTCCTAATACATAGGGTGTATCTGACAAGTGAAAGGAAGCTTCAGTCCCAGAACCCTACACTGATCATTCTCCTCAGGGGTTGTAGAAAATGTGGTCACTCAGTTATCTTAGAAGGAATAACACTGAAATCTGAAATGCATTTTAACTTCTTTGCTTATTTCAAATTCCAAAGATAAAATAGACTGTCAGATCCCACACTCTCTTCCCACCTCTTTTGATTTTTCATCAAATGCCTGCACTTTCAGTCACATGTAATTGTCACCATTGTTGGTTAAAGGGGGACCCCCGCTGGGAGCGAATGCCAGCTCTTGATTTTCCAGACTTGGAGGAAGTTCTGACACATTTCACAGTGCTCCTACGTGGAAGTCTGTGATATGGAGAGGAAAACAGATTTTTCTGTCAAACCTGTCACAGACATAAGCTGTACCCTCAGCTCAGTCGACTAACTCTCACTGTGCCTGCACTCTCTTTGCATTTCTCAGTCGTGTGTTTGTGGCACTGTGAGGCACAGCAGAGTGCATTGTGTCAGTAGCGCTGGAACAACAAAGCAGCCATGGTGCCTGGAGCCACAGGGGACGTGTCACTTTGCCAATCGACTCATCTTTCACTACATGACTTCCAGGGTGAGTGACCTATACTCTGAGGGAGATGGCAACTGAAAGTCAAGTGGCTTATCAAGACCTTTAATCCTGGGCCCATCAAAGTGTGCCAGCTAAAACTCAAAAAAGAGTGTTTTGTGATCTTACGTGGAGTTTCAGATTCAAATACAATGAAGACACTTTGTTCATTCTGAATGCACAGCTCTACATCCACAGCAGGTCATAGAGTGCCAGGGCAGTGCAGAGACTTTATGCAGGATGATGAACCCCATGTTAGCTTAGTGTGTGCTGTTGGTGGCCATTGGGTGTGTATCTAAATACAAATACAGGTTTTTTTTTATATATACTACCAGACAAGAGCCAGTGATTGCAGGGTTGTATAGTATATGCAGTTAGCAAGTCTCCTCTGAAATAATCTGTCCATTACAGTTGTGCTAAAATATAGTCAGTAACACATTGGGAGGGTTACATTCTGTGAACAGGTTCACAACATGGTTGAAGCATTTCCTCAGACAGGATCATTTGCCTAGCACTGTGATGGTAAGTGGCACTTTGGGAGACTCAAAATTATTTTAGACAGTTGGTACATTTCCCACTGGGACAATCAAGACATATTGTCAACAGGGTTTGAATATTGTGATTTTTATCCTAAGCCTATATTCACATCCGCTGCTTTGTAGAATTCCCCAAAGAGAGCTCAATCCTCTGTGGTCTCAAAAACATGGAAACTGTCCATTGACTTTTTTTAAAAATACTATTGTAGGCAATATATGCTTACATTGATTAGCTATTATTGTATACACATTTGACAGGTGACTTAAAAGATCAGAATAAATTACAATTGTTATGTTGTTGTTTTTTAGTGAGATGGTGAGGTAATATCAAAGTTGAACAATGGATACAATTTTGGTCGACATGTGATTGGCATAAAACAACGTCCATTACCTCATAATAACCTTCACTCAGCCCCTTTGGTGCCAATAAGTATTCCCTGGCATAGAGGGCTGCACAAGACTGACCCTGTAGCCACTCTAGGTCACTTTTTAAAAGTGACATCCCACTCGCACAGTAAAGCAATCTCAGTTCCGCTGTTAGACTCATCGTTCAGTCCAGCTTCTTTCTCTTAAATGTGATGGCCTCATGTGACTGACTTTTAAAATGGAATTCCCATCCGCTTTCTAAATGTTTTACCCTGCTTACGTCCCACTCTGCAAAGTATTCAGATCCTGAGAATTCTGTGGGCATGCGAGCCACTACTTTAGCAGCTCAAGCTTATTAACGTGCCACACCTTCTGACAACTAAATGTAATGCACATCTGTTTTGGACATGCTTGGTGAGTAGAAACTGATGGTCTACATTTAGGTCAATGGTCTGCCAAAATTCCATTCAAGTAACTGCAGCTCACCAGCTTTATCACTTGTACAGCTTAGTGTGGTGGGCTTCATCTACCTACAGAGCTTCATAGTCCAAAACAGTGTCAACGTCAATTAACTCTGATGCACATTTAGCCATTATTTTGCATTTTTTTATTCTTACTTGATGCAGTGACACTAACTCCTTCTATTCATAATTTAATTGCTTTAAGTCTTTTTTTTTTGTCTTGGGACGATTGGTCAAAAATTGACTATCAATAGGATAGAGAGTGAATCCCAGCTCTCGAGACCTCCCCAGCCCAGTCAACAAAGACTTCTGGGTCAATTTATATGAGCTTGTCATCCAGTCACAGACCCTGCCAGTCTGTTTTTTTAGCAAAGGAATTTTAATTTTGTGTCCTAGGGTACTAGGTGAAAAGCACAGGCTCAGATCTAGGCAGCATTGTATCCTTGCCCTTTTTGAGCTTCTTATTCTGTTTCTTTGCAAAGAAGGGGCATTCAATTTCCAAGGAGGGTTCATTCTACGTTATATTCTGTATAATCTTATAATAAATATTTCATCCTATGTATTATGAGAATAGATTATACTTCTAAATAAGTGAATTAAAACACTTCATATAAAACATTATTGATATAATCAGCTTCAGTCTCAATAAAAACTGCTGTTTCATTTCGTTAAATGGTGTTGCTGTCTGTGAAAACGGTGTTCATAAATAAGCAGTCACTGGCTGATTTTAAATTTGTTCCAGCTTCTTACCAATCGTGTCCAATTAAAACCCCGGCATGCATTAATCTAAAATAACTGGTTGATTTGCTATGTTGCTTTTTTTGACACCAGAAATAAACGTACTCCACACTTAATGGAGATACGGATCTCATAGGCCTGGGAAAAGAAATGATGTCTGTGTTATTTTTGTGAAAAGCTCCCCAGTATTTGAAAGACGCATACAGTGTAGCTAATGAAAGCTTTCAATCGAAATACTTAAGAAAAAAAAAAAGAAAAGAATAAAATCACAATTAAAGGTAGTGGTTTATAGTACTTGGCTGACAAAAAGTCCATCCTACCACTTCAGTGTGACAAGTGAACACGTTTTTATCTATAAACTAATTTATTTTCTATTAATTGGATTGGTGAGTGAATCCAAGTGACAGACATATAAGGCGCTAACCAAAACGTGATTGATTAATCTGACCAAGGTTGATAACACTCCTGAAAGCGGTTTTTTGGGACATAGCTAAAATTTTGATTAAATCCAATCTCCAGATATCTTTGAACAAAACAGTTACATTTTTCTTTGATTTCATCGTATTTCCTTTCTTAAGGTTCAGAGTAGCAATTGCAGCCACTATCCGTAGATAACATATTGTCATTTAATGTGACCCACCAAAACACACATGCCCAGCAATGCTAGGTGCATACCAGACAACCAGCATGTCAACTAGAATGTCCATCATTTTCTAACCCACTTAGTCCTGAACAGGGTCATGGGGGCTGCTGGAGCCTATCCCAGCCAGCATAGGGCACAAGACAGGAACAACCCTGGACAGGGTGCCAGTCCATTGCAGGACAAACAAACACACTCCAGCCACACACTAGGGCCAATTTAGTATCAGTGATCCACCTAATCTGTATGTCTTTGGACTGTGGG
>JANRMT010062814.1:75118604-75140970 GCA_026402145.1 Polypterus bichir lapradei
CCCCAGCACCCTCCCCCCCCCCCCCCCCCCCCGCCCCCGTGCCCGCCCCCCCCGCCGCGCCCCCCCCCCCCCCCCAACTGGAGTACGTAGAGGGAACCCATGCAGACACAAGGAGAACATGCAAACTCCACACAGGAAGGACAAGGGACACATACCCCTGTCTCCTTACTGCGAGATAGCTGCTTTACCACTGTGCCACCATGCTGGCCTTAGCTGGAATGTGTTTGTCAGAATTAGTGTGATCGAAATACTACATATAAACAAATGTAATGCGAAAAAATAAACCTTATATGTCAGGATCTATAGATGTCAGCTTTGTATGCAAAGAATAATCTGGTGATATTTAGTCTCTTCCTAGTTTATTTTAATGTTTAATATTTATGTTGCAACACTAGCATAATTTTCTGTGTGTTTGCATCATGCTGGTTTATGGGGACACCTTCCTGTTATGGCCTTGTTGTGGGACATGCACTAATTGGTGACATAGTAAATGGTATGTAAGCTGTAAATTTAATTGATAATAACACTTGTCTTCACCTTAGTAATACATAGAATTTTTAAAACTTTTAAATTTAAATCTTTCTTTTCTCAGAACTTGGTTTTGTCCCTGTAAGCAAGTTCCTACAAACCCCTCCCTTGTCTTTCTGTGACTTATTTCAACCCCTGCCACTCAATCTCAACTAATGGCACATATTTTTTTATGACTAGATATGAACATTGGTCACACTACATATCTTAAACATGGCAAAAAAGAATAAACACAAAAAATAGTATTAGGTATAGGTAGAATCTGACTAAAGAGCTCAGCTTCGCGTCATTGCCTTGGCTGTACCAAGTGGTTTTTGGCATTGCCCTGAACTTTCAACGTTTCTCCTGTGGATGGAAAGACTTCTGGTTATGATCATGGCATATTTCAAAGGAAAGAAAGCATAAGCTGAAGCATAAGTATCCTATACTAACACAGTATCCAATGTTCATTTTCATACCCTCTAGGTCTAATTAAATGATTATGGGGAACCTGAACCTATGTTGGTAGCACTGGGTGCAGGGTAAGGAACCATCTTTGGATGGGACAGCATTCAAGGTATAAAAAGGGATTTTTCAAGGTGTAAATTGTTATACTACTACCTGGAGAAAGATTAACGAAAGGGTACACAGTATTTCAAACCTTGAAGGTTATGTGACATTGCACAACTTTTCCAGCGATTTTTAGTCATACATAATCTTAGGGAGTTGGAGGAAGTCAGTGGTGTGCTGCCATAAAGACAGTTGCCTAATGTAACATACCCAACATACCCGATGACTCACTCAAACTAGTTTACAACTTGTTTTGATAAAGTCAAACAAGTTTGATTTTGTCTTTAGTCATAGGTGTAGGCTATGCGTGCATGAGAGCTGACCTCTAGTCAATGCTCATCTAGATGTACAATACATATAATGCAACACACAGGTGTTTTGGACCACTTAAAACACAAGACATCTGACAGATGAGCTTTTCTTCTGTTTATGTACCACGACAGAATAGGAAAAAGAAAAAAGGGCCAAGATTGCATCTGAACTTGTTGCATCTCTTAACCCTTTGTATAGTTCTGGCTTCTTCGGGCAGCATGCTATTGGCTGTCACAAAAGGGTGATCATGGTTGTGCAGGAAGGTTCTCCACTCAGTCACTAAATGTGACACACATAGTCAGGCAACCCAAAAACTGCAGTTGGCAAGGCTGACTTATCCAAGTCACGTAAATCACGTAATCTGACATTAGCTTAAGAAATTAGCTGTTTTTGTGACAGATGTTTTGGAACCTACTGCCACTTTGAACATTAGACATCTGGAAAACCACTGGTCTATATACCAAAACTGAGAGCATCCCTGTTGTTATGCCTTTCATATGTAGTGTTCATTTTTCCAGCATTTCTGCTCATATCATTGGTATCCGTTGCTAGAACAGTTGATTGTTTGTATCTTCAGGGTCTAAATTCATCTGTCCAGGGACATCCTAAACCCAGCAGCCACCATGATCCATGTCAGACCTCTCCCTATAACAGCATAAAGGCTCCCATGACGCCTGAGTTCTATGGCCACCCTGTTGGGAGCAGAAGATGAATATGTAATTCTGCTGGTATGATTCTCTTTTATGACAAGAAACAGCCAGATTCACATGAAAGCTATCTCTCTTCAAGGGTTCTTCTGTAAGTATTTGATGAGGAAAAAAAAGCAATCTAATATCTTCAAGGCCCACAGTCAAAAGATAAATTGGATATGATCAATCAACTGAAATCCCCAAGTCAATTAAAATGAAGACAATGAAGAAGGGCTCGGAGTGGATGCCAGTCATCAGATCTCAGCAAAGAATGACTTTTAAATAGAGAACTAAGACAAAATGTCTACAGGATACTAATACACTATCTATTATCATAATTAGGCTTCTTCATCTCAGAGAATGTTATTGCAAGAAATAAAATAGTCAAATGCTTAATTGCATAAAAATGTGGATGCTTCTACCTGCAATATTTATTTTTTCATGTTTTAGTGATGGAACCAGCCCAATTAGACTGAGGTATTATGTGGCAGGCTGAAGCAAAGTGAGGAAATTGTTCAGTGACTACTACTAACCTTTAGAGACTATTTCATTTGCTACCTGAATGGATTCCATTTCCATCCTCCCACCCAAAATTATAACCAGACACAGTTTCAGTTTTTAATAGTACAGCCGCAGTATAGAACCACAGACACTTTGTAAAGGAAGCACAGTATAAAACTATAAATGTTAGGGACTGGGGTCCTTTGAGTAAGTTGATGCTCTGTTTTTGGCTTTCTTATGTTTGTTCTGGTCTTTTTCATTTACTTCCTGGTGTCTTTGCAACAACATAGTTGCCATTTCTATGCTCCTTGTATGTAGTTTTGAAAATCACGGGCACCGTGATAAATTGACAAAACTTTTACTCTGGAAAAGTTTTGACTGATGTAAGAAATATGGCAAGGACCGTCAAAGTGTTCAGGCGCACTTAGGCAAACCCAATACAATTGAAAATGAAAAATTTTCAAAATAAGCAAAGGAGTTTTCTTCAGTCTGGTGTCTTTACTATTGACTGCTCTAGAAGGCGGTTCTTCCAATCATATAGTAACCTGGCAAGGAGAGTTGGGCCCAGGTGGACGGACACTAGAAGTAACGTTGGTGGAGGGGAGCTGTCAATCTTCCTGTCTGCTGAGGGATGGAAAGAAAGAATGTTATCACACAGTGCCATCACCTGGAGCACCGGAGAATTGTCATCACCAAAGCCCTTAATCTGTCTCCTCAATGTATGCGCATGAAGATGAGTCAAGGGGATCTCTTTTAATGTTTGTTATTTTTTACAAAAATTATTTTTTTAGATTGAGGAACCTGAAGCTCTGGACTGAATAGTGGTTCCAGATGAAATCAAGCAAAGAGACCTTTTCACAAGCTGTTTTTTCATACTGATTTTCTCGTTTTGATTTCTAAATGGTTGAGCTAGGAATAGTGTCCGTTCTGTTTGTTTTACTGAAGTTTATCACAGATCCTGTGGTTTTTCCACTCACCTGTTAAACCCAAAGTTTTTGATATGTTAGAATTTAGAATGTATGCTTTTTGTATGTCATTTTGATATTATATATATGCCTTTTGCTCTTTTGACATGCTGGAAAGGAGGAGTACAAGATCCACTAAGACAAGTGGAAGCAACCAACATACAGAGAAGTAAATATAGGGTAAAACCAAAGGAAACATGAAAACTTTGAGCAAAAAATGCAGTGTTAATGGATAGTATGTAACTGACAATATTTGAAGAAAGTGAAGTATAATCCCATGTAAGGTAACTGATACACAGTGAAGGAGCTAAAGTATAAGACCTGAAAATATAAAATTAATTCTGAACAGTAGTTCAGTTTTAGGTTACTGAAAGTAATTAGTGCACTAACTGAAATTCATTCATGTTAGTTGTAGGCTCACCTCTGAGCCAGATTTTGTGGGTTCCCAGCTGACCACTGGAAGTTAACCACCATGCAAATCTGAGATGCTTTGTGATGTGAATCCACAGAAATACACTAGCCATTTAGGGTCATAGGACCATGATGAAAAGTGTGCTGAGGCCACCAAAAAAAAAATAATACAGAAGATGCTAACCCCAAACAAGCCATTCCCTACCTGCTACCTATAGATTTTGGTTTAATTAAACCTAATAATGGGGAGATTGTTTTTAAAACTCAACTCACTACAGATATCTCAAAATGTCCAACAAGGAAGAGAAACCATCAAAATTCTGGTTTGTGAACAAAAGAACAAAGAATCTTTTTTTGAATTGGGAATTTATTAATGACAATAAATAAATATAGCAAAATGCTTAAAATAACAAAAAGGACAAGTCAATGAAAGGAATTTGAGGTAACTAAGTCCAATCCATAATCTGAAAGTTGTGGTCCAAGAACAAAATCATACAAAACAGTAAATCCAAAGAAAGAAAACAACACAAACTTAAAGCTCTATTGCTGGGTCCCCTCTTTCTACTAAAATGATCAGCACCACAAAAAGAGACAAAGATCACTGTCTTCTAGCCTTGACTCTTGGGGTTCTACCCTCAGAGAACAAGGAATGGACAACAGGAGACAGTACATAATAAAAATAATAAAGAAAACTAACTAAAACATGTAACATTTAGCAAAATGAACAGAAAAAAACAGAAAATAAATGCAAGCCAAGGAAAACATTCTACCTGTAATACAAACTTGTGATGTCATTGCACTGTCATTATAAAAAATGGTGATCTGCATAATTCAATCTGAATATATAGTACATTAAAATAAAATCCCATGACAGCCTATTGCTAAAGCAATCTGGAAAAGATAAACTTGTGTTAGGTTTAACTTGGTAGGATCCTTGATGAAAATTTTCTAGACAGCCACAGAATAACATTTTGGTTTGGGTAAAAGTCTTTAAAGTCAAAAAATTTCTTTACACTGGATTAAATTTTTCTCTAAGAACTTTGTATTGCGTATTGGTTTTGGTGAAAGAATATTATTGACTAACCTGCTTATCCTGTGTCTGTATCACCAATTGCTCCTCTGATCAACTCCTGAAAACACACATATCTTCACAACTCAAATCCTTTATGAAAGTTCACTCAAACGTGCCATCTCAAAACATTTTACAACAGAAGCATGATATGAAGAAATAAGAAATCTTATACAAAACTTCAAAACAATTCCGAAAAACCAAAAAAAACTGATAAGCAGAAGATAAAGAGCAGAGCCACTTCAAAGAACCTTATATACTGAGAATGATGCATGGATTACAGCCTAAGAAAATATATGATAGATCACAAACATAATGAATGAAATGTCCATAGAAAATTCAGTCTATAAGAACAAGAAGCCATTGTAACTAGTGATGAGTTAAAAGATTTGCTTGAAATTGAGTTCACAACGAAACTTGGTGTTTCGCTTTGCAAATAAAAAATCACACAAATAAATTGAGATTCATTTCTAGTCTAATTCATGCCATTCACAATAAAATAAATGCATTTAATTCCAGCCTGGGAGTGTTTTAATGCATTAATTGTTGTGGTGGAACCGGGGCATCAGTGAGTTCCAAAACCCAAACACAATCACACAAACACAGTCTTGGGTTCAAATAATGGATTAATATGTAATACCTACAAACAGTTGTAAGCACAAGCATAAAACAAGTAATCTGTCTTCCATGGCATCTCTCTTCTTACCACATTATCCCGAACCCCCCCCCCACCCCCCAACGCCACCCCCTTCCCCCAGTCAAGTGTTACTCCGCGTCCTCCCAGCTCAAACTCACCTGGATAAGGTAGTGCGGTCTCTTTTATTGAGGACCCTGGAATACTTCCAGTGCCAGGGCCACTGGCCAACTGATGCACTTCTGGGTCATGTGGAAGTGTCCCTCTTTGCAGCACCCAAGGAACCCAGCAGGGCTGTGCTGCCAGACTACAGCTCCTAACATTCCCAGCTGGTTCCTGAATGGGCGCCGATATGGAGGGCTGCTGACAACTATCGTCTGGGAGGAATTAAATATCCCTCTGTGACAGTCCTTCCCTGTCATCTTCTTTTATCCCGGTCAGGGAAGATACTGGAATCATGTCTGGCTGGGATGTCCATCCATCGCTTAGGGCAGTCCAGGTGTGACCTCTTTCCCACTGTTGCTTTTTTGTATTCTCAAGATAACCCATCCAGGTAAGGGATCCTCCCAACTTGCTGCTGGGATGCCTGTCCATCCTCCTACACTGTGCATGTGCCTGCATGTGATGTAGTAATTTAAAAAAATTCTAGTTTTAGAAAATTAAAATCAATGGAAATGTGCATATTCTCAACTAGGATAAGGCAGTTCTTAGGTAATCACTGTTGGTGTTGACAGCAGTGACTTTCAGTATAGTGAGCTTTCCTGTAGAGAAAACACAGTAATGTGCTTAATGATGTATTTTGTTGTGTCTTCATGTGGAAATATGCTGCATGTTACATTTTTAAAAACATTCTGCACTCAGCTGTAGTGATGTATTATAAACAGAATTGAATTTAGCAGTGGGGTACAGATTACATGTGTAATGCAGCTGTAGAACAAAGCACAGGTTACCACAGAAGAGTGAATGAGACTTTAGGAAGCAATGTTCTTTGTTTTACACTCACAAAAAAAAGCCAAAGCCCGCCCGCCATCTCTAACTAAGGGTAAGTGAGACAGAGAGCGCACGCAAGACAGAGAGCCCCGCCCGCCAATTCACAGAGCCCCGCCCACTAACTCTAAGACTATGGGATATGCACGACAGAGCCCCACCCGCCATCTCTAATCCTACTTCCATGTCCACTGTCGCTCTCGATCAAACAGCAATAATTAGCAAACAAACAAAGATAACTGGCAGTAACAGTGCAAAATTCACAATTGGTATGCCAGTTTGAAAAGATAAGTTTTGAGGGTAGTTATTGAATGTGTTATTGAATTGAGCTGATGTATATGAGATAGAAGAGAATTCCCGAGTTGAGGAGCACTATGAGAGACGCTCGAGCTCCCATAGCACAGAGTTTGATGTGTAGTACAGAAAGTACAGCTGCAGATGAGAATCAGAGTGAGCGAGACGAGTGTCAGTCTGTAGGAGATCAGTGAGGTTGTGGAGAGCTTTAAATGTTAAGAGCGGTATTTAGTATTGTATTCTGTAGTTAACAGGGAGCCAGTGAAGTTCAGAGAGAATAGGTGTAGTATATTCAGTGGATTTAGAACAGCAGGTTATTATCCTGGCAGCAGAATTTTGAATAAATTGTAAGCGATGGATACGTTTTTGTGGGATGACAGATAGAATACCATTACAGTAAACTATACGTGAGGTGACTCGGGCATTAACTAATACTTTAGTACTGTGTTGCGTAAGAACAGGACGAAGTCTAGAAATGTTTCAGAGATGGAAGAAAGCAGTCCGAGAAATGTTACTTATACGGGAGGAATTATTTAATAATAATAATTATTATTATTATTATTTAATAATTGCCATTATTAGTGTATAAATGGATATAAATAAATGCATGTAAACGAATCGACAAAATCTGTTGTATGTAAACGATACTGTTTAAAACGTTATTGTTTTTTCATCAGAAAACCCGGTTTCCACGTCTACCTATATTAGTTTAAATGGCACTTTTACCACTCGCAATACGGCGAACGCACTGACTTATCGTGTCGACTGGGCAACACAGTGAATGCAGCATCTATCTATACATGTCTGTGTTTTCCGTAGCCTGCTACAGGAAGGTACTCTCTTCGACCATTGGCATTGGTTTCGCTCCTTGCTATTTTCGTTATACTGCGACGGTGGTTTCCTAAGCCTTTGTTATACTGAATTCCTTTTTTACCATTTTCCGTTCCTATTCTTACACCGCCATATGCTACGGCGGACTTCGGCTAGTACACTATATTACCTAAATTATGCCAACCCTCTACAAATTATTAAGTTCATGTGTTTCAGCTGCACTCAGTTAACAGGGGCATAAGTAATATCAAGCACATAGCCATATACTCTCCATTGACAAATATTGGTAGTATAATAGGACAAACTGAATCACTCAGTGACTTTAAACATGGCACTGTCATATGATGCAACCTTTGCCACAAGTCAATATGTGAAATTTCTACTCTGCTAGGTCTGTACTGATCAAATGCTATTATTATGAAGTGGTACTGTTAAGTGCTGAAATGTATTGCACGGAAACATCACCTGTTGTATTTTGCTTCACTCACAACAGAGTTCCAAACTGCCTCTGGAAGCAACATCAGCACAAGAACTGTGCGTGCGGAGTTTCATTAATTGGGCTTCCATGGCCAAGCAGCTGCACTCAAACCTAAGGTCACTCTGTGCAGTGCCAAGCATTGCCTGGACTGGTGTAAAGCATGCCACCATTGGATTTTGTTGTAGTGGAAACGTGTTCTCTGAGGTGATAAATCAAGCTTTACTATCTGGCAGTCTGACAGATGAATCTGGACTTGGCAGACACCAGGAGAATGCTACCTTCCAGACTGCGTAGTGCTGTAAAGCTTGGTGGACAAAGTTGTACTAGTCTGGGACTGGTTTTCAGAGTTTTGGCTAGGCCTCTTGGTTCCAGTGAAGGGTACAGTTAATGCTACAGCAGATAAAAAGATTTTAGACAGTGGTGCAATTCTATCTATATGGCATCAATTTGAGGAAAGCCCTTTTCAGTTCCAGCATGGCTGTGCCCCTGTACACTAAACCAGGTCCACAAACACATGAAGGAACTCGAGAGGCCTGCACAGAACCCTGACCTCAACTTGTTGAGCACATTTGGGATTGATTGGAAAACCAATTATGAGCCAGGTCTTCTTATCCAACATCAGTACCTGACCTCACAAATGCTTTTCTGACGGAATGTGTACAAGCTTTCACAGATGCACTCTGAATTCTTCTTGAAAGGCTTGCCAAAAGAGCAAAAACTAATAGTGGCAAAGGGGAGATAACTCCATATTAATGCCTATGGGTTTGGAATGGGATTTCCAATAGGCTCAAATAGGTGTGATGGTAAGATGTCCACAAACATTTGGTCATATAGTGTATCTGATAGAGCCCCAATGGACAAAGGTACAGTATATATATATATATACACACACACAAGGGGGAGTCAAGCTAAAGTTAGAAAATGGAATGAACCTTAACAAAACTGATAATATCATTTCTCAGTGTAGCCTCCACCCTTCTCAATGCACTTGCACCACCTGCCTGGAAGTTCCTGGATTCCAGCAGATGTAAATTTTGTCCTCGCAACCACTTGTGCACCCGAGTTATTGTCAAACACTACATGCTGAGGGGTACTACAGTCACTAGTGCAAGTTACTGTGACTTGCTGAAGACCAATGTGAAGCCTGCTATTTGATCCAGGCGGTGGAGACTGCTGTCTGAAGAAGTCTTTTTGCAAGACAATGCCCGCCCACACACTGCAAAGAACACCAAGGCTTGTCTGGAAAAACTGAAGTTTGAGGTATTGCCACATCCTCCTTATTTGCCAAATTGGGCACTGTGTGATTTCCAACCTTTTTGGAAAACTAAAAAAACATCTGGGCTGTCATCAATTCAAAACAGATAATGACGTGAAGAAAGCGGTACGCGAGTGGTTGTGAGGACAAGACAAAACCTTTTATTCTGCTGGAATCCAGGCACTTCTAGGCAGGTGGCGCATGTGCATTGAGAAGGGTGGAGGCTACATTGAGAAATGACACTATCAGTTTTGTTAAGGTTTGTTCCATTTTCTAATAAATTCCTTTTTCTAACTTTTGTTTGACTCCCCCACATGTATATATATAAAATGAAATAAAACCACTAAAAAAAATGAAAGTCAACATAATGTTTAGAGACATGAAGAAGTGCCTAAAGGAACAAGGAACACCAGGCTGCACAGGCGGTACTTCGAGAGAGGAATTTTCATTGACAGAGCACCTGGTGCACATTCTAAAAGTGCTTACTGGAGCTCAGCTAATGTTAATGGAAACTTTCTTTAACCAAGTGGATCTAGTGGTATGCATATTAAGTAAGGATTTTAAGCTAACGACTAATGATGAAGAAAATTCCCCAATAAAAACTTGATATGCTGGGCAATGACCCAGTGTGTCACCTGAGATGCTGAAAGTTAATAGTGTGCTGTCATGTGTGAGGTGGCTGCATGATTAGAAAGTGGCTCCTCCAGTGTACAACAGTTCTTTATAGTCCAGTCAAAATAAGCTTTTATGCAGCTTTGTATTGCATTGCATTTTTGTTTGCCTTATTATGTGTCATTTGGTTGTGTATGGAAGACACTATATAAAGTTTGACTGAGCCCACTGTGTCACAAAGGCAGTTAACAGATGAGGAGATAGGATGAGCAGTCTGATCCTTGTGAAGAGAAGCACATTAATTCCTCTAATCTTTTCTGCAAATTTAAGCCCCTTCTAAGTTTTTAGCCAATGACTTAATTTAGAATGTTATTGCATTCAATTGAGGCTACAAAAAACAAGATGGTCAGTCCAATCGTCAGACTTGCATAGGCCAGCTGAATGAATCAACTGTTGAAATATGAAAAAGAACTGTTTTTGTAAAGTGGTACGAGGTAGTGTTCATTACTGGCAGGTAACAAAATATAGCACAACATTCTTAGACTGACACAAGCTAGATTAAATTAAAAATAGCTATTTTTTTCAGATTTTAGAAAACTGCTCTTCAAGATTTCATAAAAAGTCCCTTTGATAAATGTTCAAGATTATGTAATGGAGTAACTAGAATTTGATGAACCTAGTGGAAAAAATAAATTAGGTCACCCTCATATGAAATTAGATTTAAATGCAATTAAAAATGACCACCATCAATGAGATACGTGAAGCAAATAAGCTACATAAAAGGTCAATAGTCATAATTAAGCTTAATGGAGTTGTAGGAATAATAACACCATTAACACCATTAACCTTTTCACTCAAGTCAAGTAGACAAGAGTAGGACAGACTGGTGCTACCCATTTTGCCAATGTTTTGGAAAATAAGTCCTATACTTAAAAAGTTTCTGCCAGACTCAGTTCTCCTCAGGGTCTTCCTGTATGGAATGTAGATTCTGCACCTTATCAGATTAGTCTTCTCAATCACACACAAACAGATACCCCAGAGACATCTCCAAGACACACCATTTACATTCTTAATCAGCAAACATAACTGATCATGGTGAAAGGATTGGAATCCTCCTAAAATAGCTACAAAAGGAGACAATCTGACCAGTTTGCCCCCAATGACAACCTGCAGACTTCAGTTTGACCCTGCCCAAAATGGGAAAACTGGCTTTTAAAGTTCAAAATGCTCAAAATATCAAAAACACTTTGCAAGAGGTAGAAATTGTAAAAATGTTGGCTTGTACAGACACGCCAAAATGATGAATCTTTATAAATAAGGGCTTTCATTCTCAAATTAGGAAAGTAAAAAATCCTTAAATGAGTGAAAAAGAAGTTACCGAAAAGGCAGTCCATAAAGAACAAGTCCCAAAACGCAATCCAAAATCAGAAACCAGAGAAGAAAATAATCAGAAAACTAGAAAAATTCCCATGAAAAAATAACAAAACTCACTATTGACTCCTAACAACTTCAACAAACTGCTGCTGCATCCTTTTCCCTGGGCTACTTATAAAGCCAGAGGGAGAACCAAACAACAGTGATATCAAGGTGGCCCCGCCTCTTGGGGCTCCACCCACAAAGTGCATGGAATGGCTGCACATTTAAAAGGATGACGTGTCTAACGAATACTAAACAAAACTAGGAGAACATGCAAAGCAGCAATTAAAAATGAACAAAAACAGCAATAAAACAAACTACACTTTTACCGATGCTGTAATATAACACATTCAGCCACTCAGCTCAGTAAGTGGTTAATCTGCTCATTTCTTAAAATAGCATATTAAAGGCATGATCATTTGCATGAAAAATGAGGAATCTTACTAAGTTCATAAACAAGTAGACTGTTTGTCTTGGACAAATGTCAAATAGACATACATATTTCACAGTTTTGTTTGATTTGGACAAACTAGAAGTACTTCTGAAACAGGAACAGTTCGACAAAAGGCCAGCCAGCCTGATTTAGCTCTGGAACTGCAGCCAGCCTGGCTGTTGCTGGGCTGGTAGTGACCAGTTTTTGGATCATAATAACAGAAGTAATGCTGGTAAACTTTGAGAGTACCCTGACTGTTATTCTTTTTGGCATGTCTGTCTGTTATATTTAGAGCTAGTACTAAAAAAGATTTCTAATGTGTGTGATGACGGCCTGTGGTACAACTGCATGCTGCCAGCAGATTGTACACGGCCACATTAGGAGGACCAAAAGACCTACAAGGTGTGGCAACTTTCCTCAGTGCATCTTCTAAGTGCAGAACCATTTGTGGTCATCTTGACTTTATTTATGTATTTTTTTTTTTTTGTTCATAACAATTACTTATGAATGCTTTGAAATCCCTTCAGTTTTTTTTATCCAGCACTTCCTCACTCCCAATACGAGAAAAACCCCACATATGATATATTCATTTGACTTGTCTTGATGACTAGTTGGGTTTTCCACTATTTTTGGCCCTCTAAGCCCAAAAAACCCTAATTATCAGATCATTTTGGGAGGTATTTTGTTCAGGAAATTACACCATTATGATTAAGAGTAAACAAATAGGTATCTTCATCAAAAATGATCAGAAGGACTTGAAGTGTTGCATACCATAACAAATGATCCCAGGGGTTCACCCCTGAATGGGAAACGAATTGGTCACAAATATGATAAACTTTTTGATATTTGATTCTTTATCAGTTGTCCTAGCCATCTAAGAGCTACTCCTAGAAGGTTAAAAATGAACATGTTCAAGCATCAGCATGTAGAGTATCATTTTAGGCTCTTTCAAGGTTATGGATGTAATGTTAGTTTTGATTTTTGATTCTTTACTAGTGATCTAAGCTTCTGTGGACCTCTATTAGAGGGGGAAAAATGGGACTTTTTTATTACAATCGAGAATATTTAGATTTTAAATATTTAATTGGAAGCACACTTTCTGACACAACTATTCTTGTTTATTGTGTACTTCAACCCCATGAAGTAAATCATTACATTTCTTATGAACACCCAGAATTAGGATGACTTACACTAATTTGACTTTTAAAGTTTTTTCTTAAGCCAGCCTAGTTACCATCATCTTTATTTTCTCCATATTGTTTACTATTGAGCCAGTAGTAAAGAATGAAATCTGTCAACACCAATGCTTACCTGATTACCAACGTATAAGTCAGTGTTTTATTCTTGGCTTTGTAAAGCAAAGTGTGATGGTGCTTGCTTTAAAAGGAACTATATAAAGTAAATGATTGATAAAGCAAAGTAGTCTCGCTAATGCTTCACCAATGCCAGTGCCAATGTAAAGTGATCTAGGAGAAGAGGAATGGGTGGCAACTGGTAGGGAGGCTAATGGTGGTAGAGCATGTAAATTAAAATGTGCATGGAGACAATGAGTCCCATGGGGGAACACTGTAATGATATAAGCAGTAGAATCTGCGGTTTTAATTGTTTAAAAAGCTGCCATTAATCTTTAATTAATCCAGCATCTGCTTTGAGCCCCCAAAAGTCACTCGTTTATGGATTTTAAAATGGGGCGCAGATGGGGAATCTTTTCAGGGGAATAAATCAATAGAAAAGAGCAAAGAAAAATTGAAAATCATTTTCCTCTATATAATATGTAAAAAGGCTAGGAGCCCAAGGGCATTTTTTTTTTTTTTTCCTCTTTGCAAAAATACGGTAAGTTGAGATGCCTCATTGGTTTCTGATATTAAACTTGGTGCTAAAAGCCCAGTTGGAGCCGGTGTAAAAAATGCATTTTACCCGATGCTAAAAAACACCAAACCCCCCTTCCCTGCTTGGCTAAGCCCCAGAGAGCACAGAACAGAAATCTGCCCTGCGGCACCATCTGTTTGTGCCAGGCTCCACTCCGGGCGCTGCCTTCACATCTGTTGAGGGTAGCAGCTTAGCTGACAAGTTATTTTAAAGAAAGCCTTCCTTCCTCCCCACTGTTCTTTAACCCTTCACATGCTAAGACCATCCCTTCTCAGCTTCTTGAGACAGCCCCAAGGAGCAGGGGCCTTTTTTTTATAGCTGTCTAGATGTTATATGAATAGGTATTTGAAATGGCAACCTTCAAGAAGAATAAAGGGCAGCAAGTGACTGACTGCAAGCTGATGTTAAACTTCGCTCAAGTAAGAATTCCCAGTAAAAACGTACATTTACTCAGCATCTAAGTGCTGGCTTGCCTTGTTATCTGTCTGTCTGACTGTCTGTTGCCATAGGTCTTGATCTCTTGTGCCGTCTGCAGCGCCTGTTTCCCAATTAGAATTGGAAACCTGGGCATCTGCAGTGTCTGTCTTTCTGTTAGTCTAATGCTTCCAGAATTCTCTGGTAACTACAGTATCTACCTATCTGTTCCTGACCCTGACATCCTGCTAAATCGACTGTGTCAATCTGCTTGCTGGTCTGTGAGCTCATCCTTTTGTTCTGTATTAACCACAATCTTTGGGTCATTGGGCTTTGGCATCCTGTGGCATTTACATTGCCCTGTCTTTCTGTCAGTGCTGGCATCCTGTATAGTATCTGCCTGTATCCCTGCTTTGGTGCCCTGTGACACTAATAGTGTAATATATCAATCTGTCATTGGCTGGACCTGGCATCTTGTGACGTCTAAAAAATTCCTACCTATTATCCTCTAGCATCGAAGGTATGTCTCCCACCGTCTGTTGTTTACAGTTTACCAGTCTGTCTGTTAGTCATCAATCCTGGCATCTAGAGTCATCTACGCTATCTTTCCGTCTACATATCTGCCTGTCTATATGGCATGGTATCCAGTAGCTTAAAAAGAATTCCATTTCTCTGTCTGCCATTTTGTCCTGCCATTATCCTTCATCTGTCTGTCTTTTTCATCCTGTATCCTCCGTCTTTCTATCAATTGATTTCTTCCTGGCATTCTCTGACTGTTACAGTATCTGCCTATCTGTTATTGACCCTGGCATCCTGAGAAAGCTATGGCATCAATCTATCTGTCTGTCAGCCCGCTAGTATCTTGTATTATTCTTATTAACTTTCTGTCATCTGTTTTATAATCCTCTAACATTTTCAGCTCCCATTTTTGTCACTCCTGATGTCAGGGGCAATATCATTCCTCCTCTCTCTCTGACATTGGCTGGCATTTTGTATCATGGAGAATATACTGTCTGTCTGTCATCAATCTGTAATACCTGTCTACTAGTTCTTGCCCATATACTGAAGCCTATCTTGGCAGTACAAATGTAGGCACATGATGGAGTGCTACTGTGTTAGGATTCTTTCAATATCATTATGCATGTGGTCCTTCCATATTGTAGCATTTAAAATATGTCTCTTTATTTTGGTATCCCATAACTCCAGTCGGATAGACTGATACCCATTATTACCCACAGTAATTTCTCTTTGCAGACATTTTGTGGCAACTTAAGTACAGTAGATCTCTATTCTCTCAGTTCTGGTATCCTGCTTCAGATCTATGGAGATGGAGTGCAGCAATGTCTACATCTGTTTGTCCTTCCTGGCTCTTCTAGGTTATTACCACCTGAGGGCCCTCTTCATATCTCTGTCAGTCCTGTCTTTGTCACTGCACCATGACAGTAGGCCATGATGGAATGCCACTGAGGGAGTTTTCAGTTGATCAGGGTTCATTAGACCTTTCTGATAACCACTGAACCTTTTCTCTGGATATGTTGCCCCTGGGAGGGCCTCAGTGCCAGTTGGCTGCAGATCTGTGGACTTGGCCTTTGTACACCATTTGGGCTCTCCTCAGCACTTGAGAGCGCTGAGCACAGCAATGCAGGTTTTGATGTCTAAAAGTATTTGTACTTCTGATTCTTGTGGTTGCATCTGCATGTGGTCGTGCCCTTTGTCTTCTATGCAGCAGGGTCCAGGAGGTCTACTGCATGTGTGCTTGCAGGACCCTGGGCTCTTCTCAGCTGCCTTCCCTGTAAAGCCGGGTAGGAAGAGTTAAACTGGCAAACTGCTGGCCACACAGAGAAGTGAGAATGAGCAGAATTCACACAGGGAAGATTGGAAATAAGTTTTGTGGCTTTTTAATAATGTGCCAAACTGAGCACAGCAGTAGGCCAACAGGCGCCATATACGATTCTGTGTGAAAGGAGTGGGCCCAGCAGGCCTCGGCTAATGCATGCAGGACTCTCACGCTGCTGCAGGAGACAGACTCCAAGATGGCAATCAAGGCTTGATTTGCCAACACATTTCCAATGATTAAAATGTAATTAGCACGACTGAGCACCTCCTCCCCAGCTAATTTTAATGCATGCTGTGACAGGCAGGCAGCCGGCTGTGTTTCGGCCCAGCAGCAGATGGAAGCGAAGGCAGCGGGAGAGGAAAACCATTTTGCGATGCGACTGTTCACATCAGAAAACCATCAGGACGCACAGCTTTCGGAAAGCCCTTGACGGCAGCACATCAAATTGGCACTGTCAGATCTGACCCGTGCAGCGGCTGTCATCCTTCATACTGTCCTGTGCTCATGGGAAGACAATCTGCAGCCTTAACGCTCCGGTTTAAAAACAAGGAAAAGGAAAACAAAGCCAAGAAACAACTTTTTTTTTTTTTGTTTTGATTTTTTTTTTTTTTTAATTTTCTGCCTGACAGCTGTAGAACAGCAATCAAGAAAACGGCCCTGCACCGAAAAACATGCAGTGTTCATAGCAGGTAGCGAAAATTGATGTTAATAAATACAGCAGAATAACTGATTCTAGGTGACCTGTGTGCTGTATTGTTTGGTTTCTTCTCAGATTCCACCTTCCAACGTTTACTGATATCATTTACAATGGGCTATTGCTGCTCCTCCAGGGTGGACCCTAAATGAAAGGCATGTGCAACTGCTGCTGCTCCCTCAATCCTGCCATGACATTATTGGGCGCACATGCATAGCAAAGCAAGAGCTGACTGGATGTCCTGTTTATAGACTTGAACAGACCTTCAAGCAAATTGGAAATTCTAAGAGGTTGTTTCTTTGATGAATAAAAGCAGGCTTGTCTAGCTGTAATAATAGGACCCCAAATAGTAATAACACACAAGATAGGAATTCATTATAACAAGAGCAGCAGGACCAATACACATCCCACAAATTGTTAATTATTAATAGAACTGCTAATGAGAAAAATGGCATTGGGTAGGCAGCAGTCTGTACTTGAGTACTTGTGTTCAAAATCCCTGAATGGTCACAACTCATTTTATCTCAACTGGCTAAAAGGCTACATTTTCAAGCTCCACTGATGCTTCTAGTGCAAAATAAGTGCTAGGACCCAAGTTTCCATCTAGGAAGGGAGCATGCTGAAGTTGGGATAGTCAACTAGCACATCCTGATGTGGGAAACATGAAAAAACACTTACCAGCCATTATATGTACTGACCAGGAAACATGCATCCATTGTGAAACCATCTTAAAGGAATACTTCACTCAAAAGTCTTGAGTGATGGCTGAGAAGATGTTTTAATCTCATGTATTCATGTAGAAAGGTGGTAACAAAGTTTATGACATCTATGGTGGACAATGTTGGACAACACCAAACTATCAAAAAAGCCCATGAAAAAATCTCACATTACTTGTGTCCCATAATCCATTTGTCAAGGCATGCAATTTTATGCACACAACGTCCCAAGTCAAGACTCTAACCCAGTAAAAGCTTTTTCATTGGCGAACATTTTGCTTCATGTGATATCAGCATGGCAAAGTTCACTTAGAGACATATACTGTACAAGTAAATATTTAAAGTTAAAGAAAAGTGAATGGAAATATTATCAACAAGAGAATATGTCTCAGATTTTTGCATGTCCAAGGATTTTTAACCAGCCCCATGTTGATTCACCAGTGTAGTTTTATAGACTGCTGATAAATAATCCCGAGATACTCCAGATGTGAATATGAATATACATTTATAATTTCTTATAAATGTAACAATGGGGGATGGGTCAACAATTCAAATGCTCATTGTTGAGAGAGTTCAGGAGAATTTTTTCCATAAGTGGTTTATGTAACAATATTTTAGTTTTGAGATGATGTTAGCATATGACAGGACAACTTGACATGTGTATTGTGCAACATGAGTAACACAAGAGATCTTCACTGGCGTTTTTGATGTTATTTGCAAATGTCCAGCATTGGTCACAAAAGAAAAGAACTTTGTCTCCATTCTGCATGAATATATATTACAGTTTTCTTTCACAGGCATCACTACAAGCTACATGGGATAAATAACGCATCAAAAATATCATTGTTAGGCAAGGCAGCATTTGTTTAATCCAAATTAGGTTCACTGTGGCTAGAGCCTTTCTCAGCAGCACAGAGCAAGAGCAGGAAACAACCTAATTCTGAGTGCCAGTCCAGTTCAAATTAAAAATTACAGGGTCTTCACAACAATGGCAAAATGTAATGTTAATGGCACTGTATAAAAATGATGATTAAAGGATTGACAAGTAAAAATAACTATTCAATGAAGACTCACTCATATTAATATGGGTGATGACATGAATAGGGAATATGACATTAGCTGCAAGGAATAATTATTTTGATTATAATATGCCATTGATTGTAAGAGGAATCAAAATAATTATAGCAATAAGATTTACAAGAATTAATTATAGCAAATTATAGTAATAAGGGTGGTAGGCAGTCACAAATATTAGAAATAATGTCACTGATAATATCAAAACAGTCACTGTAATGCAAGAACAGCATTAACAACAATAACAGGCTTAACACATGGTTTGTAACACCTGATCAATTACAAATGCTTTTCTTTGTGTAATTTTAGAGTAGCAAAACATCAGTTTAGGTGGCTGATTGGTTAGGGCTCGGACCCATGCATCCCCTGCTTAGAGTTTACGTGTTCTCCTCCTCTACATGTATGCTTTCTTCTGGTACTTTGGTTTCCTCTCACATCTCAAAAATATGCATTTAGGTGAAATGGAGACTTCAAATTGAGTACATGTGTGTGTGTAGGCATGGCCCTGTGATGGATTCCAGAGTGGAGGTAAATTCTATGAATAAACTTCAGCTCCCTCTGATCATTTATATTGGTATCTTCCATGAGCATGACTGTTTTTACTGTACATGTTCACTCAAAGTGTGCTTGTCTAAAAAGACTTATGAACATCTAAGTTATACTCTTTGTAAATTAAATAAAAAGTGAATCGGGTTGTCGCTTGCTTCACTTTCCCTGTTGTTATTATCTGAGAACTGAAATTTGCTGAATTTTAGGAATATAAGGGCCTCTAATAAACTAGTAAAGGAATGGATGCATGTTTTGTGTTCATTTCATGTGTATCATGGAAGCAAAGTTATAGGAAGTCATCTAGCCAGCATATACAGTGAGTTGCTTGTTTATTAGATACACCTATTACACTGTATGTGGTAGCATGTTTCACCTCCTTTGGCTTTTAGATTAGTCTGAATTCTTCGAGTTATGGATTCAATAAGCTGCTGGATGCATTTTTCTGAAAGCTCTACCATTGTATTCATTATTTGCTGTGTGCCGTATATTGGGTGGTTACATGGTCTTGTAATGAACAGCCCTTTCTACCTCATCCTCAACATGCTCACAAAGGATGAGATCTACCACATAAGCATTGAAAACTCCTGTCCTGTTCACATTGTGTGTGTTATCATATGACCATAAATGGATGAAATTTGATGTTCAGACACACTTTACCATTTGGATATTCTTCAGTGGGTATCAGGGGCCCTACTGTGTGCCAGAAAAACCTTCTCCCGACCATCACCAGCCTATGCTGGATCACCAGGATGGCTCCATGGACTCATTTTGTCATTATATTGGAATGAGGCCAAAGGATCCTGGATTCATCAAACTAATTAACTTTTTTCTGCTCCACAATGGTCCAGTTTTGATGCTTCTGTGCCAGTTGCAGATCTGCTTTCTTGTGTTCTGATGACAACATTAGCACCCGACATGCTCTTTTCATCCACAGAATCATTGGAGTCACTTGTAGTTTTTACTATCCATATCACTTTTGATAAACTCTTGAAATGTTTATGCATGAAAAACCCATCATGACAGACATTAGAGAAATATTTGAACTGACATGCCTATTGCACCACAGTTAGAGTCCTATAGGACATGTGTTTTGCCCATTCTGGTTCTAAATTAAACCCTAACTGTGGATAAAAATGCTGGTCTGCTTGATTTATATCACATACGGCTGTCACAGAAGTGTTGCAATATAGAGTTTTTGTGAAGGCAGGGTGTGTGTCTAGTGTTGGAAATTCAGTATAAAGAGTTCTATGTGTATGCATCTTTATCAGAGGTGAATCAGTAGGTGTAAGTAAATCTGGATGGCAGCTCTGCCTCTTCTGCTGCTCCTTTTCCTTTTTTTCTCAATTGCAGTTGATGGATGATCATTGCAATGATGTTATACACGTTTTTCTAGTATGTGTGTGTTTTATATAAATACTGTATGTGTGTTTGTATGTATATATGACACAGACAGGCGGACACGTTCATGTCACCCACAACACGTTTAATCAGCATTATTTATAAAGTGCACAAACCCCAAAGTCCCCAAAAGTCCTGGCGATACCATATCTTAGCCGTATCGCTGGCGTATGAGTCCTATTAATCTTTGTCTTGAGAAAATACCTCCAGATAGACAATGTTTTAGTGAAAACTTCAAGCCTTTCCCTCTGTTACTTAGGTATTTCACTTGCATGTTGTCGAACCCGTGTTTGTTTTGTTTCAACGTCATATCTCTTCATCTGTGTCATTAGCACAACATAGTTGTTGCGCAGTGGTGTTTGGTGCACACAGGTCCTTCATAGTAAGCACCGAAAAAATGGAAAACTGCATGCATGCGCCATCTAATGGCTGTGGTTGAGAGTGAACAGAGCGGACTGCTCCATACACACACATAGTTATTTCGTTTATATACATCTAATAATATACATATATATATATATGTAATTATTTATGTTAAACAAAATGAAATATGTCAGGATTGTACCTACATCTAGGGCAGCAGGTATATGCTAAGAAAATGACATTTCAATATATTATCATTTAGGATTCAAAAAAATTTCCCTACAATAGAAAAACTAAATACCCCAAAATCTCGAAAATGCTTTGACTGATTTGAAATTTAGTGACATTATATAAAAACAAAAAATAGCCAATCTGCAATTTTTTTATTTGTCAATAATAATTCTGTAGTAAGTGTTCTATTCTAAGGCACTGCATCCTTTTTTATGGCTCAGCACTGAGAAGTCATTGCACAGAGAGATATGGTTTGCTGGTTTATGCAAATGAATGTTACAGCAGAACAGTGGCACTGGCTAAAATGGTGGATGGACAATTGAAGAAATGAAGTTGTTCTGGACAGGAAAAGGAGGCTGATATGTGGCGTGAGTTGTGATGTGCAAGCTCGCTATACAGCTCTTGTCTGGGTGCAAGGGAGGACAGAGAAATAGAGAAGGAAGTAGTTTCATCATATCCAGGACAAGCTGGGAGCAACAGTGTTTAAATTATACAGTAATGACGCTCACTTAACTCATCCCACATGACTACAACAACATGGGTGGACACTTTACATATATTTATTTATTTATTTTCCACCTATTTTCTTCTGTACAAGCCTTAGTTTTTTCCTGTTTTGAACCTCATTCCTTCATAAATGTTCCTCCCTTGGTTGTCTACATTTGAGACTGTCATGTCTTATTTTGTGTACCCATGAAATGGTCATTATAATATATTTATAGGGAGAAAACTAAGCATAGAACTGGCATGTACCTGTTTTGGCTATGAGAGTAGTGGCACTTCTCACAGATTCCACCCACCTATCCCCCAACTCATTCAAATATAATTTCTAATCTTTGGACTGCGAAGGGGGACCACCACTCCCACCTTCCAAAATGGTTTACATCTACATTTATGTCTGTAGAATTAGTATATATATGTAGCTTGTTCAAAAGTAAGCAAAAACAACTCCAGTGAATATAGTATTAGCTTCTGATTAAAATAAATAAATACATAAATACTGTACTTAATTAGTTGCATACAGTAGATGCATGAGATTAATTGATGGCAAAATAGCCAAGGCCTTTGTCTTGGAAAATGTTTGGGATGAAACCAGATAATGCTGCTACTGTGTGTGTATATATATATATATATATATATCCATCCATCCATTATCCAATCCACTACATCCTAACTACAGTGTCACGGGGGTCTGCTGGAGCCAGTCCCTGCCAACACAGGGCACAAGGCAGGAAACAAATCCCGGGCAGGGCACCA
>JANRMT010062814.1:75141070-75151796 GCA_026402145.1 Polypterus bichir lapradei
ATACTGTATATATCTACTATGTATACATTATATATGTATTTTTGTTCCAGCACCTCAAAGATTTTTCTCTGCTGTTTGTTTAATGAAGTCAGAGACCCAATATATTGGTGTTCACAAATCCTGCTGATTCCACAACTCGTTTTAGCTGATTTTGCGGCCACTGTGTCTAATTACATACTGTACACCTATAATGAAATGTTTTCTCAAGCCACATAATCCAAATTCAAACTTGATTACAAGTTACCGGTTTTTATTATAGTTGTCTTATTATCAACAACATAAATTAAGCAGAGCTTGGCTAGCTGTAGCAGTGCCTGTGAATATGATGAGCTTCATTAAAAGTAATATGGTGAAAGCACAGCATTTATAAAGGGAGTAGCATTACTGATGTACAGTAATTTATAACACATGACTGGTAAACACTTTAACACCAGTTATGAATAATTATTTTTGCTGTAAAGTGATACTAACGGCAGTAAAACTAGTTTGAATGTATAATTCCTTAAAGGGAAATCATGGGAGTGAGTTTTAACATGCTGATAGTACCATGGTGGTGCAGTGATTAGCAGTCCTGCTTAGAAAGATAAATTCAGCATTTTTCAAATCAAAATTGTTTCTTCACAAGAATACTATAGATGCATTTGCCACGTAAAATTGTGATCTAAAGTTAAGTGCTTTCTATAAATTAAAAAAAATACATCTTGCCCACTCTAGCACTTTACAATAGAGGGTATGGGGCACAGAGAAACAGCTTACAAACTTCCCAAATATGTCAATTTTTCAAGCCAAGATAGCTGTTGAGTATTGATCTACACCTTCCGCATTTCCTACATGTCTGGGATCTGGAAATACTCATTTTATCGCATATTCCTGGTACTTTTTTTCTAATGGTAAGAACAAGTTTTCTGTTCCCTTGTGTGAATTTACACGTGAATATGGAAGCAAATCAAAACAAAACCAACCACGTGGCCCACTTGGTGTCAGGAAGACACCGCAGACCAGGGGCATGAAAGGAAGACAAAGCGCTGAACTATCACACACGGCTGGTCTTCTTTTAAAATGGCTGCATCTTCTAATGATGATGGTTTTTGCTTGAAAATGACATGTGTAAACTATTTTAGAAATGTGTGTGTAATTGCATTCAAAACTCATCAGCTGTCTTGGCTTGAAAAATTTAAATATTTACTACGTTTTTTAAGCTTTTCCTCCATCCCCATAGACTACAATGTAAAACACCAGTGTGGGCAAGGTATTTTTTTTAATTTATAGAAAACTATTAACTTTAGAACACAATTGTGCATTTCAAATTCTTTTATAACATGACTGTGAAGTA
Organism: Polypterus bichir lapradei; assembly: GCA_026402145.1. Lineage (NCBI taxonomy): Eukaryota > Metazoa > Chordata > Cladistia > Polypteriformes > Polypteridae > Polypterus > Polypterus bichir. Next base: position 75,142,404 of record JANRMT010062814.1, read on the forward strand.
GTAACTTTAACTTGAAAAATACCAAACTTATCATGTTAGTAATCCAGCCCTGTCTGCTCGGTCTCTGTGAGGTGTCCACCCTGTGTTTGCGCAGCTTTTTCTCCAAGTACTCTTGGTCTTCTTCTCAAGTCCCCAAAGATTGTGCTTCAGAATTGGTCCAGTGTGGGGGTCAGCATGCATGAGTTCTGCAGTGGACTGCTGTCGTGCTTGTCCCCAGTGCTGCTCAAGCATTCTGCAGTCCTGACTTGTATCAGGTGATTTTGAGAAGTTAAGTTAATATGCAATAATAATGATGATAATTATTATAACAATGACACATTTTTATGGTACTTTTCAATGTTACAAATTGTTTATTTATTTATTTATTTTTTATGAATAAGTGGTGCACTGGAAGGTTAGTTACTTACTCAGGGTGACACAGAGAGTCAGTGGCAGGGAGTTATAATCCAGCTCTTTATGTACTCGAACCCAGTCAGTGCCACAACCAATCAAATATTTAGAATATTAACACCAGTTAGTGAAGACAGCAATTGTATTTAAGCAGCAGAACTAAACATGGGGATGTTAAAACATACCAATAATTGAAGATGCCTTCATTAAGCACAGTAGTGATCAAGAGACAATAACCCTTCGTCATCCCAATTTTTCCAAGGAGCCTTCTAACCAGGGTGTTATTCCAGCAGATGCATTCTGGGAAGGCGGCAACTGCAAGCAAGGCTTGTGTAGATGCCAGTGACTGGTTAACAGATGTCACACTATTAATATCCCACCATGTTGTCGAAGACTTTGTGTTTTCTTTACTTGTCAGATCGCATCCTCTAAGCGAGGTGGCAGGTGTATGAGCCGTCTGCTGCCCAGTGGAATCAAGATTTAATGGTTGATTTATACTCTGACATATCACGTTAACAGGGGTTTGACCGTCATTTTTAATGTTTTTGATTGCTTTAGCACATTTTTGGCCATTCTAAGAAGCTTAGCATGGTTTTGTGTCTAAACATTAATTTCTCCTCTGTTCACCTCAGTTTGTTTTTTTTTTGTAATAGAAAATATGGAGACAGATCAAAGCCCATTTCTAGTACCTGGACTTAAAGCTACTGCAGTCATTTTTGTATTCTGAACTTCATGTTCTTTGGTTAGTAAACAGTTGAGCTAGTACATTTGTAGATTTGAGGGAGAAAAATCACAGAAGTTTCTTTAATAGACTTAATTCAATTCAGGGTAGCTGGGTAAAGCATATCCAGGCAGCATTGGGGATAAGGCAGGAATCAACTGTGACTTTGGGGTCAGTCTTGTAATTACATGGCTTCCTAAGCCTTATTTGCCAGATAGTTCACAGTCTTAAATATGAACGGCTCTGTTTTAGTTATTTGTCCTACTGGCGAGACATTCAACGAATACTTAGCCATGCCTCATCATTTCAGAAAACAAAACTTAAACTGCTGCCTATGGATGTAACCTTGGAGCTTAACAGCATAAGACAGGGGTGTGTTACACTCCAGCAAAAACAAACTAGAGGCGATCGCATTTACGGCCCTCTTGAAGGCGTTGCGGTAGGTGCCTTAACTGCTACCAGATTTTTTTTTTTTTTATTTCTCCCCCTACCTCCCCAACCCTTTCTGTATTATTATTTGTAGCTTTTCTTATGGAGCACAACATTTATAAATGAGTGTGGTTTCTCCGCTTTGAGGACATACAAATTGCTTGCCCTTTGCTGTCAAGCATGATCCTCGGATTTTACTTTGCCCATTATGGAGGCAATTTTTACTGTCGAAAATTTGCATACCTCCTTTCTTCAAAAGTAATGACAGCAATTTCTTTCTCTCTCCACTCGCGTTCTGAGTGTCTCATTTAGTGCCACCTGCAAAACCGACAGGCGCGAGGATGAGAAGTGAAAGAGAGCAGTTGATTAAATCATCATCAAGCCAAGCTGCAGAAAGTCAATTCTGCTCGCCGTCTACAATGATATCCTTTTATCTTAAAGTAATGAGCTATGGCACTTTTTGCATCGGGTAATGCGATGAGTTCTATTAGCATGTTCCATTTGCTTCACAAGCAAGGGCAAGTCATTTCAGCGTGCTTATATCTCGGCAATCAAAGCAATTGGCTGCACAGCCAGCGAAGAAAGAGAAAAGGCTCAGGGTGTTTTTATGGATCACAACACACTGGAAAAAATAAATTCCCTCTATTACTTTAACCCTTTCATTTCCGTTCCCTATTTTCTTGTGAACTGCTTGAGCCAGAATATGTCCAGAAGTATTTTTTGTTCTTCTTTTTCTCACTAATCAACCCCCAATTCCCCCCCCCCCCCCCCCCTTTCTGTCGTCTTCATCGTTTGTGTAATATCCAATAGCATCTCAGGATGCAGTGCTTGTAAATTAGTCACGGGCTTGTATACAATTCTTGGAGATTGTAAAGCATGAATAGGTCATTATGCTTAATTATATATATATATTTTTTTATTCCCAATCCTTGCTGTACATTCTATTTAGTATTTTTGAATCTAGTGGTTAACCCTCCACACACAAGTCTTTCCAAATTAATGTGAAAGCTCTCAAATGCCATTGAACATTCACATAAAAAACAATCTGGTGCTGTATTCACTGTACACAGAATTCAGAGGTAACCGTGATAACCTTGCTAGGTAATTTGCTTCAAATGTTAATTGGTCAATAAATATTAATGTCCTAGGCAGACCTTCATTACATACAGGATTGAGAAATGAGGATCAATTAGTTAGCCTTTGGTATGTGTGGCTCCTTTTATCCAAAAGTGATCATATTGGAATTTGTGTTGTCAAATCTGCCAAAAGGGGAATCTGCATTGCACACAGAAATGCCTGTGACTGATATAGACCAGCAAAGATAACAGGACGGGAGAAAGTGAACTCTGCCAGCATAAAAAATGATGCTTTCAGTTGCATTTGGGTGACATTTTCAGTTCTATGTGTTTTGTCTCTCCTTCTGCAACCTGAGCACTACCTAACCCTAAACTAGAATCTGCACCACAGTTACATCCTTCTTTTAATGTGCATTTTGTGCCCTTTTTGTAGGTTCATCATCCTTGGTTTTAAATATGTGAAGTAAATTCCCTTTGATTTGGAGTTTGCATGCAGTTCCTGTATGTGCAGCTCTTGCAATGGCATGAAAAGTTAGCAATACAGTTAAAAAAAAGACACACACACACGCATGCCCAAACCACTCTGCTTTCCGTCTTTCGTGTTTCTTTAGAATGACCACCTTTGATCTCAATCTGAGCTGAAATTGACTAATTTCTGAAGTTCACGTCTGAACCTCAACCTATTCTTAATTCATTCAGTCCACACCCGGCAAAGCCTACAATTAGGCCTGTAACCTATTTAGAGGCCTCCCATGTTAGATTGTCAAATTATGGAGCCATAAATGGCAGTCTGAGTCCTACATGGTCCTGCATTGGGATGACAAACAGAGCTTTCTTATGTATTTGTATGCATTATTTGCTTTTGGAGGCCACAGAAGGGACACTTTCTTTGAATTTCCTTATACATCCCAAAGTCATGTGTGTGTTGTGTTAATTGGTGGCTCTACATAGATCCAGTGTGGGTGTGTGTGTGCAAGTGTGCCCTGCAGTAGACTTGCACACTGTTCAGGGTTCAATTCAATTCATTTCAATTTATTTTTGTATAGCGGACTTCACAGGGCATTATGACAAGTTCTCAGGAAAAATGCAAGTATAGATTTTACAAATTACTTGTTAAAACACACAGGAAACTGATTAACATATTTGGAAACCACCAACATCTGTCCATTAATTAATTTTTGAACTATGGCCAGTTGTCAACAGGGAAGAGGAAAACAAAAACACCAGTTAACAGCAACCCTGGAGAAAATAAACCTCGGGCTGTTCACGGTCAGTTACAACAGACACAGCCAAAGACCGAGTCAGACACAATAACAGTCTTGAAGACCTCAGTAAATTGGCTGCCCACTTCCTCCTGGGCATTCTATAGTAGAGTCTGCACTGGGCCATTTAATATGATAACAGAATCTTTCCATTCAATGATTCTAGTGCTCCCAGTATCTCAGGTTACTTTTCTATTTGAAGAATAACAGCTTGACAATAGAGCAGTGGCATCAAGTACCACATCAAGATACAGAGAAGAGAAACAGAACAGAGGGAGGTTATTGACATTTAAAGTTATATTTTTGAACAAATGACTAACAAACAGAGATGCAGTATGCACTACTAAGCAGCAGCTCTAGTCAGGGTATGCTAAACTAAAGTAGTGAGTCTTCAGAATAGATTTAAATGCTGAGACTGAAGGGGCATCTCTTATATTAGCAGTGAGAACACTCCACATCTTTGAGGTCCTGCAACTATAAACTCTGCCACACTCTGTCATTTTATTAATCCTCATAGTCTTAAATAGACTGACATCTTGAGATCTTAGTGTACGGTTAGTAAGTAATGATAAGTTCAGAAAAGTAAGAGGGACCTTGGCCATTCAAGACTCTATATGTTAAAAGAAGGACTTGGAAATTGGCTGTAAGTGTAACTGAGAGCCAGTGCAAGGAATTGAGAACTGGAGTTGTGTGTTCACATTTTCTGGTATGTGTAATAATTCTTACTGCAGCGTTTTGAGTTAACTGAAAACTGCTTAAAGAATGATTTGAACAGCCAATGAATAACATATTACAGTAGTCAATTCCAAATCATAAAAAATTATTAATTAATTTCTCTATATCGTTCACATGTCTCCAATATTTTTAAGATGGAAAAACATGTTTTGGATAGTTTGCAAAGTGTGTTTTAAACAACATGCTAGTGTCAAAGATAACACCTAAATTGTGTGCTAATCCAGTAACACTAATGATGATTCCAACTGAGTTAAAAAATGACCAAATGTTGTTGCAGTCTGCATCATTTCCCCCAATAAGTAGCATTTCTTTTTTTTCAGTATTCAGAGACAATTAGTTCTCACTCATCCAGTCCTTTATACGGTACCGTGCCTTTAACTCACTGACACAACTAATTAAGGACCGTATCGGAGAAACGTCATTTGGTCTAAAAGAAAGGTTTAATTGGGTGTCGTCTGCATACGAGTGAAAATGAATGTTATGTTTTCTAATGACAATTCCCAATAGAAGCAGGTAAAGTGAAAACAGTAAAGGTCCGAGTACTGAGCCCTACAAGACACCATATTTATTTGCTGAATATAATGAGTGATGAGTGATTTCAGCACATTTCTCTACATACTGAAATGGCAAAGAGATTGCCTGTGAGCCCAATGTAAATTTCCAGCCTATGTAATAAAATAGGATGATTAATGGTGTCAAACACTGTTCTTAAATTTAATAACATAATTACTGTGGAATTTTTCTTCTTCAGATGATATGTGATTGGTTCCAGCCTTGCACCCAAGGCTGCTGTGATGGGATTCTGCCTCCTTAACTTTCTAATTGGAACAAGCTGGTTTGAAAACTGATGGATGGAAGCAGGAGTGTAGCCAGGAATTAAATTCAGGGGGGGATGAAAAAGCAATGAATCATAATTCTGTCTATGAACTATTAGTTGGAAGTGTCATAAGATATATTTCATGAGGGGTTAAAACCTGAACTCCCACACCCTCATTATGTCTATTGATGGTGGGGTGGATGTGTGCTTTTAATTTATTAATGTTGTCTTTCCAGACTTCATTCATTTTTACATTTTTGACTCATCGTGTTTGGGGTTCATAGTGCTCCAAACCACTTCCAGATGTCAAGGTCCTGGCCATAAAAATACAGATGAAAGTGAAATTGTATACTCATTAACTTAAGAAAAAAAGAAAGTAGTTAGAAGCATGCATTCCTTGCTCTGTTTTGTACAAATGTAGTGATTATGGTGTAAAAATATATTTGGGCTCCTGGGAGTTTGAGACATAGGCCTAATGGTACTCCCTTGATTGACCCTGCCTGCTGCCTCCTAACTGCTTAGCCTGTTCATGTTGTATATTGATTGAGCAGTTAACACCAGAGATTCAAACTCAGATTATCTTCTTAATATGAAATTTTAATTGGATTGATCTCAGTTTTAATTATCTCTGTACAGTCCTTTCATGATTGCCTTTCTAGGTAAAAAAAGGAACGGCGGAAGCCATGGCCTCCTGGCTGTTCACTCACATTGAGTGGTGTTGCAGTAGGAGTGTGAAGATCAGTGTGCTAAGGGGTAGGTGCTGGTACAGAAAGACTCTCAAAGTCTCAAGCTCCCACATCCCACAGGTCTCTCCTTCTTGCTGCCGTATGCTATGTGTTTTCTTTTTTCTTTTTTTTTATTTTGGATTCTGCACTGCCATCTTACTTTGAAATTGGCAGCTGGCTATTAAAAGCCATTCAAAAATACCCAAAAGCACAAAGCATTTTTATTTGCAATGAATGACTTTTATGTATGACTCCTGGCTTTTTCTAAAGTGTATTAAGCGACGGGCGTGTGAGTGTTCGATGTGTTTGCTCAGTGCGTTTATTGCCTTTGCATAATTTATGAGCAGTTGGAGCTGACCATCATTCGTCTCTGCCAGAAGCTGGCTCTTGGGGCTCGGCAGGACAGAGCTGTAAATTGGATGGCGTACTCCTGCTGGGCTCGCGGCAACGTCCATGGGTCAGTGAGGGAATTCAGTGCCAGAAATTGAGCTCTGTGGGGCCCCAGCTCAGCAGAGGCTTACAGTGAAGCGACGCTGGCCCAACTCACAGGGCTGTCAATCACTGGCTGCCAACAAGGAGGGAACCACAGCTTTTTAATCGCCGTGCCTGTGTGCCGCTTTAATAATGGACTCCACAAGCTCCCAGTCCTTGGCCATATGCTTAACTTTAGAGACGATGCCTTTGGGTATTGAAGTAATTAGATGATATGGAATTAAGTGGACCTTGAAATTGAAATTTGGAAGAATGGTTTTAACCCCTTTTCCCCCATCGCAATCATTTCAAATTGGCCAAATCTTTCCTTTGGGTCAAGGTAAAACTGCAGGATGTTGAGACTTTGACCGTTTTTCCGGAGGCTATTCCGTTTAGCCTTCTGTCAGTTCTTCTATTTGCAGATGCCAAATGCTCCTGTGACCTGCCGTTATTTCTGTCTTGTTTTCTGACAGTTTCCAAATACTCTGAAGTGTTCTGCAAGAAAATGCAGACAGCACTCATTCATGATCACCACTGTTCCAGCCATACCACACCCCTTCTGTATTTCACCATTCAGTTTTCTGGATGGCATGTATCTTGATCAGACCCCTTGATTTTCGTAGTGATCAAACATCCAAAATAAGCCCCTTAGCTATCTGGAAACACACCATTGGCTGAGATTTATGCATGAATGTGCTTGCCTTTTGGATTTCAGTTTGAAAATGGCATCAGTGAGATTGGGAGTTGGCCTATACTAGAAGGTAATAACTAATAATGCATGAGTAACTGCAATGTCAGACTCATGTGACATGATTTTATGCGGATTCAGCAACCTAACTACCTTCTGATTTAAAACACAGTTTCAGTTGTACTTTCTGAAAAGGTTTTCACTCCATAAATCAAGAATAATACCTTATACTTCATACTTTCAGCCCTGTCTTTCTTTTGAAGGCTAATTTTTATGCTTCAGGGTGCCTCCACCTCAATGTGATCGCTTAAGTTATGGGTCTATATACCTCTTCACCAGATCGTATCATCCTGTCCTATTGTTTCATCCATCAGTGCTATGCTGATGATATAGGGCCCACGATTTACCGCGGCCCGCGGAATTTAACGCCACGTGGCGGAATTTAGGGTTTTGCAGCGGTAAAACGCCATGCCGCGGAATTAACCTAACTGCCGCGGAAAATACCAAATCCAAATGAAATCTCACCATTTGAGGCATATTGATATTGGTATAATTAGTTTTGATTACTTCTTTAAGTTCTTTCTTTAGCCTATTGCATCATCTCATTAATACCTTGTTCGTTGCTACTGGAATCGAACACAGTGGAGCTACAGTCCAGTTAAAGAAGCTGTCGGCGATGCTGCAAAGTACGAGCTAAGAGCTGAACTTGAATTTGTATCTGTGCACTGCCAGCCAATTATGAACACTCTGACTTCTTTTGAGGCACAGTCATTCATAGCTGTCGATGTCTACAACAAAGTGTCTGACTTACTGTCTTGCCTGAAATCGTCCGGATTTCCAATTGCAACCAGCAGCTGTGAAGATGCAAAGCACAATGCTGCTGCTGCTAAACTTGAAGAATATTTTGTGCGAACCAAACAGCCGGCAATAGACCTGTTCAGATCTGTGAGAATATTTGATCCACGACAGCAACCACTCTTATCGAAGAATTTTGCTGATCGTGCACAATCAGTGCCAACAATGATGGCTGCAGCAGATGAATGGCAAGCTTATCTGGACTCATCTCGTGAAGTAATTACAGCTGATATCACTGCATTTTTGGCGTGCCTTAGAGGACAGGCTGCTTCGCTTAGCAGCTCTTGCTAAAGTTTACAACGCGTTGCCGATCTCTTCTGTTGATGTGGAATGTTCGTTCTCAAAATATGGATCGGTGTTGTCACCACTGCGATATTCTCTGTCACAAGAAAACCTACGAGCTTACAGTGCTGTTTTCTTCAACAATAAACAATAACTTTAGAAACATTATTCGGTAGTTTGTTCAGAATAATATTATGCCTACATATGTTTCAGCATCGTTTGCCTAAAGCAAATCTGTGGATTAAAATGTGCGGATGGAACGCTTTGATATACAGTGGTGTGAAAAACTATTTGCCCCCTTCCTGATTTCTTATTCTTTTGCATGTTTGTCACACAAAATGTTTCTGATCATCAAACACATGTAACCATTAGTCAAATATAACACAAGTAAACACAAAATGCAGTTTTTAAATGATGGTTTTTATTATTTAGGGAGAAAAAAAATCCAAACCTACATGGCCCTGTGTGAAAAAGTAATTGCCCCCTTGTTAAAAAATAACCTAACTGTGGTGTATCACACCTGAGTTCAATTTCCGTAGCCACCCCCAGGCCTGATTACTGCCACACCTGTTTCAATCAAGAAATCACTTAAATAGGAGCTGCCTGACACAGAGAAGTAGACCAAAAGCAGCTAGACATCATGCCAAGATCCAAAGAAATTCAAGAACAAATGAGAACAGAAGTAATTGAGATCTATCAGTCTGGTAAAGGTTATAAAGCCATTTCTAAAGCTTTGGGACTCCAGTGAACCACAGTGAGAGCCATTATCTACAAATGGCAAAATCATGGAACAGTGGTGAACCTTCCCAGGAGTGGCCGGCCGACCAAAATTACCCCAAGAGCGCAGAGCCGACTCATCCGAGAGGTCACAAAAGACCCCAGGACAACGTCTAAAGAACTGCAGGCCTCACTTGCCTCAATTAAGGTCAGTGTTCACGACTC
>JANRMT010062814.1:75151806-75215124 GCA_026402145.1 Polypterus bichir lapradei
CCCTCAAATAAAGCTGAATTACAACAATTCTGCAAAGATGAGTGGGCCAAAATTCCTCCAGAGCGCTGTAAAAGACTCATTGCAAGTTATCGCAAACGCTTGATTGCAGTTATTGGCCCAACCAGTTATTAGGTTCAGGGGGCAATTACTTTTTCACACAGGGCCATGTAGGTTTGGATTTTTTTTTCTCCCTAAATAATAAAAACCATCATTTAAAAACTGCATTTTGTGTTTACTTGTGTTATATTTGACTAATGGTTAAATGTGTTTGATGATCAGAAACATTTTGTGTGACAAACATGCAAAAGAATAAGAAATCAGGAAGGGGGCAAATAGTTTTTCACACCACTGTACCTATTTGATTAGTATTACGAATTATGATTGATTATTATTAAGGATTAAGAATAAGGAAAATTGCATTTATTTTGCTTGGGTACGAATTAGTCTTATGGAGTTCTGGTACGCCGCGGAATTTAAAAAAACATGCCGCGGAATTTACGATTTCTTGCCACGGTAAATCGAGGGCCCTACTAATGTTCCCTCCAGATGACCACACAGTATCAGCTAAAATTTCTGCACGTCTCAGTTATATTTCAATCTGGGTGATCTCCAGCTCAGTCTGGCAAAGATGAACTTTTCTGTTCAGCTCATCTCATCTTGAGTGCCAACCAAGTCTTAGGGTGGTGATTGATGAATAATTATCTTTCACTGACCACATTGTAAATGTCCCTTATTCATGTAGATTCATTCTATATAGCACCCAGAGGTTCAGACCATATCTGATGGAGCATAGAGCACAACTCCTGGTCCTGGCTTTGTTCTTTTCAAGTCTGGACTTCTGCAACTCTGTGTCACCAAGCCACTGCAGATGATTCAAAAAGCAATGGCATGTCTGGTGTTAATCCAATGGATGTGGGCATATATCACTCCTCTTTTAAGATCACTACATTGGCTCCCTATATCAGGTTTAAATCCGTGATACATTGCATATAGAGTAGTCAAAAAGTCAGCACGTACAGATATTGAGACACTTGTGAGGTCCTACTATCCTTGTCCTTCTATTGATTAACAGATGTTAATGTTGATGGTGATGATAATACCTTTACATGGTATCTCTCTCTTGACGTTTCAGTAGCGGGTTTTATTTTTACGGGGTCGGGGTGATGGCCCGACGCCCAACCCTCCTCCTTTTCCATCCGGGCTTGGGACCGGCAATGGCAGATCTCACTTTAGACTCTATTCATATGTAGCACCTAGCTGGTGGAACAAGCTGCCCACCTCCATTTAAAATTCTTTTACCCTCATTGTGTTTAGGAAGTGTTTGATGACTCTATTGTTTGGTAAATTCCTGTGTAATTCATATTGGCTTTGTTAGGTTTTTGTAACCAAGGAATTTTGACTAACTTGTATTTTGTTCTGAGCTCTTCAGTCATCTTGGTCAGTTTTGTAACCTTGTTTTGTAGCCTCCCAGACTGATGCTTCCTTCATTAGGTTGACCTCTTCTGTATGTCACTTTGGATAATAGTATCTGCTAAGCCAATAAATGAAAATGTAAGTAAAAATAATCTTTATATGGCTGCCCTTTAAATCAGGGTATACAGGGCCAATTCATTATCTTAGAATCTCCTTAAAGTCCTTATTTGTGGCAATAGATTACAGTAATCGTGTTTATTGTGAAATAAATGAAATGAGAGAGTTTAAAACAAGGTTAGGATTGCAAAGGCAATACCCCAGTTAATGAGGTTACAGGTGTAGTAGTTGCCAGCATGCAATAGCACACAGTTACCAATGGCTTTATCCCTATATAATTTTGTGATCTTCAGAGACATTAGAAGGATGTTCTTAGCTACCTTTTAAACCTAAATTCCTGTGTATGTGAACACAGGTAAAGACCGAGGTTCATGACCTTCATTTGGCACCTAATGAACATACTCATGACGTTATCTGCAGATAAAAGATCACAAACACACAGTAATTACCGGTATCATATATATATATATATATATATATATATATATAAATGTATATATGTGTGTGTGTGTGTATGTTTGTGTTAGAAATAAATTGTTATGAGTTATCCATCCATCCATTTTCCAACCCGCTGAATCCGAACACAGGGTCACGGGGGTCTGCTGGAGCCAATCCCAGCCAACACTGGGCACAAGGCAGGAAACAATCCCAGGGTGCCAACCCACCACAGGCTATGAGTTATATACTGTACATTAAGACTCACAGCCAGTAAGAACTTACAGTATATCTTCTTATTTCTTTGTAGGTGCTCAAATTTGATATTAGATCCAGCCAAGGTCCATTCTGAACTGTTAAGTTCAGTGTAGTGTAGTAGTGTGAAAGGTTGTATGCAAGCGCTGAGTATGTCCTTTGTTTGTCGAAAATGTGAGAGAGATGTGAAGAATGCTGATGTAGTAACTGTAACCTTAGATTACCAATAGAATTGTTTTGCAGATAATACAGAAATTCTGCTACCTAAGTGAGAAGGTGCAGGCACAGTGATAGCCAGGGTTAGAGGGGCATGCAGTACTGGGTCAAGAGGAATATGGTGCCCCTAGGTTTTGCTGGGTGGATTCTTCTCCTTGAAGATCTGAATGCAATCATATTACTATATGAAACCTAAGAGATTAGGGGTGTTGGTTTTCCTTCATGGAGATCGGGCCGCATTCATATTTTTATGTGACATTAAAGAGTGGGCATTGGGTCCTCTTGTACTTTCAGAGGAAACTCTACTGTGCCACTTGACAGAAGAGCTGGGTGGGGGTGTTGGGCTTGGATATGTCTTGGCAGCACCCAAGCAATGGTGCCCCTAGGCTGGTGACTATTTGGCCTTAGGCTAAAGCCAGTCCTGGGTGCATGATGTTGTGATTTTAATTTAGTTACTTATTTTTGTCGGGTTGAATTTATTTTCAGGACCATTCATTTTTGTTTCCAGACACTTCACACTGCTGTAAGGTGCCATCACCATGCTAACGATACTGTATGTATGCCCATTAACTCTTGTCACTTTTTAAGACCCAGTTATTCTGTTTCTTTAAGGATGGCTTTCCTAGCTCACTTGTGGTTATGTAATGTTTTTACTATCTTATATTTATTATTTTTTATTGATTTTATTAAAAGCAAGTAACATTCCATACAATCAAGTCCAACTTCTTTTTTGTTCAGCTGCTCCCGTTAGGGGTTGCCACAGCAGATCATCTTTTTCCATATCTTCCTGTCCTCTACATTTTGCTCATTCACACCCATCACCTTCATGTCCTTTCTCACCACATCCATAAGCCTTCCCCTAGGCCTTCCTCTTTTCCTATTGCCTGGCAGCTCTATCGGTAACATCCTTTTCCCAGTATACCCAGCATCTCTCCTCTGCACATGTCCAAACCAACACAATCTCGCCTTTCTGATTTTGTTTCCAAGCCATCCAACCTGAGCTGACCCTCTAATGTACTCATTCCTATCCTATCCATTGAGTCAAACTTAACAAGAAATAAATTCAACCCCAACCCAAGAGAAAGAAAGCAGTCTTCAAGACTCAAGATCAATATTTGTTCTGGAATAGAAAAAGGTGGGAGGTGAGGAAAATTTCATTTAGCAAAGTTTCTAATTTGGAAATAGTGGAACAATTTTGTTGATGGGAAGCTAAATTTGGAGTGTAATTGTTCGTAGGATGCAAAGACATTATCTATATTTAAATCTCTAAATGATTTAATCCCGTTCATTTTCCAAACATTAAAAACTATGTAAGTTTGATATGGTGGAAAAAGGTGGTTATTGTGTAGAGGTGTCAAAGATAAAAGCTTCTCTGTCTTGAAGTGCTTCCTACATTGGTTCTATATTCTGATTGAATGAAGGACAATTGTGTTGTTAGTATATTGACAATAACTTGTATTTACTGGGGTACAAAGCAAGGGATATAAAGAAGTACTGCAGGATTTTATTTCTATTGAAGACTAAGCTTGTGTGTGTTTATCTATTTGTGTCAATGTCCAGGTTTTTATAGTTTGTGCATTTGTGCCCAGTAATAAAACTGAAAGTTAGGTAGAGCCATGCCACCTTCTACTTTAGGTTGTTGTAGGGTCCCTAAATATGTGTGGATGATTTGAATTCCACATAAATTAGGTTATGATTGAATCTAATTTCTTTTTGATTTGTTAATGTATATGGGGATGCTTTGAAATAGAAAAAGAAGCTTCAGAAGGATATTCATCTTGACAGTGTTAATTCTCCCTGCTAAAGTGAGATAGAGGGTAGACAATCTGTGTACATCTTGTTTACGTTTTTCCATGCAAACAGTAAAATTTTGTTGAAAATGAGTTTTATATTTTCTTGTGATGTTTACCCCTAGATATTTAAACTGATCTGATCTTCAATGATAAAAAGGAAAGTGTCCAGTCTAATGTTGCGTGCTAGAGAGTTCACTGGAAAAGGCACACTTTTATTCAAATTAATTTTGAGTTCAGCTATCTTTTGAAATTCTGCTAGTGCTGTTAGGAACTCAGGCACAGAATATTGTGCATCTGATATGTACAGTACCATATCATCTACATATAGTGATATTTTTGTTCAAGTCCTTCTCTGATAATCTTCTTTATCTCAGATGCATTTCGAAAGTGAGCAGTCAATGGTTCAATGGTGACTGCAAATAGCATTGGTGACAGGGGGCATCCTTGTCTAGTACCACGTTCTAGTTTGAAGCAGTCTGAAGTAATATTGTTAATACAAACTGAAGCTTTTGAACTGGTATACCATAGTTTGATCCATACCCATATAGTCCCATTCGACCATACTGAATGCTTTTTCTAAATCCAAAGTTAATAAGATCTACGGGGTGTTAGACTTTATGGATGAATATATTACATTAAACAGGTGTCAAAAAAATTGGAAGTGTTTTCCTTTAATATATCAGGTTTGGTCTTGTGATATTACCAAAGGAAACATTTTCTTAGTCCTTCTAGCTAGAACTTTGGTGAGTATCTTAACATTATTATTCAGAAGTGAGATTGGTCTATATGATGCACATTGTAATTAATGCTTGGCGAAAAGTTTAATGTAGAATTTTTTGTCTCTGGCTTATTTAAATGTTGCTAATAAAAGGGGGGCTAACTTAATTGATTTTTTTATAAAACTCAGCAAGGTAGCCATCTGGACCTGCTGCTTTCCCACTCTGAAGTGAGTTTATAGCGTCTGGCAATTCTGAGGTTTATCCAATTCATTTGCACGGAGAGTATCTAGCTGTGGTATCTGCAATGCATCAAAAATGCATTAGGTTGTGTCTTGTCTTCTTTAAACTGGTAGAATATAAGGATTTATAGTAGTCACTAAATGTGTACATTATATTTTTATGGTTGATGATTTTATCTCTGTCTGTGGTGGTAATTACTGTTATTACATTAAGAATGTCCTGTTTGTGGATTTGTTAAACTAAGATCTTATTAGAATTCTCTCTGTGTTCATAGTAATGATGTCGCGATTTAAAAATGAGTTGATCCGTTTCTTTTGTTGTCAAGAGGTTCAGTTCTGATTGCAAAGCCTGTCTTTTCCTTTAAAGTATCTCATTTGGAGACCTGCCGTGGTCTCGATGTATTCTGGTAATTTCACCTGTTAACTCTGACGCCTTCTTGGTTTCTGATTTATTTTTGTGGGAGAGGTATCTTTTAAAGATTATTTTTTATGTTATGAATTTTGTTTTTGGCTTTATTTTGTCTTTGTAATGTTCTGACTTCTATTGTGCTTATTGATTATTTTTATAATTTTCCATTATGTTAATGAAAAATGTAGTTTATTTAGTTATCTGCTCTGTCTCCTTTATGTAAAGCTAAGGGAGGTGGGGCCACCTGAGCAGGCAATTGGAGTGCTGCCTCAGCTAGTATTTAGTGGGGAAGTTCCACTTACAATAGAGTTTTGGCATTGTGTTTTATGACTATTAACTTCTGATGTTGATTTTGTACTTCATTCTTGGATTCCCTGAGTATTGACCCCTACTTTTGCTTTAATGTACTTCCTGCTGGTTACTGATTTGGATTTGTTTGCTTCTGGTTTTTGCTTTTTAGGCAAAACCCATTTTTGCCCCTTTTTGTGCATTGCCTTTTTGTTATTCATCTTTCTGTAAATAAATATAATGATTCTTTGTTTTTGTTGTTCTTTGGATCAGAGGTTTATGTTTTCCTGTCACCCTTCTGGCCATTTGAAGTTTTGGTAACTAAAATGCATTAACCCCATTGTTGGGGCTGTACAGGGTGTAAGCCTGCCTTTTGAGTTTGTGACTAAACTCCTTAAAGTGAGGCCTGCTCATTGGGCATGCTCAGACCTTTGAAGAGGGCAGGCCAGGCGTTTGGTTTTTTTTGAAGCCTGCACCCATTTCTGACCTTTGTGAGTGGCAGTGAAGATCGTTCTTATTTTTTTTCTTGTAAAAGCTTACAAAAACCTTCTTTGTTTTGTTAAGTAAAGTTTTCTTTTTTTTGGTTTGGAAAGTAGCTTCTTTTTTTTTTTTAAATAAAGTTCTCTTTTGTTTGGTCTTGTTTTGAAAGATAATTGTTAAGCAAGGCTTCAATTACAATAGTTTCATTTTGTTACTTTGTGGTTTTTCTCAGCCACTCTTTTAGTTTTATGCCCAACGGCAAGTACAAAAAAATTAGACCATACTATGAGTGATCCTGAGATGAAACATTCATTTTCAAAGATAGCGCAATTACAGGCATATGTGAGAAATTTGCAAAACCAAATGGCAGAAGTAAATAGTACACTGCAGCAATTAGTTATGGAAATAGGCACTCTTCAGCAACAACAACAACAACAACAAGAAGGAGCATCTGGTGTGCCAGATAAAGAAAGGGCATTTAAAAACTGTCTATAGCACAACCAGAGTAATTTAACGGGGATCCCAGTAATTGTCATGGTTTTATTCATCAAGGCAAAATCCTCTTTGAATTATAATATAGTGGGATTCCTACTTGAGAGAACCATTACAGTTTCTTCAGTTAAGTAATGCTTTGGGTTGGACCACTGCTATTGGTGAGTCAGCTTAAACATCTGTAAATTCCTTGGAAGATTAATTTTGAGTTTTGCTATTTTTTTATTCTCCCAAGATGATGGTCAAAGCCACTAGTAAATTAATGACTAACAAAAAGGAAATCAGACCATAAGGACAGTTTTTTTTTTTTTTTTAAAACAATGACAGTCTACTAATTTCTTAATTTTGTTTTGGGCTTGGTGACAAATTCAAAGATGAGTTGGCCAGCCACAACATTAGTGATACACTAGTAGAGGTAAATTTCTTGGCTTTAAAGTTAGATACAAAATTTTCAAAGCTTACAGCAACAGCCATTGTTGTTGCTTTCCTGTATAGACCACAATCCCACAAGGAATGCCTCAGGTTTTAAAAGGCCCTATTTTTTTACAACCGCCAGTCTTGATTTCCTAAGAGGACATGAAAAAGCTCCCAAAAAAATCTTGTAGGAAAAAACAAAATGGAAGAAATCTTGTGAAAGGAAATTCAGAGAGAGACCCCCTTCAAGGTAGGTTGGGTGTGTAATGAGTGTCAAAAATGTGGTAAATACAACACACAAAAAAGAACACAATCCTCTTTACAGAGCTAGTTGGCCAATCCATCGTTGCCACCTCAGAAATCCAATACAATAGTAGAAACTACTTTTGTTCTTGCACTGCACTCCTCACCAAATGTAGACACACAGCACCACGACAGCTCTCAAGGCAAAAATGCAAGAATAGATTATACCACTCACTAAATACAGAATGGTTACATATAAAGACACATTTGTTAAAATACATAAAAACAAATTAGAAACTAATTGACATAAATGAAAACAACAATATTTGACCTTAGGCTAATTGTAGAATTACTGCCAGGTTGTAGAAAAGGAGTCAGACTTAGGGTCTTGACAGTACTTAGGAGGAAATAATGAAGCACTAAGTGTCCAGTTGCTCGGACAACCCAGAATGCCCTAATGAAATAGGAAAGTCTAATATTAGTGTAAAGGAAAGTAGGCAGAATATTCAAGAAGGGTTATGTTTCTACTGTGAGGACAACAGTCATCTTTTCAATTCCTGTCCTATGCTTCAGGAAAATGGAAGGGCTCACTTCTTATAGTGCTTATAAGGGTGGGCATTTGTACTCAACACCAGCTAAGTAATGGTATTTTATTGCACATGCCCTTGAATGGAAAGTTTCAAGTGCAAGGCTTCTTAGACTCTGGTGCTGCTGGAAATTTTATTAGTTTAAGCCTTGTATGGCATTTAGCATTACTAGTGTGAATTATGAAAAGACAACATGGTATTCAGACTGTTGATGGAGGTCCAATTGGTAAAGGTTTATTTATTATATAATCTTCCCTGTTAAACTCTGGGTTGGTATTTTTACATAAAAACACCCTTTCTTGCTACATCACAAGTCTCACAATTAATCCTGCGTAAAACTTGGCTTTGGACTTCTAATCCTATGATAAATTGGAAAGACAATGGATTAGTTTCAGAGGGAAAGCAATGTTTTAAATGTTGTTTATTTAAGGTTGAAAAGCATTCAGTATATTGCACTAGAGTTAGGGTTAGGGGTAGGACACCAGAGCACTTTTACACCAAATTACGCGTGTTTCTCAGATGTGCTCAGTAAACAAATCCCATATCTTCTATCAATGTAGGCACTATGACTGTGCTATAGATCATTTGACAGATGCACAGTTACCCTCAAGGGAAGCTATATCCCATAACTGTTCTGGCAATATGAGCTATGGATGAGTACATAAAAGAACATTTAGTGAATAATTGTTTTATTTGATTATCCTATCTTTATTTTTTTTCTTTTTATTTTATGGAGGTAGAGGTTAATAATTTATGTTCATGTATAGATTTTTGATACCTAAACAAAGTAACTGTTAAAACCTAACCCTAAACCTAACATTTTGTCTTTGATTGCATTGCATGTTGACCAAACTAAAGATTCTGCAATATTTACAAAATTTGATCTGCATAGTGCATGCAATTTAATACCTATACAGGAGGGAGATGACTGGAAGACTGCTTTTAACAACACCACAGGACATTATAAGTAGCTTGTTATGACCTATGGCTTAGCAAATGCACCAGCAGCATTTCAAAACTATACTAAACATATATTCATGGTTTGATTTTATGCTGATTATTTAGGATACTTTTGTACTTGTATTGGGGTTTTTTGAGGTTGAGAATTCTGTTCTTTGTATTAATTGCTTGAAATTCCTAATGTTTTGATGTTGTGATTTGTTTTGCAACATCTTGGATGCCATTTTAATTCCTCAATCGGCACCATCTTAAGGCCCACTTCCCCACGTTTATAAAGACATGATTATTGAGGTTGTGACCTGTGCTTGGGATAGAAGGAAGGCTAGGGGTTCATTTCCTTATCTAATATGCAGACACAAAACTCCAAAAAAGCCTAAGGCAAAGTCTACTTGTGTTTTATTTGTGGTTTTGACCTCTGGCTTGTTCTCTCGATCTTGAATTTTGTCTCTCATTGTGGCTCCAGTTTCTTTTTCATCTCAACACTTTTTTTTGTTTTTATATGTGCATCTTCTGGTCTTGCTCAGAAAGTTTAGCTGGCAGTTCGCTGACAGAGTAAATATATTTTTAACTTTTAGGGAATTGTGTTTTGGTTTATGTTGATGATATCCTCATCCTGCCACCTGATATGTATGAGATCTCTATGCAAAATTAAAGAAATGTAAATTACATTGTACCTTAGTGTTGTTGATGGGATATTTGATGTTTCTTGCCGATTGTCAGTTGGCCCCCTCCTTCATCATTGAAACAAAGCTTTCTAAGGATTCTGAACTACTGCTTTTGATTCATTAAAATTTTTTATATCTGTCATTACATATATCACTAATTTAGCTAGAAAAAGATGCTGTTGTAGCCTATAATTTCATCACTGTCTTGATTTTTATCACCCCTGTCAGCACTCTCTGAACACTGGCAAATGTTATACTTGTGCCTTCTTTTTTAAAAAGTTGACTGCTTCAGAACAAAATTCTGATGTTAGTAATAAAGAATTGCTAACAGTAAAACTTCCTCTTTGTGTGACACTGACTGGAATATAATACCACTCCCTTTTATGATGATTTTTATCAATCATGAATTTTTTTATTTTTATGTGTTTTTTATTTTATTTTTTGGTATTCTTGGGACAGCTTAGCTATTTGCCTGAAGGACTGAATGGTCTTTTTTTTCTTATTTTCTTCTTATATTTCTATATCTGGTAGTCTTCACATTTAGAAAGGACATCTATATTATAGGTTTACAGGGTCATTATTTTCACATCTGCAGAGTACAGTGAAATTCTTACTTGCAAGTGCTAAACAACAACACGTTGCCACTCTTTGGGACCATGATTAGTGAGTAGAGCTAACTTACCATGAAACATCTGTCTTCCTTACCTGAAAAGTCCCAGAACACATTTTTCATAACCTAGAAGTATATAAGAATGCATTAGTAAAATGCAATATTAATATGAAATTATTATCTTACTTTAGTTACTTGGACAGCTGCTGTGATCATTCATTCTTCATTTGCCAGTTGTGTGAATTCATTGTGTAATTTGTTGCTGCAAACATGAATTGTGTTCCCTTGTCTAATTTTTCTATAAATAGTTAATGTATTTTGAAACATTTTGGAGCCAGGGTAAATCAGCAAAGTTACATTTGCTTAAGGATAAAAGTACAAAATGGGCAGGATTTTAAAAGAAGTTGACCTATGGCCTACATTGTCAAAAGTTACTTATGCCTGGCTGTATAGATGAGGTGAATGGCATATTTCAGTTATGTTGGTTTTCATATTTGTTATTTGCTCTAAAGGATTTTCAGTTTCGT
Organism: Polypterus bichir lapradei; assembly: GCA_026402145.1. Lineage (NCBI taxonomy): Eukaryota > Metazoa > Chordata > Cladistia > Polypteriformes > Polypteridae > Polypterus > Polypterus bichir. Next base: position 75,162,669 of record JANRMT010062814.1, read on the forward strand.
TACTGAAAAAAGAAAATGAATTGTAGCAACACGCTGGACATATGGAGGAAATTAATTGAGTTGGATTCCCATCTGGCATGCGAGTGTTCCGTGGTGGCGCGGCGACCCTGATCTCCCATAGCAGGAGGCTGGGCGCGCGCGCCGTTATGGGGCTCTGCTAATTCAGGTATAGTTAGGCAGGCTTCTTGCAGATCCTAGGGCTCGTGGGAGCAAATCCTCTGAAATGAAACATGTGTCTCATACAGATAAGACAAATATCTCCTGATGCGTAAAGATCAAAAAAATTAAATAAAAGGGCTCAGGTTTAATGTTTCACCATTTCCTCTGCTGTGTTTATCCCTCTCATGCAAACACCCCCGCAGAGCCTGCTAAAAAATCCCTTCTAATCTAAGGTCAGACCCGAACACCAGTTAGTTCTATGCTTCTTTTAGATTAGAAGTTCACATGATCCTTTCAAATTTAAAAATTAAGTAAAATTGTGTGAACAGTAGGGCTCAGTATTCACCTTGTAGAAGAGGTGAAATGTTGTCAACACTCTCCCCGTCCAGTGTGATGAACGTGTGGTGGACTCTGACAGAGCTGCACTTAACTGCTACCAGTGATCTTGGCTCTTAGAGCCAAAGTGGATTGGTGAAAAATAACCTTTTTAGCCTGTTGACCATTCAGACTTTTGACAGTGAGGTTCTGACATCATTCGTACATCTACTCGACTTTTACCAGCCTCACATATTAAGCCTGTTTGCACAATAGTTAACATTCGAAACATGAAGCGTTCTGAAGCATTCAGCCAATGGCAGTCTGTTGAATCCTGGTGTGGTATCAGTATTGCACATCCTTACAATGCTAAAATTCCTTCCCTTGAACACTATTGTGACTGTTTTGATCTTTCCCAGAATGGAAATGGGAGTGGCAGAGATCCATTATATTTGAACAGCAAGGACAAGCAATGGTGGGCATTGTTCATTACACTGAAGAAAAAAATAGTATAGTAGGTGTTATAACAAAAATGGCAAAGCAAAACTTGAGAATCCAACATCACTGTAAATAAGTGACTCATGATGGCAAAATGTAAATAAACAACAATAACAGACAAAGTAACTGACTGCAAAATATTAGCCCTTACATTTAATTCCTGACAGACATGCCCTTTGGTTACAGCTTCGCCATCCCTGTAGAGCAGTGAAAATCGGAGCAATCAGCCTTCAGAACAAATTGAGCTAAAGAAGTGTCTACTCAGTCCTTGGCATGGATTAATATCACTTACACTCTTGCTAATAGGCTGACACCCTTACACCATGTTACACTAGGCACACAAGCTGTGTGTGGGGCTGCATTTACAGCTTGGTAAGCATCTTACTTTGTAGTTCGCAAAGACGACTGTTATGGGTTTCCGTCTGGGTCCACGTCTTGAATGGGAGCAATTAGTAGCCAATGCCAACTAAAACCTTTTTTTGGCCCTCCAAGGTGTGGTATCCTTCAGCAGAAGGGAGTCCAACCGATCTTTCACCATGTCTCACAGCTTCCCCATGTTATTGACTTACCTCATGCAAAAATGAGCATTGAAATATATAAACGTGTTCTTTGGGAATGGTGCTATAAAAATAAAGTGTGTTATTATTTTATTAATCAGCAATAAGTCAGTGAAACAATACCTTTGGAATTTTGTGCTATTTTTGGTAAGTTTTTCTTATGCTTTTGTTTGTGTAATTTGTTTTCTTCTTTTCACATTTCTTCAAAAAAAAAAGCTCATACTTTTCCTTTTCCCTGAGTGTTACCCTCTTTTTTCTTTTTTTCTTTTTTTTTTTACACTTGCACGATTACACTAGTTGTTAAACAGAACCACATCATAAATCTGAATTTGCCTTTTAACAAGTACAGTACCAACTTGTAATTCTCTGCTCTTACCCAGGACCTTAGAACTATGAGCTGATCCATCCTTTGGGCAACATAGTTGACTGCCAAGTGCACCGTCATCTGTGGGGTGCCATTTACTGTATGAAAGTTAAGGGGCACATGCTCAGGACACTAGGGGACCACCCTCCCCAAGATCATCAAAGTCAAACAATACCGACTACCTGCCATGGACAATGAGGGACAACATCCATCCACACTGCCTAGGGCTCCGAATGGGCTTCAACCAGCACTGTTTACAGTTAAGTCAAGTCCCTTAACTGTGTCATGATTCCATGTTATAGCTTTCCTGGAAGGCTTCCATTATATTTAGAGCAGATTTTTATTATTAAATGTCTTGCTATTTATTATTTTGGTGAAGTCATCACATTGTCATTTTGAAGTATTCTCTACTATGATCACTACCAATTTGTTTTAAGTTTGCACGGCCATAGTCATGTTGATTGTGCTTGCTGCAGCCAGTCATGTACAGTAACATGGTCGATTGTCACAGAGATCATGTAGCTACTATATAAGATGATGGCATATACCAGTCAGGATCCTAGCACTGGATCTTAATGAAAAAAACATACTTTGTGGCAGGTTAGTTAGTGGAGAGAAAGACCTTTAGTGTAGTATGTCCGGCTAGAATCTCCTTTGTTAAAGCTTATTGTTCCTGATTAGTTCTTTGCTTTTTGCTGTATCAGTTTAGTTTGACGTTTCTGGTTGTAGATCTTCAGACTTTTCTTTACCATCTCTCCATTGTCTGTTTTCCTATGGTTCTCTCCTTTCCCTTGTACAATCCTTAAAAGGTTCAAAGTTTTCATTGTCTTAGTTATGTGATGCTCAAAGCATTTCATTACAAATTGAATAGCAAAAATGAGCATCGTGATACTGTTTCTGAAAAAGAAATGGCCACAAAGCCCAAGCAATCCAAACAGGCCCATAAGCTCTTTAAGGATTATCCTTATTTCTGTAGACTTCCTGTCTTTGCTTGTTGAAATATAGGCTGGAATGTTCCCCACTGTGAGAAGGTGTTCAAGGACAATGGCTAATGGTTGATGCTACCTAAAGGCTGCTGCAGTATATTGACACTTGAAGTCCTTTTGATGTGGGAGGACTGGGGATTACAACAAGGTATAACGTATGGTGGCACAATGTCATAGCCCTCCCGTCAAGGGCATTCCTCCTTTATTTCAGATAACTTGTCATGCTGTTTCTATTTCATTAAAAGACATTAGTATACATGCTGTTTATGTGCAGTTTTTTGTAATTGATGAATAATTTCTATTTTTGTAAAATCATTTTTCCTGATTTCTTGATTCAATCTTTCCTTTCTACTACAGAAGACACTTAGGGTATCTCTGGGCCTTATCAATACAGCAATCGGTCCTTCTACCCATTTAATTTCTGAACTTGCTAATTCCACTTCAGGGTTCTGGGATGCTGGACCTTATTCTGTCAATACTGTCCTCTGATAGAGGTTTATAAATGGTTAGATCACTGGTAAAGGATCAAAAATAAAATATAACATTGTATCCTTAATTATTAAGCTTCAAATCATCTAAAACAATAGTCCACATGGTTACATTTTAATTTGGTGATTTTTCACCTTCAGGGAGTGACTGTTAGTGAGCTAGGACCATCAGTAATTAATCAAATATCAATAATATTATCATATTTGTGAACAGCTACCTCAAAATAGCATAAATAAGCAAGGCCCTTAACCTGAAAGGTGCTCCAGGGGTGCTGTACAATGGCTGGCCCTGTGCTATGACCTCCAAAGGTCATGTGAAAAGACAATTTCCTCTCAGGGATTAATACAGTGTGTCGAATACCAAACTGACTCCTCATATCCATAAGGGGGTTGTAGCTGAGTTGTTGAGGGTTTCCAAATAGTTCAAAATAGTTCAAAATAAAGCTACCAGGAAGGCATTCCAGCAGTCAGTATGTCTCTTTTCCAAACAAGACTCCAAGAAAAAGTTCTTGTCTCTGGCGTTCTCTCTGAAGCTTAATTGTCTAAGTTGCATTTCTTAAAGTTTGTATATGTTATCTACATATGCTAAAAACATATTTACCGAGCTTAATGCTAACATAACAATAACAGACAGAAAACTCTATGCTCTATGACTAACAGTTCATGTTTCTTTCTAACTGCTTAACTACAATCTGAGGGAATTCTATTGTCTAAAATACGGCAGAATGTAAAGGTCATTCCAATAACTTGTTAGCTTACAGGGGGTAAACAGAGTCTTCTATTATCTATGTGAAAGCTACATTCTATTCAAATTCAAACCAAGACAAATTTAACATTAACTTACAAAATTTGGCCTTTACAAGTATCATATTCATGATCAGCAACCTCAAAATAGCATAAAGCAACACTTCACAAGGCTTTATTACCAGTCTTCACGTTTTCGAAGTTTTGTGAAAAGGAGTAGCTTTGACTCCTTGTATCCCAAGTAGGGAGTGAACCCCTGGGGTTGTTTCATGTGGCATGTACAACTTCAAGTCTAACTGATCATTTTTGCTGAAGATGCCTTTTGGTTCACTCTTTATCATAAGGGTGTCATTTCCTAAAAAGGATTTTTGAGTCCAGTGGTTTTAGGGGAGACCCCAAAAATGCTTGATGTCTTGCATAAATAGACATCAAGACGAGTTGAACAGTATATCATATGTGAGAGTTTTCTTGTAACTGTGAGTCAATAGGTGCCAGACCAAAAAAAACTAAAGTGATTTCAAAGTACCTATTAGTAATTCTTATGAACACAATTTGTGTTGCATGATGCACAAGTCAATTATAAATTCATTTACTTAAATACACAAAACAAATGCATTTTGTGCTGAAATACACTGTAGTTAGAGTTATTCTTGAAAGAATCAGTGCACACCATAGAGTAAACACATTCCTATAATATGTACCATTTTTTTGATGTTCGAGATCAACTGGAGATCAATCATCAATCATATGGAGAACATTCCCAAACTGGGATTTGTGTCCCGGAGCTGCAAGGCCACAGCATTGACCCCGACTCTACTATGCCTCTATACAATACCTGTAAAGAACACTAAATGTAATGTATCAAGTAATAGTAAAGACAATAATTACACTATATATAAATAGTAGGATTTCATTTATTGATATTTATTATATTAAAAATTATCATCTATTAAATAATATGCAATTATCAATAATTGAAGGTTATTGATATAGAGGTGATAACCTTTCCTCATCTCATTTTGTTCTCCCAGTCGTTTCTTTGTGTCAAATCAAAGAATAACTTACCTTTCAACATAGAGGGAAGTTTCCGGTCTGGTTTTGTCAAAACCTGTCATTTTCTTTTCTACCTCCATATACACTCCACCTTTCATTTCAGCATGAATGGAGTGACATATACATGTAAAAAAAATTCAGCAATCAAATGCAGAGATGGTCCATTATGCATTTGAAAACCTCTTAAACAAACTCAGACATTTTTTTTGACAGAATTCCCCCTGGGTATGGAACAACTCTGAAGCTACATTTTTGTGCAGAAAATTTACCTCCTAAGGAAAATTGTTGGACTGCAGTGTAGCGCAAAAAAAAAAAAAGAATGTATAGGCCTTCTGATGTCAAATGGCCAATGTTAAATGGAGGGATGGGGTCAGCTGCTGCCTGATTAAATTAACATATGATCCAGCCCTCTTTGATGGCCGGTCAAAACTGTATCTCCAGCGACAAACAGAAGCCTGTTTTATGTAGGCAAGTGGTGATGCCTAGTATTAAATGTGAAAGTTGATCGTTCTTAAGTGGTTCTAAAATGCGTGTTCTTTTTGTTTTCTCCACAGTGTGAAAGTGAGAGTGACGTCGATGGGAAGGTAAGCAGACTGTACTTTATATTTCTTGACATAACCAGTGTGACAGTTTCCAGTTTTCCCAGTGGGCCTTGGTCAATGCAGCCAGGAACAGGTGTTTTTGTTCCTTTGTATTATAACTGGGTTTTTGAACTTACAAGATGTAAGTGGAAATCAAAGTGATGTCCACAATGTTTTCTCAAATGTGAGGTATAGACTACTTTTCTGACTGATGCATCCCCTCACTATGTGAGTTGTTTAATCACAAATTGCAATTCCATGATGTATATGATGACCTTTCATGCTTACCTTTCCTGTTTAGTTTAATTCTGTATTATCCTGGCTGTTCTTCACTGAGAGTCAAGTGTAGATGTTTCCCTTTGAGTTTCAAAGCTGTTTCTTCAAAATTCCAGCTTTAAATATTTGTAAAAATGGCAAAGACACTACACAAGAATAAATTGAATAGAATTTAATTAAGTAAGGGTGTCTTTGCAAATTTTTCTCCTACCACAATATCCTTTGGAGTATTAAGGCTCTTTGCTAAGTGAGCGTATGCTTTGGAAATGAAGTGGTCAACAGTTTAAGGAGAAGATTGACAATTTGTTGAAAAAAAAGGAATTCATCAATAAACAAATACAAGTTTTTATTTTTAAGTCTTTTTAAGGAGCTGAAAGACTTGGATGAAACTAAATAAAAAAATAAATAAGCTAATCAGGTTGTTTTAGTTTACCAGATCAAATGCTGAATGATTTTTAAAACAGTACATAAGCCTCTTAGCATGCAAGTTCCAGAGGGTCTGAGCAGCATTAGCAAAGGCTGTTATGGCGAGGACTGAAGATGGGATGAAAGAGAATACAGTCTAAGGCGCTGGGGAGCTTGGGCATTGAAAGCTTTGTATGAAATGAAAAGGATTTTAAAAGAAGTGTTTCATTGGGTGTCAACGTAGAACATGGCTGTAGTTTTGGTTTTTGGTTCCAGTAAGCATTCAGGCAGCTGCCTTCTTGATATACTGAAGCTTACTGAGGGATTTGTTGGTAATGCCACAAAGCAGGCTGTTACAACCATGAAGTCTTGGGGCTATGAGGCAATGTATGAGAATTTCAGCATCAAATAGCACAATCTGGTGACATTTCATAGGTGGAAAAGGCAGATGTGGTGATCCACAATGATACCACGTTTACCAGCTTGAATGGAGAAAGAGACACCAGGTAGTATTTTAAGAGAATTTTAGGACAATTATTAAAACTTGTGATTTTTTTTTTTAGAATTTGCTTTGAAAAGTTCAGGTTTTAGTGTAGAAGTGGCAACTGAAATAAGAATAGGTAATCATTTCAAGAACAAGGTTATGGAGTTCGACAACAAAACTAGCATGATGTGTAACTTTCAGGGCATTAGAACTGATTCACGGTTGTGTGCTGAAGGCCTGTGAGGTACAGTTTGAACCAGATTACGTGGGTGATATGCTAGTCATGAGGGTTTGCTTGAATATCTCAAATGAAATAGGAATCCTGAAGTTCCTATTATCAGGTGACTGAAGGAGACCACTGCTGATTTTGAGGAGAGCAGAAATTATAACCTAAAGAAAGAATATAGAATGTATTGATTTGTGTAGTTTGCTGAGGTGGTATTAGAAATGCACTAAAGAATACTATAGTAACAAACCAGATGTATTTTACACTAGACAAAGTACCTGGTAATGCCCAGCTATATATGTATAATGAGTTAAGGTGTTCACCATTTTGTAATTGCTACCTGAAATGCAAATGTCATATATTCACCTACCCAACCTTTCTATCAATTTGTCATCTCTCTTCAGTTGAGAATCTGTTCCATTTTTGTATGATTAAAATCCATAATTGCCACAACTGTTGTTGAGTTGGAAATATGAATGCTACTTCTTTGTATTTCCTGGTTTAGTGTGGTTTCATGAATAATTGTTTAATCCCACTGTGGCTGATGGTGAGGAAGCTGTCGGACAAAGGGAGAAGTGTTGGTGTACCACCTCAGTAACTCTGTTTAATCAAACAAAATAAAAGAAACAAAAAACAGGTACAGAAACTCACAACTTAAAGGATACTGGTGTAAGATCAGTCACTCTTGCTTTTTCTCATGCTCTGCTCTCTCCTGCATACATCTCTAGCTCTTAGTGTACTCAGTTCCAGGTCGGCATAAGGACATCACCTTTCCATGCTGTTGCTTTATATGGTGGATTACCTTGAAGAGGTGGAGTTTTCTATGGGTGTCATGGCGGATGGGAATGCCCTCAGTGGGCATCTTCTCTGAGCTGTAGAGAAAGGACAGAATACCATTAGTGACAGCGCCATCTCTCGCCCTGGAGGGGTATTGCTTACCTCAACTGATCTTGTTTGGGAACCCCTGGATACACATGTGTGACACCAAATTAATAAGCTAGATATGGTTTTGAATAATGGAATTCATGGCCTGTGGAAAGCATCTACAGCTCAGAGGGCTGGGGAGTATTGGTGTTCACAGACATTACAGGAGACAGCACCAGTGGTGCAATTGAATGAACAGTTATCCATTCAACATTGATTTAAAATTTCTAAATATTATGGCATTGTACTGGCATCAAGTCTAAAATTATAACTACCTTACTGTAAAATGAACTTGAATAAATGTATACCATCAAGAAACAGTAAAAGCCACTAATACATCATTTATTCCCTTTATTTTACATTCTGAACGGCGACTCAAACGTGCTAAAAATCGTATTTCATTCTATTGGCTTATCTCTGTTGTACTTAGTAACAAGATATAAAATAGCAATGGCTTTTTCTTAAATGTAAGGTTTTTCTTTATAATGTAGTATTATCAGTTCATTTCAGAATTATTGTCACATACAGTATATACAGTGCAATAAAATACCTACCTGCACGCTATTCGTCTGGTGGTATGAATCTCACTCCATTGGCTATGTATAACATTACAAAATAATAGATAGTGGTGAGAAAAAGGTGCTGAGCTTCCTTTTGCACACAGTTTTGTGAAATTGATGCTAAACGTCATTTTGCTTGCAATTTTGCAACCATGAATGTCACTTAAAAAGGGTGTTTTGGAGTTATGAAAGTTTTTTGGGGGGATGAAAGAAAGGAACATTGCTCCTTAAAGATTTCATTACATCTTACACTCCTATTAGATTCTTATATTCAGATTCAGATGAAAATAAGGATAAAACTGTCTTTTAGAAATTTAACATGGCTAAAAGCAATCCACAATGAAATGAAAAGACAGAATCTTAGACAAATTATATAATTCAGCAAAACAATTAAATTGTTAGTCGAGAAGCATACTATGTACCTGCAGTCTTAGTTGAGATACTGCTTAGGCTGGTACAAAACTTTGTGCATGCTGATAAAGGCCATCCTCCCATCAGCCCTACTGCAGTTGTGTTGCCTGACTGGAGTTCTACTCCCCTCATCGGAACTGGTTTTTGGGTTACCCTCCACATTACAAACCCTCTCCTCAATATGCCATACAGCAGATATTTTATGTTGGACCAACGGCAACACACATGCAACATTTTGTTAAAATCAGTTCAGCTGTTTTAGCATGATTACCAAACAATCTACCAGATAAAGTGATTATGATTATGTTTATATAGACAGTGGCTTTCTATATAAAACTGAAGCCCAGGGCACTACACAAGGGAAGATTTATGGCACAATTGTTGGACATACAGGCAGGAGACTTGCTAACCAAGGGCCACATGGTTAGTCAAGATGAGGACTCAACTGACAGCCTTGTTTTTTCAAGTTCAGTGCACCAGCTTCTAGGCCAGGTTGATAGGTCAGTAGTCTTTGGGATTGTCAGCATCTACTTGAGACCTTTGACAATGGATAAGACACTGGCATGTTTCAGGACTAACACAATGGGTGTAAAAGGTATGAAAGATAGTTAGTGTATACAGATAATATATTAGAATGCAGACTGATAGCCGGGCTTTGCTGGTTGTTCTTTAAATGTCTCATTTCTTCTACATATCCACCTGTAAATTATTTATGTCTGGATTTTTTTTTAAAATGATAGCGACATCATGAACTATTCATTTAATATTAATAGTTAATAAATATGAAAAAAATATTCACAACCTTGTTTACTGATGAAATTCCTACCATCTTTTGACCAAGAAAGAAAACTAAATCTCATTTTTTTTACTTGTTACTTATATGGATCTCTGAAAGTTCCTGTGTGAGCACAAGAAGCATGCAGCAGATATTTTGAAAACTTGGAACAAGGTGTTCAGAAAATAGGCTGGAGGTCAATAGAGATAATGTTGCTTCTGAGGGCCTGCAACCATCACAATTCAGACTGATTTGAAATTTTCTCTGGGAGCACTTGTTAAAATGCTATTGTCCTTTTTTTCTTTTTGAGTCAGACCTTGAAAGCTCCAAAATTGCAAACGGCGTGCTGATTACCATCTGCTGATCACTAGCTTTTCTCACTGAAAAGACCCTGCTGGTTTTCTGTGGCCTTCACACCTTATAATCTTGCCTGGACTTCTGCTGGAGTCCTATTGCAATTCTGTGGCATAATACCCATTCCATTTTCTCTTCGCCGCTATCACTGAGCTCATTAAATCCAAGTAAAGTTCATTTGGTTTGCAAAAGTCGCAAAGTCCCTGTTCCCATATTCTGCTTGCTAGTGACCTGTTTACCTTGCTCTTTATTAACCATTTAAAGGCATTGCTTTCATTTACTGAACTAATTGTTGAGGGTCATGTAATGGATTGTTCTGGCAGCAGGGGGTGTAAAGCAGAAGCCAAGAGCAGGTGGAGTACCAGTCAATTGCAGAACATACTTATTTATGCTGGGACAAATTAAAGTGAATGCTTATCATAACACACTTTTTTAGAATGCTTGCAGAACTCCATTTCCTAAAGGGAGAACTCCACAGAGATGGACAGTAAAAGGGATGGGATTTGAACCCTAGCTCTGAGTTATGAAACAGGATCATTAGCCACTATGCAAACATTTCTTTAAAGCATAAGAATGCGTGGCATTTAACAAATACTGTACGAGTCTATCCAGGCTGTAAGGTTAACTAACAACTAAACTGACCCAATAATATTGCAGATAGCAAATCACAAACAGTTCACGATGGCCCATGAAATGCTTTTTTGTGAGCTTTTCCTGTATTTAAAACTGTACGATTGACTCTTAAAATGCTGGTTTCCACCTTTCCTGCTGAAACAGTCATGAACTGTTGGTCCTTAGGAAAAGAAGCAGACTGTAGAACAAGGGGCCAATCCCCAACTACCCTGCTTGAGACCTGAACTGCATATATGACCCATGTTGGTTTGGGCTAATTTAGTTTTTGAATACCTCATATACTGCGGTGGGTTGGTGCCCTGTCTGGGATTGGTTACTGCCTTGTGCTCTGTGTTGGCTGGGATTGGCTCCAGCAGACCCCCGTGACCCTGTGTTTGGATTTAGCGGGTTGAAAAATAGATGGATGGATGGATGGATACCTCATATACATCTATAAGTGCCCATCAGAAGACGGGTGCAAGAAATGATAATCCAAACTGTGTGGTTAGCATTCTAGGTTGCTGCAGAATAATCATGTGAAACTAAAATAAATGAGTGCCATTGTAGGGTAATATAATTTAATTTTTGTGTTTTAAAGGGTCAATAAAGATTCTAGACAATGTTTATGTTATTATAGTGATTTTTATTTTATTTTGTTTGAACTTTTGATCTCTGTAAAAAGGCAACTAGTCTAACCGCAGAAAAAGGAAGTGTTAGTAGAGATGGCTAAACTAGCAAAGCCAGAGGAAAGGTCAGAACCTTAAAGGACCTCAAACCATTGGTCATCTTTGTGCATGCATACTTCATGAACATGTGTTGATATTGTTTGTCGATAGCAACTGGAGTGTTCACCTGACAAGCTTTAGAAAGTCATCAGCTTACAGTGAAAGTATTTAATTGAAGAGAGGGAGAACCAGGAAGGAGGAAAAGCAGGAAGAACATCACACACATTGTGTGCATCATAACTCCTGAAATAACCAGGTTGTATTATTGGTGATTTGCCAAACCCATTTACTTTTATTTGCTTTTGCTTTTTGACACATTAATAATCTTTAAAAATGTTAAATTCTATATTGCTTGCCTTGTTGCTCTGTCTTGCCGTCTGGGGTATAGAGATAAGAGAAGACATCCTCTAATAGAAGAAGTAAAGCCCAGTAGCAGTCGGTCCTGGGTGCAGACGCTCTTCCTGCGGTCTGTGTCACACTTACTTAGCTTGGAAGGAAAGGGTAATAGAACAAGAGCTGGAGTGGAGGACACTGTGTGTGTCTACGTAACAAAGAATCTGGGTGTGTTATTTGAGAATAAAAGTATCTCTATTTTAGGATAGGGTCATCCCAAAACCCTTCAATGATAAAACAGCCATAAATCCAAATCTACATGGAAGTATGTGGAAGTTGTTCAGCTTATTGCACACAAAGCCAGTTCAAACATTTCACCTTTATCTGCTTATTTTTTTCTAATAGTCTTTATGCTGCAATTGTATTTCGGTATCATTTGGAATAATAAAGCAGTTTGGTGACATATGCAGTAATGGTTGTGGATTCTAACTGTGGCATTGTGGCTGCAGAGGTGATCACAGAAGGGGGAGCTGTCTGCTTTAGAGCCCTGCTTAAAATGTGCGTTCTCCGTTACTGCTCCTTGAGTTCAAATTGGTAGATCCACCTGGCCAGGGACACAGGAGGATTTGAAACAGTCATTTAGTTTTTTGCTTATAATGAGCCAACCCCCAGAGTGATCTTTCTAGTTGAATCTTGCAGGGCCTGCTTACACATTGCAGACACTCACCCTCACAATCCTAAGAAAGGGAGAGTGTGAAAAATGTTTAGTAGGATGGACAAAATAATGTGTTTTTGCACATCAAAGTGAGTTTTCATCCTTAGTTTCACATTGTATGCCCCATTGGAACTTTTAACAAATGCCCCCATTTGGCAAAACTACATGGAATCGCTATAATCCTAGTCCTTAATGATCGCTACTTGGGGACGGGCTACTAACCAAGTTTAAAATTAACCTTTTTAAAAAATCCCTGCATGTTTGATCTCTTTTTAATGAGGGTGGATTGATTGGAATAGCCTGAGCTGTGCTAACAAGGCTGAGGGGGATTGAGAATGTCACTGAAAAGCGGCTCATTTACATGAGGCAAGAACTGAGAAAGTAAGAACTGTGAGCTATCGCTCTCAACCATACTATACTTGTGGAGGTTAAAACTCTCTTTCTGTGGAATCTGTCTGCTATTTTAAACCCAGACAAGGCCATGTGATACAGTATGCCCAATGCAATGCCATAGAAGTGCATCTACAAAGGTTTTAGCCCATGGTTTAACCCACATTTCATATATTTTAACACATACCAAGTGTTCAAATCTGTACTGCTTGGGGTGTAACAACACCTTCAAGAGGTAGTGCCTGCTATTTTAGTGATTACAGCAATAACATTCCTATCAGTAATACCCACACTTAAAATGATCAATTTTCAAAACCCTAAGACTAATATCACAATGATACATAAATAATTATCTGGTATTATGTGGAGTACCAAACAAGACTGAAAAGGTGTAAGGTCTAAAAAAAAAATCTAAAAAAGGAGCTGCAGCTTCCCTAGCCTATTCAGAATAGGCCTAACCCCTGGAAACCTGACCCAAAAATCTATTGCTCAGTTGTAGCTACATGGGCCTTTACAGAAGTTTTGGTTTTAAAAGTTTGAAAAGGTCCTATATTACATGTCTCTCAAGGAAGAGAAACTGTGATCAAGCTCTGACTTGAAAAGACAAAAAATGTTACTGTATTCATTTACAATGGAAACTATAACACAAATGCTCAAAAAGAGCAAAAGGATTTGTCCAAAATGCAATCTAAGAGAACAAGTCCCAAAACACACTAGAAGTAAAATTCCAATAACAAGAGCAAAAGATGATAAAAAAATCAGTAAATCAAAAAAATGAAAAAGCAGTCCTTATAAAAGAGTTCAGCAAACGTCAGTGTACTAGTGCTGAGATCCTCACCATTGGCTCAATAATTAGTCAGAGGGAGGTTTTAGCAGCAGTGGTGTTAGGATGGCTTTGCCTCTTGAGGTATGACATACAGAACACAAGGAATACAAGAGAACATAGAACCATACACAGATATTAAATAATAAATAAACCAAACAATATTAAGAAAAAGTACATAATTACAATAAACATATGAAAAATAAAAATTGAAAATGAACAAAAAAGGCATGAAAAAGGAAAATAAACATAAGCTGAGGAACAGACCAACAAATGTTGCCGTAATCTGAGGTCACTGAATAAAACTTTTATTGTCCATAATCGTATTCTTTCATTAACAGTCACACCATAGTGATATGATAATTACCCACAATCAGGAAACACAAAATTTGGGTAATTCACTACCAGGTTGTGACTTTAAACATACAAAAATCTGTGCACATGAATTAACCACACACCTGATATGGGAATTAACTATGAATAATTTTGTACTGTGTGTTTCCTATATCGCATACATGTATTTATTAGCCACTGTCATAGAAGATATGGGTTGTCTGGCACCCCAGTCATAGTGGATGGTTCCTTACCCAGCCAGGAAGCCATGATAAAGGAAGGACCTGGATGAATGGGCATCCTGACCATGTTGGTTAGCGGTATGAGGGAAGGACAGAGGGCGACTTCCTCACAAGGCATTTTATTTCCCCAGGTGGCAATGTCCATCTGGTGTGGCTCTCGTTTGGTCCACAGAGCTGCATGGGAGTTGTAGTTTTGCTAGGCAGCTTGCCGCTAGGAGTAGGTTCCCCTGTTATGGAGAATTACCACTGAACCTGGAAGTGTTTCCATGTGGCATTTCAGTCGCACTGGAAGTACTCCAAGGTTCGTGTTGAAAAGAAGCCCCTCAACCTCATCTAGCAGTCAGTATTGGGAGGAGGTGTTGAAGTAAGAAAGGAAACAAAATGGAATTGTAACTGATTTATCAGGTGATAATAATTTATAGACTGTATTTTGTTTGAATAAAAACTTCTTTCCTTGCACCCGTGACTGTGTGGGTAGGTTGAATTTGGGGTACAGGAGCGCCCCCTACAGGTCACACAACATAATATGATAGGGATAAACGAATGTTATAAAAAAACACGAGAAAGTTAAGAGTTAGTTGCACTTGCTAATTACTCTATTATAAGATTTGCTTAGCTGCTTGGCTTGCCACATGACCAGTTAAAACTGTTAAAGAGGGGGTGTTTGAGAGGAGCATAGGCCAAAGCTATAAAAGCATGCGGTGCTTCCTGTGGGACTATTGTCATAAATAAAAAAATTAAATAATGGAACATTTGGGAAGAAATGTAAGACCAGGATGGGACTGGTAAAGGGGACAAATGGCACTAAACTTCAAAGCCCCATTAACATAAAAATGCTGTAAAAAGTGTAAAAATGACAAAAACCACACCAGCCATTGTAGCATGAGGCCCTGCCAGAATGATTGACTAGCTCACTGCATAACACAAGAAGATTTTCCACCTGAACACTAGATATATTGATAGTCTGCTATCCATCCAGGTTGCACATGGGGTAAATTTCACACCCATATGTAATAGCTTTTCTTCAGCTTTAGGCACATTTGTGCTTATGGCTTTATAATGACTGAATAAAACGCACACGCTCACCTGCTTGATTTCTGCACACTCTGTTTATGGTTTCTGAGTAACTTAATGATAAATGACACATGCAGTCAATCCTGGTTTGGTCTGTCTGATATCAGTGTCAATCAAAGATATAATAGCCTGACACCTAACCAATAGAAAACAAAAAGAGGTTAAACTAGGGACATTATAAGGGAGGTAGGGTCACACTGTGACCCCCCCCCCATGACAAAACAACATCCAGGAGGTAGTAATTGCTTCTTTGGTAATCAAATATCCAGCAACAATACTCAAACTCTTAAAGATCAGTTAACACCCTAGTACTGATGGGAAAATAGCATCAGTTACTTAATTATTATTCTGCGCATACATCCAAATTCACTAACCAGTCTTCACATTATCCATAATCCTACCCTTTTGTTTTTGGTGATCACACCCAAAATATAGTTGGAAAACGTTAATTTAGAGTAAATAAACTGTAATGTTGTGATACTGCACATCCCAATGTCTGTACGTACAGTTCCCATTTTGGTTTAGTAACCACATTCACAAAATATAGTAACAGCTCCTTTATTTAGTCAAATTCCTAGTAAAAACACCCACTCATACTCCGGATGCAAATAGCCATATGCTAGTGTGACGAATCTGTGATGTAGTTTCCCTGAAACCTTTTTGTTATGCTTTGGTATTTTTATTATTATGTTACTTTTTATTATTTTTAAAGTCATGACATCTTTTTAACATAATTTTGATCATTTTTCAATTGCATCTACTGTTGTTTAGTGATATATTTTCATGGCCATGTTGTTTATGGTTGCTGTGCCAATTTCTGTTAAGGTGACATGGAGATCACATGATGTATTGTGACATCGCATGTCACCTATATAATGTTTTGTTGCGACGAAGTCAGTATCCTAGTTTTGAAACACTTCTGAAAGAAAAACAAAATTTGTTACAGTGTGAGTTAAGGGAAAATGAACTCGAGCTAGTGTTAGGATATTTGGTATGTGATTAGTTTATCACTTCTTCCTGTTTTGCACTTCTGTTTTTGTCATTCTTGAATTTTTGTCCCTCTCTGGAATTTGTGGATTTTACCTGTCCCATGTCTACATGTTATTTTTCCATTCTCTGATACAATTCTTAAAATTCTAAGATTCCAAACTCCTTTAGTCTCCTGGCAAGTTGTGTCTCCTTAACACTACAACTAGATTACGAATAATCATACATCAAATTTGCACTTACTGTGATATTCAACACCAATAAGCACAAAAATGTGGAACTCACCTTCAGAAAATTACTCAAAAAGGCCTTACCCATTCTGATATAGGTCTGAGCCCCAGGAATAGGCCTGTCCCAGGCAGCCTAATCCCAAACTCAGTAGGTAGACTTTAAGCCTGTACAGGTCCAAAAATGGGGTTTAGGCTTTTAAAGTTCAAAAATACTCACAAAAGGGAAAATCATAACCCTTCAAAAACACAAAGCAAAGTTTCTTCAAAAACATTGAACAATTTATTATGAAATAACCAAAGGATTGCAAAATATAAGACAGGAGAAAAATACAGGGCAAAAACAGGTTTGAAAAAAATGCAACACCTAAAAGCAAACAAATAATAACCACTAAACAAACACAGTACTTTTTAAACATGAGCAGAGCTCCTGGAAACCTGAAAATCAAGAAGAATGCCAAAAAATGAAAACTGTCATCTACCATAAATCAATGAATAAGCTGTTGAGGCCTTCCTCGGCTTCGACTTAAATTTTGCTGAGGCCAGTTCTCCAGCAGCCTAAGTAGGTGGCCTCACTTCTTTAGGCTCCACATACTGGCAGCAGGAGAGATACCAAAACACACTAAATAAAAATGAAATGAAATGAAAAATAAAATGAATAAAAATCGTAATAATAGGATTAATAAATATTTTAAACTTTAGATTTAAATAATAACAAATATGTTAAACAAACAGATTACCTTGAATCAGGACAACAACCCTATTTGTACCTTAAGAGTAGTTAGTAGTAACTGTGACAATTTGTTACCAGCCATACCCTTAAATCAGTGACCACATGTATATTACATCAACCACACCTAGGAGTCAGATAACACAAGTGTGGGGTAACCAATCACAATGCTTTGTTACTAAACACACCCCCACTTTCTGTTCCTTTCACAGTTCAGGCAGTAACAAACCCTGAAGAGGGTGCCAGTCCATCGCAGGGTGAACACATGCACACCAAACACACACTGGGGCCAATTTAGCATCACCAGGCCTTTAGATAGACAGACAGATAAGTAGTTAGGTAGACAGACAGACAGAATTGTGTAAAATATCAATAATCTCCATCTTTGTTAATAGGCACACACCCTCATGGTTAGTGATCACTCCCGTAACAAAGTACACATATTCAGTAATCACTTTAAGGCCATGTCATATTATGTGATTTTCCCAGAGATTTTAAGTTATAGCTTTCATTTACATATTCCTTGGTTGTCAGAGGCAGTCTGCATTGTGCTTCCGTGAACCCAGTCACGCTATGTGATATACACAATGACTGACTCCAACTAGTCAACAACTCGCTCCAACATATTGGAGGGGGATCTGCGTGCATGAGAGCTGACAGCCAATGAATGCTTCTCTGGCCATACAATGCATTTAATATAGCAACAAGGAATATGAAATCTGGGTGTTTCAGAGCTCACAGACACATGAAAGGTTCATCTTCATGATGTCTTGTATTTTACATACCAAAACAGAATGGAAAATGGAAAAAAGTAAATAAGGGCAGAGACTGCAGCTGAACTTGCTGCACCTGTTAACTCTTCATACAGCATGACTCTGTCATGCAGCACATTACAATAAGGGATAAATATAAATTTCCTTGAAGATCAGCACTCAGTCTGTAAATGTGACATGGCCAGCTATTTTCAGTTGTTTAAACTGATTTGGTCCAACGATAATATCAGCAATAGCATTGAGCAAGTCTGACTAATTCAAACAATGAATCACTAAACACACTGCTAATGCAATTAACTAGTGCTGGTGGATTAGTAAAAACCAGTTCTACAAGTAACACCCACTCCTAAAGTAGTTATGCTCCTGGTATCAATAAACATACCTTTAAGTGATCACACCAAAATACAAAAGAACATTATTGAAGTAATCAATAATCAAGGGTCACTAACCAGACTCTTTATGATTTTAGTCCATTTGTCAGTAATATATTTGAAAGCTATTATGGTGGGCAACCACTTTCTTCCTTTTAGCAGCCATAAGCGTTCAATTTAAACAATTATCAAATTAAAACATACTTTAAAATTCAGACTTGTACCAGTTTTCTCAAAATACACTTTGATTATAGTTCATTTTTTTATGACTGATTTTCTTTAATATACCAAATGCGTATCCAGTCTGTGTGATTTATGCTTCTGTTTGAAAAGCGGCTGCACAAACACAAATGAGAGCGCGTTCATGTCTCTGAATTTGCACCTTGACATTTATAGTACTGGGCACGTGCACATAGGCCAGGCAACACGGCACTGGTGAAAGAATCCTGTGAAACACAGCTGCTCTACGCACGATCCCTGTTCTCCTTGCTGATAAGATGTAGCATCACAGAGAAGACTGCTTTATAATGATAAGTGGTAAATTATTAATAATCAAACCGCTGGTGCTGTGCATTCTATTAAATATATATCAGTGTGAAGGATGTCGGAGGCATGTTCTGTTGTGTTAATTTAAATTCAGCGTAGGCAGTCTATTACAGAATGTGAGGACACCATCAGTTTAACAGGTCACGCATATTCAGATGAAGACAAATGTTGGTTATTTGATTTCCTTAAAATCAGGAAATGAAAAAAGTGTTCTCTGGAGAAATCATGTTCTGCCTCAGTTAGATGATAGACGAAGGCATGTAGCCGAGATAAGAACAGGCACTCGCTTCACGTTTTTATCTCTGAAGGACGGTCAGGACTGTCAGCTCGCTGACATGAGCATTATCCTTGTCATTTTAAACAAAGTGACCTGTATGAAAGAGCACTCTGCCGTGACATGATAATGGTCCACTGGATGACAGGTAAAGTACATGTTATAAAGCAGGGCCTTGTACTGTTATTATTATTATTTTTTGGTTTAACTGACAGTCTCATACTTCCATATTGCAGGCATCAAAGACCCGTCCTTTTTCAATTGGATTTTACTAAATGCTAAGCTTCAGAAAAAGTGCTGGGGGTGGTAGGGATTGGGGGGGGGGGGGTGTCATGGTGGAGGACAATTTCAGTCAGGCTGTTACTGTACAGTCTCACTTAATGCACTGACGAACAAATAGGTTGCTTTAACCAAGGCGAGAAGACGGCGCTAAGGAAAAACAGATACAAATGGAAACCGTGACCTGAAACAGAGTGTGACAAGAGTGTCCACCCTCATTAAATTGTATGCAGTGGCCGCTTTAACATTTGAACAGTCTCGGTCAGTTGATCTGTATTTTATCTAGCACATTTCAAAAAGCCCATAAAACACAAAGAAAGTAATACATTGCAGTACATTAAATGCATCGTAACAGTATCAGAGCTAGGGTGCCTGCCTGAGGGCACAACAAGTCACACTGAATGATATAAATGTAAGATGACCTTAAATCTTCAGGACAACTTCAGTGAAGCTCTGCCATCTATGTCCTTTGCCAACTGTTTTAGTAAAATGTTTATACCACAAGACAAGCTCTGATGACCAGCCTTGTTACTGGGAAAGTGTGAGGGTCTGACTAATGACTAGATGCATATTATTAGTAGGATTTATACCCTATAATTTAAATATGAAAGTTTATTAAGCAGCACCATCCCAGCCCTGACCCTAATCAATGTTAACAATAGCATGTTGCGAGATGACAGAAAACTGCAAATTTATTTCTTTGATTTTTATGACCAGTTTATGTAAGCAGTGGTATTTGCTTGAAACTGTTTTCCCAGGTTCTTGCTCTATACAGGATTAGCAAACAAATTGTTGTCTTAAATGTGTCAAGCATACATGGCTAGCATGTACAAGGTCAATCCTCATGTGCATATTACTAAACACATAAATAACACATTTCAGGTAATTCTAGATTAGATTAGATACACTTTATTAATCCCATGGGGAAATTCAGATGCATGCAGCAGCAGAAACACATAAAACAAGGATACCTGTTCACAGGAGAAATAATACAGCCAATCAATCAATCCATCAATAAGTAAATAAAACTAAATAAATAAATATATATTGTGCAGATATTTCAAAATGGTATTTCAAAAGTAATTTAATGAGTGCCCCTGGAGGAAGCATTGGATAGCATTGGGCAGAAAAGACCCCCAGAGGCACTTCTTAGCAACACCTTTGTTAATCTCCTACATTATCTGCTATGACATGGTTTCTATTTATACTCTTTCTTGGTTTCCTTAAGCTTTTTTTTCATGCTCATATTCCGTATCAATCACGTAGAATTTTATTTGCTTTGCTTTACATTTAAATTTTGTTTGTTGTATTTGCAATTAATTTTGCTTCTTGGTTTGTTTACCTTAGATGCTACCGTTGTGTGAGCAGTTGTTACCATGTTGCTAAGTTAAGGACCTGAAAGTGACATCAACAGCAAGACCTTATAAAGGCCATAGTGAGAACTTCCTCATCATCCAAGTTTGCAAAGTGAAAACGAAGAGTTTGGCGAGTTTTTCTATGGATAGTGTTCCTGGAAAAAGAATCTTATGCAATCAAGTTTTAGAATATGATTTAGGATTCCGAATTTTGGTCTAGGCCACACTGTGTATGACTACGACTCATTGCTGTTTTAGGTTCACGTTTGGTCTTTAGGTTCCATATTAAAATCATTTTTTACCTCTCACAGAACAAGATCTGCACTTTGACCAGTGCCTTTCTGCCACCGTTCTAATATGACAATCCCCTTATAACACAACTCCTTTCTAGACTTGTGCAAGCAGCTGGCATGGTGCCCTAAACCACCTTCATCTCTCTGATTGTCACACATCAATCGATTTTCTCCCTTGAGCTCTTTATTTTTCTTCTTATCATTTTTGGACGTGGCAATTCGTGGGCAACCACTACAGGGTTCATTGTCAATGTCAGGTGTTAGAAAGTATAAGAAACTAGGGTAACACTTTAGTTTAGGTACTGCAAAAATGCATCTATTACTCATTTACAATTACAATTTACAAAACTCTAATTCCTAATCAAACCAGACAATATATTTCTTCAATTTAAATTAATGATTTGGATGTCATTATGATGCACTGTTCATGCCTGGTATTAATTTATGTTTAGGAAAAAAAGAAAACAAATAAGTGCATAGCTATAATATTCTGTTGAGATGCAGCCTGATGGGACTAACCCTGAATCGCTTACACAGTATCTGCTTGTTCATAAATGTGAGGATTAGAGGAGGGACAACGGGGGACAAGTAAAGGGACTCAATTAACATAAGCTGTTCATCCAAATTCAGCATAGGAAAAGCTGCAGGAAAGAACCTTTTCATTACATAAACCCCATTATGCCTCTTTCCCTACCCCAACATAAATAACCATCAAAAGCTAACGTAATTGAATGTATTTTCAATAAAAAGTTCCTAAATGTATTTTGGTGGCATGAATGATACAAGAAGGTGTGTTTAATTGTCAAGCACACATCTCTGTTTTCTCTGACATGGGGCTCACATCCAACTCAGACTCCTAACAACAAAGCAAATCAAAGCCTGAGACTAAATGGTGCACTTCTGGCCATTACGTCCCTCAGCCATCTCCCACACATTAGTGACTTTATCAGCTTCTAGACATGTGGCTAAACAGGTGATGTTTCTTTCAAAATAATGATAATTGCTAAGATCACTTCCAGATTGTCCATTGTACATGGCAGTAAAGGGTATATATGATAAAGCCAGGTCACAAAATGTATTTGGGAATATGCAGCATAAGAGTGACAGCTTTTACTGCAAAGAGCCACCATGCAGGGTCAGGGCAGTTCCTGATTTTACTACAGCTAAAGTGAATTGAACTAAAAAGAAACCAAGTGGTGGTTAGGCATGTGCAAATACAGTAGGCAAGATTATCTGTGATCTTCTAAAGAAGCACTTGAGTACGAGTGCCTGCTCCTGATAAGCTAATGAGTGAGTAGCTGGATTTGGGAGGCAGCCTTGATTGCCATCCAGTGCAGATAAATGGCTGTTTTTTTAACAAGTGCCATGTGAAGTGAGGTTTGGCTGTACTAAGGGTCACTCTGAATAGAGGCAGAACTGGGAAATGTGGATCACTAAAACAATCTCTGCAATGAAAACCTGTGTTTACTGGGTAAAATGTGAATATTATTATCCCACCCCCACCCCTCTAAGCAAAGATACTAAGCGCTGAGCAGCTCATAGTGCTACTGTAATTCTTTCTGAGCTGCTCTGTTACACATGACCTAGCTTTGAGATCTCCTATTTATTAGAAGTTAAGAGCCCTACAATCTCAAAGCTCAAAATCCTATAGCAGAGGAAGTGCCTGATGGGAACACAATAAAGAATCTGGCCTGATCACATAGAGGAAGAAGTAGTGGGACCATCTCATACATGCAGTGCAACCAGATCAGTTAATAATGAGGGCATTAGCAGGGGCATTACTCCCAGGTACACCACGGGCAGCACAGATTGTAAGGAAATGGGAAAGAAAGACCACTCTGGTACACTTCTGCAGGATCGGCTGCTTCATTTGTCAAAATAATTTGGAGAGAAGAACACCTGCCATTTACACCTTAGGCAGATTAGCTGTAAAGGAGGTAAGAAAACAAGTGTTTTACACTTCTGGTGGAAGAGGAAACGGAGTAGGAAACATCTTCTGGGTTTAAATGCGAGTGACTCAGCTACGTTGGAATTAGAAGAGGAAACATCAAAATGACCAGTCAGTTCAGAGTTTAATGGAATTAGGAAATGAAATGCCTCTTTGGGAAGCGCAAATAGCTTGACAGTTAGAGAGTGCAGAATTGGCATGCATTTAAGCCATGGACAGCTCAGTGGAAGAAGAAACACCTCCTGCTATATCTCCCTCCAAACTGGACCTATCATTACCATCAACAGTAGGCAGTTTTAGACTCCCATACAATTTATTAATGGCAGCAGCACTTGCTTCCTTGTCTCAGATGCCAACTTTTTCTCTTTTACGCATCTTTCTCAAATGTAGTGGCAATGAAAAATATAAGCACACCATAGATTTGTTCATGTTTTTGAGTGGTGTGGAGAATGGCCGGCTGTTTATCCCGGCCAATACCCCCAAGCCGCCAGGTGGAGCCCTCCTTGCAGTATGGTGGTCCCCAGAAGACCAGTAGGGCATCATGGACAATGTAGTTTTTATGCGCAGCCCTGCTGGATGCCGTGGGGGCCACTAGGGGATGCTGCAGGGAGTAACAATGGCTATTTTCCCTATGCCCCGGAAGCACACGTGGACAAGAGCTGAGCTGGGTGGAAGGGTGGCAACGCATCTGGGAGCTGGAGGATTGTTTATTGTTTGTGATTAGTGATTATTGTATGAATATTGTGGAGGAGAGGGTGCTTTGTGCACTGTGGCGATTTAATAAAGTCAGCATTTGGACTTTTATCTGGTGTCTGGAGTCGTGGACAGGGGTTCAAGGGAGCGAGAGGCCCCTATCCACCACAGTGGTAATATGTATCATAAATCTATTCAAAGAGAATTCTTTCCTTTTGGTAATAATGAAAACTATGTAATAGAGACAGAATTTTACAATCCTTTGTAGAATTAATCTCTAATATATAAAGCAGAGTCGATGTATGTTTGTTGTTTGTTTGTCCGCCATATAAATCTGCACCGGGCGTCCGATCGCCACCAAACTGGGTATGGGGCTCCTTTGTGACCAGGAGGAGGTCATGGGGTATGTTTGGTTGGAAAAATGGGGTATGTTTGGTTGAGAAAAATGTTTGGGGTGAAGTGCAGGGCACCTTTTCATCATCACTATCATGAACATCCAGTCGCTGTTATTGGCCGAATGGATCATATCTCTGTTCATTGTAGAGCTCTAAAATGGAAAGAAGAGTCACCGGGATTGTGCTGCTCAAATGGGAAGGTGAAACTGCCATCTCTACTTCGTCCACCTGAACCTCTAAACTCTTTGATGTCAGGATCAACACCAATTTCAAAGTATTTCTTGAACAACATCAGGAAGTACAATTCCTGTTTTCAAATGACTTCTTTTGGTGCAACTAAACAAATACAAGAGGATGGGTTCATGCCCACATTCAAAGTGCAAGGTCAAGTTTACCATACAATAGGATCATTACTTCCATTAACTGATGGAACAATTGAGGTCCTTCAGATCTACTTCATGGGAGATATTTCCACAACAGTGCATCATAGACACAGCAGAATACCGAAAGTGAGACTGGACATTGTGATGGATTTAGAACGATTCCTTCATGAGAACAACGCATATGTCACCCTTTTCAAGACTGCACTTCAATGTATGTCAACAGATGATTATAAAGTTGTCATAAGAGCTGACAAAATGCCACAGGGAGAGCATCACCGACGATTCAATGCTCCAACACTTGATGAGGTTGCCATTGTAATGGTAGGCAATGACTTTGGGAAGCGGGACATTATCATTGAGAAAAGAAACAGAAGTCTTCAGCATGTGGCAGAAACAAACAGATCGTATGATGCCCTTCAGTATCCACTAATCTTTTGGCAAGGCGAAGATGGGTATTACTTTGGAATTCCACAAACAGATCCATCTACGGGCAACTCTGTTGCTGGCAAGAAACTCAGTTCAATGGACTTTTATGCTTACCGACTAATGAGTAGAGTTTCTGAAGAGAATCACATCTTGAAATGCCGGCAATAAATATTATTGAAGCAACTATCATAACAGGTTGCACAAGACATGAAAATGTTTTCATACCAAGAATACCGCTGATTCCGAATGATTTATCCTTTGATTTCAAACGGCTACAATTTCCTGTTCGTTTGGCTTTTGCTATGTCAATTAATAAGGCTCAAGGGCAATCACTGCAAGTTGCAGGCATCAATTTGGAAAATCCATGCTTTTCACACAGACAACTCTACGTAGCATGTTCTAGAGTGGGCAGTCCTCAGAATTTGTTCATTTTCGCACCACAAGGGGAAAAATAATATATACTGTATCCAAAGGCTCTGAAATAACCACTTGTATTACCTATTACAATAAAATGTGAATCAGAAAAATGTTTGTTCTATTTCTATGTTGTGTTTCTTTCATTTGGGAAATTCATTATACATTCCCGGGCAACGCCGGGTGCTCTTGCTAGTTATAGATAAAAGTAGAAAGGAACTGACTTCGTAAATATAACCGTTTAGAGGCACCTTTGACAGTAATTGTGGTGATGTGTTTTATACTTTGAGGCTCTGACAAACTCTGATGATACAGGGATAGGGTCCCGGCGCCATATGACCTTTATTTGGGCAGAGAAAGTCTAGAAAATGGATGGAAAGAAGAATATGATTACATGAATGAGTTACATTAATCAAACCTTTATTGTGAAAACATAGGTGTCCACTCATCCACATGAAAGTCTAATGAGCGACAGAGTTTCTTTTTGATCAGGCTGGCAATGTCACAAATTTGTTTCACCTTGGTAGAAGAAAGGACAAAAAACAAACCGGACAACACAGAAAGTGTTCCCAACATAGCGCTTAACCATTTTCAGCTCTTACCCTGGGGCAGACTAATGAGGCATCACTGCGTGCTGCTAAGATGTACACACGTGTCCACACCTAGAGGTGTGTGAGTTTATGCATTGAGATTTAAAATAAAAAAAAAAACAAAAAAAACTTGTGCCTCTGTGGAGCTTTGTGAGTAATAAAATAAGAGCACTACTTGTCAACCTTAAAAGATTATGTGTTTTCCACTACTAAGGGTGCAATATAGTGTTTACAGGCTTGAGTGCGTGCTCGCTAGGCCAAGGCTGAGGCTGATTGCACCAGAGCGAATGATTTGTCATGTAGTTTATCTTCTTTGTCAGTCTGCAGAGCGTTGTCATAGGTAACATATCACCCCCTTCCCTGCTTTGTACGCATTTCGTGTAGAAAATTTGTATTTACTTTGGGAGTGTAATTTGTTCCTCATGGATAATATGACCCTTAGCGGAGCCGGATCATAGGTTAGTTGAAGTGATATTTTCCGGTAATGGGAGTCGTACATCATTGCTGTCAGCTCAGGTTAGGAGGCAAGCACATTACAGCTCCATTTTAGCACTGCAGGCATCTGGGATTATTTGCCATAACCGAGTATGACATGACCGCTCTACAGAGTGCATTAAAATTTTACTAGCTTCTCGAGCAACTTCTATGGCAGTGCTTCGGGCTGGCATTGTGATGAATACCACAGAGGTCTTGGCATCCCTTGCCAAGGTTACTAGGAGTCCATGAAGTATATCGGTTGTGCTCCAGTCATATTCATACACGCTCACACATACACATACATAGGGCAAGCACTTGTGGGCCAGTGGCCCACTTTAAAAACACCTCCGCCTTAGCCAGTGGCCACAGAAGTCTAGCTCAGGTTAGAGGTGGTTATTGTTGACCACTTCATTAACACTTCTGTGGGGATAACCCCCTGTCATGTCACCTAGTCACATTAATGTTGGTTTTTAGAAGCAGGTAGTGTCATCCTCTACCTGGGTCATGGTCAGTTGGTGATTTTACTTTTGCTTGTCTGTGAGGTTATTCTATAGTAAGTGCAGTCAAGTGCAGAGTCAACTTGTGCTGATTTACTTAGTGTTTGTCAAATTTGTGGCCACACTTTCTCTTTGTAGTCCATTAAATAAAACTGTTCAGATATACGTTTTGACATTTACAAAGGGAAAACAGCATTTTCCTTCTGTCTTCGGTTGTGGCTACTAAGATGATAGTTTAAAAAAATCACATTAATGTAAGTAAGTGTAATCATTTCATACTGTATTTGAATACTAACACTATTTCCTGTTAGTTAAAAAGCTGAAATTTGGCAGAACGGTACATCTCCGTTCAATATTGTGTTTGCTGTGTACAGTGAGGTGTAATATAAAAAAACAGAAAGTTAGGATCAATGGATAGGATCAACTGCTATAAAATTCGAGTGCAGGAGTAAGACTTTGTGGTTGTGAGCATTAGTATTGTTTCACCAGAAGCAAAAAGCCAGGGAGAGAGAAGTAGAGACAGTAGTGACTATCTAAGGCATGAAGGACACATGGCACAAGTTTAAACCTAATGGGTGCAACACAAGCTACTCCGTCATAATATACATTAGCATGTACGGATTTTGATAGGGAATCCTCACCTCACCCTCTGAAATTGTTTATATTTACATGTGCATTGTAGGAGAACGGGCATCCCAGATGAGACTGGGAAGAAGCCATCATCCAGACAGGAGGCCAGTGCGACGACGTAGATGGATTGGCCAGTGGACCAAATAAATAACTTTGTACCCGGCAGGTGTAAGTTAAGGAGGAACCACCAAAAGGCGAGATTTGGGAGTGGTTAAAATACCCATGTGTCAGGTGGCAGTGGCCCTCATATGGGAACTTAGTTAGGATACCTAACTTCTTAGGGGTGCTTGGGAGACAGAGTCCGGAAATGCAGCCCTGTTGGGGTCCCTGGGGATTGAGAGAGGACACTGTCAGGTGAGGACCTCCCTACTTTCCTTATGCCCAGGAAGTGTTCCCCTGAAGACATGGCGTGGCACCAGAGGCATTCCTGGGTCCAGCATAAAAAGGAGCCCACTGCCTTACATAATTGAGTCGGGAGGCAGCGGGGCAACACTCAACAGGAGAAAGACAGGAGGAAGATTTTTTCATTTTTGTGTATTTTTGCTAATCTTGAAGGGTGATTATTGGAGAGGTGCTGCGTTTAAATAAACATCTTTTATTTGAAACCAAAAGTGTGCTGGGCATTGCTGTGTCTGTAATTTGGGGCTCCCTGGCATCCCTTGTGGTTACAGTGTGTGCTTTCTTTTAACAACCCCCCCCCACCCCACTCTGAAATTCCTTACATATAAATTCACATTTGCAAATTTTAATGATGATTTTACTCCTATTTCACATTATTCTTATGTATTACCAATTTTAATTCAAAAGAATACTCTATCCTGTAAAATTGTATTTTGCAAAGACCATCAAAAAAAAATCCAGTCATTAGGAAAACCAGGAATTGATCTTACGCAGGAATGTTTTACTCATGAGCAGTTATATATAGAATAATAATATAGAGTATGATATAGAGTAAGCAGCTCCATTGACCTAATAAGATTGTTACTATTACCAGTAGTTGTTTTTTGACTGACGCCTTTATCCAAAATGACATTTAAGATACAACTGGTTACATTTTTTTTGTTTTTCATTTGGATTACTGGCATGTGAAGTGACCTGCTTATGGTCGAACAGTATCAGTAGAAGGATTTGAACCCACACCATCTGGGTTTGAAGTCCTAGGTCTGAAGCCTTGGTAACTACACCACACCGTCTTTCAATATTAGCCTTTTGTAGAAACAGTACAGATATTGTATACATATAAGTACTTAACTACATAGTACTTCTGATACATCCCATTAACTGCTGGAGCTATATCTGAGACTCATTGTGTTATGAAATTTCCTGGGCGATGCCGGGATGACATAGCTAGTAGATGTACTTGTATATTGCTTAAAATTTCCATCCATCCACCTAGTAAAATTGCTTCTCCTAGTCATGATGAACGGAGCTAAGCACCAAGCAAGAACTAACCCTAAATAAGAATGAAACAGATTACTCCTTCACACATACCTTCGTCCACATTCATAATAATACAAGAACTATTTAGAGTCACAAGTTTGTGTGGTATGTTCTCAGTTTTGATTTTGAGGAAAATGAGTGCCTGAGTAAACTTACAGTGCTTGGGAGAACATACAAACTGAATACAGACAGGATTCATGTCAGAAATCAAACTCAAGGACAAAAGAAGGTCCTCAGCCAATACTCAATAAAATAATAAGGAACAATATTATTAATAAAGTTTAATTATTTTACCTAGAGAACAACTGAAAAATAAGCAAGGGACAAATAATCTGTCAGTCTCATTGTATTCATTAACAGCTAACCTGTTGTCATGTTTTTGACAAATGCATCTTACATGCCTTTAGTTTTAAATCACGGTTCAAGCACTGAATTAGTTATGTAAGCTTTCTTCCTATATCTGAAAAAAGTGTGTATTGTATTAATTGGTGCCTCTCAATTGGCCCCATTTCAGTTTGAATGTGTAGGTAGAAACTGCCCATCTGCTTGCACCCATTACTGCTCAGATGGGCATCTGTAACTCTGATTATGTTATATTGTGTAATTGTTTTCAAGAAGAAGAATAAGAAGGAGAAGAAGAGAGAGAGACGTGTCTGGAAGCAGAAGGAGAGGAGGAAGGTAAAGCGAGTGGAACTGAGGGTAGGAACTTTGAATGCTGGCAGTATGACTGGTAAGAGGAGAGAGTTAGCAGATTTGATGGAGTGAAGGAAGGTTGACATATTGTGCATGCAAGAGACTAAATGGAAGGGGAGTAAGGCCAGATGGATCAGAGATAGATTAAAATTGTTCTGTCATGGTGTGGATAGGAGGAAAAATGGAGTAGGGGTTATTCTGAAGGAACAGTATGTCAAGAGTGTTTTGGAGGTGAAAAGAGTGTCAGACAGAGTAATGATTATAAAGCTGGAAATTGGAGGTGTGATGATGAATGTTGTTAGTACATATGCCCCGCAAGTTGGGTGTGCAATGGATGAAAAAGAAGATTTTTGTAGTGAGTTGGATAAAGTGATGAACAGTGTACCCAAGGGACAGAAAATGGTGATTGGAGCGGATTTCAATGGACATGTTGGTGAAGGGAACAGAGGAGACAAAGAGGTGACAGGCAGGTATGGTGTCAAGGAGAGGAATGAAGAAGGTCAGAGGATAGTGGATTTTGTCAAAAGGATAGACATGGCTGTGGTGAATATGTGTTTTAAGAAGAGGGAGGAACATAGGGTTACGTACAAGAGCGGAGGAAGATGCACACAGGTAGATTACATCCTATGCGGAAGAGTCAATCTGAAGGAGACTTAAGACTGCAAAGTGGTGGCAGGGGAAAGCGAAGTTAAGCAGCATAGTATGGTGGTCTGTAGGATGACATTGGAGATCAAAAAGAGGAAGAGAGTAAGGGCAGAGCCAAGGATCAAATAGTGGAAGTTGAAAAGGAAGACTGCAAGGTTGAGTTTAGGGAGAATGTGAGACAGGCACTGGGTGGTAGTGAAGAATTGCCAGACAGTTGGGAAACTACAGTAGATGTAGTAAGGTAGACAGCGAGAAGGGTGCTTGGTGTGACATTTGGACAGAGGAAGGAGGAAAAGGAAACCTGGTGGTGGAATGGGGAAGTACAGGAGAGTATACAGAGGAAGAGGATGGCAAAGAAGAAGTGGGATAGTCAGAGAGATGCAGAAAGTAGACAAGAGTACAAGGAGATAAGGCGTAAGGTAAGAAGAGGGGTGGTGAAGGCTAAAGAAAAGGCGTATGATGAGTTGTATGAGAAGTTGGACACTAAGGAGGGAGAAAAGGACCTGTACCAATTGGCTAGACAGAGGGACCAAGCTGGGAAAGATGTGCAGCAGGTTAGGGTGGTAAAGGATAAAGATGGAAACGTACTCACAAGCAAGGAGAGTGTGTTAAGCAGATGGAAAGAGTACTTTGAGAGGCTGATGAATGAAGAGAACGAGAGAGAGAGAAGAGGTTGGATGGTGTGGAAATAGTGAATCAGGAAGTGCAATGGATTAGCAAGGAGGAAGTAAGGACAGCTATGAAGAGGATGAAGAATGGAAAAGCCGTTGGTCCAGATGACATACCTGTGGAAGCATGGAGGTGTTTAGGAGAGATGGCAGTGGAGTTTTTGACCAGATTGTTTAATGGAATTTTGGAAAGTGAATGGATGCCTCAGGAGTGGACAAGAAGTGTACTGGTGCTGATATTTAAGAATAAGGGGGATGTGCAGGACTGCAGTAACTACAGGGGGATAAAATTGATGAGCCACACATGAAATTATGGGAGAGAATAGTGGAAGCTTGGTTAAGAAGGGAGGGGATGATTAGTGGGCAGCAGTATGGTTTCATGCCAAAAAAGAGCACCACAGATGCAATGTTTGCTCTGAGGGTGTTGATGGAGAAGTATTGAGAAGGCCAGAAGGAGTTGCATTGCGTCTTTGTGGACCTGGAGAAAGCATATGACAGGGTGCCTTGAGAGGAGCTGTGGTATTGTTTGAGGAAGTCGGGAGTGGCAGAGAAGTATGTAAGAGTTGTACAGGATATGTACGAGGGAAGTGAGACTGTGGTGAGGTCTGCGGTAAGAGTGATGGATGCATTCAGTGTGGAGGTGGGATTATATCAGGGATCAGCTCTGAGCCCTTTCTTATTTTCAATGGTGATGGACAGGCTGACAGACGAGATTAGACAGGAGTCCCCATGGACTATGATGTTTGCAGATGACATTGTGATCTTTAGCGAGAGTAGGGAGCTGGTTGAGGAGACCCTGGAGAGATGTAGATATGCTCTGGAGAGGAGAGGAATGCAGGTCAGTAGGAACAAGACAGAATACATATACTGTATGTAAATGAGAGGGAAGTCAGTGGAATGGTGTGGATGCAAGGAGTAGAGTTGATAGTTTGGGTGGGTGAGTTTAAATACTTGGGATCAACAGTACAGAGTAATGGGGATTGTGGAAGAGAGTTGAAAAAGAGAGTGCAGGCAGGGTGGAGTGGGTGGAGAAGAGTGTCAGGAGTGATTTGTGACAGATGGATATCAGCAAGAGTGAAAGGGAAGGTCTACAGGACGGTAGTGAGACCAGCTATGTTATATGAGTTGGAGACGGTGGCACTGACCAGAAAGCAGGAGACAGAGCTGGAAGTAGCAGAGTTAAAGATGCTAAGATTTGCATTGGGTGTGACAAGGATGGATAGGATTAGAAATGAGTACATTAGAGGGTCGGCTCAAGTTGGACGGTTGGGAGACAAAGTCAGAGAGGCGAGATTGCGTTGGTTTGGACATTTGCAGAGGAGAGATGCTGAGTATATTGGGAGAAGAATGTTAAAGATAGAGCTGCCAGGCAACAGGAAAAGAGGAAGGCCCAAGAGAAGGTTTATGGATGTGGTGAGAGAGGACATGCAGGTGATGAGTGTAACAGAACAAGATGCAGAGGACAGAAAGATATGGAAAAAGATGATCTGCTGTGGCGACCCCTAACGGGAGCAGCCGAAAGAAGAAGAAGTGTAATGTTTTTCAAGTACAAGATTGTGTCCCATTTATTCTGAGCACAGCGATAACAGGTGACGGAAACAATGCTGGTCTCAAAAATACCACAAGAGCCAGAAAAATTGCTTCACTCGTTTGCCAAGAGAGTCAGCCCCCAAACTCAAGGGGCAGATTTTCAAACATGCACATGCCCAAGATGGGTACTGCCTTTAAAGTACAAAAATATTTTAAAATTTCCCAAATACACAAAAATGTCCTTCAAGAGAGAAGCTGGCCTAAATCCTTCTGGCTTGAAGGACAAAAACAAAACAAACTTTTTTAAATTTTATAAATTTATTGAATAATCAAAAATAAAACAAAAACAGGAAAATAGGCAAAATCAGTATGCCTGAAATCATAACCCACAGCTAACAAATCGAAATCACTATCCTAAGAGAAAATCCAGAAACCAGAAAAAAATACTTCTCACAAAATAAAACTGATCTCCAACAACACTCAATGGCATAGTGACATCTCCTCAATGTCAATATAAAGGTGGAGGGCGGTCTATCAGCACTGATGCCAGGGTGGACCTGTCTCTTGGCATTGCAACCACAAAACACAACAAATGAAGCTCACATGTGGTAGCTAGCACACAATACATAAAAAGTTGACAATAATTACATAAAGTATCTACAATCCTATGTTTAAACTAAAACGCACATACAAAAATAACGTTTTAAAAAACGACAGAAAAAACAAAAAAGGAAAATAAGCATAAGGCTGGTAACAAACCGTAGCCAAACCAAAACACAGGTCAGATGTATCACACACATCCTCAAAAGTAATTTGTTTGGCCTTATACAGAAGAGAGTAGAGTGGAGCAAAGAAACCAAACAAGTATGGTAGAGGATATAAGACAGGAGTTTAGAAGATTAGAATGGAGAATAGACTGGAGTGCTATTCTGGAATGTCAATCAGGCTGCATTCAAACCATGACCTATCCTGATTCCACTTCTCCTGACACCATACTATACATCATTTACCGATGTGTGCAGACTCCTTGCTTGTCTAACCACCCCATCTCATTCTGTTAAGTGATATCCTGCTGATTACACCATCTGCTGATCTCTCATGATACATTCTCACCATTTTCAAAGTACCCTCAACTTCTGCTGTTGTTTTCACACTGTCTTTCTTGATAGACTGAATGGCCTCCTCACATTTGTCAAATGTCTTCTGTTCTTTATGTTACCAAGCATTTGTAATACTTTAACACAATAATAATAACAATAAATAAATTAAGGGACAAATGAAAAACATCAAGTAATGTGGATCTCAGTTAAATACATTTCTTTTATGCCCAGAACCTGAAAAATTTCTGATGAATTGTCTGAGGATTTTAATGTGATTTTCCCATTCACACATCAGAAGGAACAAGCTAATTTTTATGATATTTCCAAAAGTGATATGGTATTTGTAATTATTCCATGGCTCATGTAATTGTGTGATAATAGCGGGACCGAAAGGTTTCTTTTTTGGCTTTGATTAAGAGAATCCCCTTGTCATGGTTTTGGTGGAGCTCCACCCTCTGGCTCTACCCTGTTTTCCTTTTTGTTTGTTCGTTGAAGTTTCTTTTATTCTGTCTTCCCTTGTTAAGAACCTCCAGTTGCCTGTTACCCAGGTACTGATGTTGCTACTTCAAGCCTCATGTGTTTTAGTTGCTGAGGCATTGTGAATGACCATCTTGCCAATAAGTGTCCTCTTGAGGCTTCTGTAGTTGGTTATTTGTAGCTTTCTGGTTTGTTTTTCTGTTGTGAATTTTTTTGTATTGCATTATGATCTTATTTTATTATTAGCAATTTTGGTTGACTAATTTTGTGAACAACTCCTTGTATATTTACTAAATGATTTAATTTGAATTGTTTGTTAAATGATTAATTAATATTCATAATCAACATTGATTTCTTTTTCCTTTGTATTTTCAAAGTCCAATTTCTATTAATATATATTAGATTATCAATTAACCTTTTGTTGTTAGTTAAAAGGTTTTTAGGTGGTCATTGTCTCTTAAGGTTTGGATGTCTTAGTTTTCCAATTGTTGATGAGGTTTAAGTGGTAGTTGTGACAAGTCTGTCCAGTTTCCAGCTGTATAAGGCGTACAAGACTAATAATTCCAGTGCTAACTGCAGGGTGTACAAAAGCATAATGGCTGCCATAGGCTATTGCACATTAGTTGTATCACCTGGCCTATCCCGGGAAATTTTGTAAATTAATGGGCATCAGTTATAGTGCTGTATGGTTAATCAGGTGTATCAGAAGTTCTATGTAACTAAAAAAGTGTTTTTTGTATGCAATGTTTGTAGTTTTTATTTCCTTTTTACCAAGTGCTAATATTATTGGCAGGCAGTGTGGTGTTGCGTGGTGGTTAAGGCTTTGGACCTAGGGCTTCAAGCAATGACATAGTAGGTTTCAAATCCTGTTGCTGACACTGTGTGACCATGAGAAAGACACTTTCCTTCCTCTGATTAATTCAAAGTGGAAGGAGCACAGGGCAATACCTTTGAGCATCACAGCACAAGTTCTGTTGCTTTCCTTGTAAATTTTAGTGCCACTATATAAGACCAATATTTCTCCCTTAGAGTTTGCTGCACTGTGATTGAAAGCCAGGAAGGTTTATTCCTTAATGTTTTCAGTGCCACAACCAGTGGCTAGAAGTTGACAGAGTGGAACAGATAACCAAAATCAGAGTCAGTATGTATCTAAGAGTGCTGTTGGTCAACAGGGAAAAACCGTGTTTGCTAACCATTGAGCTTTGCATGTTCCTTGAGCTTCGCTGAGATTTCACATTCTATTTTAAAAAGTGATCATGTCTGTTTTTCACTGTCCAGGACATCACCACATCTTCAGCTATCCATCCATTCTATTGGTTAGTGGTCCTGTTCACGTGACCCATCAATCACTTCCTCTGCAGCCTTCATTTACATAAAGTACAATGCAGAGCATTGTTGTCGACTGAAGGAACACAATGTCCAAAAAAAGAAATATTGGGACACCAGCTGGGTTGCCCCTTTTAACAATTGCAAAACTCTCAGAATAAACAAGTGCTCGATGCTGTGTTCAAATACAATAGAACACAAAAAACATGGCAAAATAAGGTAAAACTCAGGGTGGTTCAATGCTCTGTGGAGCGGTCAGTATTCAGGAGAGAGCTCTGTTCTGCGCTCTTGTCTTTCATGGAATGAGATGATCCTGCTGTGAACACCTCAACTTTAAAGTGGCCCGACAGGAAGGGGCGGAGTCAGATGCTCACCTTGGGTGGTTTCTCAGAACTGTGGGAGTAAAAAAGAGATGATCCCATCAGCAACAGCGACCCGTGTCCCAGAGTTGTAGTGCTTACATCTGATGAGCCTGGAAGTGTCTGCATGACAGCATGTAAGTTAGCATAATTTTAATAAACATCAACAAATAAAGTTATTATAGCACAGAAATGCTAGAAAAAGCCTAAAGAAGAGCACCAAGGCTGATTCCAGGCTGCAGGGTATGAGTTATAGGGAAAGATTAAAGATGTTGAAACTTTTCAGTTTAAGCAAAAGAAAATTAGAAGGTGGCATGATTGAAATGTTTAAAACCATGAAAGGAATTATTACAGTGGATTAAGACTGTTTTAAATGAGTTCATCAAGAACACAGGGACACAGATGGAAATTTGTTAAGGGTGAATTTTGCATAAACATTAGGAAGTTTCGATTTACACAGAAGACCATAGACACTTAGAATAAGCTACCAAGTATGGTGGTAGACACTAGGACTTTGGGGACATTTAAAACTCAACAATGTTATTTTGGAAGAATGAAGTGGATAGGAATGACAAACATTGTTTGGCTGAATGTCAAGTTCTCATCAAAATATTTTCTAATGTTGTAAATTGTGCAGAGTATGGTGAATTTCCGAGTTGAGGCACCATAATACAGTCTAACTACTTTACCTTGAAACTTCTGTCTTAAATACGTGAAATAATTAAGTTGTCTTTTAAGTTCAGTTTTTTGAGTGATAGAAGTAAACTTGGACCTCTTTTTGCATCGTATATTGTTCCATTGTGTTATTCAATATATATAGATTTGTTAATGTTATAATTCCCTTTTTAAGTGTTACAATGCAAGGGGTAACAGTAGAATTCTCTGAAAGTGTGGTCCATCTACCCACTGTCCTTCAGTCTGCAGCAAGTATATTCTTTCCAATCTCTACTTCAATTGTATTAGCCCTTTAATAAAGTATTAGAACAATTGCGGTGAGAACAGGCCATTCATGCTATCTATCCTTTTCAGTTAGATTGTCCAAAATAACATCAAGTCAAGATCAATGCCTCTAACATCCTACTCTTTACCACATTACTTGATCATTTATTTCACTTATCTGGTTTTCTCTGTGAAGAAAAGCTTTCTAACATTAGTGCGACATCTATCCTTAACAAGTTTCTCTTGTATTTCTTGTTGCAGATGTTATTTATTTCTCTAAGCTCTGTACTCAACACCTTCCTCTAATTACTTTGTATATACAGTAGCTCCTTCTCCTATCTTCTCCTTCTCCTATCTGCTCTGTTTTTGCCACATCCATGAGGGTGCTCATTTTAGTTATGTCCTAAAATTCCACTTACTCGTATATCCCCTTCATCCACTGATGTTGTTACATTCTGTTACATGACTTAATATGACTGAAGCTTCCTCCCACATGATCACAAAAGTTGGCTTTTTTGCTGGTTTCTGCACTCAGCTTCTTCAGCTGTGTCCTTTTCCCACCTTGATGTGTGATAAATCACTTCCTGGTTTGTTGTAAAACTCTTCTGATGTGTCCACACACTAATCTTGTGCCTGCACTAACTTTTTTATGTTCTTGTACTAAATTGATCTAAACACACTTCATTTTGCTTGGTTTTCATATCCTGTACTGATGTTGACATGCTCCTCAAAGGTGTATTCATCTGACTTGCCTCTCTATACCACACCCTCTTCTCTGATGTCATCACACTGTGGTCTCTCTTTTTGTTCATGTATCCTCACCTCCTGCTGTTAGTTATACTAACCTCTTCCAATAAGAGTGCATCTTCTGCCCATAAGTAGTCTTCATAATTTTTTGGTATAGCCAATCCTTCTTTTGCTGAGAACTTTTGAAGTCTTCTAGTGATTGTCTACAGGTCGAACTATACTGATGAAGTCTCCAAAGAGCCTCCCGTCCGCCCTTATTTCATCCTTTTATCTAAAGGTGTTTGAAAGGTGTTCTTTTTGTTTAGTAAATAAGAACACTGCCAGATGTTAAACAGATTTCAGTGATATAGTTTGTCCATTTTATTCAACACATTTGTATATTTCAAATGTGTTAATCATAGCGGAATAACTTCCAAACAGCAGATTAGTGGCAATAACCATTCAGCAACTGGCCAAATGCACAAAATATAGATGACTAGAAAGGAAATTGTTCTTCCAAAAGATGGAATATTGGGAAAGTTATGAAGGTAAAAGGAAAAAGGACCAGGAGAAACTTTAACCAAAAGACTAACAAGGGTTGTAATGAAAACACAAAAGATTTTAGAAGAACTTTTAATATGTAACCCTGGAATCTTAGTCAAGTAAACAAAGCTGAAAGATTTGAATACCATGGTTTCAAAACACAAAGCACTTGCAATAGGTTTAAAGTATTGAATCAACAGATTTGGAGAAAGACTGCAGATATTGTACTGGCTTATATTCTGTCACACCAGTGACGTCATTAAATATTTTCTATGATGGATATACTGCTTGGTCAGGGCAACAACCGTTTTCAGAAAGAGAGTGGAATTAGAAGATGGCACAGACAGATCAGAATTCAAGCAGGTGCCTTAACCAGGAATAAAACAAGATCAAAATGTGTAACCAAAATCGTGGTCAAAGAATAGAGTGGTAAGTTACAAGCCAGTTAAAAAGAGTATGCATAACCAGAGCCAAAAAACACAAGACGTAATTTGTAGTCAGAGGGCAGAAAAAGTTGTTATGACCAGTAACTCAAATACTAACAATAAGAAATGTATTTTTTTCATGAATCTAAACCTTGGACATCCAGGAAATGTGAGATGCTGGTCTTTATGCCATTGCAGAAATGACCTGTTCCTGTCATACAATCCAGGCATAGCAACCACCAACAAATCTATCCCAGAATGGTGGTGCCCATAAGAAAACAAAACATGCCACAGGAGAACGTGAATCATGTTTAACATTGGTAAAAATATATAGGCACAAAAATAAATATTACCAATAGAGTCCTTGACCTTCAAAACCCCAATCTATGGGACCCTACTTAAATCATTTTTAAACCCTAAGAAACAATTGAAAACAATTAAGGCTGAGCATCACAGGTGGTATCAGAAAATGGCAGCACCCACTAAAAACAAGATAGCATTGTGAAAAAATAAAAGTGCCAACTCAAAATTTAACAACAAAATGAAAGTCAACCTCAATATGACAAACTTGAGAACTCATGAAGACAAATAGAAAGACTAAGAGAAAAATTTATTAAGCAGAAAGAAATTAACAAACTTTGTCTTAGTCATGGAGAGCAAGTGAAACAAAAAGTTGCAAGATATTAGAAGCAATAATAAATTTCACATTTTGGGGATTGGTAATGTGTTTTATTTTGGTCGGATATATGCAAGTTTGAATTTCCCTGTACTGTGTACATGTGACAATACCGCTGCTACAACATGTCACTCTTTTTGTTTTTATAGCTGTTTCCTTCTCTTGGTGTCACAGTCAACTCCTATCTGTCTTTCTTTCTGCCAGATTTGTCACATGTCTGTATGTTTCCTTCTCTGACTTTTCCATAAGGCAAACACCCTCAGTCTTGGGAAGTCAATGCTACCTTGGCGGTTTTCCAGACTAAACTAATAAAATCGATACCCTGAGATATTATGTGACCCTGTGTATCTATGAGTAAAGATCTAGGCATCAGAGAATGACAAGCTTGAGTGAGACGGTGCCCAGAGTAACGCTTCACTTCAAATTGAAATGATTTCTCTTGCTTCATACAATTTAACCTGTCCACATTGCTACACTTCTATATTACCGCTCTCTGTCAGCAGTGTCAGAGGAAATGATAAGCCTCTTTGAAAGCACAACTTCTATTACCATCTCTACAGTCAGTTCCACTTCAGGATTTTTTTTTTCATGTTTTTAACGTTGCCTAGGTCTTGTATACAGTACAGTGCTGTTTCTGTTTTGACATGTCTTTTCTGTCACTCGGCACTGGGGCTGTGACTGAACTGGAATGTGCTAAGATAATAAAAAAAGGACTCTTGTTTGGGAAATTGAATTTAAACATAGACGTCTGACCACTCCGATTTTTCATTGACAAGCCGTTTTTCATATGACAAGCCAAGCTTATTTGGTTCCAGCTGCCAGAGAAATCGACTGCCTCAGAGAGCTGTCAGAAATTCCCAGCAGCTTGTTTTGAAGGAATCGAAATTTTCAAGTCAAGCAGAGATGATGACATGCTGGAATGTATCGAACTTATGAGTGTACTCATTATAGCAATTTCATAAATATCCAAAGGACATAACCAAATATAACTGATACACTGGTGCAATAAGCTGAAGAATAAAGGTCAAAATACATACAAAGAAGCAAAGGTCATTGTCTAGTCTTTTGGCAGCTCTTTGCCTTTGAGCTGTGTTATAACATTTGACAGGAGACCTACCATTTTGGTTACATGCTTAACTCTTTAAGTGAAACTCTTCTAGCACTTTGTGGAAGGAAATCCCAGGAAGAAGGGTTAGAAATGCCATTATGGCTGAGTACTTCTGTGATGTGTAATACATGATTTAATATATTATTGCCAGCTAATTAATGTTCTTGGCTGTGGTTGACTGATTTGCTTGTAGGGTTTAATAGGAGTGAATCTTCTTTGAAAGATGGCCTCATATCACCTCCAAATGATACTGATAAAGTCAGTATATGAAATGAAAATCAAACTGATGACATGTGATGAAATTATAATCACTTAACGAAGACTTCAGTGTAATAATGTCCAAAATTGAAGCTAGGATGGTGGTCTGCTGGCTGGACATGAAACAATACAGCTACTATTTCAGTCCATGCCTTTGATTAACTGGGTGACCCTGACAATTACTAGCCATGCCTGTGCTACAACATCAAAAAATGTATATAATGAATCCTAATGTGCCTGCCAAATACAGTATGTATACTTAAATGACACTGATACTGCCTTAATGTGAATTCCTTTACAAACTGATGACTTCATGCAAATTTTAAGCAAATGGCTGCACATGTTGTGTTCACTTAAATAAAATGTAGGATGGCTTCACATGATTGAATATGACTCAGTCTCATTTAAAAAGTCCTTTCATAGTCTGACAGCTGATGGTGTGTTTATATGAGGGTAGAATGGAACAACTGATAACCTTTGCTTTGGTGAAGTGAAATGAATGATAACTTTGTGTAGAAGTGAAATTCTTCTGACCCTGATGAGGATCCGGCACCCACCCCCATGCTCAATGTTGCTTAAATACTTTTTACTTATTCATGACTTTATATATGAATAAGCAGTTTTACAAAATGGATGTATGACTGAATTGAAAAATTGTCACTTTTTGGAGATAAACAGTCACAGATATAATGGATCTCTAATGGCAGCGATACCACATGCACCTCAGAACTAGGTATATACCTGATGCCAGGCATGGACAGTACTTGGATGGGAAAAGATTGGGTTGCTTCTGGGGGAAATGTTGGTGAGGCCAGCAGGGGGCGCTTATCCTATGGTCTGTGTGTGGATCCCAATGCTCCAGTGCAGTGATGTGGACACTGTGTTGTAAAAAGGAATGTAAAACTGAGTCCCTGACTCTCAGTAGTCATTAAAGATCCCTAGGCATCCTTTGTTAAGACTAAAGTGTTTCTCGATGTCCTCTCTAAAGTACCCATCATGGCCTTGTCATTCGGTGCCCCCTATTAATCCCCTATTTCCAAATGGCTTTCTCTCTCACCCCTTAACCACCTAATAGCTAATGTGTTGTGAGCGTAGTGGTGCAAAATGGAAGACTTCATGTCATCCAGATGGATGTTGCCACATTGGTAGTGGTTGGAATTGGCTTCCCACTCACTGTGAAAACAGTTTGAGTAAAGAGAAAAGAGCTATGTAAATGTAAAAAAAATTTTATTATTAAATTAATTTGATTTTGACAGTGCATCACTGTATGAACTGATATTAAATTATAAAAGATTAAATATGAATTCAGCCATCTTAAACCAGATGATCTCTTACCTTTGAATTCAAACTAAGAGTAATGTTGACTCTATATTTAGTTAAATGTAAGGGATGACAGAAATTTCATGGGGACAAAGTGGTTACTTCTACTGCCTCTCTGCTCCAGAACCTTGGGTTTGCTTCTTGGTCCAGTCACATTCTACAAAAAGTTACATTTTTTGTGGATCTTTCGCAAAAAGTTGCAGTTGGGCTTAATTAGCAACTCTAAATTTGCCTGCTATGTATCGTTAGGGGGGATAGGGATGTGTACACAGTTATGGTTCAAAAGGTCCTTTCAATGTTGAAGTTGTTCTGCAACCCCTGCAGTGGGCTAAAAAAGCTCTAGGAAATGGATGATGTTTGATTATTGACTTAATTTTATTGTTGGGAGGTTTTGTGTGTGGTAGTTTGAACCATGCAGTTAAGAGGACAATATAAAGATAACGTTGTCTAAACTAAACTTTACGTGAACTCAGAAGATACCTAATAATGATTTGTATAAAATCTGTTTCAGTTTGACAATAAATATAGAAATAGTTGAATTGTACTAGATCCTGATAATAATTTTAATACAAATTTGGTCCAGAACTATTATTGATTTTATCTTAATTTAAATTAAGGGGATTTCAACCCCAAATGAGCTCTGCGTTTCAACAGAAAGACAGATCTGGTTTCAGTTAGGATAGTTTCTGATTTCTCATTTCCCTAATTTGGATTAAGCAGATTTAGGAGTATTATTTTATAATGTGAATTTAAATTATATGGAAATGTATTTATTTCATTCATCACGTTTCAAATTTCCTTACTGTACCCTAGAGTTGAGATCAGCTTTGCAGTGTGATCTCATTCTCTTTAAGGGCAAATTCACCCACTTTGGTGCAATTCTGAATCATCAATCAAACCTTCTTATCTTTGAAATGTGATTGGAAAGTGAAGTACCTGGAGAAATGATGACAAAAATGTGTGGACTCCATGTAGATAGTTACCACACTGAGATTTCAACCCTGTCTCACTTGTACTTACTAATGTGCTACCTATTTATAGTATATTGTATGATTTATTAACAAGTTTTATAAAGCTAAAAACTATTTTATAGGAGTTGATTCTCACGCTTTTATAAATCAGCATATGTAGAATAGTACAGTGTGGGGTAAAACTTCAGTGGACCCAAATTAAAAGGTTGTGTATGAATGATAACTTCATAATTCCTTCACCAAAGTGGAAAATGCTGCTACATTTGTAAGCCAATAAAAGGAATCAGGTTAAGCGGCATAGGATATCATAAGGTATTCTTGGACATATTGAATTGTTCTGACAATGCCATTGTCTTTATTCACATTCAGCACAGAGGTTTGGTTTGTTCACGAGAAGATGAAGTGAACTTGATGATGCCTTCACAACAGTTCTCAATGTTATTAATTTGTTAGCAAAGATATCACTGAATGGTGAATGAAGTGTCTCTTGGAACATTGAGCTCTGCACAGGCATTCTACAGCCGTAGGCATTAATGCAGTGAAAGAATTGTAGTGGCACTGGAGTGAAGCAATTAAGAAAGCAAGAGCAATGCTTGGATGCATTTCAAGAGGTGCTCTGCATTAATCCAAAAAATGTTTTATCGACACTACGTAGCAGGTTAAGATGTGAAATGCTGAGGAATCAATTTTCAGAACAAAGTCTTTGACACATATTCTTCATTAAAACAATATATTATGTGTCAAATATTACAAACCTTTGTGTTCCCATTTTATTTTATTTATTTTATAAAATACAAATGACCTCCTCCAGCCAGAAAGTCAGTCAGGCCTGACATTGGATTGTTGGACTCCTCTTTTTGATGGGAATAGAATGCTTGCAGTGAATATTAAAGCAGAGACCTGGGGCAGCAAGGAACAAACTGCTTTGTCACATTGGAAACAGGAATGCTTGGAAGAGCATGTAGTGTTCAATGAGCAAGTTAGTATAGTGGACATTGAGAAAAAATGTCCATGCATGCTCAAGTCTCTGATTGCTTCTATGAACTCTGAGAAACAAATGAATATAGTATGCATGTACATTCATTACATGATATTAAAATATGGTTTTACTGGCTCACTGGAGATATATTTCCTCACTGCCCAAAATAATTACTACCTATATTATGTGGAAGTCATGGCCGGAATTACAATTATATATCTGTGCAAGCAGGTAGCACAGGAAAGAAACTCTGTAGTCAACTGCCCTGCTGAAGACTGCACTAACAACCAGCCTGTAGGAGACAGCCGGAGATGCATTTTTCTGTGGTATACTGTATGTACGGTAGCTCTCCGCAACCCATAATAATGGACAGACAAACTGGGAGGAGGTTGTTTCATTAATTAAACTGTGGGGCCACTAGAGAGAGCTCAGATGAACAACCTCAGAGTTTTATTAG
The DNA here is from genome assembly GCA_026402145.1 of Polypterus bichir lapradei. Taxonomy (NCBI): domain Eukaryota; kingdom Metazoa; phylum Chordata; class Cladistia; order Polypteriformes; family Polypteridae; genus Polypterus; species Polypterus bichir. The sequence continues at coordinate 75,207,004 of JANRMT010062814.1, forward strand.
CTTTGTCATGAACGCAGAAGCAATTTCCAGAAAATACTTGGGAGTACTACTGTACATGGCTAGACATTTCTGTCCATTGACCATTTGAAATTAGAGTCAAGTATTTGTCATACCAAGTTTCAGCTGGTATAAGGAAGTGAGGACAATCTATATACAGAAAATAAGGAAGAGGAGTATTGAGTTATCACTGGGTTTATAGGTGGGAAAGACAAAAATCTTGTATATTTAGGCCCAGTGGGTCACCCTGGATCTCATTTTGTACTTTGTTACTCCTCACGTCTCCTCTTGCTTGTGTTCTTTAGTTTTATTACCAAAACACCTTTTTCAATAACATTTTACGTAGATGTGACTCAAGACAGCCCCTCAAAGGCCATAATAACAAAAATATAAGCTGATTATTCTCTTGCACTCATCCCCATTTCTTCCCAAAGTTGTTTTCACTTACTTGAAACATTCAACTTTTCAATAAAATAAAACAGTGGACCATATTTGCACATTTTCAGGAGATTTTTCTGATTTCACTTGAAAGCGATCAGGTAGGTTGCATTTTCAATTTTTTAGACTTGATGTATAGAGGAAAAAAATTATACTTTAATCTCAACTTTTAATGATGTCTCCTGGGGACTTGGCATACAGCTTACTTAAACTAAAAGATGCCCTGTGTGGGCGTTTGTTCTCAGTGGCTCCTGTTAAGGTTTCCCAGTGCCAAACGAGTTTCCCACTCTTCTCATAATCTGCTCCATACTTTGGCACAGTTCAGCTTGTGTTTTTCCAGGAGGAAACACTAAAAATCTGTCAAACTCTTACTTGCCTGAGTGCTTTTTGAATAGGACAGTTTACCTGCAAACATGCATCATAATAAAATAATGCACATCAAGGCCCATGCCAAACATGTAGGCTATCTCAGGAATGTTGCTGGGTCTTTACTATGGAGCTGAACATCCTGGGAATCTCAACCTTGGGCTGATATATACAGCAATTCATTGAAATGTATTTGGCCTGTGCATGCATGTACAAAGTTGTAATATTGTTCAGGATGAAGTGACTATGGTCCTTTAACTACCTATTTTGAGAAGCAGAGAATTAAAAGAGAGAGGGAAAATATTTGTAGACATTATCCTGACACCAAATTATTTTCACAATATGAGGTATTTTTAGCTGTGAATGTTAATCTAAAAAAAATTAATAAATGCTGAACCTAGCAAAATTCCTGTCTAAAACTAAACTGAATTTTCAAGTATGATAAGATACTGTATATATTTCTCTTCTGGTTCATCCTGCTTCCACTTCAAAACCGGTTCCGCCCACGCGCAGCCGACACGGCATTTCTCGATTAGCGTTTGCTTCCATGGGTGCACAGATAATTGAACCTCCTGGCCATGGACCATACCGTTTTAAAATACACAGGCAAATTTATCACCAAATCTCTCCACTATACGCTAACACTTTTACCTCTCCAGGATATGGACAGTTGTATGTTTTTGACACAGCGCCAGCTACTGAAGTACGCTTACAAATTAAAGCAAACTCTGCATGCAGCGAAAATGTACTTCTCCAGCTAGATTCCATGCTCAGAACCATCAACCCCTTCGCTAAATCATACAAACACATGCATGAAATCGCTCAGTCCAAACCAACAGCATCTGTACGAATGGTTTTCAAGGAAAACCCTGGGCAGGGTTTACGGCGATACAATGCCCCAACATGTCACACCGATGTTGCAGCGATTTTTGTCGGAGAAGAAAGGGACATTTCCATCTATCTGAGAGGCAACTCCTGTAAACAGAGTTCCATGCTCAATATGAATTGCGATCCAATGGTTTACCCACTTTTTTTCCCTTACGGAGACATTGGCTGACACAAACATTTACAAAATGTTCCCAATAAAAGAACCGAATCAGGTTTACTCAATGCCAATTTTACGCATACAGATTATCAATGAGTAATACATTCAGTATTTTGCACTACATCTATTCCAACAGTCCGTCGTCGATGCGTATGTTAAAACAGAGGGCGCGCGTCTCAACTATCTCAGATTACATCAACAAGATCTGCGTGTGGAACAATACAAAGGTCTATCAGACGGACGGCAAGCAAAGGCTGAAAATAATAACGTACGTGTAGGCAAAATGATCATATTACCGTCCACATTTCCAGGAAGTCCAAGGTACATACAATAAAACTATCAGGATGCCATGGCCATAGTACATAAATTCGGAAAGCCTGATTTATTTATCACTTTCACATGTAATCCTGCTTGGCCGGAAATTCTACATGCACTGTCGGATACCCAAAGACCGGAGCACAGACCTGATATTGTAGTACGAGTCTTTTGGATTAAACTGCAGGAATTACTTAGAGACATTCTACAGCAACATCTTTTTGGGGTTGTTATCGCTTATATTTACGTAATCGAATTTCAGAAGCACGGCCTTCCTCATGCCCACATGCTGTTTACTCTTCACAATAATTTTGAAATAAGAACCAGGATGAAAGAAGTATTTCTTTCACCAACTTCTAAGGAAGCTAATTTTCCTTTGTGATATCTTTGAGGAGGATGCAATGACTAGCATGTATGCCTCCAGTGTTTTTTCACACTTTTTCACTTTGCTCTGTCACTTTTTGTAAATGTAAATGTATGCAATTAACTCCATTTGCACCTACACTCGTGTGATGAGCCTACATTTGTTCTGTAGCATACAATTTACCATTAGTATGTTACTATGTTCACAGTCTTGGTCCTCCATCCACCTGATGTATTTTTATCAATTAAATTAGATTAGATACTCACCTAACCTGGATTGCACACTCATACTGTACATAAACATATGTATGTAAAATTAACCTCATATGCACCTCTTTGTGATGTGTGTGGAAGATGGGAAAGTTGGAAGTAGCCTCCTGCAGACACAGGGAGTAGATACAGCTCATCCAGAGAGTTCATTCAAACAACACACAGGCAAAGATCAGGTAAAGAATTAAGGCCGGGACTCCAGACTTGTACTGTATGTACTCAAAAAAAAACTCAAAAAAGTTAGGAACTTTAAGTGAAAGAACCAGAAAATAAGACATATTCAGAGTAAGAGGCAAGTTTGTTAACCAGAATTCTAGCCTATCTTTCAATAGGCTAATACACTAATCAAGAATCAAAGTGTAAATGTCTGGGGAGGTTGTCTTATATACCAACAACACACAAAAGATTCATTCGCTATCACATAAAGTTATCCTAGTCTCAGATTATGCATGAAGTGCATCACGCAACCCTGGGTAATATCATTATGGTAACTACCAACATGAATGTCTGAAAATGGCAGCACCATAATGAAAATAAAATGGCATTATGGCATAATACAAAAATATTTAAACTCTTTCAGGACATGTTATACCAGATGATAAATGCTAAAATTCAATTATTTGGGTTAAAAAGGCCGAGAAAAGAAGTGTACTTCATCCAAACCACTTGAGGAAACGTATCCAAAAAGAATAACTCCAGTCATAATGCTGTAAAAACAGAGGTGAAAATGGAGGAATCAAGAAAATCCCCTTTATACGTTGCAGGCTTCATTTATTAATTAATGCAAATGTTAATTCACTAATTATAATTGTCAGGAGTCACAAACATAGCAAAAATGGTTTGAGGCCTCTAAAATAATTCACAAAACCAGACCCTGAAAAGGCGAACCCCAAGAACCCCAACTCTCCAGATAGGCTTTGCACTTAGAAGCAAAATGGGGAAACTGACCTTTAAAGTTTAAAATAAACATTAAGTCCTAAAATATCCTAACATGTCTCTCAAGGGAGAAACACCATGAGAACTTGAGCTTGTAAAGACATTCAGAATCAAAGAATCTTTGTAAATAAAAATAGTTATTAAAACTAAAACAAGAATGCTCTAAAGAGCAAAAAGGAGTTGCCTAAAGGGCAATACAGCAAAAACAAGCCCCAAACACAATCCAAGAGAAGAATCCATAGGCAGAAGCAGACATAATCACAAAATCAAAAAATCCAAATGACAAAGCAATACTTGCAGAACTGCTACAAACTCAAACTCAATCAATGAACCGCTGCTGAGATCTGCTCCTAGCTCAGTAAATAGTGCGGGGGAGGTCTCAGCAGAGGTGATGTCAGAGTAGCCCCAGCTCTTAGGCAGTGACATCCACAAAGTACAAGGGACAAAAATAGAATAGTACATTACATACAGATACAAAACAAAACATAATCATATTAACAAAAATCATATAAACATCTGATAAATACTTTAAAATAAACATTTAGGGCATGGAAAAAATGTAAACATAAGCCAGGGAAATACCACAGGCCTAAACATAGTAGTTTCCTCTGGCATACTATCAGACTGATTATCGACATTCAGTTCCCCGCAGTGTGTGTGGCTGTGCTTAAGGAATTCTACGGTGGCCGACCCCTGTCCTGGTTATTCCTACAAGAGAGGATACTGCTGCCTTCCTGTAACTTCATGCAGGATATGCAAGTCTGAAAAATGGATGAGAACTGTAACATTAGTGGTAATTAATATGGGCATCTAATGTTTAATTTCCAGCAGTTCAATTTTTCTCTTCTGTCAAACCCATTACTAGAGCGAAGTTTGCAAGAGAATTTGTCTGAGCCTTTGAGTACCTAATGAAATCTTGTGATTGAGATGCAGTGCCACTGCAGCCCTGCAGTCAATGATTAGAGGTGCATACTGTGTATACAGCACTAATGAAATCAAAATGAAGACAGAATAATCCAAAAGTCACTGAATTTTTCATTAGACTTTGGATTGAAAAAAAAAAAGACCACCAGCAGGATTTTAGCATTAACTCCTGATTTGCACACATCTGCTTCATGAAGAAGCTCTTTGAAAGCCTCACAGCCATAGCCACAATTGGCTCTGGGGACATTCGAGTCATTGTTCCACTTGTTTTTCCAGGCCCGGCTACCATGTTTTTCTAAAATCACAGTAAAAGTCCTCCATTTTTATTGTCAGAACTAATTCAGATTACTATAAATTGCCAAAATGTTCAACCGAATGGCTGACTTGAATTTGGGGGTTGCAACACTCCAGGATATAAGATTAATTAACCTTTTCAGGTCAGCATACCGAATGGAGAAGCAATGACATAAGGTCACAAGTGAAAAATAAGGTTTTAGCCAACAGGGCATTAAGGTTATGTCACATTAGGCAGCTTCTTCAACGATATTCATTTTCATAATCTGAGCGAGTTGGAGGCAGTCAGTGGTGTGCTCTCTTGAAGGTGAATGCCTAACATACCCAATGACTCACTCCAACTGGCCTATAACTCACTCTGATAATATCAAACAGGTTTGATTTTGTCTTTAGTCATAGGGGTGGTTTTTGTGTGCATGAGAGCTGACAACCAATGAATGCTCATCCACAAGTACAATGTAGCAATGTAGCAACAAGAATGTACTGTAACAACAAGGAATATGTGTGTTTTGGACCTGACAAACAGAAGAGAGGCTCATCTTCTGATGTCTTGTGTTTTATGTGCTAAAACAGAATGGAAAAAAGAAAACAAGAAACAAGTTTGTGGTTGACCTTGCTGTTAACCCTTTGTACAACACCGGCTCCATCAGGTAGCACGTTATTGGGAATTACAAAATGGGGAAAGCATGACTGTACTGGAAGTTCAGCACTCAGTCAATAAAGCTGACATGCCTTGTAATTTTAAATGGTCCAGTGGCACAATCAGTAGCTGTGGCTGGTAAATCTGACATCTCCCAAAACTAGAAGTCATAATGTGACTTCGGGTTTAGCAGACACTTACCAAGTGGCATGCATTTTTAAGGTCCATGTATTGCACCGCACAATGACACACACTTTGATTTTAATAAATAGAGATGGAGCACAGCTGTCATGCTGCTTCTATGAATTTATTTGGTTATTGATTTACCATAGCTGCAACGTTAAGTCCTGGAATTTTGGCTAAATCTAGCAAGTAAATTCCCTCCTGCTTAGCTGGGAAGAGAAATCGTAAGAATGATGAGCCTCATTTCACAAGGTCTAAAGAACAGCATTGATCCTACTGTGTGGGACACTTTGATATATTTTTCTCCCAGATGGACTGTCTCTTTCATTTGTTTCAGAAAAGTCAGTGCTATGCACATCCACACATTGAGTGCGTAGGGTCAGTATTAGGGAACGACACAGAAAGAAGCGCAGATAGGGCATTTGCTTCCTGTTTACCTGGAAGGTGGCACTTCTCTCTGCTTGCAAAAGGGTGTTACACTAAAATAGGTCAAAGACAAAATGTCCTTGGCATGAATGCTTTAAAGCATAAAGCACAGCACAGTTAGTGATTGTGAACTCCCCATTAGGGTCTCCGGTGAAGGGCAGAAAAAAGAGTTGTGAAGCAATTCAATTAGCATGAGATTCATAAAAATACCTTTTTAATGTGCACTGCTGTTCTCGTAATCTTTCCTTCACTTCTGACCTGTAGGGGGAAGTGAGGCTGCTGAATTAAATTTAACTTTTTATGAGTATTACAATAAAGCTTTAGAGCCTAAATCCCCATTGCTTAAAACAAAAGGAGATGACCTTGCCAGCATACTGTTAAGATTTAATCAAGGGGCTTTGCTAAGCTGCTATAAAGCAGCATAATTCCTACAACCTTGATGGCTGATAAGCTCTAAAGTGGTAGTTAATTGGTGAGAACAGCTCTTGTCAATCTCAAAAAGACCTGAAAAGATCTCCTCTGAGCACTTCATGTTTGTAATGTTGAAGGTGAAAATGCTTTATAAATGAACAAGAAGCTGAGGGGGGAAGAAATGAATGGCAGTGACTCCAAAAAAAATGTTATCCTGTGCTGTTGTCTATAAAATTTTGGCCTGTAATTGTTGGGGTCACTTTGTATTCTTATTATTGATGGAAACACTTCCATAACAGAATTATTGAACAGAAGGGTGGGCTTAAGTAGGAAGGGCTGCATCTAAATATACAGTGTCATGTTTCTGTAAGGTGGAAAAACGCAGACCATGGACAGACTGGGGTCACTCCCACCGCCTATAACATTAAGAAGGACCACTCCCTCCCATCCCATGGTCTCTTTGCCCCAATACCACCTGGCAGAAGGTATTGTAGCATCCAAACCAGTTCTACAACAGCTTCTACTGCTTGGCTCTCTGCTGCCCCACTGCCCTCCGATCTGCTCCTAGAATCTTATTTATATGCAGTAGACTTGTTACTACTGTTGTTTTTTGTTATTAATTGTTATTATTTATTTATTGCTACTTGTTTCAAATTATTACTATCTAATTCACTTACCTATTATTTATCTGTAGTATAGTATAGTATATTTACTTTTTTTTCACTTGCCCTGTTTTTATGTATATGTTGAATTGCAGTCCCGAGGAATATTATTTCATGCTACTGTATGCTGCAATATGATGTATGGATAGTATGACAATAAAGTGATTTGGCGTGATTTGATTACATACACTTAATGTGGCCATGACTAATAGTTGAACTTGCTTTGCACCTGCAAATATTTAGTAGACACATAAGACTGTTTCGCCATGATACAGTCAGCATATTTACACAGTAGCTCAGGCGCCACTTGTCTCAACACTTTTTTTTTTTAATTTTATTTTTAATCTCTTCTTTCATTAGTGATTCTGACACTGTTTTGCTGAATTTGTTGATATACACCTTTGCCTGATTTTGCCCATGCTGTTTCTGCTCCAAATTCCTGATAATGAATACCCATTCTTTTTTTGCTATTTTGAAATTATATACATGAATCCTTCCTATACAGAAGCTATATGAGTCCTCTCACTGTCACCCAAATCCCCTTTGTCCTTAGAAGACAATTCATCAAAGGGTTAGGCATTTGTGTCAGAAAGAGAAAAAAAATCCAACTTGAGGCAGTCTGAGTGAGTGATTATTTGTCATATAGCACCTTAAGTGTTTGTGCATTTGTGTGTTCTGGAACATCATCTAAGAAAGATTCATGTGGCTGTTTGTTGTGACTGCTTCCATGCTTTAGGTAAACCATGAGATAAGACTCATCTTTAGAGCCTGGACATTCTGGCTTGTTGATTTAATCACACAATGTCTATCTATCTATCTATCTATCTATCTATCTATCTATCTATCTATCT
>JANRMT010062814.1:75224900-75300306 GCA_026402145.1 Polypterus bichir lapradei
AATTACATTGACAATCATGTTACGTTATTTTCAAAATGTTTCCTTTTCTTTTTCATTACTTCATTAACACACTACTTCTCCGCTGCGAAGCGCGGGTATTTTGCTAGTGTTCTAATATTATCAAAATTAAATTGTATATAATGGTGGCCAAGTGTTAGTAAGTTTCCTTGTAATGCTAAATGTATGTCCAATAAAGAATGTATAACATGCTGCCAAGGAACAATTTATAAATCCCATAACTAGGTCAGTGCTGCTGCTGATCTACAGGCTGTGATGTACCTTCTGACAGCTAGTTAAAGTAGTCACAAAGAGTTGCTTCCATGTCAGAAGAGCAATGTGTGCTCCCATTCCAAAATATGAAAATTTTGTTTGCTTTGCTACTATGAATTGTGTCATTGTCACAATGGATGTATGGAAGAAGACAGTGATGTATTAGAGAGGGTGAAATGGGACACAGTAGTTAACACCCCAGTACTGGACGAAGACCATTTGGAACTCTAGGCAGGGTGGACACACATCATCTCTCATTGTTCTTTTAGGTTAGTTGGTATTATTAGACTTTGACCACGTGGGGAGGTACTAGCGGTGCGTGGCCCTTGAATTGTACAAACAGTGCCACTTTTTGTACGTATTGCAGACTTCAAGGAGCATGCGCCCCTTGCTGTATGGGGAATGCACACTTTTACTTTCATATGGCACCCAGTGGGTAACAGCACCCACTCTGTATCATTATAGTTAGGAGCCTGGGGGTGGTCACTGGTCCCCCTCTGCATCTGAAGCATGCACCCCCTTAGCTTTCATAAATCACACCCCTTAGATAAAGGTGCTTAAGTGGCCACCTATATCATCTAATGGATTGATCGACTCTGAACACTCCAGTCTCACAGCTCTAGCAGCCTGTGCTTGAATCCCACTTGCTATCTGGAGTTTCCATGTTCTCACCAAACCTGGATAGATCTTCTGCAGGTACCCCAGTGCCCTTTATAGAGGCAAGGTGCAGGAGTGTACTCTGTGATGGAGTGGCAACCTGTGCAGGGTTGTTTCCTTGTTGGCACCCAGTGCTGTAATAGCCTGAGACAGATCATATGAATAAACATATTCGAAGAACTAAGAAAGCTACAGATGAATAAGTTACTGTGATTTGACAGCATTATACTAGAGTGCTGAAAACAGATAATTAGCTTATTTATAAACCTTTTAACACCTACACTTTTTAAATCGGCCATCACTGTCATGGAAATCCTTTCCCATAGGATGAGTTTTCAGTCTCAAGAGCAAAAACACACATATCGGGGGTAAAATACCTGACCACTGAAATCTGCAGTCTTTCGGATGCTATCAGCATTTTCAGAGGTCAAATAGTCTAATGCCCAATTACTGTATGTGTACATAGGGCCTAAACTGCAAGTACACACTGGACCCCAGACCTTCAAGTATGCTTGGTCAAACATAAAATCTGAGCAGTAGAAGCAAGCCTAAGATGAAGTGTCACCCAATTGTTCTTTTAGAACTACACAAGACATCAAGTAACTGCAGTGGCTTGACAGCACAGGCAGCAGTATAGCCACAGCATGTAACCTGTCCACATATTGCTACAAACACTCAAACACCATTTTTAGGGTACCAGTCCCACAATACATTACTGAAGAAACCCCATATAAGCTCTCAAGTTCAACAACCAATGCTCAAGCAGCCTTGAGCCACTATGTCTGTCTGTCTCTTTGCCATTACACCAGTATAAGAACACCAGCCTTTTAAAATAATGAATCTCAGCTTGTGGACAACTTGGAAGCAAACCTCACTATGCACAGGCACCCGCGAGCTGTCTTGCTCATTTCTGCATGCAAATCATTTCAAAGCTTCAGCATGTACCATCTGAAAATCAAGCCACTGAAAGCCATCCTCTAAATGTTTTACTAATCAGCCTTTCCCAGGCTGCCGATTTTGTCATTACTCTGTAATACTTGAATCCATTCCATTAGATTGCATTGTTGCACATTCTGTGAGATTTTCAAGACTTTCAGTCTTCATTGTGTTCTCTTCATGGGGCTGCATCATCATTCCAGTCGAGCCAGCAGTGTAGCACCATCAATTGTTTTTACTCAAGGCTTGGATGCTTTCTTATCCAAGGGACGCAGGAGGCACTTTTGCTGCAACACTTTATTGTACTCGCATATCACACCATGCTTATACCTTAGGGAGTAGCCTGGCGCTCGCCATGCAAAATGTATTTCCAATAGAGAATGTGTAACGTGCTGCCAAAGTACAATTCGTTTGTTACTGTGCACCACTGTAGTGTATCGTGCTTTGATTATCGTCTTTGTGGCACTGCTCCTAAGGGGTTAACACTGCACAAGCAGGAGCCGGGCAGATAAATGATCATCAGACATATCCGAGTGTAAAAAGAGATGTTCAAATGTGACGAGTCCCTTGAGTGATAACATGAGGCTGCTGATGCGGACGCGGCTGTCAGGATTAGCAGACCGAGGCTGGCGTCCTCCCTGCCCCACTAAGGAAAGGTTAGGGAGGGGATTGCTTTTGTTGTGTTTGCGTTTGCTAATGGGTCTGGGGAAATCATTAAAACATGTCTGTCTAAATGCTGATTGTTCCCAAATGATTTATTGACAAAACACAAAAATTGTTGTACGTTGTACTCTAATTATATGTATAAGACCTCCAGCTCCTCTGGGAAATTAAATAAAATTTACAGCTCAGTAGTATTTAATCCCTTTGGGAATCTTACACTTCTTATTAAGATCTTAGACTAACTAATATTTAAGAGGTCAAAATTTATACCCAAAAAAAAGCAAACTCAAGCTTTTTTCTTTTCCCCCTTCATTAATGTAAAAACCCGAGATCGGTGTGTTGTAGGGATGGCAGCCAGCACAGCGTATTGGAGTTATTTATTTGGTGTCTGAGGTGAGTGGGTGCAGTGCAGATTTACTTGTGCACATGCGCCGCAGATCTTGCTTCTTGTGGTGTTAAAGGCATGCCTGTTGAACCAGGTTTAAAGCAAACATGTTTCAGTCTGGAAATAGGCACGCAGATGGCATGAAAAGAATTATTTACACTTTGTAATCATTATGTGTGAAGCTATGTGTTTTCAAAAGGCGAGACTGATAAAATTTTGACACCTTTTAATGCATTGTGATTGCAAATAATGGGTGGAGAAAAAGATAAAAAATTCTTAAGCCCCCCCGCCCCCACCCAATCCTAAATATAAGTCAGTGTTGCAAGATAAGGACTTGTAACTAAAGCACTGGAACTAAAGGCATCCTGTTCTGCTGTATGGCCTTGAATTAGAGACTTCAGCTATGTACAATTGAATTGTATAAAAATATATTAAGTTATGAAAAACATCTCCATGGAAAAAACATATGCAGTTATGCCAGCTGCAGTGTAATACCCCAATTGTAGTGGTAATTTAGTAAACCTTGAGGGTGACCACAAACTGTTCATGGACCCCTCAGAATGACCCCATTTCTGAATTGTGGATATTCTGTCCTCTATAAAACCAGCCTGAAGTCTTGAAGATACAGGACAGACCTCAAATTCTAAATGTTCAGTAACCCTGCATTTCTATCAGTACTTTTAAAAGCTTTCACTTGAAGTGATTTGTTTACCCTAATAATAATTCTTTAAGCTAAACGTGCACTAATGCTGTAAACGTATCATTGACTGAAAACCTCTACTTTAATACTAAAAGACAGATAGATAGATAGATAGATAGATAGAACTTTATTTGTCCCCAGTGACCAGTTAATCTAAATATAAACCAACTCTGTTGCCTTAATTGGGACCCCAAAACACTATATGTAAAGTATTATGACAACTCCAATAGTGACAACTTTGTTTAAATAAACCCTTAATGTACTTTAATTCTGTAATGCTAAAACAGATCTAGTAGTTGGGCCTTTATCACACTTGTCACTTCTCCTCTGTGCAGGCTGAGGGGCTTCCCTCTGGCTATGGTGCCAAAAATTGGTCCCTTATCTTTCATGTGCTAGGAGTGGCTAAACTAAATTCCAATACTTAATGTTTGCAGTACCATTCTTTAAGCCTAACAGTGACCTCACATCTTAAATGTGTACAGTATCTCCACAATCCTGTCAGTTATCCCTATTCCAAATATAAAGTAAAATTATAACTTGTAGTCATCTGAGTGAGGAAAGGTTAACAACCAAAATTTTGGGGTGCCAACACAGCTCTCCCTGTTTACTTTCAGTGCTCAATGAAAAAAAAAAAAAAACAAAACACTCGAAGGCATGACATAACAACAAAAAAAGGCAATCACCACGTAGTGTGATGACTTCAGATTAACTCGGCTCTGCCAATGGTTTATCAGACATCTTCAGTTAAATTGTCTCCATGATAAGTGACGTCTTCTTCAGGATGGTCGTTTTTTTGAAGCCCTGCGACTGGAATGGGTGGGATCAGCTGCCCTAAGTGGGCAGTTTCCCGAGACTGTGGAGGAAGAAAATGACAAGACTGTTAGTGGACGTGCCACCCTCTCTGTCCGAGTTGTTATCACATACCTGGGAAGAGCTTAGATGGTGATCATCAGACGGGCATGCATGACAAACTGTAATAGTGACCCCTTAAGATAAATGTGCAGTAATTCTGCAACCTTAATATAGTAGTGACTCTAAACCCTTTACAACCCTAAAACCGATCTCAAATCCCAAAGTTTGAGTGGCCATGAAACCCTAAAACTCACACCAAACTGGTAATATGCATGAAACAAAGAGCCCTTAACTTACATGTTCAACACAATCAGGAACCCCAACTCATATATAATCTAAATGTTTTTGAAATCTAACAATAGTACCCCATAGTAATCTTGCAATCCTATTCGTCACCCTAAAAAGTATACTTTATTAGTAACCCCATAAGTTTTATATTTTGGGAAAAAAGAAAGCAATTGACAGTCCATGTTTCTAGCGCTTCCTGGCATATATTTCACAGCCATGGCCTCAATCAGTTTTTGTCGATCCATTTATTAAAAAGCTTACTGTAGGTGAAATAAAGAAAATAAAAAAATAAAATGACCTTAATGAGAAAAGAAAGAAAGCAGTTTGATTTGAGTTTCGTGCTGGCCTTGATTTTACACCTTTAATTGTAAGCCTTTTCTCTTCAGGTCCCCTTTGCCCATTATTTAGGAGAAAATTAATCAACTCTGGAAGGTGCAAATGAGATAGCTAACTGGTAATTTAGAGAGGAGATTATCAGCTGTAAATGGTATGGTAGCTACCTGGAGGGGGAGAAACAAGAAGAGGAGTTGGCAGGGGGGGATGTGATGTTATCGATGCTTCCTAAAGCACGTCCGCGCAAGATGCACTATACGACTGGTTGGTGTGCTTTGGTATGACATTTTGCTGGAGCCAATAAACTAAATCATCCTGAAACTGCAATAAACTTCACAAGTAGAGAATTTGCTTAAATGTAAATTGGAGGAATGCTTGTTAGTTTTGTTTTCTTGTTTTGTTCTAACATTTTCACAGTTACAAAGTAAGCTATCAACAGTTTCAGAAATGCATATACAGTACCTATACTGTAATATTATGTACTGTATATACTATAACTGTTCATAGATCTTAACACAAAATCCATTAATTTAAAATATATCTGAAGAACAAGGATGTAGGTGTCCAGGTGGTTACTTTGTGGGTGTGCATTGTAGCATAGCAAAAGCTTAGCTCACTTCAGTTGCATCCTCAAATGTTTCGATTAATGGCTTCCAAAAGTGGAAGTATGTCCACGCCATAGGCCAAACTGGGTTATACGGTGTCATCAGCCGAATCCATACTGAACCATTCCCACCTCTTAAGGCCCCTCAACTGTTCACTTAGCCCAGCTAAATTCATCTTTGAACTGATGGAGACATGCATGACTGTTCTCTGGGGCTGGAATTGAGTCACTGGCAACATTCAGGGAAGCTGTTTTTGTAAAATGGGCGACTTAGCTGAGCATCCAAATATTGGCTATTTATAAGCAGTGAATTTATTATCCTGCTGATAACGTAATATTCACTTTTTTCCTTTTTTTTCCTTGCTGCATGAGGTTTTATATATAATTTGTTTGTGTTGAGCTCTCTCCTTGCAGTGCAGAAGATCATATAAAGAAGTTTGTGATGGTCCTCTGGATACATAAGCTCAGTGGAAAGAAGAATTAGAAATTGCATGCTATTTACAGGTTCATCCATATCCTACCTACTACTTTATTTTGATTAGTCATCTGGATACTATAATGGAAAGGTACAGCCCAGATGACTTTTTATCACAGATTCCCACACAGCATTCATTTCCGCAGGTTCATTTCATTGTAGGAAGATCATGCTGATACCAAATGAAGCAGAATTTCTGTCCACTATTAATTAGTCAATACTATCACTGTAGTCTTTATGGTTGTTCACACAATGACTCTGCAGGCACATCATCAAGCTCTCGGCTGGCATACCTGTCCCCTATTAATGCATTTTAATAGTAATGGACCCTGCTAAAGAATCTGAACTATTTTGATGAATACTTGCAGAATTATAGACCCTTCTTACTTAGTCATCTGTCCTCATCCTCAAAGCAATAGTTAAGCTTTGAATCAAACATATTGGCCTCTTACCAGTGGTCCGTACAGATTATAAAAACTTAGAAATAATGTTGTGGCCACATCAACAGTCTACTAGCTCAGCTCGATATCTAATCATCTTTTGGAATCGGTTACTTACTCTAATTATTTAACTAATTTTCAGTTTTAACACTTATCACTTGTCATTCTACCTTACCAAATATTTGGAACTTTCTGATGCCGGGCATCTTAAGAGCTCTCTTATGTAGCTTTTCAGCCAATGCAGTATTAATGTTCAGTGTGTGCCCTTAAATCTGTCTTCTCCTTGTGGCCTTTTTGAGCTCTGTTTCCCTATCTATATATATAATTCACTAAGGCAAGACACCCATGGAAAGCGTGGATTCACTAAGCCGCCGACAAGTAAGACACCTATGGCACATGCAGGAAGGAGCCACGCCCACCAACTCCAAGACCATTGGATACGATGACAACTCGCAGAGCCACGCCCACCAACTCGGACGCGACGACACAGAAAAAAACGGCGTCATTTATATTCGTCTGTCGTAGAGGTCACATGCACCTCCGAGCCACGTTGACTGTTCATAGAGGCATGTTTCTTGCGGAGGTGAATCGCCATATGCAGCGTGTAAAACGGTTTGCGAGGGGTATCCCATGGGATCCTTAAAACAATCCTTTACAACTGAGGTTAAAACACAATGAAGTAAGCAGTCTTTAAAAACCGAGTTTTCGGACACCCCCCTCCCACCTCGCTACTACCGTGGTCGGGTGTCTTGGTGGATTATATATAGAAAGGCAGCCAACACCGCACAGAGCAATGAAAAGTCTACGTGAGTCACAGGTGCATCTGGACTGTGCAAAGACGACAACGACTCAAGTGACGAGTTGGAGGTGGGCACATGAGCAGGCAGTGCATACTGAACGAGAAATCAGCAGACTAGCATGATGGAGGGAGCGGAATGGACGTCCTTCTCCTCTCCTCCCGTTCCACCCTCCGCGCCTGAGCGCCGTCCACCCCCATCCCTCCGTCTGGGAGGAGAAGGCGCGCTGGCGATCCGCCAGTTTTCAGTCTCGGAAGCTTGTGTGTTGGTTCGTTCCGTGCATTGTTACAATGTTGCTTTTCTTGCTGATTTATTACATTACCGATTTTTCAAATGTTAATTTTCTCCCTGTGCTTAAAAATCATTAAAAAACTGGCCTGATTATGCGGCGTATGGTACGCCGCGGGTTGGCTAGTATTTAACTATTATAAGTGCCACTTAGACAGAAAGCAACTAGGGTCCTAACTTTTCGAGGCAATGGACTTTGCCGCTTTATCAATGGCTTGGATACCTGCCATTTTCTTTCTGTTTTGTAATGTGAATTTAAGTTTCTGTTTGCTGATGTGCCTGAAAAGTCATGTGAGGATTCATGTGAGTGTGTCCTGGATGGGATTCTAGCTCATCACAGGGCAAACTCAGTCATACACATCCAATTTGGAGTCACCACATAATATAAGATTATTTCAGTTGGTGAGTTTTAATGGGGCTTTCAGTTTCCAAATAGTTCCTTGCTTGGCTGTATATAGCCTTCCACTCTTCTGCTGTTTATCAAGCTGAATGTAAATAAAACAAAGGTCCACATAACAATGAGGAAATCAGAATGTGTAAAAGCATCAAGCCAGAACAGCTCTGATGTCATCTAAGTGGTCAGGAATGAAAACATGGTGGACTTGACTCATGTGGTCAGCCAAGAAGTATCAACACTTTGTCTGTTTGACCAACAACAAGACGTCTGGGAGGGTCTGCTTCTCGGCAAGAGCCAGAAATTAGAATTTGAGAGGGAAAAAACAGGTGGGTCCCTCTGTGTCGACTCAGTGAGGAGTGAAGAAGAGAGCAGGGGTACAGTGGAAGGGGGTAACTGAAGCACCATCATTTTTAGAAGCTACCAGAATGCGTGCCACATTGCTATGATGAATGTGAATTGTCATTTAAAAGCGGCTAACTGTGCTGTATCATATTCATTTTCCATTATTATTCTCTGTTTATTTGAGCCAGCTCCCACCTCCACAGCAACCACCCCACCCCCGATGCTAAATAATAAAGCCAAAGATATGCCCTTTGGTTGTGTGATAGCTCATTACCTACAAGCGACCTCCATCTGCACTCATAGCTGCTCTGGGAGCCATTACGATTATGATGGAAATCTCAGAAGCCATTACTAAGAGGCGGCAGAGGGCCTGCTGCAGACAGCCTAATAGGCTAATTTGTAATTGGGAGAGGAAAATGAGTTCGTTCGCTCTGGCTTTGTTTGATGGAGTAGCCAAGTGCGCATGCTAAATGTGACAAATGAACTCAGGGGCTCTTGTTTGCGCCGGGGCTTTGCACGAGGTCCGCTCTGCTTTGCCGCCCCTTTGGGACTGCAAGCACACTGGCTATCCTTGACGAGCGGCATGTCGGGCTCCTGGGACCCGCCGAGAGCCACCTAGAGAGTTGTTAAATGAGAAATTGGTGAAGAAAAGTAATGGAACTGAAGCCTAGGGAAAAGGGACTCAGTCGGCTCAGAAAGCGGTAATTAAGGGAGATCTTTACGTGCTTTCTTGGCTATTAAAATGTAAAACGAAAACATTGTGTGCAGCTTAGCCTGTTTAATGGAAGAAAATACATCATGCAGGCTGTAGCTGTGCAAAACATTAAGTGTCAGAAGCAGGACGTATAAACGGCATGTCACGGAGAGGACTGGCAAGCAATGGGGGCAGCCCAACATGCTGCTGCTGCCGCTGCTAGCCGATTAAGACATTTAGCCCAACACAGAGTACAAATATTCTTAATCATGAAGGCTGTCTAAATCTAAGATTTAATGATCATGGAATGTAATAATGCTCTTTTTAGGATATTAATTAAATGGCATATTTTAATCAGTACTGTTGACTAATGACTAATCCCAAAGTGTACAGTGTACACAACACACACACACACACACACGTATAAAATGTGCTTCTAATAGCTGTGCACATTGATTTTCTGATTGTGTTGCTGGTTAGCAATGCTATATATTAAAAAATCCATTCACTGAACCTGCTCAATCCAGTTTCATTGTTATGGAATGCTGGGGCCAATCCAAGCAATGGCAAGAGTGACACAAGAACCAGCTATGGATGGGCTGCCAGTCCACCGCAGGACACTAGGACATAGACAAACACTCACCATTGCATTGGGCCAACATAAATCCTTTGGCATGTGGGAGCAAAGGGCGGCATCCAGCAAAAAACCCACCAGACAAATGTAAGGAGCTCAGGGGTAGACTGGACAGGATTCCTGCTCGGTCTCTGTTTGTCTGATTTATTTGGTTGATATTTTTGGCTTCTTACTCCTAAAGGACACTGTCTTGTTTCCTTATAGCCATTATTTTAAATGTGGTACTTTGTGACTATGTGTAGTTTTTTATTACAGTGTTCATCTTATTATTATTTTTTAATTGCCTTATAATATTCATGTAAAATTTGTAACAGTATTCATGATGAAAGATGGAATATGTTACAATAATTTGGTTTAATTTAGTTCATGATGTGTGTGTAATTTCCCCTGGTGTTGAGATGCTATACAACTGACTGATTTAATTTCTTTTTGATAGTCATATGTAATTTCTGCTAATAATCACAATAAAAATAGTATTTAAGAATCATACTTTTGTTTTGCTGTGCCCTCGAAAAATTCCTTAGTGCTTTTTTTCTCATACTGCTTTAAGAGAGAAGCTGGAGGCGCCGCGCCTTACAGCTCATGCACGTTTATTTTTAGTCAAAGTCAGATAGTTAATAAAGGCACAGCGTATAAATATTTACTAACATGTGGCTTCCAAATGAGGAATTTGTCACTTTAGTCTCTTAGCAGATTCGTTTGACCTTATTCATGCTGCATTCCCGTGTAACAAAAGCCGTGGATCATGTTTAACGTATGTACATGGCTGAATAATTAATGAGTAATGAATAATTTATCAGTGCACCTCTTTGGCATGTAATAACTGCCATTTGTTAAACAAGGACGGCAAACAAATAAGTGCACTTAATTCCAGGCAATTTAACAGAATGAACAAATAAATAATTACCTGGGAGGTCAGCGCTCAGAAATGGCCTGACATTCCTCTGTGATTTGTCTCTCGCTCTGACAGGCCTGTCCCCATACTTTACTATTATGTGGCCCCGGCCTCAAAATACCCTCTTTCTTGGGGGTATTGTAGAGACGTGTGTTGGTCTTCTATTCTGCTAGGTTCAACTTTTCTTTGGTTTTTAATGATACAGTAGTTTACTTTAAGAGAGGTTGTCTATGATAAAATAGTGAATTTTACATACAGTCCTTCAAGACTCAAATGATTATTGAGAAGGACACAAATCATAACAAAATGTAACATTCTCTTACCTGCCTATTCCAGTTCAGGTTCAGGATGGGGTGTGGGGTGCAATGCAGAAGTCATCTTGGGACAGGGTACCTGTCTATTACAGAGCCAGCATTATGTTACTGCCAGGATTTGTTTGTTTGCTTGTGGTTGTTTTCCTTTTTGTTGTTATTTCTGTTGAATTATAGTTTTTCCTTTTGTGTTTTTGATGTATTTTTTTTTTGTTATTATTTTACGTACATACTGTTTGATTGTTAAGTTTTGTGCATATGAGCCTCAAAATCGCATTCCCTCTTTTTTGTGAGTAGAGTCCCAAGACGTAAGGCTGACATAACTGCTCAGGGACCACCCTCTGCCTTTATATGCTGGTAGAGAAGATGAGTTCCTCAGAGATTCATTAATTATATATTATAAATGCTGTCTTTTTTCATTTTCTTTTCTGCGACCATTTTTTATACTTTTTGTTAATATGAAATACAGTTTTCATTCATAAAGATTGTTATATTTCCTTGTCCTCCCAAGCCAGGGGTTTTATGTTTTCATTTTTCTTAGTAGTTTGAACTTTTAAAACCCTGAGCCCAATTTTAGACCCCTGTAGGCCTTTGAAGTTTGGCTTTTTGAATCTGAGGTTAGACTGTCTGGGGTGAGGCCTGTTTCTGAGGCTGACCAGTGAAGTCTTGCTCAGGTTTTCATTTACTGGTAATGACACCAGCCCAGCCAGTTTAAAATAATCAGATAACTTAATATGTGGACTGCAGGAAGAGAACCTGGAGAAAATCACACTGACAAGGGGGGAATATGCAAACTCCATCCAGACATTGACCAGGAGCAGCATTGGAAAGGCAGCAGTTCCCATCAGTGGTCCACAGTGCCATTCGCAATATGTAATTATTAAATAAAATTACCAATGCCACCACCTTGATCAGTATTTCTTCATATATAAAGGAATTTAAAACCATCTGGCAAGGCCTCAACTAAAGTGTAAATATCTACGCCACTAAGCTAGTTTGTAGGTTGCAGCTTTAGATAAGCTTTGATTATACTCATAATTATTCTCAATTTCTATGCAGCCTTCAATAGAGATCAGTATCTCAAAGCAGAGCAGCTGAAATAAAGTTTACAAGATCAATTTTTGACTCTGCATTAGAAACTAAAATGAAGTGCTCTATCGTATACATAGAAAAATTAAAATACTGTTGGCACAGTAAAGTACAGCTAGCTGGACATTGAAAAAGCAGGAAAAGACATTCATATGAAGCAAGGTAGTCACCTGTTTAGGTTTAATCTGTCATTTGTCATTTTGCTACTGTAAAATATCTGTCGGTCCATCGATTTATAAACTTCCATCCATCCATCCATTATCCAACCCGCTGAATCCGAACAGGGTCACGGGGGTCTGCTGGAGCCAATCCCAGCCATCACAGGGCACAAGGCAGGAACCAATCCTGGGCAGGGTGCCAACCCACCGCAGGACACACACAAACACACCCACACACCAAGCACACACTACGGCCAATTTAGAATTGCCAATCCACCTAACCTGCATGTCTTTGGACTGTGGGAGGAAACCGGAGCGCCCGGAGGAAACCCACGCAGACACGGGGAGAACATGCAAACTCCACGCAGGGAGAACCCGGGAAGCGAACCCAGGTCTCCTAACTGCGAGGCAGCAGCGCTACCACTGCGCCACCGTGCCGCCCATTTATAAACTTGTTTAATCAAATTAGGAGTCACTACCAATCATAGTAGCACCACGTCTAAGGCAAGAATTGACTCAGATTGGAGAGCCAGGCTTTCACAGGGCACACTTATGCACAGATCTGCATAGGTCCAAGTTACAGTCAACATTTAATCTAACCTGTAGCTTTTGAGATGTGTGAGGAAAATATAAGAACCTTTATGCAGACACCAAGAGAATGTGCAAAGTATGTACAAAGTCATGAGACCACAACATCATTGTGCTGCCCCACAAAAAGTCTTTCTGTCATTGCCCAGCCTGGAAAGTGCCCTTTCTAAATTCCATCCCTTTGCTGTGGTGTGGCTCCTGATTTCCTGGTACTCAATTCAGAGGCTGAATGGCAGTTTTTGAATGAAGTGTGTGAGTTGTGATAAATCAGTGTGACCTACAGTGTCAGTGTCTTGTATCTAGTATCATCAAGAAAAGACTCCAAACATGAAACAGAAACAAGTTAAGAAACTGAATGGATGAATGATAAAAAAAAAAAAATTGACTGAACCCTGGCCTGGGCCGTGTGTGAAGTTTGAGTGGTCTCTCCTTACCAGTGCCGGTTTTTTATGGGCATTCTGATTTTTCTCTCACATCCCAAAAACATCCAGTAAGGTTAATTATCAGATTTAAATTGGTCCTGTGTGAGCAAGTGTACCCTGCAATGGACTAGTTCTCTGTCATGGATTGGTTGAAACCTATCATCCAGTGCTGCTTGGAGAGGCATCAACTCCGTGTGAGTCTGAAAAAAGTGAATTAGAAAAGGAAAGAGTCCTTGTAAAAACCTTAAAATTTCTCAGTCATCAATCAAAAATCCTAAATTCTTAGGTGGGTGTCAGAAAGTACATTCTTGAAGTACGCTTGTGCATTTTCTGAGCACATTTGGCCCAATACATTATCATGGGAGACTGGAGACATATTGGGCTTAAGGCAGGAGGCAACTCATTCACAGGGCCCACTAGCACTGGGTTCATTTAGTGCCAGCAGTTGTGTATTTAGGATTTAGGAAGGAACTAAAATTAACTAGAGAGAATATGCAAACTTTACATAGATGATGAGTAGACCTGGGTTTGAACCCACTTTCATGGAGTTAGTGATGCTAATTACTGTGCCACCTTGTAAGAAATTACCTTATACAAAATAGGAATGGACAAAACAAGCAATGTCAAAGTATTAGTTATGATTATGTATGTATAGACTGTTTGGTGCTTACATAATGATGCTATAACATTTTTGTGATTCTTGTATAAATGAATTTCTCCACAGAAATAAGTTCTGCTGAACTGGCAATAATCCATTAAATGAGAGACTTGCACATCAGAATTCCTATTTATAGGCAACTACACCTTTCGGAAAAAACACCATGTTAAATCACCAAGCAAAGGCGAGAAAATGATGCTAATAAGGTAGCTTTAGCACAAGTGATTTATTGATTCATTTGTCTGGTTATTTAGGGAGATCAGCTGCATTATTCATAGGGCACTGATCTGTGCTCATTGGCGGTGAGGGCATTATCTGGTTAACCCCAGCAAAGGTCGGCCACATTATTTTAATGGGGGATTGAAAGGGAACTTTTAGTTCTCTGTGGAAATTTAATTTATTGGCGAAATGTGGTCATACATAAGGAACAGGTGAAATGCTCGCATTATTATTCAATTACATCGCTAACAGTAAACAAGCCGGGATGCTTCAATGCTCAGAAGAGTGGGATAATTTGCAGCCAAATGCTAAATGATTTGGTCTCTTCATATTATGTATGCTAACCAACAAATGTAATTCACTGGATAATTGTATCCTTGCATTTAGAGAGACAGAGAGAGACAATAGGAGCCATTTCTTAAGAGCAGAAAATGAATGGCTCTCACTTGAACAAGTCAGTGCCTTCTTGCCGTTTAAACGCCCCCCCACTCCCCCACCCCCAACTCTGTCCTTTGAGTATTTAAATAGTATTAATCAGGATTGTCAGCATCTTTTTTCTTTTATTTTTACCTACTATTAACACTAAACAGCCCAACAGGGGGCTAGCTCTCTGCAGGTGAAGGGGGAGGATTGTCAGTACCGTATGGTTGTGCTCATGAGCAAGAGACTGAGTGATTGTGAAATTGACCAACATGTGGGTGTATTTGTGGTAGTTTTAGGGGCTGTGGGAGGTAAACTGGAGTAATTCACCCATGCAGACACGGTGAGAATGTATAAAGTCCAACTGGACAACAACTGGCATGGGAAAATGAACCCAGGACTTTATAAGACCGCATACATATGCTTTTGATTGTGTTTCTGGTGAAAGACACCATATAGTGCAAATTTATTTTAGAGTGTCTATGTACATTTTCAGACAGTGCTGAGAGTGAACATTTTTATTTATTGAGATGTTTATTTTATTATTGTGGCCACCAATGACGTGTATTTTTTATTTTGTTCCTATTTGTATTTTTGTTTTTTTACTTTGTTTAATGTGGTTTATAGTAGCTATGTCTAATGTTACTGTCCTTTCTGACCCATATTGAAAATTCAGAAGCCCTCATGAGAGTCACCATAGTAAAACATTCTCTGCTTAATCCAATCCAGGTGGCCAGAGCCTATGACAAAAGCATTGAAGATTGGGGCTTACACTGGACCAACACGTATTAGGCACCCACATAGGAGTCATTATAGTGTGTCACAGGTGGCTGGGGGTGGAGCACAGCCGGGAAGCCCGAGGGGACCGGAGGAGGGCTGGTGCCTCCTCCCGACCACGAGGGGGCGACCGCCATGGTTTTGTTGGTGGCCTCGGGTAGGGGGCTTGGAAGCCCAACCTTGTAAGTGCCACAAAGTAACCTAACATATAGACGTCTTTGGAAATGTGAGAGAAAAACTCACACAGATATAAGGAGAACATACAAACTTTGTCCAGGCAAGAGTTGGATTTTGAGGAATCTGTGCTAACCACTGAAACATCATGTCACTCCATAGACAGCCCATAATTATGATTAGATAAGAGCTGAGTGAATGTCATGCTTAAATTACTGTACGTTGACTGCAGACCATCTAGTTGCATTGTGGCCTAGTGCCTGAGACATTGGACCAAGGCTGCCAGCTCAGTTCCCTCATAGAATGTGCTCTATGGCCATGAGGAGAGTCATTTAACTTGCCTGAATTTGTGCAGACAGTAGGTCTTTGACTTTGAACATTGCTTTTGAATGCCAATCGCAAATAGTGCTATTGAAAGAATTGGCTGTTATACTTACTTTGGGCCTTCTGCAGGATGACAGTGATTAAGAAGGAGCTAAAAAGCTTCCAGTTTACCAGGCAGTGTCCATAGCCATTTTCAGTCACATGCATTAGCTCTGGATGGTTCAAATAGCAGGAACAAACACAGGGTAGCTGGGCTCATACTGCATGATAGGGTGAGGAGCTCAACAATTCAGGAGAACCTCAGAGTAGAACTGAGAGGAGCCAGTTTGGTGCATGCACCCCAAGGTAGGTGTATCAGGCCTGGGCCTAGCAGCAGTAAATCCAGAGGCCAACCAAGGATAAATTGAAGGACTGTGAGTGGGTGTGAATTAATACCAAGTGGATGGAGGAGTCTACCAGTGTGATCATTACCAGGAGATGAAATGAAAACATAATTTCAGGATTATTCCGGCAGTAGCTTGCTTTCCGTGATCATAAAATGTGTTCTGTATTTATGAGTGGGTCTATGTGCGTTAGTGAAAAGGAAAGTAAGAGATTACAAATATTGTGATTCTAATAGTGGTGGAGGCTGTTTGCTCCAAGGCCGACCTTAATGAGGGGGCCCACAGTGGTGACATAAAGTATATTAAAAAATAAAATCTATTTAACAATATTTTGGCACATCCTCATCTAAAGACTAAAATGTAAATTGTATATATTACAAAATGTGATTTGGGAGTTTTAAAAAAAAATCTAAATGGAATGGCCCATACTGTACTTGCATGCAAATTTCACTTAAGTTATACTGCAGGAAATCACTCAACATGGATTTTACTATATAATACAAACAATTGTACTGTATAATCAATTAAGTACATTAACTTGTATAATATGTATTATGTACAGAACTAAATTTAGAGCAAAATGAACAATAAATTGAATCAAGTAAACTACTTAAATAATATTTAATTTAAAACCAAACACATTAAGGTAAACAAGCTGCACAGATAAACAGATTGGATTGGAGTGGCTTATTGCTTTTGTATGTATCAACCTTTTTTTGTGTTTGTGTGTGTTCATTTCTTTTTGTCCATCATTCAGCATTTGTTCTGCTAGGGCAAACATTCTTTCAGCTATCTTCACTTATAAATTTCATTGAGTGTGTGAATGTGTGTATGCATGCTTGTGTGCGCCTCCATGTGTGCCTACATGTCCTGTACATGTTAGTGTTGCATGGGTACTAAAATTATGATATTGGTTTTGATATCAGCTTTTGAACCACAGTACAGGTACCAAACCCACATAGTAGCCTTTGTGCACTAGAAAAGAGGAAATGGAGAGGAAGTTGTGTTGAAGAAGGTTGAAGATAAATAGGAAGAAGAATATATGAGGTTTAATGAAGATTATGTATCAGTCCAGTGCCGCCAAGATTCACACTGTCAAGAAGACAATGATTTATTTATTTTTATGTAGGAGATTCCAGGGACGCTCCCAGCCTTAGACTGATCTGCACACACTCACAAACGGAGACAAAATAATGCACACTGGAATCAAGCAACAATTAAAGAATATAATAAAATTAAATTGAATAAATTAAAACAATACCACCCCTGTACCCCTATGGCGATATTACATTAAACACACAAACACAAACAACCTCCCACAGCAAAGTCCATGGAGAACAGCACTGGATGTAATGAAATGATGACGATAGTAAGTCCAGAGATCTGTATGTTGAAAGGGAATGAAAAAACAGTCTACCCGTTGAACCTGAAAAAGGTGAAGATGGGTGGACGGATCAGGAGCGGTCCTTTTCTTGCTGGAAGGCCATGACCCCATTATCAGTCCTCAGCACACAGGTAGACAGAAGACAATCCAGACCCCAACAACGAAACAATCCAGGACACAACGACTAAGTACGGTTAATCAACGGTAGACAACCAGACAGGTACATGGAACACAGAATACAAAAAAAAATAAAAAAAACACTTTTTTTATCTTTGGCCACCTGCCCTCCGTTTAAGAGCCACTCTGACCACCTTTGACCCCAACAGCCCCTGTACCCCAGACAGAAGACCAATCAGAGCCTCTGCAGGGACAGCTGGGAGATACGGTTTTAATTTATAGTAGCACTGCTACAATTAAGATTCAGAAGTTAGCCTGCAGGGAGAGCTATTGAAAAGAGTGGATACATTTAAATATCTAGGATCAGCGGTAGCCAGAAATTGAAAACAAGTTGCAGTGATAACCCGTAGAGTGCTGTGTGGATGGAACAATTTGAAGAAGGCATCAGGAGTATTGTGTGACTGAAAAATTCAAGCCAAGGTTAAAGTGAAGGTTTTTAAAAACAAAGGTAAGACCAGCCATAATTTATGGAGCTGGGACATGGACAGTAAAGGGAGCGCAAGAGAAGAAGTTACACGTGGCAGAAATAAGAATGTTGAGATGGATGTGTGGAGTTATGACAAAGGACAAAATAAGAAATGAGACAGTCAAATTTAGAACTAAAGTGGGAGAGATATCTAAGAAAGTACAGAAAAGTAGGCTGAAGTGGTATGGATATGTGATGAGGAGAGACAATGAATATGTGGACAAAAGAGTGATGGGAATGAAGGTACAGGAGAACAGAAAGCGTGGGAGGTCAAAGCAGGGGTGGATGGATAAAGGAAATGAAGATCTGAAAGAAAAGGGTTTGACTGAGGAGGAGGTGCAGGACTGAGCTGTATGAAGAAGGTTGATCAAGCACATTGACCCCACAAAGAAGTGGGAAAAGATGAAGTAAAAGAACTTTTGAGGACTGAATACTTTGTCAAGGTACTATAACACAGAAAAATATGAAAGGATGGAGGACAGCTCAAGTAATAAGGATGAAAACTAAACAAGAGTCATTGAAAACAGTGTGACACCACCAGATGGAAACTATAATAATTAGAGACATGAACATGCAGTATTTGATAAAAAGGACAGTGTCAGTGGCCCATCGCGACTTACCAGTGCAAACAATGCTAGCATAGAGCTTTGTTCAGGCTTCACACTCAGGATAGCTACCTTGCCAATCTGCACCGGATCCAAATTAGATGGTCACCCTGATGTTGTAAGAGTTCTTATCAGGTATCACCCATGTCCACCAAGCTTAAAATATCTTTTTTGATTTCTCTTACAATACCATCAAGAGACACTTCAGTTCAATGTGATTCAAGTGCACAACCCCTAATACATCTTGCACTGTAGACCAACAATGGCTAATATATTCTCCCAAGATAAATGTACTACATTGTTTCTGTTGCTGGCTATTTGCCAAGGAAACTAATGAAAAATATGTCCGGGCAGATTCAAGCATTGGCATTTCTAATTTTAAGAGGATTATAGATAAAAAGTGAATAATATAAAAATTCAAAATTTCACAAAAATGCCATTAAGGATTTCTAATGAGTATATTTCACATAAGTAAGGACAGCAATAGTTATTGCTGGGCTCAGAAGGAACAGATAGTCAGAATCCAAAAAAATAATAAAGTGGTTCATTGACGATTCTCTCCTATTTGCACATCTGAGTCTTGCACTTAAAGGATGCAAGCTTGTGTCCAGCAGACGTTAATGAAGGCAACATTCTGGAGTTATTAAATTACATTAAATGACAGTCCATGAGCAGCAACTTTTAAGGCCAAAGCTGAACATTTTCTACCTGTTTCACCAAATCCTAACTTTACCAAAAAATACATAACATCCTGTACTATCCTCAGACCCACTTAATCCAATTCAGGGTCAGGAGGGCCTTTCTGGCAACACTAGATGCAGTGCAGGAACCCATCCTAGAAAGAAGGCCACTTCCTGGAGAACAATTCACAAGGGTATGGGAAAGCAGCTTCCGGACATGACCAAACGCAGTATTTAAAGCCATAAAGTTAGACTCATGAGGCAATGGTGCTGACTGTCATTTCACCCACAAAGAAATAAAATGAAAATAATTAATACATTTAGTTAGATATACCATATATATTTTCATTTTATATAAAGTATGTAGCAAGAATATTTCAAGAAACTAAATTTGCATTTAATAAATAATTCTAAACATTAAACTAATGACTGTCATTGTCAGTAGAACAAAAGGCATTTAAAAAATCTATTACACCTTACAATATAATATGCTTAATAAGCCATGTGACTGGAAAACAATTTAATGCAGACATCTATAAATTAGAGTCCAAGGTAAAAAATAAAAAAATTAAGACATCAAGATGAGAGACTCCTGTAGTATGTGGGCTTTGTCTCACTTTCATAACTCACAGGTCTTTTTATCATACCCTCCATGTACGGTAGATAATTAGTAATACGTATTATTTGGATGATACCCATACACTGTCTTAATTCCAAAAAAACACTCTGTGACAAAATCGTAGTTGCACCTAGAAGAAGTGATTCATAAAAAACGCCATGCAGAACAGGTGACACATAAAAAAGGAATGAGTCCACAGCCAGAACAAATGAATGACTAGTATTGGGTGAAACCCCTGAGGGGCCAATATAAACAGGCAAGCATTTTAAAATGGGTTGGAACAACTGCATAATGGTGTTCTGCGGCCAAGTGCTGGGTTTCTGCTCCTTAAGGAAGGCAATGGTGTAGAGAAGGTATGAAGTGAACAATTGTTGCCTTTCCAGAATTCCCAACCTACACTCTTATCAGTGTAAGGTCACATAGAGATTTCTGGGAGATGACTATTATAAATCTACATGCATTATGCTATGGAAATTGGCAGCATGACCTCAAAGGCCATATGTTGCCTGACATCTCCTTCATGTATTGTCACACCATATAATTGTTCCTAGCAGGCAACAGAGATGGCCAGCTTTCAAATGATCTTGAGATTACTGGAATTTAACACCACTGATGGTATGATAGACTGAAGTTTGAAACCTAATAAAATGATGCATTGGAAGTTAAAGCCCTGTTGGCACAATTTATTACAATTTAAGACCGTGCTTGTCTGTTTTCTACACTTTGGCAGTCTTGTACTATTGTGAAAGTCTGAACTGAGTCACTGATGCTATGGACTAATGTTTGACACCATGAAGTACTGCTGAACTAGAGTTTGAGAACCTGATATCATTATGGATGACTGAGTATGAAGCAGTAATAATCTTATGGAGTGGAATGTGAGACCTCAAGTGAAGAAGAACTGCTGGATTGATATAATTAGTTATAAGCATTGTAGGTTAATAGCTTTAATGATCACTCGGTTAATTAGTTATCAGCTTTGTTCGGCAATGCTGGTAATTAATTAAAACAATTAACATGACACCAAATTAATGTATGTTGAGTAAGGGATGTCTGTTTCACTTTCCATCCAGACGCTAGAAATACGATGAGTGAACATCTACCTTAAACCCTTTAACTTTTCCTTATTTTGATCACGTGCATGCATGCTCAACAAGTGGTTTGGCTATATGCTTTTTTCAAGCTCAGGATGTCCAGAATTAAACAAGATCAACAAGAACATGGTACACATTAAGGGTAAACTTTTCTTCACTCTTCTTGAACAGCTTGTTCTCATCAGCTTGTTCTAATCGACTCTAATGTATGCTCTTCAGATATAAGCACCCTATCAGAAGTACTGCAGGCTTAACAAGGTCTTCGCGTAAAAACCTTCCATGAATCTTCACAGTAAACACTTACCGGGCATAAATATTAAGTAATGGGCAGTAAGTGCTTTGGATTTGAAGACATCAAATAGGCTTGTTCACTAGCAGTAAGCGAGTCTCTTGTACCAAGATCAGCTGATGGAACACAAAGAGAATAAAAAATAACTTTCAGTTGTCCGTTGTTAAAATGCACTTGAAGTCTATAAAAAATAGAACTTTTAACTTTTAAAGGCAGTGCTTGTGTACTCTATAGTACAAATATATTTTCGATAGGTGTTGAGGAGAGGTTGGTTAGCATACATAACCTACCTGATAGTGTAAACACCAATATCAGCTGACAGAAAACAAGAATTAAGTTTCTGTTATTTATTGCTAAAATACAAGAAATCTGTAGCAAAATACAAATATTACATTTTAAAAGCATTTTCTTATGTAAAATGGCTCTACATGTTACATATTTTCTATAGGGTTTGGGAGTTGCATTTATATTCGTTGGGTTATTAGGCTAACTTTACTGAACTTATGAAAAAAGTGGATTTGCGAACGCGCTCTTGGAATGGAACTTGTTTGTATATAGGGGACTTATAGTTAGATAGATAGATACTTTATTAATCCCAATGGAAAATTCACATAATCCAGCAGCAGTATACTAATACAAAAAAAAAAACTTTTAAATTAAAGAGTAATAAAAATGCATCTAAAAACAGACAATAACTTTGAATAATGTTAGCGTTTACCCCCCATTATTATTATTATTATTATTATTATTATTATTATTATTATTATTGCATGTATACATTGTAACAAGCAGAAACACGAGGCATGGCAAGGTTTGGGGCAGCCACCCATTTAATGTGGTTTCCTGGCTGCAAAAGCAAATGGTTCATGTGAGTCAAGTTTACACAACAGAGTCCAAAACAGAACTGCCTCCCAGAGAAAAGGCGGGAGGTTTTATAGGACGTTGGGCGGAAGTGACG
The DNA here is from genome assembly GCA_026402145.1 of Polypterus bichir lapradei. Classification (NCBI taxonomy): domain Eukaryota; kingdom Metazoa; phylum Chordata; class Cladistia; order Polypteriformes; family Polypteridae; genus Polypterus; species Polypterus bichir. The sequence continues at coordinate 75,247,346 of JANRMT010062814.1, forward strand.
TCGTCCTCGGGCCCGGGACCGGAAGTGATGTCGTCCTCAGGGCCGGGACCGGAAGTGATGTGTCCCGATTCGAGGTGGTGGCACCTGGTAGGATTTCCTGGGAAAGACCTGTAGGGAACTTAGAAAGAGCGTCAGCTTACCCTGCCCCCCCCCCGGGCAGATGTATAATTAGTCTTCTCTAAGCCCTTCAGCTGCCTCCTATGCACACGTGTGTGACAACATATATAAAGGAAGAGAGAGGGAGAGATAGACAAAGAGTAATAACAGAGTTGAACTTTTTCTCTGCTATGCAAAAAGGCACATAACTTATGAATTTTGATCTTTCAATTCACTGAGCTGGAATCTGAGACTTTGTGGTGGACAAATTGGATTTTGAAAGACAAAATCACAGTGGTTCACTAAAGCTGAGACACTAATGTTCTAATAGAGTTAGAAGTGTCCCACTACAGTTTCAGTTTCAAAGGAATGGAGTTTAAGAACATACCATCATGACAGACTCCAATGTATGAACCAAATGTAGTTATGGAAGAGTGGTGCTGACTCAGTTAAGACCTGGATTTCTTGATGGACTACAGGTTAAGTTTGAAAATCTGTTATCACTATGGATGATAAGATCTCAAACATAAATATTCTCATGAACTAGTATCACAGACCGTGCTCCCATGATTGATGCTGAAGTAATGATAGGATAGTGTTTGAAAAGACAGTTTCATAACAGATAAGTGGAGTTGACATACCAATCCTCTGATGGAAATGGACATCATTGATTCAAGTTATCTTTCAAAATCTGATAAAATAATGGCCTGTATTTAAGAATCTATTCCTATGATGTGAGAAAATGTAGCATGGTGATGGTATAATGAATAGATTTGTAACATCAGTAGTTTTGTGAATTGAAATTTGAGAGCCTGGTGCTATGATGAATTGAAACTTGATCCCCCTCCCCCCAATGTGACTAGTGACTGGAGTTTGAGACGTAGGTTTTACTTTGGAATTGAGACAGTGATGTTCTGATAGACTGAAGTAATCATTAGCTGTTGAGCCTGCATAATGCAGTTTAGGGTGGTAATTGGACTGAAATATGACTTTATAAATGCTGTACATTGGAGTGTGAAAACCTGATGCCATAATAAGCTGAAGTGCTTTCATGGTGGTATAACATCCTGGATGTAGAGATCCATATAAAGTTGTAAATTCAGCACAAAATGTTAAAAAATGTTCTCTCCCTCTCCATCCTTAAGGGAAATTTCCTTTGCTTAAGTTGGAAAGCCATTCTCTTGGGAGTGTGCCATCCCAGCGACAGCAGTGCAGAGCCTGAACTGAGCATTTGGATTCCCTTTTGACAGGGAAAGCTTATCATTCCCACACGCGCTCACTACAAAATGATTACTGTTGACAAGTCAAATTACTGATAAAAGCAAACATATTAAAGAAAAAGAATAACTCCAATTAAATGCGCTGCTCGCATCTCCCAGCGCTACTCTTTTTAGCATGTGGCATTGACAGCAGAAGTACTGATTTGACTGCACTGTATCCAAGGTTTTGTGTTTGCACTTAGGGTGGGGTTGCAAATACATTTGATGTTGTCTTCCCCACAAGCCTAATTCTTTTCCAGTGACTCTCACACTGTAACATTTAGTAATGTTAGATTGCAGAGTATCTTTTTCATTTTCATGATAATTATGCCTATACTGTACAACTGTACAATGTCATGTTGCCACTTTTTTATAGTGTATGTGCCTGAAATTTTTGTCTTCCCTCCTTCCATAAATTTCAGCTGACTCACTAGCACTGGGGCTGCCTGAATTAAACAGGTGTGACCACTTGGGTACCTGAAAAGTAGTCCACGTGATCAACAATACTCTAATAGAGTACATTTTACAGCATTAAATACAGTAAATTTGTGAAGCAGCTGATATAGAAACCGCGACCTCTTGATTGGAAGGCAGCAGTTCTTAGCATTGTACCACACAAGCTGTCGTATCAACCGCCTACCGTAACCTGCTTTCTTTTTTCTTCGGTTAAATTCTTGAATAAAAGTGCACTTGTTTTGTTATACTTGTACCTGTTATGAAAGTGTTTATTTCATATTTGTATTTCAGGCTTCACACATTATACATTTCATGTCTACATTTTTTCAATTATTACTAAAACATGAAAAACGTTTCTGTGTTAACTACGTTTTACATAGATTGTCCTTGACACGGAACACACATGAAATGTATGTATTCCAAATGACAATGTACTATTTTACCCTATAAAGCTCCAGCACTTCCCTTAAAGATAAACACTGAGTACTGAGAAACTTCTTTGTGAAATGAACTGCAGTGGTGGGCTGGAGGATGGGATACCAGGCTGCTTGCTGCTTATTGACACATTTACAGGACAAAAGACACTGACGGAGAGGTGAGAATGGATTTAAGGTGGGCTGGATTTACGAGCTTTCTCGTAGGCTCTGGTAATTCTAGTGTTAAATACAAGAGCTTTATGGGAAATGTTTTATAGGTCTTCATACTTTTACAATTGGAGAGGACCCTGAACCCATATCCTTGTATTTTCTAGTGAAACTCCTGGACTAGTAGACAAACCACAGGGGGCACTAGGGTGACCAGCATTCATGTACAGCTTTTCCCAGTGCATACTTAAGATGAATCTACCAGAAAATGAAAGAATACCTGGGTTTCTCCCCAGAATGCCTTGAATGTCCGGCTCTTCACAACAGTGGGAATAAACAGTAGCTGAAAGATTCACCCCAAGCATAGTTCGCATGAAGCCAATCCTATTTCCTCCCTAAAAGTCTGAGGAAGATTCCACACTGAGTATTGCTTGGAAGTCCATTTAGACTCTTGACTCCTATCTGTATGCAATTGGCCCTTAGCATCTTAATGAGTCTCAGCTGTACATTTTCAATATTCATTCATATAACCTACATGAACAGAGTTTGACATTTAGGCTGGGGAGAGGGGGAGGGGGCAAAAATGAACCATAAGACATAACTGCATTTTTTGGAGTCCCAACTGTACAGTTGCATATTTACACCACGTCGCACGTCAGATATCATAGATTTAACAAAATACAATGCAAATTAAATCTCTTATAATAACATGTATAAAACTTTGAAATTCTGAAAAAGTACACAAGTTCTATTAATGATATCAAAATGACAGCAACCTTTTCTTCTATCTGCTTATTGTGCTAAAATTAAAAAAATGTTCTTAATTTTAAACACATTAGAAAAAGTATGCAAGGCGTAATATTCAGGTGTTCTGTGATTGGGTTAACTGTTTTAAAATAAATGCAGGTTAGGTGAATTGGCAAAGTTAAATTGACCCCTGATATGTGTGTGTTCATTCTACAATGGGCTGGTGTCCTGTCCAAGGACAGTTCCTGCCTTGTGCCCAATGCTTAATGGTTTAGGCTTCATATTCTTTTTGTCCCTGATGTGGATATTTTGGTTATGAGTGAACTGATGGAAAGTTGGACCATTTTTATTTTTTTATTTACTTCATCAAAGAAACAGTTTTGTTTATTTAGCATTTTGTCACAGTGATGTGTGTGACATGTGGTTTAGGTTTGCTCTGACCACCGCATCACTGTTTGTACAGGCGGTACATTCGAGCATTGGACGCAGGCATGTGGACACACAGACATGGTACTTGACTTTGTGTTTATTTAAATAATTGCATGGTGATCTGTTTGCCGACTTAAGTGGCTATCTCACATGTAAAAGAGGAAAATACAGAATACAAAAAATACAAGTTGAAGTGACCTCTCTCAGTCTATATTTGAAACAATAAACTAATCCGTAATTTATTTATCTGTTCACTTAGATATGATTTGTGTTCCTTATTAACTTATTTACCTTATCTGTGGCTTTAAAAATACAAAAAATAGAAATGTCTGAGAAAAGAAACAACCCTTAATTGAAGTATTATTTTAGTAACATAGTGCATCTGTTGAGGGGGCCTTTAAACTCTGCCCATGCTGCTTACAATACACCAAACACACATATGCATGTATTGGCAGACCCTATGTGGAATATGTCCAGAGGAGTATTCTGTGCAGCGCTCAGTATGCCACTAAAACTCTACTGGTATTCTTCATTTTGCTGAGGAACAAACAATGAAATATTCAGTAGTTTAGTATGAGGAGACTACAAAGTCCAGGAAAGTGTGGCAAGCTCCCATCAGCCAAGCTGGCCAGCAACAATACACATGTACACAAAGGAGCAACTTGACTACCTCATGTAACACCCATGGCTGTACTTTTTTGGATACCTGCAACAAAAGCCAGTGCAGGCCTCAGGTGAAGGAACACAACATGTCGGTGACACCTCCGCGACATGCGCACCATCCTGCAGCACTGCGCATCTTAAGTTGGCATGGGCGCCCACTTTATTTTATTTTAATTTACTATTTACATTTCCAGCAGGAAGCCACCAGAAGTTTAAATTAAACCACAAATGAAAAGATTAAGCCCTCTGATATGATTTTAAAGAAGCAGCACATTCACAAATTGATTTTTAATCACATGCTGAATTTATGTAGAATTTGTTTCTTCATTGATAGGTAGACACCTACCCCAGCCCACCGCACACATTCTCCAAACCACCAACTTTGATAATGTGAGGATTGGGCACACCCAATGAGGGTCATCTTGTCTTCCTTGCAGGCCCTCATCTTTCTAGGTATTTATTTCTGTAGTTGACAGGTACAATCAAAAACAAGTCCCCTCAAATATACTACCCACCTGTCTTTTAGGCACTTGCTACTGGCTCATTTTATTTTTAATAATCAATCGACTGGGTACAAGGCAGGAGCCTGTTATATACAAATGCACCAATGTGTAACAGGACACACTCATTAGAGTCTGGTGATTTCTTTAATTTGTAATAATTATTCAGACATTTTCTTTATCCAGTGAATTCCATACACAAGGAATTCAGCATTAACATTTATTTTGTCCTAGAAGGTCTCTGTAAAGACTTGAATTTTTATTTACTCATACATTGCGTCACCATTGAGCTTTGTTCTGGGTGCCAACATTTTATGAACTTTCTTGTTGATTGTTGCCATGGTAACCTTTTCGAAAAGGACTCAGGATGCGTGCATGTAACATCTTTGGAGTGACAATATAAAGGTCAGCTCATGCATCCCATAATTATATAAGATTTGGATAATCTTTGTGTGTATAACACTAGAGGTTCTAGTTAGGATTCATTTGGTTTCTCGACATTTATTTTTGGTTTTTAGACTCGACTTTTGGTTTGTGTTTAATCTTCAATGACAGTGCTACTAGACTTATCAACTTTGGCCCCATATATAACTATGCTTATCTTCAGTTCCTCCATTATTCTATTCATTTTCTCCCACGTAACCGGTCCAGGTTGTGGGGTGCACCAATCTAAGCGAAGATGCCCAGATGTCCCTTTCCCCTCCACCTCCACCGGAGGATACCAAGGCATTCCCAGGCCAGCCAGAAGATGCAGTCGCTTAAGCATGTCCTAGGTCTTCCCTAAGGTTTTCTATGGTTGGAGACGCACAAAACACCCCTGCAGAGTGGCATCCAGGAGGAATCCTGATCAAATCCCTGAACCACATCCACTGATTCCTTTCCATGTGAAAGAGTAGTGGCTGTACTTTGAGCTCCTCCTGCATGTTTGCACTTCTCACCCTGTTTTTAAAGGCTGAGCCCAGATTCCCTGCTAAGGAAGCCAGTTTCTGCTGCCTGTGTCTGCGATCAAGTTTTTTCAATCACTACCCAAAGATTGTAGCCATAGGGGAGGGAACAAACATAGGTTGACTGGTCAATTGTGAACTTTGCCTATCAGTTCAGCTCTGTCTTCACTATGACTGATGGGTACAACATCTGCTTAACTGCTGACGTCACTCCAATTTGTTCATCGATCTCTTGTTTTCTTCTTCCATCACTCTTGAACAAGACCCCGAGATTCTCAAAGTCCTCCACTTGAGGTAGCACCTTCTCCCCTCCCCGTAGATGGCACATCACCCTTTTCTGCCTGAGAACCATGACCTCAGTAGTCGAGGTGCTGGTCCTCATCCTGAACACTTCACCCTCGGCAAACCACCCCAGCGTGCACTTCCAGTTCCTGGTCTTTTCTCTCAAAATAAATTGCTGTTCCCCTCTCTAAGACAATACAACACTCACCCATGCTCAATCATACTGGACAAATATAGAATGGCCAGTTTCTGTAAAAGGTACATCTTTGGGTTGCTAAAGATAAAGCAGACTATGTGGAAATGGAATGAACCTACATATTTTATACTGTCTGAGGTTCAAACCCAGTGTGAAATACTGGAGACAACACAAAACAAAGATTTGGGGATTTGCCCCGTATATTATTGTTGAGTAATCAATAGCATCTGATACCTGTCTTTCTGTAAAATAGTAAAGACAAATGAATATGCCTAACAGGTTGGCTTTATAGAAAATGTCAGGAAATGAAAAGATGGCATCGGTATGGTCAGGAAGTGATGTCATCAGGACGGGATGGAAAGTGAGGTCATCTGCAAAGGAAAGGAAGTGACGAATTTTGGCTTAGTCTTCTGTGGTTCTGAAAGAGGCAAGAGAAAAGGCTTTAATACTCATTACCAACCCTTTTCCTGGTGTCTTTTATGCTCCATGTTGGACCCTTTGGTTGTCCCCTAAGCAGGCGTGTGTGACACCAGTTACTTGTAATACTTCCAAAAACAAAGCTGTCTTTGTGGGGCTCTCTTTGGAAAACTAATAGAAAATCCAAATGCTTTCACATACTAACCCAAAAACATTTGGTTGAATTTCTCTTCATATGTTGGTATCCAATCTAGGGCTGGTTCTTTCCTTGAAGAAAATAACAAGGTATGCTCCTTTCCTCAATGACTGTGAACTGGTAACTGATAGTAAATGAATAGGCTTCCCATTTGCTCTTCTTTTTTTCATAAATTAACAATGAATAGAATAGAAGTGTAACTTTGGACATAAATAGCACTTGATAACTCTATATTAGGATAAGGTGGTAATTAATGGATGCATCTTATCAGTCTGAAGGGTTGGCTTTCTTCTTAGTACATCACACCCTCATAACAGAGTAAGTATTTTGATGGATGAGCATTCTCAGTGTGATGATGTAGCATTTCCCTCAGGGATGATTCCTGCCTAATGTTCGGTGCTGCCTGGGTGGACTCTAGTACTCCACTTCACTATAAATACACAAATAACACAAGAGTGTTAATAGATAATAGATAAACATGATTGGATGGAGTCCCATCCAGGGCTGGTCTCAGTCTTGTGCCCCATAATGTTGGGATGGATCTGGATCAGTGTAAGCCTGAAATGGAAGCATAAATTGAAGCATAGATTGATTGTAAGCTTGAAATAGAAACATACATTTCACATCCTTCATTGATCACTTTTCAATAAAAGATAAACACAGAAATCTTAACAAATGACAATGTTTTTCAGCCTCATTGTGAGCGTGGCTTTTTAAGTGGGACATTGCTCTGTAGTGCCTCATCCCAGGGTGAATTTGAGCACTACACCCACACTGAGTGCACACCACACAATTCAGCGCAGTCCTAAATTTGTTTAGCTCTTTGAACAATATGGGTGAATTTTGTTTTGGTATGGAACAGCCTCATTTTTCACTGGCAGCGACACAAAACTGCAAGGGCTCACACAAAACGCACCCACTCTTGCCTTGTCATTCTCTGACTGTTGTCGCGTTTCAAGGAAAGAAAAGAAGATTATTTATAGTTTTGGGTTTCAGATATCTGCCAGTGGAAATGGAAAAACAACAGCAACAAAAAAAAAAAAAAGAAACGACATGAGCAAGAACAAAAAAGCCAGAAGTTTCTAGTGTTGTTTAGGGAAATCTTCAAAAAGATGAGCCTGTCTTCATCCAGTCAGCATGCGCTTGCACATCAGGATCGGTTCCATCTAAAAAGACATTGAGCCGCAGAAACAAATGAGATGCCAACATCCTGGCCTCGCTTCAACTCGTTTGGATGGCATTTTGAGTTTTTAAGCACATTTTGATTCTCTTTCATTTATTTTAACTGATCTGCTGGGATTAAGAGCTTGGTGGGGAACACCTAGAACTTTGCCAAAATGTGTGAATAATTAGACTAGCGGGGGGGATGTGCCAGAAAATGAAGAGCCTTCACAATCCGTATTAGATTCACTTAAACACCATTGTAAATCACAATTGCCAGGGGCTGCTGGCATCCCGGGTCAATTTTTAGTTATCTTCAGCCAAAGAAGTATAAAAGCCACGTGAAACTAACTAATTTGGTGGAAGGAGACTGGGTAAAAATAAGGCCTTGTGTTGTCAGTAGAGTCTGCACTGGTTGTAAAGAAATGCAAACAACAGTGTGATTAGTTGTTCACAACTGTACAGTGGCACAAAGTATGGTGTTTTAAACCTTAGTTTTTATTTCAGTAGGAGACCATTGGGTCTTAACCCCTGTACAGTTGCACAGAGGATGGCAATTTGAGCCTTAGTGTTATATTTCAGTAGGGGACAATGGGAATGGTGATGAGACAGTGAATTAGCCATTAGTTCTTCTTCCTCTACTCAGTATCTGTCACAAACACATCACAAAGTGCATTTCATATCTTATAATTTATTTTATGTTTATGACGCTCACTGAATGTGCTATATAAAATAAAAAGTAATTGATTGGCATGTAGAATACAGATAACAGGTCTAGATATCCATACTGCTAGCTTAAGGCAGTTTATATGCATACTAGCTAGCATAGTAAGCTGAAGTAGAATCAGATTCTTTCATGGGGTCTGTATCCCAAATACTTTACTTGTATATTCCTGTTTTCAAAGATAGACATTGTGGGGTTTCAGATTCATTTAGGTACAGGTGCTTAGTGAAATGTACATGACCTAAGGCTGAGATTTCAGCCAGTTATTTTTTAATATAGTAGAAGTAAATGTTGATGATCCTCCCAAGACACATACGATGTGAAAATGGCCCAGACATAAACAGGCAGACATGTTGAAAGTCACCACCACACGTTTATTTTACACACTATTTACAAGAATCAGTGCACACAACCCCTTCAGTCCCCAAAGTCCTGGCCAAACAACACCTTGCCTCTCTTCGGGGCGCCTCCACACTCTCTCCTTCTGCCTTGTCCTGCTTCCACCCGACTCCAGCCTCGAATGAAGGGAGGCGGCCCCTTTTATCCATACCCGGATGTGTTCCAGGTGCTCCCCGGCAATCGCCCGCCGACACGCCCCAGTGTGGCGGAAGTGCCGGCTGTACTCCCGGAAGCTCTCCGGGTGTCCCTTCTTCTCTTCCCCCCCAGCACTTCCTGGTGTGGCGGAAGTGCTGAGGTCCAGGGCTCCAAAGGCATCAGGGCGCCCCCTGGCGGTGACCACGGGCCCCTACAGGGTTGGGCTTCCAAGCCCTCTACCCGTGGCCCCCAAAGCAACCAGGGTGGCGGCCCCCACGTGATCCAGGGTGGGCGTAGACCCTCTTCCGGTCCTTCAGGGCGTCCCGGCCGGGTCGTCGTCCCTGGCACCCCTGACAACGATAAGTTTACTGTTGACCGTAAATCGGCACTATCTTTGTGAGTGCAAGTTTGATTGTACTCTGCTACTGTCTGGCACATTGTACAGGCTTATGTCATACCTTCTTTTGTCCACAGTGCTGCCAGAATATGCAGCATCTCTACATCACTGAAAAGGGTAAGGGCAAAAGAAAATGTAACTATGAATTGAATTTTAACTACAGCCGCCAAGTCAAGTATGATGTGACGTGGCATGTACAAGACTGTTTTTGTTAGCAGCTAATAAATGTTCATTTTAATTTAGTTTTAGGTTGTCATAACCAGCTAGTAGGACAGAGGTTTGGGTAGCCCTAAAATGAGTCTCATTTTTTTTTGTTTGATGCTTTTCAATTGTGTAATTTAGTATTTGGTTTCTGATATTGTGCTTATAAAACACTGCACTATATAAAAATGAATTTCTGCTCATTTTTAACTTAGATGTATTTATTCTCACTGCTAATTTATCCAATTCCACTACTTTTACCACATTTATGCAGTCACAACAAACAGCCACATGAGTCTTTCTTAGATGGTGTTCTAGAACACACAAATGCTTTAACACTTAGGGTGCAATATGTCAAATAATCACACACTCAGACTGCCCCAAGTTGGATTTTTTTCTTTCTTTTTGATACAAATGTCTAACCCTTTGATGAATTGTCTTTTAAGGACAAAGGGGACTTGGGTGACAGTGAGAGGACTTATACAGCTAATAACATCTTTACAGAAATTTGCTTTTCCTAGACTACTTCCATTATTTTCCCTACAAGGGAGTTTTTTCTTGTCTTCTTAGGGAGTCAAGGCTTGGGGACTATCCATAAACAAGGGCCTGTTAAAGCCCTTTGAGACATTCCTTGTGTGATTTTGCACTAAAAAAGAAATAAATTGTTCTTGTTGTTGTAGATTGACAAAGCTTTATTTAACCCGAGAGATCATTTCTCTTTTACAGGAGCCCAAGAAGCATAGAAATATTATACACAACAACAAGAGTCAGCCATAAACTTGGCTAAAAATAACAGAGCATCCACCGGGAGGCATTATGCCTTTGGTATAAAGGAGCTCCAGTAGTGTTTCTTGACACACTTCTCCTGAATAATTCGTCGGCTGAAAGTACTCAGTGTTGGTGTGCCAAAGAGATGATGTGCAGCATTGTTCATAATGGCACTCAGTTTTGCTTTAATTCTCTCCTCCATTACCATCTCCAGGGGTTCCAGCATGCATCCCATAACCAAGCTTGCTCTTTTATTTAGCTTGTTGTTTCAGTGGGCCTCTCTTGAAGTGATGTTACCAGCCGAGTGCACTACAGCTTAGCTTAGTATTGCATTGGCCCCCTCAGACACAAAAAAGAAATGCAATCTTATAAGAAACAAGAGCCTGCTTTAGCCTTTTTATATAGTTATTCTGCCTTACAAAACCAGTCCAGCTTATCACTGATGTGGACCCCCAACTACTTGTAGCAATGCACCACCTGTACACCCACTCTGTGAATAGTGAGTGGACATAGAGGTTTCCTTGTTGCCGTGAAAGCCAATTACCAGTTCCTGGGTTTTGCTAATGTTAAAGTGGAGACAAATGTTTTTGCACCAAGAAAAAAACTTCTCCACCTGACTTTGTCTCAAACCCCACCACTGCCCCTAGTCAATACACCCCATTAGTTCAGAATCATCAGAGAGTTTCTACAAATGATGTGGTGTTTTATTTATAGTCCAAGATATATAGAGTGAAGAGAATAGTAGACAGAAATCCTTGTGGTGTTCCAGTGTTGCTCACATCCACATCAGAGACACAGTCCTTGAGTCTCACAAACTCATTATCTATTATCATTTATCATGGACACCACAGGCCCATCCACCTGTATATATCCCTGAGTGTCCCCCTACATGGGAATGGCCAGATGGTATTAAAGGCACTGGAGAAATCAACGACCATAACCCTCACAGCGCTGCCAGCTTTGTCCAGATGGTACTAAGTCTTGTTTTGCAGATAGATAATGGTATCTTCCACTCCAATCTTTGGCTCCAAGTGATCTTTTAGAATAGGATCATGTCGGTTCAAAGTCAGCCTCTTAAAGGTCTTTACGATGTGTGACATAAGGGCCACTGGTCCAATACAGGATGTATTACACAACATCGACACTTTCTGGACTGACTGAACAAGTAGCAGAGGACATCACAGAGTTGGACAGAACAGGTCTTAAGAACCTGAGGACTGCCTCCATCTAGTCCCACATTTTCTCCTACATGCAGCCTCTTTGGCTGTCCCTTCTTTTAGTCATCAGTTATAGACAGCTCATACTGATAGTCACAGATGGAGTCATCAATGGCCATTCCAGTTAAAGTGACAGAAGTAAATTATGTACAGGCAGTTGTAATATGTAAAATGATAATAAAATATCAATCATAAGTCAACTTTGGTAACACCATACATTAGGTTCTAATAAAAGCACCTTTCAATTAAAATGGAATTGAATTATGTGTGTTCCATCCAGGGTGGTTTCTGCACTTTAGCTTCGGGATGCGTTCTGTTTTCCTTGACCCTGATTTAGATTAAGCTGGTTAGATAATGAATGGATCAATAGGGTTAGTTGCGTTTGTGGTGGTGGTGGTGGGGCAGTCTTTTCAGTCTTCCTGTGATGTGGTGTGGGTATAACACTCATAATAAAGACCTCATTTATGATTTTTGTGCAAGAGAAGTTACTAAACCTAGCAATGCTAACTACTGTGCCATTTTGCCACCCACTGTGACATGTTTGAATCTTGTTTTATCATACTTATCCCTGAACTATATATTCTGCTAAAATTTGTTGTTATTTATGTAACACACTTTATTAATTCTTGTTGAAATCAAAGTTTAAAATATAAATCTTCAAAAATTCAAACATAGTTTTGACTGAGGAAGCGGAGGCCTGGTCAATGTGACAAGCCTAATGTGACTGAGCTCCTGCAGACCTGCTAGGTGTCCACACTGGCGGTCGAGATGTATACTGATATCAGGTACTCCGAAGATGATACTATAGCACTTCAAATTGTTTTAGCTTTGTTTTTAGGCAGCAAGCCTGCACTTGTCATTGCTATCAGCCTTTTGCAGCCAATTTGCCCATCCTCAGGTGGCTGTGGCACCTGTGTAGCTTGTTAGATGCTGGCTCATTAAAACAATGAAAAATCCAGGGGCTGCCAGGCATTCTGCTGTGGCAGTGACCATCTGGGGATATCCTGCCTCCATCCACCGGGACCATGCCACATGCATCTTGAACCAGTTATGATTTTGACACAGAATCCATGGATTTCTTATCTCTGTGGAAAATGTAAAGACGTGCAACTGGTTTAGTCAAAAGTGTCAAGCTACTGAGCTCAAAATTAGCCGACTCACTGTGCTTACTCCTCGCCATCATATAAATATGCAGTTCATGGTTCAAGTGTAAGAAACACAATACTTAAAAACAGGAGATCAGGCAAAAAGCCAAACAGTTAATTTCTACAGATATTCCCGCAGGTTTTTGCTTCTGCTCTGCTAGTGGAGAGCCTGTCCACCTTCAGTTCATGACCGTGACTCTGGCTACCAGTAAAGGACACACTTTGGCTTTAAGCAAGAAAATGTTGTCATTCACCTTTTTATCCTCCTCACCTGATTATGCAGGCAGCTGTGTGCAAGGATGTGTTATCTAAAATTTCCAGCTGCAAGCATCTCTTATCAGACACATCGTTCAGCTTGAAGGGAGCCCTGATTTGTCAATCAGAACATTTACTGCCTTTTTTATTTCGCTAAAAACAAACCTCATTCCTGTTGTAGCTTAATGGCAGAAGAAGCTGGAATATCGCTTGCAATATGAACACCGTTTAGTGGAAGACAAAGTATCAGTTATATTTACAATAAATTTTTCCTAGCCTATAGGAAGACTGCTTACCTGAAGTGTTTAGAAATGGTTCCTCACACTCAAGAGGGTATACAAATTGCAAGTGAAGATTACCATTGTTACCAAAATTAGGGAGGCCTTGGTCCTTAGGTGAAGACTGTCTTTCTTAGCTTAACATTCTTTGTTGCAGTCTAGTTGGCATGTGGACTGCAGCAACAAATGTTTTTATAGGCTTGCATCCCCCATTAAATATTTGAACTGTTCATGTGTCCTCAAACTCTGTGAAGTTAGAATGAAGCTCATGCTCATTTTGTATACTCTAGCTCACTATGAAATGTGTCATAAATTCAACTTTGATTATACAAGATAGAGTCACATCCAAGAAAAAGCAGGGGAGAAAATGTCTGAAAGGAACAAAGTTCAGTGGTGTGAAAAACTATTTGCCCCCTTCCTGATTTCTTATTCTTTTGCATGTTTGTCACACAAAATGTTTCTGATCATCAAACACATGTAACCATTAGTCAAATATAACACAAGTAAACACAAAATGCAGTTTTTAAATGATGGTTTTTATTATTTAGGGAGAAAAAATTCCAAACCTACATGGCCCTGTGTGAAAAAGTAATTGCCCCCTTGTTAAAAAATAACCTAACTGTGGTGTATCACACCTGAGTTCAATTTCCGTAGCCACCCCCAGGCCTGATTACTGCCACACCTGTTTCAATCAAGAAATCATTTAAATAGGAGCTGCCTGACACAGAGAAATAGACCAAAAGCACCTCAAAAGCTAGACATCATGCCAAGATCCAAAGAAATTCAGGAACAAATGAGAACAGAAGTAATTGAGATCTATCAGTCTGGTAAAGGTTATAAAGCCATTTCTAAAGCTTTGGGACTCCAGCGAACCACGGTGAGAGCCATTATCCACAAATGGCAAAAACATGGAACAGTGGTGAACCTTCCCAGGAGTGGCCGGCCGACCAAAATTACCCCAAGAGCGCAGAGACGACTCATCCGAGAGGTCACAAAAGACCCCAGGACAACGTCTAAAGAAGTGCAGGCCTCACTTGCCTCAATTAAGGTCAGTGTTCACGACTCCACCATAAGAAAGAGACTGGGCAAAAACGGCCTGCATGGCAGATTTCCAAGACGCAAACCACTGTTAAGCAAAAAGAACAATAGGACTCGTCTCAATTTTGCTAAGAAACATCTCGATGATTGCCAAGACTTTTGGGAAAATACCTTGTGGACTGATGAGACAAAAGTTGAACTTTTTGGAAGTCAAATGTCCCGTTACATCTGGCGTAAAAGGAACACAGCATTTCAGAAAAAGAACATCATACCAACAGTAAAATATGGTGGTGGTAATGTGATGGTCTGGGGTTGTTTTGCTGCTTCAGGACCTGGAAGGCTTGCTGTGATAGATGGAACCATGAATTCTACTGTCTACCAAAAAATCCTGAAGGAGAATGTCCAGCCATCTGTTCGTCAACTCAAGCTGAAGCGATCTTGGGTGCTGCTACAGGACAATGACCCAAACCACACCAGCAAATCCACCTCTGAATGGCTGAAGAAAAACAAAATGAAGACTTTGGAGTGGCCTAGTCAAAGTCCTGACCTGAATCCAATTGAGATGCTATGGCATGACCTTAAAAAGGCGGTTCATGCTAGAAATCCCTCAAATAAAGCTGAATTACAACAATTCTGCAAAGATGAGTGGGCCAAAATTCCTCCAGAGCGCTGTAAAAGACTCATAGCAAGTTATTGCAAACGCTTGATTGCAGTTATTGCTGCTAAGGGTGGCCCAACCAGTTATTAGGTTCAGGGGGCAATTACTTTTTCACACAGGGCCATGTAGGTTTGGATTTTTTTTTCTCCCTAAATAATAAAAACCTTCATTTAAAAACTGCATTTTGTGTTTACTTGTGTTATATTTGACTAATGGTTAAATGTGTTTGATGATCAGAAACATTTTGTGCGACAAACATGCAAAAGAATAAGAAATCAGGAAGGGGGCAAATAGTTTTTCACACCACTGTATATGTTCCTACTGGGTAATCTCCAGCTCCAAATGACCTTCACTAGGATGGGCGAAATGTGTAACTTTGTAACCCCAGCACCGAAAGTATCCAGGCACAGTGAAAAGTGCATGTATTCGGTCTGAGAAGTGCTATAAAGCATAATGTCTAAGATACTGCACAACTATTTGATAAAGTGCACAATGGTACTTGCTGCCCTTGCAGTCAAAGTTTCCAAATGTGATATCTTATGCTCTGCCCTACAGGTAGATGAATTATGAGTGTTTATTGACAGTGTTTAGTTGTTGATGAAGAGAGAGAAGTGTCAAGCCAGAAAACTGTGTGAGAGACACTGGCGTGACTTACTGTAGTTATTAACTACTGTAACTGTGCACTTAGATCCTGAATACTTATCAGATTGGTGCCAGGTAGTGAGAGACTGGGCAGCATTACTTCCACTATATTCCTATTCAACATGGGAGCCTCCCACTTGATGTTTACTAAGTCCTCTCCTATATCCCCTCGAGACCCATAACAAAATGTGCAGGGACAAATTAACATCATTGCGAAATTTGCAGATGACACAATGGTGGTAGGTCTTATCTGCAATAATGATGGGACTGAATACAGTGAGGAAATCAGAGCACTGGACATAATGGTGCCAGGAAAACTGCTTCTTCCTCAATGTGGCTAAGACCAGAGAGATAACTGTGTACTTCAGGGAGCAAAGAGACTACTGTGGAGAGTACGGCATATCACCTAAGACCTCACATGGATTGTTCCCAGAAAAGTGGTGAAGAAGGAACAACAAACCATTTTTTACCTCAGATTGCTGAAGAGGTTTGGCATGAATTAAACCATTGAAAGCATCCTGAGTGGATGCATCCTTACCTGCAGTGCCCTCAATAGCCAAGTCATGCCATGTGTAGTGCATTCTGCTCAACAAACCATTGGATATGAGCTTCCTTACCTACAAAATACATATGTTAGGTGGTGTTTAGAAAAATCCAGGGAAATCATCAATGACCCAAGTCATCTGAGTCCATCCATCCACCTATTATCCAACCCGCTATATCCTAACTACAGGGTCACAGGGGTCTGCTGGAGCCAATCCCAGCCAACACAGGGCGCAAGGCAGGAAACAAACCCCGGGCAGGGCGCCAGCCCACCACAGTAATCTGAGTCATGAACTATAAACAATATTACCTTCAGGCAGTCAATATTGTAGCAACAGGTTCCAGACCAGCAGGCTCCAACACGGCTTCTTTCACCAAGCTGTTAGGATGCTGAATACTGCATAGTGATTGGTGCCAGACCTCATCATATGCCATAACCCCCATATTAATGCTGCTGTTCCTTCTGTATATTCCTTTGCACCACAACTATTCTGTGCTATTAGTGTATTATCTTACGATGCTCTAGCCAGGCCTCTCATTTTTTTCCTGTTGATGTTTCTTTTTTTGGGTGAACAAAATATTCTTGGAACATGTGAGCCAGTCTTAACATCTCCCAACATTAGCCCTCACGAAACATTTCAACTAGGGGCCTTCAGCTAAAGTTCAGAGCAGCGTGGTGTTCTCTTTGGCCTGTTTGCCTGTAAAGGAAGAAGGAGTTTATTACAGAGAGCTGCAGATAGCTTAGAGAGACAAGTCTAGACATTTTATTGAAAAGAAACATCTGGAAAGAGAAGTCTCTGCCTGAGCGTGCATTTGTTTCGATCCACTCTAAAGCCTAGTCCACACTAACCCTAAAAAAGTTGAAAATGAATAATCTTGTTTTTATTTTTTACTTACATCCACATTGAAACATTTTTGACCACTGAAAATTAATGTTTTTGAAGTCAATCTGCAAAGCATGTACATTTGAAAGTGCTGGTTCTCATATTGCAGCCTATTTACGGAAAACTGGGTCTTTCCAAAACACTGATGTGTGATTGTCATGTGATCAGGCATTGACTTCAGTTTTGTTAATTCCCTGTGTGATCTACTGTGAGGATAGTTAATTCCAAACTTATGTATAACAGCAAATGGATACTGCACTTTCACACACTTTGTTTTTCTTGTTTTTATTTTTGTCAGTTTTACAACTCTAGATTTTCCATGACTTTAGCTACCATATACTTGTTTGTAACTTTTCAAAGCAGCTGTAAATCTTCTGTCGAGACAAAGAAGTTCAGTTTGGTGCTTTGTTTAAGTGCTGTTTTATTTTCCTTGTGCTGTCGACATTGCAAATTACTCTATATTTGTTCCGTAAAGAAAAATCTCTCTTGACAGATCGTTCATGCCCAATAGGAAAGAGGGGTTTTGGCCTGTGATGATGTGGAAATATTAAGGTGGAAGAAAAGTTCTGAATTGCAAACAGTGTTTTTAAATATATCCATGTTAGTGAGGGATAAGCTTAAGAAATTATGTTAGTGAAGTCATGATGATTTCCAATTCAGGGATGCAGCGATCATTCCTGCTGACATTGTACAAGAAGAAACTAGTCCTAAATATGATGTCAGTCCATCACACACACTTACAGGGTCAACTTAGAGCCTCCGACATTGACTGTGGGGAAAAAAAAACAAGACAAGCACATGGAAACTCCACAGATGGCACCCTAAATGGGAGTGAGGCCTAATAAGGAGGCAACAAAGTCCACCCCACCCAACATTATGATCTATCCATCCATCTGTTTAGTAAACCTGAGTAACCTAACTCTAGAGTTATGCCTATGGAGCTGCATTGGGCCTAAGTAGAGCAAAATGCCCTAAAAACGTCCAGCCCATAATAATATGTGAGTGTGTATGTGCTTCAGAATATCAATATCCTTTCAATTGACTGGTTGGTATTTGTAGAATTCTGCAGCCAAAAGTCAACATTGCACAGGCAGAAAAGAGAGAAGCTCAACAGGGATTGTACCATTTTACTTCAGATGCTGTGTTCTAATATGGTTGTTCATTGCAGGTTGTACTTTAAATCTACAGTATGATGCACAAAAGAAAATTTAATGGAAAAAAAAAAATCACGAAAGCCCACTGTTTCCAGATCAGCAGAACTGTAGCACTTTTTGCCCACTAACAGAATTTTAAGAATCCCTTAAGGGTTTATAGACAGAAGTTAAAGCTAGCTTCCATAATACATTGTGTACTCATTTGTGTACTTCCTCCTGTGCTGCCCCCTAGTGGTTACAAATGCTGAGCCGAGTTGCAAAAATAGACCTGTGTAGCTACATCAAGTCAAGTTCATGGCACTGCTCCAATGCCATGGCTTGCCAGTCATTTTAAATGGGCCATCTGCACTGTGGATCTTTGCCACGAGAGCTGTGTTGCAGGAATATCCTGATTTACAACAGGAAGGGAAACTGTCACAGTTAAGGAGCATATGAATCTTCTAATTTGCACCCTTTCTGCATTCTCGTTGTACCCCCTCCAGCCTCCTACACCAAAGGGTGAAATCAGTTAGTAGATAACAGGGTGCAAGTGAAGATAAGTGGACCTCAGGCCCTCAGGGCCCTTGCCGTGAACCTGGCATCGGCGTGATTCCTGTATTAACTTCATTAAAGGCTTTTCATTTGGGTTAATCTCCTCGAAAGCTAATTATGAATTAAGCTGGAGTATTGCTGACTAAATCAACAAACACATGGAGGTGACCTCCTTTTTCTCACAGCATGTTTTTTCAGGGACGTTAGGTGGCAGAAAATAAATCATAAAGTGTGCAAATTGTGCAGGCAGATGTATTGTAGGTGAAGTGCTTCTCTTACAACCTCTGATGGTGAGAGAAAAAAATCAACAGAAAAGAGGCAACAGCATCTTTGTGTCTGTTTCATTACAAAGTGCAATTAAAATGTTGCTTCAATAGGAGCTGGTGAATTAAAACCAGGATTCATACAGGACAGTATGTCCCACTGGCCCTTACCTGACCACCTGACACTGGCAGCAAACTCAAATCCAAGAAGGTCATGAGGTTCACAATTCCCTCACTATGATCTGCCCTCAATGTCCATTAGCATATCAATCACAAGAAGCAGTGAAAAATGGTGGACAGGCTGCTAGACACCACTTTGTTCCTATATGGGCTGCCATACTAGTCGTGTGACAATGTGGGTGCACATTTTCAATGAGCTTGCTCCCTTGGGTCTTGATTAAAAATCTGGCTTAGGTGAAGAACAAAGCTAGAAAACAAATCATGGCTATGGAAAAAAAAGATTTGTGTGTAGTTAAGGATGAAACAGGATATTCTAAAATGTGTGTTTGAAGACCAAAGAGGAGAAAAAAGAAATGCAGTATTGGCCTCTCTTTGAATGTTGGAACTGAAAGAAAGTCGAGAACAGAGGTAGACAGAAATAGAGAGAGAAACATTGGGTAATATCAAAGGCCCAGGAAATGCAAGCAACAGAGAATGGAAGAAAGGCCATTGGATCTCCAGACACAGCACATCAGATGGACTCGCACTACACACCACCGCTCAACTGTTGCAGCTGCTTCATCCAGTTCAGCGGAGCCACATTGCAGGAAGAGCAAGATTAAAGGACTAAGCGGTTCCCAGTTAGTAAGTAACATTAGGAAAAGCAAATTATATTGAGATTGTATCATATAATAATAATAATAGTAATTCTGATGATAATAGACGAAACAGGTTTAAAAATAATAATATTCTCAGAGTCTATCCCAACAGCAGCAGGCACTATATGGTAACCAGCACTCGACAGGATGCCAATCCATCACCCACACCCATACCCAGTATCGACAATTAACCCGATGAACAGACAGTTAATTGCCTTGCCAAGTATTTCATACACACTTAAACATGTTCTATTCATTGATATAGCTAAATACATTGTGATCCCCTGAGCCCACAGCAATGGGCATTTTCATTTATCCAGGGCATTGGTAGTAAAGAAGCAAGGATGGATCAGGACAATTAAGCAGACTGTCAAAACAATGGCAGGTTATTGAAAACAGGAGAGTATAAAATGCAAAAAGTTTAAGAACAGTGCCTTTTCAAAATCAATAAATAAATCCAATCATAAAAGCATGCCTTAAAACAATCCAGTGTCTCTGGGGAATAAGTAAATAGAGAAACAATAAATAATAAAGCCAACTAAATAAAGTTAAAATCTATCTGAAGTTTAGAAGTACCCCTTTCTGTTTTTGTTTGTCAGGACTCCAGGAGACTTCAGTTTTACAGCCTGCTACATCCCTGATCCACTACGGAGACCTGAATTACAAAACTGCTGGTTGCCACATTTCCCAGAGCCCCTTGCACTTCTATGGATGCCACGGTGTCTTGCTTCTCCCCCAACGAAGCCCTCCATATTCCTGGTCCACCACGCAAACCTGAACTCCACTGCTCATGGTTGCGACAGCTCCCAGGGCACTTTCTCCTTCAACAAATACCTTGAGCCTCTGTAATCTCCTTACTCTGGTGGTCCCTTTGCATCTCTTCTGCTCCACTGCTTAGCTGATAAGCGTATGGGCCACACCATGGAACTACCACTCAGTGCTTGGTCTGGGTCTCTATACACAGAAATAGCCCATCCAAAGCTGCCCTTTCCATCGTCCTTTGGATATCTCTCTATTCAGCAATCACTTTCATTACCTTTCTCTTATCCAAAAACAACCCCATTCCGGCTCTAACCTGCACCGTCATTTGGTGCTCAAACCCCATCCAGCGCTTGCTAAAAACCTCACTGCTGTTGCTTCATGGTAATTGTCAATTAGATCAGCACACACTTTCACATGCACTCTTCACACCAGCTTGAACTAAAAATGAGTTATGCATAAAATCATTAGCAAACTAAATAATTAAAACACCCCCCATATCTTAAAATGCAAAAAAATAGTAAGATTCTGTGAAAAGATTGCATATGTTATGGCTTCAGAATAGAGGAAAGCGCAATTGAATTTTTATAGAAGTAAACTAGCTGTAAGAACTGATAGCAGACACAACAGAGTTAACATCACTTATAAGTTAGTCCAGTGCACTTTTACATAGAAAATATTACTTATAAAAACATGTGTATTATAAACATATGTACTCCTGACCTTTGATTTTTAAAATTCAAATCTAACTCCATATCAAAAAGGGATATACTGTAGTAAATATATATTTATAGCAGAAATACCCAGTGTTGCCTGGGAGAAAATTAAAGTTTTTTTTTTTGCTTGAGAAAAATATAATTTAAAAAAAAAAACACAACTTTAAAAATAAAAATAAATTAACAAACAATGAAAGCTCACTAATGTGCTTGTCTTGCAGTCTTGTCTGTCGTCTGTATGTTATCATCCAGTTGATGCTCGGATGAGCAACGGGGCGCGGTGGTGCTGAAAAATAAAGAATGCTGGCAGTCACCTCCAGTTTGTCCTCTGGTGGTTGTTACGAGTGTCAACTAGATGATAACATGCATACAAGACCGCAAGATCACCCCCCACGCTTCCCAGAAGGGGGTGGTTTAGGGTTGAGTTCACCCTACAGTATTTTTAGTGGACCAATGAGAAACATGTGTACCAAGTTTCATGAAAACCGCTCCAGACGTTTGGTAATGATGCTGGAACATACATACACACATAGACTTTTATATATCTATATATGGCACTATGTTGCGCCTGACCCAGTACAGACTGACCCAGAGGCACATGTACAAATAACACAGACTTTATTTTCTCCAGCTGGAGGGCACGTCTTCCCCGTAATCCCTCCAGCCACAACACAGTCCCAAAATCACTTGAAATAAAACACAACTAATCACCACAAATATGCTCTGGTGGTGGTGGTGGTGGTGGTGGCGGCGGCGGCGGCGGCACTCCTCCTCCCAGGCAACCTCATCCTCTTCCTCCAGATTCTGGCTCCTGAGTAGTGGCTGCAGGCTCTTTTTGTAGCCCTCTCGGAAGTGCTCCAGGTGGTAATTGGCCTAATTAGGCTGCACTTCAGGGTGTGGCTGCATTCCAGCCCACAGAGGCTCGTTAAGCCATGCAGCTCCTCCGGGTGGTGGCCATGGAGCCCAACAGGTCTGAGTCCTGAAGGCCCACACCTGTGGCCCTGATGTTACCCAGGAGGGCTGCCACCAAGCGTTCCGGGGAACGTAGAGTGCATCCCATGGCTGCTCCTCTGGATCCAGTGTTGAAGGGGCGTCCCAACTGGGCATGTGACCCAGCGGCCAGTCACAATATATATACAGTATATAGATAAATATTGTGGCTAGGTGTGGGAATGACGGCTGAGGACATTTTAGGGCTCCAATTGGATTGACCCTTTTATTCGTCCGGAGACAAGAAAACAATGAAAAAAAAAAGAATTGAAATAACACTCTATGGCATGCATCCCTTCAACGGCAAATCAAAGAAAGGCTGAATAAGGTTCGTGGGTCTTAGTTGAGCTCAATCTGGGCAGTAATGACACCTCTTTCCAGGACACCTGGGCTTTCATGGTGGCTAGACCGGAATGGGTAGGGCTTAAATGCTTTCACCAGGCGGCTTCTCAGCAATTTGAGGAAAGAGGGAGATTACACCGTTTGGAGCAGCTCCCCCTCTCATCTCGAAGGGTTACTACATACCTTGAATGAGCCTGCGAGGAATCCTCTGACACATATGAAAAGCTGAGATTTAGCAGGATGGCACATCTAAGTCAGTAGTTATCCAGTAAGAAAGGACATTTTGATATATGAATATTTAGCGGTAATCCTTATAAAATTGAAAAACTAAATACCCCAAAATACTTAAAATGTTTTGACTGATTTTATTGAAACTAGATGATATTGTAGAAAAAAGAAAATTAGCCGACACATAATTTTTTTATTGGTTAATACATTTTTTTATTTGTCTATATTTATTAATATCATTCTAACTTACATGATCTGCACTGCACTGAGAGTGTCTTTATGTAAATAAAGGATACAGTAGAAGTGATTGACAGGCCACATGAATAGCACTACCAACCAATAGGGTGGATGGAAAACTGAAGATGGGGCGGTGCCCTCAAGAGGAAAAAAAAGAGACATGATCATGTTGTGAAAAGGGCTTTGGCGAAGCTAAAGGAGATTCAAAGACCTCCAGCCCTTCTTCATGGTGCCGAAAAACTGAAGCTGATCACAGTGCTTCATTCTCCAAGGTAGAAACATTGGTCTTAGATCATGGTGCTTGAGTTTCTAATGGGGAAATGCTCGGCACTCCTCGCTCTTCGTGTTAATATACCAGCGTAATACACAGAGTACCGGCACTTATGTATATTCACATCAAGCACTGCTTTGCCTTTACATTCATATTTTGTGGACTTTAAATGGGGATCTCATACAAGTGATGAAAAACACAAAAAGAAGTGATCACCATAAACAAATTGGGGTCAAAGTCATAAGCATCTAGTTTTTTTCTCGCAGCTCAATTTTGCCTTCTTTGTGTTGTGTCTTTGAGTCCCCCTTTGGAGAATTCACGCCAATGGTCATCAAAGTGGGAGGGAGGGTCCACCTTGTAGAATGTCCACAGCCCTTAGCAATGTCAGTTGCTTAAACTGTCCAAGGCAACCCATTGAGAGACACTCTGCAAACTGTATGTGACCCTTTTCCATTGAATACTATTGTGAATTCCAATTCTGCAATCCAAAATCAGACAACCCGCTACCAAAAACGATTGTCAACCCATAGTTTAATTGTGCTCGAGATAATAGCAAGAAGACATTGTTCTTTCTGAGGGCATCAGAATGAAGCTTCCTAGATAAATTGAGTAAATGAGTAAACTTCACTTCAAATTTTTACTCCAGTTTTACATTTTTACAAGAGGAGGTGAAATTGGCATTTAAGAATTTTCTTAAAAAATTAAGGAAATTCCAAAATAGCTCTGTTTTCAGCCAAAAAGAAGTAAATAAACAACTAAGCATAGTTTTGCTTTAATCATGCAAGATAAGCAGTTTGCTTTAAGTGCATTTTTTTGTAAAAGCTCAGATGTTGCTTATTATCTTTAAAGCTGGTATAAAAAATATCTTTGATTTAAACTTCATCCTTTATTTTTTATATTCAGCTTACTACTGTAACTACCCCAAGAATGTCAAAACTCAGAGGAATTCTGTATAGCTCTAAATTGTTGTTAGCCTCTCACTTCTCCACCACACTCCACATAACTTACAATTTCCTGATTTCCCTTGGTAGGAAATTAAGTGAGTGGGCTGCAGTAAGCACTTAGTCTTTGTGTCTTGAACTTTCAAACTCAAATCCTAAGTGATTGAAATCATCCAAAGAATATTGTGCCCAATCTTATTTTTTACTTTCAACCTTGAGTTTTGCTTAATTCCTTAGAAAATGTTCATACAGTATATGCTAGCTGCCATCAGAAAATCATGCAATTACAGTTTAGTCTTTCGTGCCCTATAGAAAAGAATAATTTGATGTGACGTGCAATTAAGTCCATAGGTCATCCCCACATCAGGATTTTACACTGGCCTGTAGATCATCATTATTTTATAGAAGATCATGATTATATAATAAGCATTCAGACGAATTGACCATCATAGTGATACCATTCACAGGGCTAGGCATATTTGCCAAAATACAGTTTTTTAGTTTTGGAAACTGGATACATTATTGGAAATTTGTTGTGTGGGTCTTCTACTCATTATTTTTCATCAGACTGGTGTCTCATCCAGATTTGTTTCCTGACTTTTGTAATGGTCACAGGCCCCACAACCCCTAAAATCAATCAACTTGGTATGATTTTGGATGGATTTTTTCATAATGGAATAAAATGGTCCAGCATTAGTATAAATGGATAAAATATGACTTTTTGTCATGATATGACTAGAAGAAACATCTCCGTACATAATCCATTTACTGATACTTTTTCTGTTTGGTAAATAAACCAAGACTGAAATATATGTATCTACTACAGTAGGTTAAAAAATGGTGGCTAGCTGGATGAGATTTTCATTTGAAATCAATCAGTAACCAAAATAACCATTGTTAAGATATCCAGAGTACTGAGGAGATGACCAGCAACAACAGTCTTCATATTTTTTTATCCACTTTTCCTGGTCTAGCAATAATATACCAGACTATTCCATACCATTTTCTAAAACCACTTAATCCCAAGCCGGGTCACAGTGGAGGCTGTAACCTATCCCAGCAAGTATAGGGTGCAAGGCAGGAACAATCCCTGGACAGCATGTTAGTCCATCACAGGGGAGGTTGCAGTGATGTGTACATATTAAATCAGGAACATAACAATAACTACTACAACAACAAGAATACTACGAATATTATTATAATTCAAGGATTCAGTGGCCTGGAGTGCACTCACACTGGAGCAATGTTGGAATCACCAATAAACCTAAAATGCGTCTTAATGGACACAGGAGGAAAATCTAAGTACCTGAGAGAACGTTTAAACTCCACAGGCAGTGACCAGGTGTAAGATTTTAACCCTAGATACTGAATCAATGGGGCTGTAATGTTAACCATAGTGCTACCATGCTGCCTCTTATCATCAGTAGTATTAGTAGTAGCATTAACCAGTGCTTTTTGTGGGGTTTACTGAACATTTGTGAATTTTGGAAGCTGCCTTGATAGGCGTCTCTCCACTGTGACCAAGAATTAAATTGAAGATAAATAGATGGATGGATTACTGTTCAGTTTCTATCACAGGTGGTACAGTGGTAGTGTTGTTGCTTTGCAGTAAGGAGACTGTGGAAGATCATGGGTTTGCTTCCCGGTTCCTCCCTGTGTGGATAGCGCTTTGAGTATTGAGAAAAGCGCTATATAAATGTAATGAATTATTATTATTATTATTATTTCATGAGCAAACTTAATCCAATTTTCATCTTGTAGTGTGTTACAGACTATTCTGCCTGCATTGTGTGTTACTCCATAATGGAAGCTTAAACACTCACACATACACTCATTCAAGCAAGGCAAATTTCTTCATAAACAAACACATTTTTGGGGTTGAAAAGACCAAAGAGTACCAAGACAAAAACCCATGGAGACACATAGAGAATGTGCTTGCTATCCACAGTGCGCAATCTAGGATTTATCTCCAGAGGCTTTGTGACAGTAATGTTAACTAAAGCACCACAGTGGTGCCACACATTATTAGTACAATATACAAATGTTTTGAAATTGGCTTCATCGAGAACAAAGTCTCAGGGTGCAAGGCAAGAACCATCTCTGAATTGGGTGCTAGTCCACCATAGGGCACCTGAGATTCATGTGTCATGAAAACTTGAGCATCAAAAGAACTTGCAGACTCCGCACAGACAGCAGAGGATGGCGAGTAGATGAGGCAGCAGCACTAATCTTTTACACCACTGTGCCATCTATTATTATTATTATTATTATTATTATTATTATTACCATTCCATTTTCTAACCTGCTTGTTCAGTTCAGGGTACTGTTATTATTATTTGTGCTTTCAACTCAATCATGATAAAAATGAGAAAGAATTGTAGCTAGCAAACAGAATGTTGTTTTCATTATTAATTATTAATATTATAATTTTAAGTGTGTAAGTAGGCTTGTATCCTTCCTTTCAACATCGAAATATGGTGTCACAAATAGGGGGGTACCAAACCCTGGACACAACCAACACAAATACAGTCATGGGTTCCAAGCAGATGTTTTTATTATAAAAATACCTCACAAAGGTTTCTTCAAAGGTTGTAGAAGCATAGTTATAAACAAATCTTCTTTCATTCTTCCTTCCTTCCTTCTCTTCTCTCTCTGCCCACCTCCCACCAGTGAGTGTTGCCTTCCTTTTGCCTGATTCTGATTCCAATGGAGGATGCTGGATGGCTTCTTTTTATGTCAGACCCGGGAGTACTTCCAGTGCCCCAGGGCATTCCAAAATGGAAGCACTTCTGGGTCAAGTGGAAGTGCTGAAAAATAGGAATCGTGAATCCCCGCAGCATCCTCTGGTGGTGCCCATGAGACCCAGAAGGGCTGACTCACGGAATTACAACTCCCATCATGCCCTACAGGTGCCCATATGGTTACTGAGGTCCTGGGATGCTGCCATCTAGTGTTTGGAGGATAAAATATTCCACAACAGAAGCCTTCCCCAGCTGCTCCTGTTTTTGTTCTCCCATCCAAGTAAGGGTACCATACGCATCGCGGACAGGATGCCAGATAATCCTGCCCAGCACTTATCAATGGCTAATTATAATATGAATATGTTATTTCAAGTGAGAATTTTCCTTACCCTGTCGAAGATAATACTAGTAACCACATTCAACAATAGGTGTTCTGAAACATAATAGTAATTTTGATAGCAATTAACTTCACTAATGGTGCTAAAGAAGTGCAGAATGTTTTAGTCCTAATAAACAAACAGCAATCAAACTGTGTCTCTAGTTACCTTTGCATTGTACATATTGGCGATTAAATGCCACTTATGATTTTTCTTGTTGTCACAATCTGTACAGAGAGTCCCCCTCACAAACTAGATCACTTAATGATTTCTTCTCCTCACTCATAACAAATGAGTACCCTCTTCTTGCCATCTGTATGGTATCTTTAAAGCATAATTATTATGAAGCATTATAGAAAGCCTGAATGGTAGTTGGTAGATGAAGCGACCTACGTGATCAGTGTCACCCGCCCATCTAATCCCATTGGATTCCTTTTGTGTTTAAAATGGTACATGTATTAATAATCTCTCTGGTGTCTTAAGCTGTTTTGTTTATTTCACTCAATATGCCACGTGGTAGGTTTCCTGTGTCTAAGAGTTTATGCGTGAGACTTTTTTGATATTTTTTTTTCCTGAAAAAAATCTATCGAGCTTGCTTGGAGAGAGGAGAGTTAATTTTTTATGTTGCCTGCTATTTGATTCATACCCTAGAGGTGTTAAAAAGCGCTAGATTGTTAGTGACAATCACACACGCTGGCACTTAAAGCAGAAGGTTTGATTTAATCGTGGAGCTGTCATTTATTACTCAGTTCCAGTATTCCAGAGGGGCCAGAGCTGATCAAGCGCCTGCTCCCAGGAGCGTGGGGCTTTTTTGTTATGTCTAAATCCTCAATACAAATTGCAGTATTTCTGGGCTCCCAGTGGGACCCATTACTGCCTGTGGGGCATTAAAGATCATTAATAGTGCTGTCAGTGTGAGAGAGCATTGGAGAGAGAGCGAGCAAGAGAAAGGCAGAGTGGGAGCGGGAGCTTTCACTGGCAAGTTGCTTAGTTTCTCATAAATGGGAAATTAATACATCTGCTTCATTAATACTGGCCTGTGTTTGATGTTTGTTAGCTGGCAACTTTAATGATGTAGACTGGAGCCGATGGGGCGTTTGACTGAAGCTGATTCTTCCAATTAGGTAGTCAGGGCTCTTTTCTTTTAAAGAGAGAGTGAAAGAGAAGGAGAGAAATGGGCCATAATTGCCTGTTCCAGACTAGGCAAAAGTTTATACAGCACACATTTTTGGTTTTCTTTTGGGTTTATGAATATGGTAACAACACTAAGGCATTTTTTATACAGAACCAGGTAGCTTTAGGTGAACAGGACTAGGGAGTACAGGAAGACTGGAACGCCTTAATGATGCACGGCAGGAAAGTCGTCATCCTGCTTGTGTGCCCATTCAAGAGAGTGAGTTTGGGTATGCATACAGTATCTTATAGTATGCAAGGCATTAAAAAATCAGGTGAACACGATTGTTGGGCCTTTACTTTTCAAAGAACTATTATAAGCATTGGATGATGATAGTGATATGTACTTGAAAAGCACTCCTGTCTAGGCATCGTCATCCTTTTAAAGGAGACTAGCAAAAAGAGGCTGTAGCACTATGTTAAGCATTACTTATCAGGGAATAGAAGTTAACCGATCAAGATGATGGAGCTTGGTTCAAGCAGAGAATGACTTAGAATTGGAGTCACAAACATGGCAAAAAGGGTGAGAGGCTTGTTAATAGTTCCAATAAACATCTCAGGAGCTTTACTAGCTTTTCCAGGTATGGCCTTGACCCAGGCAACCAGCTCCCAAACACCTCAGGCCTAAAATGGTTTTTCATGTTTAAAATACTAGTACATGTCTCAAAAATTTAAAAAAATCCCTTCAAGGTGATGAACTATTAAACTTCTGGCCTGATAAGACAGATTCAATCAAGAATCTATAATAATAAAAGGCAAAGCCCTCACTCACTGACTCACTGACTGACTGACTGACTGACTGACTCATCACTAATTCTCCAACTTCCCGTGTAGGTAGAAGGCTGAAATTTGGCAGGCTCATTCCTTACAGCTTACTTACAAAAGTTAAGCAGGTTTCATTTCAAAATTCTACACGTAACGGTCATAACGGTCGATAACGGTCGACAACGTCCGCCATGTTGAACTTTCTTATTCATGGCCCCATCTTCACGAAATTTGGTAGGCGGCTTCCCTACGCTAACCGAAACCGATGTATGTACTTATTTCGATGGTATGACACCACTGTCAGCCGCCGTATTGAACTTTCCAACGTCACCAATTTTCAAACTTCCCGTGTAGGTAGAAGGCTGACCCCATCTTCACGAAATTTGGTAGGTGACTTCCCTGCGCTAACTGAAACCGATGTACGTACTTATTTCGATGGTATGACGCCACTGTCGGCCGCCATATTGAATTTTCCAAACGTCACTAATTCTCCAACTTCCCGTGTAGGTAGAAGGCTGAAATTTGGCAGGCCCATTCCTTACAGCTCACTTACAAAAGTTAAGCAGGTTTCATTTCGAAATTCTACGCGTAACGGTCATAACGATCAACAACGTCCGCCATATTAAACTTTCTTATTCATGGCCCCATCTTCACGAAATTTGGTAGGCAGCTTCCCTGCGCTAACCGAAACCAATGTACATACTTATTTCGGTGGTATGACGCCACTGTCAGCCGCCATATTGAATTTTCCAACATCACTAATTCTCCAACTTCCCGTATAGGTAGAAGGCTGAAATTTGGCAGGCTCATTCCTTATAGCTTACTTACAAAAGTTAAGCAGGTTTCATTTCGAAATTCTACGCGTAACGGTCATAACGGTCAACAACGTCTGCCATGTTGAACTTTCTTATTTATGGACCCATCTTCTCGAAATTTGGTAGGCGGCTTCCCTGCACTAACCAAAACCAATGTACATACTTATTTCGGTGGTATGATGCCACTGTCGGCCGCCATATTGAACTTTTCACCAGTCTTTGTTACTTATGGGCCCATCTTCAAGAAATTTGGTACACGGGTTCCCAACGCTAACTGAATCCTACTTACGTACATATATACGTCCATAGCCTGCAGCTTTGTCACCATGTGAGGCGGCGTTGGGTCCCCCATCCCAACACCTCCCACGTTGTTGGCTGCCTGCCTATATAAGGCCGTCCGTCGCTCCAGTCTCTACATTCCCTTCCTTGCTTCGCCACGGGATTCACGTCTCCCTACTGATAACTACAGCCTTTTTGTTTAATCCACGGCTTCTCCGCTGTTTTATTGTTTGTTTATTACAATTATAGTTATTGTGTAGGTATTTTACACTTACTTTACATTACTCAGGTACCCATTTCCTTCATCATTCCAGCCCCCATTACCATGTCTATCGAGGTGATCACCATCGATCAAAGAACTGTCACTTACTGAGTGGTTTCCATGCCCGGAGATGGCACCTACCTTTTCCATTCTCTGTGTTACATATTGCACGGCCATATCAGGCTCACTCTTGATATCCAGAGGAACATTGTGTCTTATGTATTGAATGACTGGGACAGGTTCAAGGTGTGGACTGATGACGGTACAGGAGATAATTATACTGCACAGGAGCACTAGAAGAGTGAAATGCTTAAGCCCTTCACCTATGGTTCTGCATGTGAGTTGATGGCTGCCGCTGAATTGTTTGGTTGTTGCTTTCAAGTGTACCGAAATGGCCAAATATTTTACACCTTTGGACAACCGCCAATGCCTCTTAAACATCTTAGATTCACAGGTGACGATTTCAGTAGTGGACACTTTGATGTTTATGAATGTTTAAACTCTCAAAAGCTGGATGTGATTTTATCGATGAAACCGGTTGTAAGCTTACAACGCTTGACAGATTCCGAACGTCACTTCAACACAAGTCCTGCAAATACTGTCGTAATTGAAACAAACCATGAACCTCAAACTGATTATGACAGCAGCATTCCAAGCTGTGAGATTTGAGACAAGATTACTGTTCACATGGCCAACTGTAAGTTGCATGCTCAAGAGTAAGCTCAGCGCACAGCTTGGTCATATTACAACCGGAGGGCCGAAATGACAACATGGTATACAAAGAGATCCTTAACAAATAATTATTGGCATATTTTCCCTCAGTTTAAAAAGGTTAAATTTTCTTCTTAATAATAATTTTAATGCAGTACTTCGCCGCTGCGAAGCGCGGGTATTTTGCTAGTCTTTATATATTTAGAGTTTATGTTGAAAAAACAATCAAAGAATCTGCTGGTATATGGAAGGCTGCCGGTTCAAACCCCATTACTGCCAGGAGAAATCCTACTCCTATGGGCCCTTGAACAAGGCCTTTAACCTGAAAATTTTTCCAGGGGTGCTGTGCAATTGCTGAACCTGTATTCTGACTTCCAAATGTCATGTGAAAAGAAAAGTTTACTTCTAGGATTAATAAAGTACATCAGAAAACAAGAAAAAGAGCAATGATTTTTGTAAAAAGGAATCCCAGGCAAAAAAAGTCCCAATAGGAAATCATTGATGCAGAAATTCAAGAACAGGAGCGAAAAAATTCACACAATTAGAAAAATCAATGTGAAAAAGTACTCCTCATCGAACTCAGAAAACACTCAATGAACTTCTGAAGCGCCGACTACCCAGCCTCACACATAGGGCGGTCCTTCAGCAATGATGTCAGTGTCCCATCCTCTTAAGAATGTAAAAACATTTAAAGACACAGTACATAAATATTAAATAATAAACCAGTAACATTAACAGAAAAATACATAAAATAGGAGAAATACTTCAAACACAACAAAAAAAGAAAATAAACACAAGCCAGAGAAATAACTCCGGCTGTAACGCTAAATACTGCTTGGCCTTCACGCACCACCTAAAGAGTAAATATGAATTGTAATAGTAAAGTATGCTGTTGTAGTGAATTTTTGTAGGGTCTTCATTTTCCATTGATAATAGCAGATAACAATGGCAGTCACATGTCTTGTTAGAGTATCATTGAGTGGCCTTTATTTTTTATAAGAAGTGGATGATCAAATGGGGGTTACGATGAAATATTCTTGCACAGCTTTGGGTGGGATGGCTTGAATTTTGGAAGAAATAGTATTAGCTTACCCCTAAGAAAGTGAGGCCTTTGACATTTAATAAACATAAATGTGTAAATGAATATGATGGTGATATTATTAGGCCGTTGTCAAGTCTGAGAGAAACTGTTGAAGATCCAGTCCAGGGTTGGTTCTCGTCATTCAATTCTTGGGAATTGTTTCCTTTGGTGACCTTTTAAACATATTGCATCTTTAACCAAAGGTTGTGGCCTCTGAAGGCACATCCTTAACATCGCAGGATGTAGTACTAACAAAACAAAACTGACTGTGATGAAAATAACCAAAATTGTGGTGAAAACAGCCCAAACACTGTAAATTAACAAAAACCTACAGTAAAGCTCCAATCAAAAAACTAATATCAGGTTCAGAATTGGAAGCTCAAAAAAATTACAAAATGAGTGTTCAGTGTCACAAAAAGATGAATACCATAGAAAATAATTAAACAAGCAGCTTATTCATAATAAATAATATCTGCCAGTCCTGCTGTTTATCTTCAATCAATTGCTCTCTTACTGTTAGCCTTGCACATGAAAGGCTACCAAGTTTAAAAACGATGACTAGGAGAGAAAGCTTAAGACGGTCAAAACCAAAAATCAATCTATCTTTTTGTTATGAAGATAAACTGATAATCAAGAAATCAAATAAGAACATAGAAAACAAAAGTCAAGAAAATTAAACAGCAATACTAATCTGTGCACGATGTTTTTTTGTGTATGAATATCCACAGATTCAGATAGTAGTACATCCAACA
The DNA here is from genome assembly GCA_026402145.1 of Polypterus bichir lapradei. Classification (NCBI taxonomy): domain Eukaryota; kingdom Metazoa; phylum Chordata; class Cladistia; order Polypteriformes; family Polypteridae; genus Polypterus; species Polypterus bichir. The sequence continues at coordinate 75,280,766 of JANRMT010062814.1, forward strand.
TGGTGGTTCCTCTAGCAGCACTGATTACATCAACGTATAACTTCCAGGACTGCGTAACAAAGTAGCAATGACTCAAAATGGCAGTGCCTAGGGAAAAAAACTAAATGGAGGTAAAAATTATGTAAAATATTTTGTAATAACTGAAAACTATTTATATAATGAAAATAATTTTAAAAAATCAAATTTCTATCTCAAAAATATATTTTTATATTTATATAAAGCTATTCACTTTTGAATGCAGTTTTGTGTAGCAAATGCATCTACATGTACATCATGTTTGTGAAGAAATAACTTTGACTTGAAAAATATCAAACTTATGTTTTAATAGCTAGTAAAATAGGCTTGAACAATAGTACCAAAATGTGCCAATGTATAGAATCGTAACAATTATAAATGTTTCTAAGAAAGATAAACTCATGGCACCTGGGAATGGTGACATGGTGCATGTTGATTATGCCAAGCAGGTAAGACTTTCACTATACTCTGTGCATATGACAATAATAATGCTATAAACCTCTTAGCATTATTTGGTAAAATTGTTGCTTGTATTAATGAAAATTTACAAAACCACTCCTTAGTATTGTATATGGATTATTTTTGGTTGTACTACTGACTCGGCTGTGGAATGGCCAGCAGAGAGGAGGTGGCTTGTTGGTTGAGGTCTCCAGGACTCTGAGTGTATCTGGCTTCTCTGATTCCTTTTCTACAATCTGGACGTGGTTCTACAATGGACAGATGTTTTTCTTTATTAGTTTTGTGAATTATTTTCTGCTATGTTTTTGATGTATTTCAGCTAATCTGTATCCTCATATGTGATAGTTGTGTATTTAGTGAATGATATAATCTATTCTTGCATTTTGCCTTGAGAGTTGTCGAGACACTCTGCTCCTGAACTTGGTGAGGAGTGCTGTGAAAGAGCAAAGTAGTTTCTACTATTGTATTGGATTTCTGGGGTGGCAGTGATAGATTGGCCATCTAGCTCTGCAAAGAGAATTGCTTGTGTTATTTTTTTGTATGTTGTATTTACTCTATTTTTTGACACCCATCGCACTTCCAACCTATCTTGTAGCGGAATTCTTTCTGATTTGCCTTTCCCAAGATTTCTTTCATTTTTTCCCCCTACTTTTTTTTTGGGGAGTTTTTTCGTGTCTTCTTAGGGAGTCAAGGCTGGGGAGCTGTCAAAATCAGGGCCTGTTAAAGCACATTGAGGCATTCCTTGTGCGAGTTTGGGCTATACAAGAAATACATCGTTCTTGTTGCTTTGTAATTGATAAGGATGTTAATATTATTTTGAAATACTAATTAAAATGCTGTTAATGCATGTATCATACAGTATTTTTCATCTATCCCTTCATTTCCAGTCTTGTTTAAAGCTGTTCAGGAAGATTTTGCAGCAACATTGAGAGAAATCAATGACTATCCAGTGACCTGAGATGAAGACTGAACTCCTTTGGTACTGTGTCTCTCCGAAAAATCCTTGAGTACCTTTGGTTTGACTTTGTGTCAAATGAGCAGTTGCTCATGGAGTCTGAAATGAGGCATATTACCTGCTCCCCCGAAGGTGATCCGCCTCGTGAGATCCTCATTGTTGGGGACCCGAGTGGCTGGACCAGGCCAAGGGGTCGCCCACGTAACACCTGGCTGTGGCAGGTAGAGGGCTATTTCCGAAGGGTGGGACTGGAGAGTTGCAAACCGGGATCCCGAGCTGTTTTGACGTGTAGTGGGTGCGGCAATGCACTGTACCAGTGCATGCTCCCCAACTTGACTTGATTGAGAGAAAGGCAAGAAGCAACGACCGATGGGGGCAGCAGTCCATCACAGGGCACAGCTACAGTCATTCTAGGCTGTTTTAAAGTCCCCAGCTATCCTAACATGCAAGTCTGGGGGATGAGTGTGCAAAACTGAAGTGCCAAAGTGCTTTCACTCTGTACTTTTGTGAGAAATATAGCAAAAAATTCTGCAGAAGCACAAATTATTTCACTCTTTGAGGGTGTTTAACACTGGAGGTATTTATATAATTGCTAATACACATTGTTTTTAATTTTAAATTCCAAGGCATGTTTCATATTACATTACTATTATTAGAAAAAGATTTTTTCAGATTCATTTATGATTATATGACACATTGTTTCATTATAATTACTACTAATAGTTGTAGCGTATTGTATTGTTATGATGTTATAGTCATAACTGTTATTAGCAGAGATGTTGATGATGTTAAGTTGATTTTTTGAGGTAAAATTAAAAAAAAAAATTGCCATGGGAGAGACACCATGCAATAGGCAGTTAGAATAAGCTCCAAGCACTAAGAATAAAGCAATAAGAAGAAAAGAAGAAAAGTCTGAAATATGCAGTTTGTGCATTTGATACAAAACAAGTACAGGCAGCCCTGCTGCATCTTTGCAACTTTGGTTGAATCAGAGCTCTGCTGTAGAATTCTGTTACATTCAATCATATAAAAGAGCTATTAAAATGCTGATAAAAAATTCATAAAGCAGCAGAGAGTACTGAATCAGGAGAATTCTGCAATGCGAGACCTACCCTTAGAGCAGGGCAAGAATGAAGGTGAATGATCGTTTGGGCCTAGAAGGCATGAAATACCCTTTTGAAGATGAATAATTCTGTTTAGGACCAATAAGTTGAACTAATTTATAATTCTGTTTTAGGGTTGCTGCTAATATATTTCAAATCCCTCCACTTTGAAATGCTTCGCTTTTCAGGAGCCAGCCTTTTCTCTCTTTTCCCATAGCATTCAGTGTTAAATTTTAAGAAACTTTTCTGTAGTTTTGTTTATGCAGAATATATCAGCTCTAATAGGAGAAAGTCACTATGAAACTTTTCTGAAGAAATGCTACCAAAATGAATCCACTGGAATGTCTCTTTCAGATGAGGACATTTGCTGAACAGATTGAAAGCCGTCAGCCTTGCTTTCTTACCATAGTATGATACCCAAAGTTGTTATGGCTGTTCCAAATGATATCTAATGCACTATACCCTTAGCTACAAAAGTCACTCATGAATTACCTGTGCCTATATCATCCATTTCAATTTGTGGAGTCCACTGCCAGTACTAGCCGAATCCGGCACAAAGTGGAAACTGGCCCTGCCATTAGTCTACCGTATCACACACACAACAACACTTGCTCATATCAAGCCAGTCTGGAGTCACCAGTCTGTTTAATAGCACATGGATTTCTGACTCCAAAACAGAATACATGAAGAAAAACTCACACAGACATGGGAAGAAACTACAGACTCCAGAACAACCATTGTGACCGTGCTCAGGATTTGAATCTAACCTTCTGGTGCTGTGAAGTAGCGACACTAACCATTGAACATCGTGCAGCTCAGCCACATTTTATAAATGAACATGTGATGAGGAAGTTGTGGAGTTTTGTGGTTTCACATAAGGTTGGAGATGAGAAGATCCCACTTCCTGCTGCTCTTTTGTGGCTTTCCTGTTTACTCAGTTACCGCTGACAAACGTCAGTAAATAATAAGTACGTTGGTAAGCACTATTGCTTTGACTTGAGCATTATTTCATTCAGACCCTTTTATGGTGTTCTTTTGATGTCATCCACCTCAAAATATCGTGTTTATTGTTGAATGGACTTTAAATTCATTTTTTTAATAGTTCAAGTACACAGTATTACTGGTAGGACTTCAAACCTTTTGTCCAACCTCAGCTCTGTTTTGGAGCTTAGAATTAACTTCAAGCTACCACTTTTTAGATCTGCCAAAGCCAGTAATCCATCACTATATGGGACTATCCCGAGTACAGAGAGTTCAACTTGAAGAGCAGATGATTCATGTTGGTGGGTAGCACCCATCTAGATGTTGTTTGGCTTCCCAAACTGTTATATCCCCTTTACTTAGATTGGCTCAGGGTGAAAAATGTAGCATTTTCTTCAAGTTTTTTTTTTCTTTCCCCTCACTTGGAACATGGATTTTGTCCAAGCAGAAATTGTGGAGGTTCCACATTCCATAAGTGTTGTGGTTTAACCAAGGTTTGTTTTATTACGTTTAGAGGTATCATCAGGTAAGAGAGAACTGAGAGAATGACCACCATCTTCTCATTATTGAGAGCTGTCAATGATAAGTGCATTCCCTTTGGGTTTTTTACAGTATCTCAAGTCAATGGTAAAGACCATTGTGGAAGGAAACAAGAGTCTGTGAGTTCCTTTCTGTGTCTCTTCAGAACAGACTATGTTGGGAATTTACTCCATTATCATTTCTGATGTGAAGGTCACAGTTCTGGTATCCTTCACGCCTTACTAAATTTAAAGCTACTGTTTTTCAACCTGAATCACCATTAGCAACCACAGTCATCTCAGTAAATGACCCTCCTTTACTTTAAGTATCTTACACAGCTGGAAGCTTGAAGCTCTTGCTTCTCCAGTTATCTGTCAGATGCACCTGGCCTCCTTTGCTGTTTATGCTGTTTTTACAATGAATGCTTAAATTTTAATATAGATTACTTATATGTAGCCTCTATTATCGATTACTATACTCAGTATGGATGGGGTTGGAGTATCAAGTACACATTATACCACTTTTAGTATCAGCATTTCTTTCTCATGCTTTAAAAGTGTTGTACAGTAAGCATGATAACTGACTTTCTAAGAGGGTGTGTGGGTCGAGGTTCATTTCCCAACACTTCAGCACCTTGGTGAAGTATTCAACACATACCTCTTATGCTTCAGCATAATCCCACTACACATTTTAAAATGGCATCACTTAATAAAAGAGGAGGCATTGCAGCATTTCTAAATTGACTGTGAATGACACACAAGTCTTCTTCACTGCAATGTCTACCCTATTTAATTGAAGCCTCTCCATAAGAGTCAATGACTCTGACAGTTATAGCAACAATGGAGAGCTGCATTACATCTCCAGAGTAGATCTGTGGATGGAGCCTAGCATTAGTGGGGATATGTTTGGCCTTGTCAAGAAAACAGACTCAAGACTACAACCTCCTTAGCTGCACACATCACCATCCTTTTCAGGATATCATTGGTGTCCATCTCGATATGAAAGCATTCTCAGGATTGTCTAATAGATAAGACATTTTCAAGAATTTCACTATACTGGTTCTCTTGGAACTCATTAAGTTGTGCATCCCCAGTATAAGTGGTCCCTGTTTACCTTTTTTGCCTAAAAGACACAGATTATCTGAGACAATCTTTCAAGTTTTTGTCCCTAAATGTACATTCCTAATCCTGAAACAGAAGCAAGAAAAAACATCTCTCCCAGATGTGCTACAATATGTATGTTTAGGGTGTCCACTTTGCAATTGAATGTTCCACTAGCAAACCTATTATTTGCGTTTTGCATTGTGTGTGTCAAAGAATTTCAACTTCTAGTATTCAACGAGGGAAAATTAACTAGGCACAGTTCACTTTAATAATGCCTTCAGTTATTTCTTAAGGGGTAAAATAGCATGGCTGAATTCATGTCATTTCAATTTAAGTCTCACTTTATGGATCCAAATTAGCAATGCGTACTGACAATGGGTATTGTTATCTACTACACACACTTATTACCTTCTTTTTAAATTATCATTATCAACAGCATGCATCGGTCCATCCTGGATAAAAATTTTTGAATTATTATCTATTGCAGTATCATCATCAACAGCTGTTTTCTGGTATTGCACAGGTTAGCCAGTTGCCCTTAAATATTTTTTTCCGTCACTCATCAGTGTTCTAAGTATCTTTTCATATCATCTCACGCCACCTCAAATCACACATCTTTTGGCCTTCCTTTAGACTTCTTCCCTTCCTCTATACTCATCTCTTCTGCCTTTTGCTCCACATGCCCAAACCACCTTGGTCTGTTTCTCCTCAGCACAACCACTATTGCCTCCCCACTAGGTTTTTCTCTCAACTTGGCATTTGTCTTCCTCTCACTCTGGAACACTCCACAACTCCATCTGATTATTCTCATCTTTGTTAAATATAAGGAAGTGTACCCACTGCACTCAAGATCAGCAACAATTATCAGTGTACTGTATATTCATCTGGCATTTTTATTGAACATGGCTTACAAGATTAGGTGCAGAACACTTGTCTACACCACACTGCTGGCCAAGTATGTACCTTACTGTGAATCTTCATTTTCATTTCTTCTCAGACCACCATTTATTAACAGACCAAATTTAAATATTTAATTATCTTCGTCATTTGTAATCTTCGATGGATCTATAAATGAATGTTTTCTCAAAATTACCAGATAGATTTGTAAGCATGTTTAATATATCTTAGCCATTAGCTATCACCATATTATCTACTAATCACCCCATCATCATCAACATGTTCTTCTTCATCTTTAGGTAAAGACTTCACCAAACAAATGTACTGTTCATATCGTAAGCATCAGTATCGCTCAGTTTACCACTGGACGATAGAAACCCAAAATATCACCACTGTTTAAGATCATTTTAGAGCTCATTTTGTTTCGATATCCATCCATCCATCCATTTTCCAACCCACTGAATCCGAACACAGGGTCACGGGGGTCTGCTGGAGCCAATCCCAGCCAACACAGGGCGCAAGGCAGGAACCAATCCCGGGCAGGGCGCCAACCCACTGCGGTTTGTTTGGATAAAATTAGTTTAATTTATTGGTTATGTTTTTAATGTATTTTTGCTTCCATGATGACATCAGTCTATGTTAATCCTGTTCTGGTTTTTAAGGACAGGATCGTATGGCAGCATTGCCACTTGTTCAGTTCAAATTGGTTTGATAGACCAGCCCAATTTGACTTTTAGTCTTTAAAGCTGGACAAACATAAGCAAAGTCTTGCTTTAGAGGAAAATGGAAAAGAATACTTGTTAAAGAAGGGGGAGTGAGATTTGCTTGTACGCAAACCAAAACCACAACAGGAAAAGAAAGTCAAAAACCACAAAAGAATGAAAATCAGGCAAATTATCTAAATTAGTTTTGCTTTTTAATTGTTAGCCAAAACAAAAAGATGATTTTAATGTTCAAATTCTATTTAATTTGAGTAGCCATTTTATTTATTGTGGCGGCCATGATGTCAAGGGTCACATGGCACATCTCAGACATTTAGTCCTGCTCAGAGGAGACTATGAGGGGTCCTAACCCAGGTTTTCAAAATTTTCAAATGCATTGACAAAGCAGGCTTAGCAGAATTCTTTCAACTTAACAGTGAATCACATACTTGAGGACACAGGTGGAAATTAAGGGGAGGTACATTTAGGATTGAAGCCAGGAAGCACTTCTTTACACAAAGAGTTGTGGGAATCTGGAAGAAACTACCAAGACATGTAGTTGCAACAGAAACATTAACAACCTTTAAGAAGTGTCTGGATGAGATTTTGGGACAGCTTAGATCAGTGGTTTTCAACCAATGTACTATGGCACAGTGATGCAATGTGAGAGCTACCCATTTGTGCCATGGAAATAATAGTTTAGCGCACCTGTGTCTGAACCTGAGAGGGACAACCTCCTCAGGTGGTTGAAACCTGTCTGAGGAGGACACAACTACCTGGAGAAGCTGGCATAAAAGCAGCTCTGCAATTGCTGTGTTGTAGAGCAATTTGGACGTGTCTTCTGTCTGCTAGAGTCCTTGTGCCCAGGTGTGTGGTGTTCTGGAAAAAACTTTCAAATTCTTTCAAATAAATCATTCTCTGAGTCCAGATGAAAATACAGAACGATTCTTTATTAAAATATACACAAATGTCTCAGTCCATGGAGTGAGCAATCAATAAAACAATTCATTCCCTTTTATACCTTTCTATTACCATTACCTTATCTAATACATCATGTCATCTGATTCTTAATATCCAGAATTCTATCACCTTAGCCAATCAACTACATCCACCAGTAACTTCGTATACATGTTGATTCTTCCATTATTCTAAACACCACTTTATTAATAGGGTGTCCTATGGATTTTCCCATTGATCTTATCACCACTTCATAATAGGGGCTTTTTCACAAGTTTGCTGTCACTTTTTAAGGGGGTGTTTATTACTCATTTACTTCATTTTAACTTTATTAATTACCTTGATGGTCCCCCTTAAGATGAAGCAACCCACACGTGCTCAAGCTTTAAGCAACGTTTAGTTAACGCTTTAGTTACCTTTAGTCCTTTTCCTTATGCTTTTAATAATCCATTGATACAATTTTATTTAAGCATATACTTTTATTAAATTGTAAAAATTACCATGTACTGATTTAAATTATTTGATTAAAATTCTATAGTGGTCGCAAGGAAAGTGCTATCCTAGTGCCATGTTTTTGCGAACGCTGATCTCAGAGCTGCTTTTTTACCAGCTTCTCCGGTAGTCCCCCACTTTGGACAGTTGAGCTTGTGGATGAAATATGTTTTTGTGGTTAATAGAACAGTGGTGTGCCTTGGGATGTTTTTGGTTACAAAAAGCATGCCACCAATAAAAAGGATTATTAGCTTAACTAAGGAAGTTGATGGTTTTTCAGATTTCTTATGTTTTTTTACATGCCTTGAAATTACTCAGTATCATAGCAAGGAGACACACAAAATCAGGACATCCATGAAAATAGATACACAAAATGGAAACACTCATAAAAAACAAACATGCAAATATGGTAACAAACTGACTTTACCAAATAATGATAAAATACAGCCAAAATAAAGTTGGAATACTAAACAATTCATGCTCTCCATCATGGTGATGTAATTAACATTGTCATTTTTAAGAATAGGATTGATCAATGCTTGATCTTGTCTGAACTTAAAATAAAAGGAAAGACAATCGTACAAAAAATGAAAAGTAATGAATAGCGGTTTCAGGTTCCTGACTATTGCTCTCACACCTAAAATTCTTGATTTGAACCTTAAAGAAATTTTGTCTAATTGATCGACCACCATTTGCCATTTGATTTCAGCTTCTAGTTTTGTGGCTACAACATCTCACACTTGAAAAACTAAACCAATGTGGCATACTTTAAAGGAAAGATGTTCTCATTGCCCAAAACCTTCAGTGTATCTAAATGAATGAAGAGGTGTCAGTCTTATATGGATAACATAGTTATCATCTCTTCCTTTCAGTCCATTTCTAGAGTGAAATGTGCCACTGACATGCAAGAATATCTTCTGTTGACCTCAGTTCAACACTTCATTATCTATTACCCATGTGTTTCTTATCGTTTTTCCTTCTCAATATGTCACTGTATTATTTAATGCACATCATCATCATTCTAAAGAAGTTTCAGTTGACCACTGGATGAAATCATCCTAAAACTGCCATTCTCTTCATCTTGAGTACATCACAATCCTCTGCTAGGTAATGGTCTCTCCAGGATTCCCAAATCAGCTGCAGTCCAACCTTTAAGTCGAGCCTCTCTGTGGTCATTGCTGTGCCTTCATTACCCGAAGTTATTGATGCTCATATCAGCTGAAACTTGTACCATGGGAAGCTGCTTTGGCAGAGCATCTGTTCTTCATTTGCTTTCTGGTGCATTTTTTCCCCCTTAGATTTTACAGTAGCAGACAAAGATACGTTTTGGATGCAGTAGGGTGATTGAAAAAAAAATTAAATAGAAAGCCAATCGAGCGGCAGGAGAAAAGAAGGATAAAAGGACCTGTTTAGTTTGAAAGCCTGCAGTTCTAGAAAATAAAAGCAGCTTTTGAAGTCAAAGGCTTTTTCTTCGAAGTAAAGCTCGGCGGGATGTTGCCAGTAAGTTATTAACTGTTGTGACACTTCTGTTCGGTTTATTATGCCGGGAGGGCTTTTACCTGCTACGAGCAAATCATTTCCAACAGCACGAGCGTGGAGTGATTAGTTAGGATTATTGTTGGAAGGAAAGGCCAAGTAGACAAAAAGCAGAAGGCTATGTTATTTGTTCACTCGTTCAAAGGCCTAGGGCAGCAGTAATCTCCTCTTCACAGCTCAAATGCGCACCACACTGCTTCCCAGAAGCACAAGCAGCCATCTGCGAAGACCTGTTTGCTTGTTTGTTTTCTAAAGTAAAATGCAAAATACTTCTTTCCTGTTAGCACATCCCACCATATGTCACTCCCTGTTTTACAAAATGAGCCATGTATATTAATGAAGCTAATCAAAGTCGTGGAGTCAGCCGTTCTGCTGACTGAATTTCAAAATAGCACAGGCGCCATGGTACATTTGACAAGGCTGCCGCTTAGACGAGTGGGGTTTTTTGATGGCAGATTAATGCCACATTATCAATCTGGCTTGCAGGATGGATAAATAGGAATGCATCTGATGCAAATGGCACAGCCCACGCAAGAAAGAAACAATCTCCTCACGTAGGACCACCAGGTGGTCCTTTGTTGTTTGCATTTCTTGTAATTGTAATCGCAGGGGTTCACATTAAAGATGCATTTGCAGACCAGGCACTGGGCTACTTGAAGCCCACCTACATGTTTATGTGCCGCTTTCAAGGTTTTGGTCAAAATTGATTTCCCTCCTGACCGTTAGTCTGGACTTGGTCATAGCCAAAATAAAATGCTCAATGTACAATAATCTAAAACTCCTTCACACCTCAACTGTAATGCAAAGTATCAGATATAGTCCTACAGGAACAATCCAGTATGTCACCTGGAATGCAAACATGACCCCCAAACTTCAAAAACCAGATTTTTAAAGCTAACATGAGCCTCCTCTATGTACTGATTCAGAATGGCCTCCGACCAGATATCTGTGCTTCATACGTATACCTAACCGCTCACTGCTGAAAATGGCAGCATCTAGGATGCAACCAAATCAAATTTACAGCATTCACCATCATCAAAGAGAGTTTAAATATAATGGGAACCTCCTCTACACTACCCACCTTAATACAGAATGTCCCTGGAAAAACTTGCGATTATCACATAATCTTATGAATGCCGCTTGCTCTTACTCACTTCACCCTGGCATGGATCAACAGGTCGGCGGTTTTAACAGCATTTCCTTTCCTAAATCTGTCCAGACCCCCAATTAGTGCTATAGAGCTACTTTCATTTTACTCACTGACCATGGTGCTGCAGATGTGTTACATGTGGATTAGCACATGCAAGTAAGAATTTCACTGGACTCTGTACATGTCACAATATTGAGTCTATGAACCTATGATCTTCCTTTAAAATAGAGTAGATGATACATCAGTATGGCCAAGTAGCTACGGCACTGAAAGTTTGAGCCCGGGTTGAGTCACAATGAGACCCTGATCAATTTGCTTAACTTGCCAGAGCTCCAAATGGGAGCATATGTACTTCATTGCTCTGACCTGATGCTGTGTTCCTCGCAGAAAGGAAAGAAAGAAACTATACTTGTACTTGTATGTCTGCCCCTGCAACTTCATAGCTCCAGGCAATTGCTTTTATTTCTTAGGCTTGCTGCTTTCTTTATGGAGTTTGAATGTTCTTCCCAAATCTGAATATATTTTCTTCCAGATGCTCTGGCTTTCCTCTCACATCCCAAAAGATACGTGTTTTAGGCTAATTGATGAGTCACAATTAGGCCTTCCATAAGTAAATGTAGATGTGTGTGTGTTCCCAGAGACTGACTGGCATCCTGATCTAGGGTCTCTTTTTATAAAACTTTGAAAGTATGCATATGCAAAAAAAAGTAAAATGCACATGGCAAAAAAAAGGTATTTGTAAAACATGTCATATGCACTAGATTTAGATCTTTTGGTATGCAGAAAGTGAATCATAACTGTGTTTTTACTGCACTTTGGCTTCCTGAACGGTGACAACAGGTAGCTGATATAAACTGATGAAAAAACAAAAAAACAGTATTGTTCCTTTTAAACAGGAGCTAAAATAGAGTATCTATATCATATTTATCAATTTTGAGGTTTAATGTTGGTCATGTCAACGTAATTATAATAAAAATGTATATTATAATAATAATAACGGCTCGATGATATGAATCATTATGTGTGTGGATCATCAATTAGTTGGTTTGGCAGCATTTCTCTACTTTATCAAGAGTGTCGTCATTTCCCACTTTATCTAAAATGTAGCATATGGATTGGTCAGAGCTGATGTACACATCAACGCATGTTCTTCCATCAGGTTTTCTTTTAGAAATCCCAACTTTTGCGTTGAAAGTTGTGTCGGCACATTTTGGGGCCTCTTTTTCTATGTACACCAGGTTTTATAAATCTGACCTGTCACACATTGATTAGGACAGTCAATACTGGTTGGATCAATATTTGTAAATACATTCCTCCAGCTTTTTTTTGCCTCTTTTGGATATTCATTTAAAAGGTATGAGATTCGGTGAATTTCAGAATTTCCTGTAATCTGTATTAAATCTGCCATTTTCTCGAAGTTAGAGCACTTGAGAATATGGCACTGTCCATTTCCTGTATATTTTGCAAGGTAGCTTTTGGGACACTGCATTGTACGTGAAATGATTGGTTGTGAAGTTTTGTCTTCTTATGATCAACATTCTATTCATTTGGCTAAAAGATTTCAACTTGTTTACTGAGTCATGGCTTTTTGAAGCAGTGAATGTTATTGATGCATTCAGTTGTGAGTAGAGTCACTTGTGCTGTCCACAACAAAAGCTGATGAGCACACAAACTAACTGAATACCTGCAAATAAAAATGCTGAAAATGGTTCCCAGAATACAGCCCTGATAAATTCTTAAGCTGATAAATTCTTTTACCTGACAGCACCTTACAGTCCCATCTTCCCAATTGTGTAATATAAATTATAGATATTGCACTTCAGTTAATTACACTTTTTTTTTTTTGTTATACACACTTGTCAGGTCAGGTTAGGGGAGCATGCACTGGTACAGCGTGTTGCTGTTGCAGCTCAGGATCCTGGTTGGCAACCCCCCAGGCAGACATGCAGTCCAGTCCCACCCTCCAGAAATGACCCTCTATCTGGCGCAGCCAGGTATTACGTAGGTGACCCCTTAGCTTGGTCCAGCCACTTGGGTCCTCAGCAATGAGGCTCCTGTGAGCTGGATCACCCTCAGGGAATCGCACCCTATGGCCATAGTCTTGTAACTGATGCTCCCTTACAAGGTAGTTAATGTGCCTTCTTTGGGACTCTGAGGGCAAGCAGTCATTCGACATAAAGTCAAACCAGTGGTATCCAAGTATTCTCTGAAGAGACACAATACCGAAGGAGTTCAGTCTTCGTCTTGAGTCACTGGATAGTATCCATATCTCGCTACCATATAGCAAGACAGGAAACACCAGGACTCTAAAGACCTGGACCCTTGTCTATTTGCAAAGATATCAGGAGTGCCACACACCCCTTTCCAGCGACCTCATGACCCCCCATGCACTCCCAATCCATCTACTAAGTACATAGGAAGAGTCACCAAAGACATGAATGTCGCTGTCATGTAAGTATATGTTTTTGCATTTGTTCTGAATTTGAAAAGTACCCATTAAGATGATGGAGTATAACCAAAAAGACTGATTTTCTTTTCACCCTGCTCTAATTGTATCACGTTCTACTGCGTTTTATACTATAATCCTTCTGCTTACACCAACATATCACAAGGCCTTTACATGACTTTTGAAGAGAAGCCGAATTCTACCTCTAGTAAGCACCGAGTATTGTTCTAAAGCTAGGGCTTTTTTTCCTGGTATGTATTTATTCTTTTTTTGATTGTTTTTGTTAATTTTAAATTATTAGCTTTTATGCTTTTTATATTTGTTATGTCTTTTCTGTCTCTTTAAACTTGCTGCAATTTTCTGTGTTTTGTGAGTGGAGCCACAGGAGGCAGGGCCGCCCTAACATCACTGTTACTGGGTCTTCCTTCTGGCTTTATATTCAAAATTCAGAAGTGACACCCAGTAGTGGAAGATAGTTTGTTTTTGGTGTTAATGTGAAAAATACTTTCTATTGATATTTTCTGTTTTTTGTTGTGGATTATTGCTTGTGTTCTTGTCAGTTTTGATTATGTATTGGGATTTGTTTGTTTTGGATTGCCTCTTAGGCAAATCCCTTTTGATTTATTATTTTCCTTTTTTCACATTTTTCTGTTTTTGTTAATGAATGCTTCTTTTCTAAAGATCTCCACATGCCAGAGTTTTATGGTTTTGTCTCCCTTGCAAATCATTTTGATATATTTTGTGACATGAAGTGAAAATGTCTGAATTTTTCATGGATGACTTGGGTTGAGCCTCATCTGAATAAGTGAAGGTCCTGGACAGCTTGAGGAGCTTATTCTGGAGGCCTCACTCCTTTTTTGACATGTTTGTGTGCTGCAAGAGGTGTTTAGGCTCTTCAGTGGGGGCTTTTCCACTGCCTTCCAAGGTAGCATCCTCCCCACCATACCATATGAATGTATGCTTCTCTGGTGGTGTCACTCAATATGCCAACGTGCAATGAGTAAATATCAAAAAGTGACAATGTAGCTCTGTAAGTCTGCCTCTCATTGTGCTATGAATATTGGTATATACTCTTGTGAATACTTGATAATTTATGTTATATATGAGAATAATGTTCATTTGGATTTAGAATTCAACCGTGTTTCTTATTATTTTTTTTTCTCCAGTGTTTTTCTGGAATTTCTAGATTCCAACTTTTTTGAATTTCATTTTTTGTTTTTCTCTTGCTTTCCAAATTACTGGTCATATTCTTTGGTCTTTTGATGTCTGAACTGTAAACTGAGATTTGCTTTTGTGACTATACTCTCTGTCCAGATGTCCATCTCACTAATTTGACCCAATCTTCAGAGTTCAGTGTTTACGAACTTCACCCACTCACAATTGATTGAGGCACACACATGGTTAGATACTCACCAGATTATTAACTATGTATGTGGAAGGGGCAGTGATGGCCTGATATGGGCTGAGCATATCTTAGCAATGGCATAGCTTCCTAATTATTTCTCTTTTCCCATTTTGAGGTTTGTAAAATGAAACAACTGACTGTTTCCTTAAGAATACAGATCTAACATTTAATCTCCTAGACATTATTCCTCTGAAAGTTCAAATAATGCTAGTGTGGAACACAGGTGGTGAAAAAAATAAAGAAAGCCAAGTCATTACAGTAGCCAGTAGGTTAAGGTGGGCTTCTCTCCTTATTCTCTCTAGTATTCAAGCTCCTCCTATGCCATTTCAGTAGAAGCAGTATGTGGCTGAGTTTAGCTGTGTAATGAAGAGCCCCTGCACAAGGGCGTACCATCAGAGTCATAGTGGTCACTTCTTGTACCATTACGTGGGACCATTCTGAAACATCAGCCCAATGCATGAGGAGACTACTGCTGGTTGTCTAGCAGAGATCAGTTGAAGAAGCTGAACATAAAGAGTCATCTGGTGCTTGTTTGTTGGACTTGTGAGGTGGATGCCATGATCCATTTGCTCTGTGGGTTACTAAAAGACTGTCCTCCCCACCTCTTCTTTAAAATTGACATAACAGACACAGGTAATGCAGCTGACTGCAAAGACTAATGAAGCAGCAGAGAGAAAGTGGAGATGCAGAAACGCAGACTCCTGACACCCCATGACTTCTGATTGGAGATGTACAGACACCCTACTCGTGTGCAGCGCCGTCAGCGTTGTTATTCCGGAGGCACAGGCAGTTTTGTTACTGAGCACATGCTTTGCAGATTAGTGTGTTTGTACAGGCAATTGAACATGTGCTCCATTAAAAATTAAAGTGGCTTGTTTGAAAGCTGGAACAGGAGGCCGCGGCTGCCACTGGAATAGCAGACCTAGAAAGCCCCCAGAGCCCATTACCATAGGTTACAACAAATGTTAATCAGCACCAGCGCCGTTAAATAATGCAGCCTGTGCAGATGGCAGTGGCGACGTCGACTCCCAAGGTGCAGGCATCAGAGCTGTCACTGATGAGATCGGTCCTCATGCAGGATGGACACAACTGGCTCCTCTGTCACAGGAAACACAAGAGAATCCATGAGCTTTCTCTTCTCTGCACTGGCTGGATTATTTTGGGACACCCTCCTTTACTCATTTTTTATCCTACTCCTCGTGCTTTAGCTTTTCTCTAAGACAGATGAGAGAGGCAGCTTATGGCCATTGGCGTTTGTATCAGCCCAAAACAATAGATTATTATCAGAAATAGAAATATGGGTGTTTAAGTTTTTAAGAGAGTAGAAGAAACGGAGGAGAAAATAAAAAAGTGCCAATAGTATACTGGTAGCTATTAAGGACCCCACTTACATTTTTCCATGAACATTCTCATGAGAACGGGCACTTTGTCTCTTTTACTCTGCTATTGCAGTGCCTGTCCTGTGTTTCAGCAAGTGAACCAATTCTTATTGTAGGCAGTGCTTTATACAGCACCTTGTCCAGTGTATGCTGCAAGATTTGTTAAAAAGCAATTAATGAGAGGCCAGTAGAATATAAAGCCAGTGCCACACATGTAAATATGAGAGATGCAAGATGGCACAAGAGTAGGATGAGGCCAGCAGGCTGCTGGTTCTTTCTCCGCCAAGTAAATGACTTGACCTGCATAGACTTCATCACTGCAGTCACTGTGAAAGGTGCTATATAGGTTATTACTTACTTTGATAATAGCAGCCTTCTAAAGTACAACGGAATCAAACATTGTGTCACTAAATGCTGTGTTTTATGGTCATCATATTTATTTCAAATCAGAGCACTAACATTACCCCTGTAATCTGTCCAGGCTTCAAGGACCACTGAACAGAACTTATAGTGATACAGTACTGAAAGAGTAATGGAGTGAAAAATCGGAGATGGAGGGTAAGGGTCCGGCTTTAAAGATGTTACACAGCTGATAGAGCATAATATATTTTTAACAATTCAAAGCTAAAAAATCACTCCAAGGCCAGTGAGCGATGGTGACAACGGAGGTAGATGCTTCTCATCTTACATATTTTACTTTTTGTTTTGCTGTTCTTGACTTTTATTAACCCCTTTCCTTTATGTTGCTGACATATCTAACTGATATGTTTTCTGTTATTTTTATTTAAAAAGTCAGTCCGCCTGTGACAAGGTTACAAAGTGATATTCAGAAATCTCAATGTCCAGAGATGTGAGTTTAGCAATGCACAACTTTGCCATTTTTATTTCGTTTTCATTATTCATTTATATAGTTTGGCACAGGGGTGAGTGCTGCAGCCCCACAGCTCCCGAGCTTTGAGTCTGACTCCTGGACTGCTCATTTCCTGTATGAATTAGGTTCTACTCCAGCTGTTCCAGTTTTCCTCGAGTATCTCAAAGACGTGCAATTAGGGTAAATATGGGTGTGTGTCTGTGTGAGTGTCTAATGTGATGATCTGGTACCCTGTACCAATCCTGCTGGAATAGGCTGAACAGGAGGTTTGATAATATATGGATGGAAAATGTAATGAAATTGATATAAACCCATCTTGACACTACACCCAGCTGTTACTGGTGGCACAGAATGTGACACACCCAATTGATGATATTCTGTCTTTCACAGCCCCACTACTACTGAAGGAAGGATTTTAAAGGTGAATTGGGAGAACTAAAGTGCAACGTGAGTGTAAGGTTCAGTCTCAGCTGCCTTATGTGCATTTTTATTATTGTGACATGAGTGCAATTTACCAAGTTTGTTACTGGATTCGTCTACTGTCACACCCTTAGCTTAACACACACCAGGCACAGACTCTATCCCCCTAAGGACTGTCAATAAGTGATAGATTATCGATACTCCATACAGGGACTCGCTGTCTTCAGTGTGAATAACACACAGGTGGACCCAGATAAAACCAAGACCTATAGGTTACCATGGTCTGCATAGCCTAGACACATAAAGGCTGATAACACTCTGGTCAGTGCCACTCTCAAATCAATGCTGGGTAACTCCATGCTGTTCTCTTTTGGAAACACATCTCTCTCTGCCTGCTAACCCTGAAAAAGAAAGTGGCAGTTTCCCTACACCAGGCACACTGTATCTAACTTACTACATCAATCACTCAACATATACAAGACAAGACCATTTTTTAGGAATAGAGTAACACCAGAAGAAGAAGATATAACAGAAAATACAAATGGTTAGCCAAGTGGATTTATTTTCCTAAATAAAAAGTAAGCCTTGCTTTAAAGTCAGAAAGCTTACCAAAGATTAGCTGCAAAGGAAACATCAGTGTCAAAAGAGGGTGTCATAGCGGGCAGCTTGTTTAAATTCAGCTGTCAGGGTGATGCATGATCGACATCTTTGATGTCCAGGTAACTGAAGTTTCTCAATGTTTCTCTGACATCTCTCTGTGCTGTGGTTTCTGGATGGAGTTTAAGACTTGGTCTCTTTTAGGTTATCGTAGTCCATCTGAGCAAACACTTGTGACACAGATTGCAGCTTACTTTTAATATGCTGTTCGTAATCCCAAAGTGATGATTTTATCCCTCTAGGACAACATTACATATAATGTAATAACATTTTCAAATTTTGGGGTCTATGGAGGCTAGAGTCTATCCTAACAGAGGAGGGCATAAGGTAAAAAGCAGCTGTAGAGATGGGGCCAAGCAATGCCAAACAGTTGGGAGGGCCCACCTTCATATGGTTCCTGATGTGAGTAATACTTATGCCTGTGTTCTCCACTATCTGTGCCTGCTCTTCCATTTATAAAATGATGGCTTACTGGCACACCGTAAAGGTGTGGTGTTTACTGCTGATGGAGGTGGATACTGTATGTCATGTTCTCCCTGGACTGACATCTCACTGGCGTGTTTCAAAATGGGTTGCTGTTTGTTGGCTGTCTTTAGAGTTGAATTAGCCGCAGCATGCTGGTGCCTTTACCAGAATGATATTATTAAAACAACAACACCACTGTATTGCTGTGCAGAGTTATTTCAGAGGGAAATAATACATTGAGTGGTGCTGGGAGAGGTCAGAGCTGGTCGCCCCTGCTGCTTCCTCCACGGCCCAGTGATCTACATCGCTGTGGAGATCATTTTTGTAGGTTTTTTCTTTTTTTTTTTATTAAAAACAATCAATAAAATGCAGTGTTTTTTCAGGTCGCCTACAAGGACAGAAGATTTCTTCTAGAATAACAGGCAGGCTCAGAGGATATGAGAAATGATATCCCTGCTAAGCCAGCGAGTGGCTGCCAATCAAGTGAGATTCAGCCACAGCGGGCCAGCAATCCCTACATGATAACAAGTGGATTTGTGCTGCCAGTGATGCTGACCTCTGCAAGCAGGTATGCATCCGACCTTCCCCAGGCACAGACACTACTGGTCTCCTTAACTGTTGTATAGCTGCCAGAAGACATACTTTAAAGCATCTCCCCATGAGTCACAAAAAAGAGTAATGAGAAATAAAAAAGGATATGCTGGATCACTCCATGGGAGAACAGGTGAACATCACATCCCTTGTGTGTAGACAAGTATAAGATGCCCAGGTAGCCAGGTATCAGTACATTGCCAACTTACGTCAGTGTGTGTGTACGTATGTGTGTGTTTTCTAGATACATGGTCAAATGTGGACTTTGTAGATATAGACTCACTAGTAGTAAAGCAGGCAGAAAACTGGGCACATTTCAGGTTAGTTTAGGCAAAGCCTACAAATCATGTTTATATCTCTAAGAGATGGTTAGCAACTGACATAGGAAACTATCTATCTATCTATCTATCTATCTATCTATCTATCTATCTATCTATCT
>JANRMT010062814.1:75302050-75356183 GCA_026402145.1 Polypterus bichir lapradei
TCTATCTATCTATCTATCTATCTATCTATCTATCTATCTATCTATCTGTTTGATGGAGTTAATTGAATTTTTGCTCCCTCCACAAGACGTGAGACAGCTGCCCAGACCACAAGCTTGCCCAGCCTTTTTCATGTGATGCCTTTCCAGTTTATTACACATCTGAAAAATATTATCTTTCTTACACCCTAAGGGTGACATCCAGAATGGCTAGAACTTGGAGTTTCCTTCAGCATTAATTGCAAGGAACTACATGCCACATTCCTCTGATATGACAAGCAAGAGAGGTGCCAGGCTGCCGAAGAACTCCTCAAGTTGTGTTTTTTGCACAATGTGTTGTGATTGCACAATCAGCAGGAATATTCAGACAGCATTCAGCCTCCTGGGACCTACCCTCATTCTCCAAATAGTCATTGATGCATTTGCATGCTAGGCAGCTGATTGAAGATGGCAGGTTTGGTTGAGGCTTCCCCTGCCCCACAAGTATTTACCAAAACATGTTGGCTCCCCCTTCTGTTCAAAGTGCGCTTTTACAGTGTCAGGTCCAAGGTGGCTGAAGGATGACTCATCTTTGTCTGGGTCATGCACTAGATGTAAATACTGTACTTCAGGGTAGCACTAGCAGACTCCCACTTCATGAACCATGTCTTCTGGTTTAAAGTGAATAACACATGTGCAGGCAGTATGGAGTAGTGCTTAATGACTGGAATTTAAAGCACATAGTTGCTTGTTCTGTTCCTACCACTGCCTCACAATTTGACTTTGAGCAAATCACTTAAACTTCTTGTGTCCTGACTGTGAAAAATGCCTGTAAACATACGTGATGTAATAAAGATATACATTTCTTTGAATAACAGTGTAGGCTAAATGTTAAATAAAAATGCATCAAAGATGAGTTAAGCTGATGATTATGTGGGAATCCATGAGATAAGACTTAAAAAAACTGGCATTTGATCTGGACATATCTAAGAAAGCTTAGAGCTGTAGAGCTGCATGGATAAAAGCAAACGAGTGAAAAAAATAAAACACTGACTGTTTTTAAATAATGGCCATTAAGGAGCTTTCTCTGTTTCATTTTGTGCACAAAACACACATGAGGACCTCCACTCTGTGACTCCTTTAAGTGAGAGATTACTGGAACAGCTTGATGTTCCTGAGTCATACAATATTTATTTGTCTACCTTGAACTAGACCTGTGGGTGCTGGGTATATAGAGGAGCCGAGAGGAATCTGGGAAAACGGCTAAATGACCATATCACTTTCATCACAGGGACCATGAATTCTTCAAGGTTTATTTCTCTTATAGTATACTAAAACTACAGCCTTTAATTAGCTGCAGTAATTAATGTGACAAAACCTGCTGTGACAAGTGCATGTGCAATATAATGTAGTGTGGACAAGACTAGTGTAGTACGTAACAGTTTAGTATGTGACAAGCTGGTGTGTCTTTAATGTGACATATCACACACTGGTTCATGGATCATCATACTGAGCAACACATTGATGTAGATTCCTGAGGGCAGTATATCATACATATTGTTGAATTTGGATTGCTGGGTTGCACAAAAGACAGGCAAGAGAGGACTGAGCAAACAAAACTTTTATTTCAGCACTTGCAGCACTCAACTTTTATTACTATATCGGAGCCTTAAGTCAAGTGCACAGCAAAGCAGACAACTTGGTAGTCTCCGTTACAGTTATTCCATTCCTTGAGTTTAAAGGAACACGTACGTGTCTTCTTTGAGAGAACTTGACTGTAGAGAGGAAGGAGCAGTAGGAGCTCAGACAGGGTCAGAGGCAGTCTGGACAGGACAAGAGGGAGAACAGGACAACAACTAGCTTTAGAAACTCATAGCCACATGCAGCTATACTGACATTTGGCAGTCTGATGCTGTGTTTCTTTTTCATTAGAATGCTGTTTAAAAGAGTGTGTGCCAGAAGGCGAGGCGCAGCACAAACAGTCACAGTATGTGTTGTAATAACAGTCAAGAATGACCATAAAGATTTATGGCATTTGTACTCCGAATACTTGAAAAAATACAAAAAATAAAGCAACGTCTTTACAGACAGGGAGTTCAAACAGAACTGATACATAGAAGAGGAGGGAACTTTTGGAACTGAACTCAGAGGTGATGTCATCAGAAGGAGGGATCTTGGCAGGTGGAAATGACATCATTAGGAGGCGGTGGGTTCTGTTGAGGGTCTGCAGAAGGAAAAGAAGAGAGAGTATTACTGGACAGTGCCACCCCTTGGCTCGGCTGAAAAACATTTATTTTTGAGCCTGTCAGCTGTCTCCTAAATGCACGTTGTGTGACAGTGTACATGCGTGCTGTATGTGACACAAAGTGCAGTATACTATACTGGCATTAATGCATAAATCAATGTATTCATGAGTGTTGTATACCACACACATGCATAGATTAGTGTACTAGGCGATACACTGGGAGGTTTTAATAACTACAGTATACAAGAGAGTTTCACATGACTCTGCATAGTATGTGGCATATTGGTGTATATGTGTTAATAATACAGTATACTGCTTTACTATGATAAATACCAGTATGGATTCTTAAGTACAGTAACTCAATAATTGGTGTCTATGTGTTAAGCATCCTACCGCTTCATATTTTACCTGTCAATTTCTAATGTTATTTTTAAGTTTTATTTGTATCATTTCAAATTTTTTGTTTTTACTTTGACATTCGATGTACATATTTGTAAATTATTTTTTGTAAAGTGACCATATAATTAAAATATATCATCATCATCATCATCATCATTATTATTATTATTATTATTATTATTATAAACAGGACTGGTATGTGTGCTGGTGTTAACATGTTATACATACAGTATATGTGAAGGCAGTATGCTTACACACATTTACAGTTTACAGTATGGCCAGTATGCCAGCTGCATAGAGTCTGTATGTTGCACGAAGGTTTCTGTACACATAATATAACACACTTAATCACAGTCATGGCCATAGTGTTAAGCTAACTCTGGATGAGGCACTGGTCCATAACAGGGCCCACACACACCCACTGTCAGTTAATTCAGAATCACCAGTACTTGACCTTTCATGGCTGAATGTAAACACATCATACTGCTCACTTATTTATTCTTAACTCATTCTATTAAACGCAATGCTGTTAGGTGATGCAGAGATCACTGGTGTATATGTACTCTATTTCATCTTCAAATACTGTATACCCACATGCCTTTTCCACCACGCCAAGGCTTGCGGCGCCTGGACGTCCATGCTAATTTCTCCCCTACCACTTGTCTTTTCCTGTCAGTAGTGGCTACTACTTCCCTCTCTTGTTCTAACAACACTTTTAAAGGTATTTGCAATCCCTGTCTTTCACTGTCTGTTCCAATAAAAGCAACTGGCCGGTCAGCGGCACTGAGGTCCAGAGAGCCATGTTGTGCCGACTGCCTACGCCTCAGGCCCCCATGCATGATTTAAGCTGCTTTGTAAATGTCAATAGGTGGAAAGCGCTGGAATCCATGTAGACTTAGTAAGATCCTCCTGGATGTCGAAACGTGAGAATGCTGCGCTCTGGTTTCAAGGCTACAGCGGCTTCTGAAGATGACTCACAGTCAGTTCCAGGTGTTGCCAGCAGCAAAATGTTGCTCAGGAGCGTGATGTGGTTTAACAATGGGCAACAGGACAGCAGCTGAACAGCTCTAGCTGAGGGCTACTTTTGATAAATCTTCAAAAAGACCGCATTTTTCTTTTTTAAAGACAGGCTGTCTGCCTCTACTGATGCTGAAATATTTGCCCTTGTGTCGCTGTGGGGGAGCAAAGGAAGGGGCACACTGTTCATGGTATTTTGTTCAAATCTTTTGTCGCTTCGTCTTTGCCAGTCTGACAAAATGAGAGGTGGCAGCTCCTGGGACTTGAGGCTACTCCAGCAGGGCAACCTCTCACACGCCTGCATGTTCAGGATGCCTCGCAGCACTTAAGATGCAGCTTCAGCTGTCCGCGCTGGCAAGTGTTGTCACTTATATTTAAAGCCTCTTTAAGAAGCATGGATGGGAGCCGCAGTCTCCTTTTGATTTTCTGAAGATATTATACGCTGTGGTGCCATGCGTTGGTCATCTACCGGACGGGTACTGTAATGAACCTGTAGCTATTACTACAATAGAATTTTTGTTATCCCTTTTAGTCCACCAGTCAAAGACTGTCATCGTCAGAGGACCTTTGCTGCCAATGTTAGAGCAGATTTAAGGGCTATGTGGTTTGCAGAGAGTGTCTGGAAGGTTGAGGAGTGAGTTTCATCTTTGCATATACAACCTCTGCACCACCCTATCCAAGATGAAATGGAGTTGAAAATGGATGAATTAACAAACTAATGAATGAATAAAGCAGAGGAACATAATAAAAATGAACAATACACCTGCATATGAATAAATGGTGGCCACTTGACTGTGTTTTGTTCATAGTGAGCAATGGGGTAATACTGATGGTGGTGCAAAGACACAGTCTTAGGAAACTGCTCAACTTAGAGTGGGTTGAGTAGACCCTAAGAAGGATGGTAGTGAGGATTGGGGGGTGTAAATCAATTTAAAGGAAACATTTGTCTCACAAGGTATCATGTGACAGTGATGTAGGTAATGATTGTTATGTTATAGCTGAGGTTTATTCCATTGTCTTTGTTTGCTATTCTTTTTTGTGCATTCTTCGTTAAACTTAAATTAAGAATTTCCATATGTTCGCTGCTATTGTGTATTTTTGGTAATATTATTCTATTCTATTCTCTTATTATTTAGTATCTAAGTATTGTACTATGTTCTGTTGTCTTCCTTGTGTTTTGTGGGTAGAACCACCTTAATGCCACTGCTGAAGGACCACCCTCAGCCTTTATCTTCAGAAGCTGAGAGAAGATCCTTCAGTGATTCATTGCCATTTGGAGTGTACTTCATTTAATATGAGTATTGATTTTCTTGCTTCTTGAATTATTGCTTTTTGTTCTTGGGTTTTGCTCTTGTTTTCTGGATTATTATCATAGCACATAACCTAACACCACAGCTTACAGTCATGACTGGGCTCATGATCCAAATGGTAGGGTTGAGAAAGTGGAAAAGATGGCAGGCCATGTGATAGTGGATGAACCAGGAGATGAACATAAATTGATAAACAAATGAGTTGGTCATACAATACAATACAATATATCAATTGTAAAAACCAAGACAAGAGACAAAAACCTTAGTCATAAAGAAATAAGTCAGAATTCAAAACACAGAGTCTAATAAGACAAAACACACCAACGTCTTAGGAAAGTGTGCTGCGACTTGTAAACCATCACATTAGTGACATCACAGACCGCAACCTCCAAGACTGCACTCCCAGTAATGAGAGGGCAACACAAAATGGCAGTGTCCACTAAAACCTAAAATAGCAATGCCGTAATATATAAAACATAATAATAATAAAAGTAAACATAGTTCCATACAAAATATACAATGAAAACTATAATTGATTTGAATTCTCCATGGTTAAAAACATCCATTGACATATTTTAAGCTATCAAAAAAGTATTTGAATGAGAAAAAATGAATGTGCCAAATCATAACATTAGTGTGGTTCCTTTTACTAGTGTTATTAGGGAAGCAGATTACCATGTCCTTCTCATGTTGTTTGGTTAGTGATGATTACTCGTAAATGTTGAATGCTGCGCTCCAGTCTTTTCAAAATGGACATTATCTGTTGAATACCATTTGGTGTGCCAATAAATGGCGGTTGCCCATGCTTACTACAGTCCTAACACTCGTTTGCCAAAGATTGGTCACCAAATAAAGGCAAAGTCTACACCACTTGCGAAAAGAAAACAAAAAAATGAACAAGGTTTCCTGAAGTAGGGATGGATCCCAGATACTCCAAGAAAGGTTGTTATGCAGTGGAAAAACCACCAACTGATATACTATGACCAGTTCATCAAGTAGCACCCTGTGCTATTACCACCATTGAGTTCAACAAAGATACAGCACCACAAGTGTAACTGTTCAATCAGTCTGCCAACCACAGTGTAACTGCAGAATTCACATTGGTACATCATATTCGTCCATACTAGTGTTTTCATTTAGGTATCTCTGTCCTCACTATAATGAATGAAAATTCATAGGACATGAATGTCCACCTACAATAGGCATGTGCGCATCAGTGGAAAAATCCTTGAAGGGGTGTTAACACCACCAGCCAGGGGATTTATCAAAACTTGTAAGGTCCGGGTAATAGTATTTGCCTTTCGCACATGTATACAGCATTCAAATATAATGCAATGTAGATGTATACAGGAAACCAACACAACAAGCACCATGAAAAGCAACTTGTCTGTGTCTGCTATGTGTGGATATGATTTTCTTCCATGAAGGGTGACCAAACAGGGACTGAGTCATTGTAATAAGTAGTAGGTCTAATCTGGGAAGGGCCATGATTGAACAAATCAGGGCATGATTAGAATCTACGTTTTCTCCCATCTATGCTGCAATGGCGAGCCTGTGTTTTCAGAAGTATATAATTGTCAATGTCAATGTCACTTTATTTATATAGCACATTTAAAACAACATAGTAATGCTGCGGCCAAAGTGCTTTACAATAATAGAATAAAAGAAAAAACAATAAACAATAAAACATAAATAGTAATAAAATATATGAACATAAAATAAGATAGATAATAAATAGGAATGATGTTATATGATCACAAAGAGGAAAACCATCAGTATTACTGAAGGTCACTGAATGCAAGTGAAAAGAAGTGAGTTTTTAATCTTGTTTTGAACTGTTCAATTGTAGACGACTCCTTAATATGATGAGGTAGAGAGTTCCACAGGCGAGGGGCAGCAGCTGCAAAAGCCCTGTCCCCCTTGGTTTTACATTTGGTACGAGGGACAACAAGAGACAACTGACCAGAAGATTTAAGCACTCTGGATGGCTGGTGTAAAATACACAATTCAGATAAATAGGCAGGAGCAAGCCCATGTAACGATTTAAAAACTAGCAGCAAGATTTTAAAATCAATTCGAAAACTGACAGGCAGCCAGTGTAACGAAGCTAAAATAGGAGAAACAGAGTCATACTTCCTTGCCCCAACCAGAAGGCGAGCAGCAGCATTTTGGACCAGCTGTAACCTGTGTATCAGAGATTTGTTAATCCCAGAATACAGCGAATTGCAATAATCGAGGCGAGAAAAAATAAAAAAATGAGTAGCTTTCTCAAGATCTTTAGAAGATAAAAAAGGCTTTATCTTACCTAATAGACGAAGTTGGAAAAAGCAACTCTTGACAACAGAATTTACTTGTTTCTCAAAAGAGAGATTGCTATCAAAGGAAACACCAAGATTGCGGACTTGAGGTTTGGAAAAGGCAGAGAAAGAGCCGAGAAGTCCAAGACCAATTTGGGCTTTAGCTGGTGGACCCACTATAAGCACCTCCGTTTTATTTTGATTTAGAATTCTGGAGAGAGTTTTCAAAAGTCTCTGCTTTCAGGGTTTAATAACATTGAGGTAGTGTGATGAAAACATAAACTAATGTCTGTGTTTTAAAATTAATTCATAGTAGTGTTGAAGTATCCTTAGTCTGTTAAGTTGGTATTTGTCAGATTTACATAACATGAAGAAATATATTCTCGAAATTGGGTGAAAACTTTTGTAACTGATCACTGAGTGAAGAGATTTTTAATGTACGTACAATACCAGCTACAAGCACAATTAAAGGATTCAAACCAAGCCTAACTTTGTACAAGTGGACATTAGACATACAGTAAGTGTGCCTTATTTTTATCAAGTAAACTAAAATTCAAAAATGATACTTTAATTTGTTCCAATACAACTGGTAACAAAACTTATGTGAATTACT
The DNA here is from genome assembly GCA_026402145.1 of Polypterus bichir lapradei. Taxonomy (NCBI): domain Eukaryota; kingdom Metazoa; phylum Chordata; class Cladistia; order Polypteriformes; family Polypteridae; genus Polypterus; species Polypterus bichir. The sequence goes on from JANRMT010062814.1 coordinate 75,309,908, forward strand.
GAAACATTAATGTTTACCTACAACACTTTAACTTAGTAATTCTTATTAATATTTTAAAAAATTAAAAAATGTAAAAAAAAAAAACCAGGTCTCTTACAATGACATAAGAACGTAAGAAATGTGACACACATGAGAAACATTCAGTCTGTTAAGTTCATTTGTTAAGACCAATAAATTTTGGTTTAAGTAAGAGTGAAAGTCATATAAGAGCAAAACTGTGAGCACAACACCACCACCAGAGATATTTAGGAGTTGCCCCTACTGATACTGAACAGAGGCCCACTGGATGCTCAGCTTTGTCATCATCCTCTTTTTGGCTGTATTTAAGAGGACATTCACGGTATGGTCTACTATAAGTGAGTTTCAGGCAGGCACATTTCTAGTTTTCCAGGGTATCTCATAAGAACTGCTATGTAAAAGACCATAGGCTAGGGCAAAATCGACTATATATCAGGAAAACTTCTGGCATAAAAGTTAAATAGGAAGTCATACACTTGCACGTTCAATCCACGTCAATGAGTTTGTATGTGACCTAAGGAGGAAACTTAACCAGTCTGCTTTTCAACTGTACAAATACTTTTATTTTTGTTAGATTTGTTTTAGAATTTGAGGTAATATCCACCATGTTGGTTCCACGAATCATTTAAAACCAAATCTGCAAGTGCTTTGGAAGGGTGGCAGTGAAAGTGTTAAGGGCCAGTAACCTAGGTCAAAATAAACCATTTGTGCCATGTTGACACCTGCTAGGCACCTTTCTTCCTCATGCGTTTTTTCGTCCGACAGGCCCATTCACCATTTGCATCTTAGAGCCGACAAATCACATTCTTACACCATGTAAGTCACCTAGCTCTTTCAGCGGCCGTGTTTGTTCTGAAAAATACCTCATTCTCATGAGCTATGCTATGCCCCTCCACCCCACCACTTGGTAAAAGACTAGAAAGTTAGAGCACGCCAAATAGATTGCTATTCAAAACATATTCATAGACATTAAAAGGCATTAAAGTGCAAATATCATTGAGACAGCCTTTCTAATGAAAGACTCGGGCTGCATTATCAAATAAGTAAAAGTGACAGAGTAAAAGAGACATAACAATATCTGTATTGAATTTCTATTATGCAGGAGAGGCTTTCCAGAGGCTGCTGGGGTCTCGATGTGGTGGCTGGGTTTCAATAAAGGTCAGAATGAGCCCAGCTCTGGATGCGAGTTTAAAGTGTGTTTCATTCCTTTTGTCGGCTGTTGACACTGTGGGGAATTGATCTGAAAATCTGGGCTCTAGCAGGCCTTCTGCTCCTGAGGGAGATTAATATTTTAGCTATTACTTTTTGTTCAGTGCTTCTAAATGTATTGGGAATAAAGGAAAGGTTAAATAGGGGCTTGGGGACGGCTAGCACTACAGAGTAGATCATTTCATGAAGGGAAATCAATTAAAAAAGGTTGACTGTGAACATTTATCCATTTAGCTCGACCGCTATTGAATTTTCATGATGGGCTTTGACTCTTCGGAGGGATCGGAGTTAATGGCAATTGTTCTCTTCTCTTCGAAATTTATTATCTGGTTTATTCAATGGCAAACACTCCATCAAACTAGATGGAGGCCTAAGGCCCATTGATAGATCTGCTTTGTGTGGGGTTGGTAAGGGGAAGGTTTTGTCACAGATGTCCGGGGCTTTGAAAGAAAATTAAACAAGTATCTCATTACTGAATGCTTCAGTGGTCCCTGGAGGTGGCCACAGAGGCAGTGCTTTTAATGAGCTGGGAACTTAAATACTGCCAAAGTTTACCTCAATTTTGCCTTTCTCAGTTAGGTTACGCGGAAGAGTGCGTCTATTCAGAGGCGCTCAAGCAAAGGAGAAAGGGATCACGCTGATTTCTCCCTTTCAGCTCCAAAGAAGGGGATAATGCAGTTTTTGTGCCACGCATCCAGTGGAATTATGTGTGCTAATTTGATTAGGGGAGATTTGATTAACTGGAAAATGAGGGCTTTGCTAAGACTTTCACACGCTTAATTTATCCCTTGCAAAGCAGACGCAACAATGTGTCATGAAACTCCGAAGGCATATGGGAACACTATTCACTGGGTAGATGGCCTTTCAGACCCAACAATATCAAGGACTGCCACGGTTCATATTGGGATAATCAGTTTAGAGCATTTGCCTTGCTCTGGAATACAAATTGCATTTGGCATTGCCAGTTAAAAGGTTCAAAGGATAATGAGATTAATGTAGTTGAGAGCTGAACTAAGCACCACCCCCCCCCCCTTCCAAAAATGAGGTCCTTTCTTCTCCTCCACCTCCCCCCGCCATTGTCAGCACATGACTGGATTTGGAGCTTGTCTGCATTTTATGTTTGAGTGTTATGATTACAGATTTCTGTCGTCTAGTGAGTGTCTCTTTCCAGAAAAGCAACCCTCTTTCTTTATGCCATAGGCCTAGTGTGTTTAAAGCTAACGGTGGGTGATGATCATTCCTACTGGATCTCTAGAAATCTTTGAAGTGTTTCTCCCTTTTGCTGCACATAAATATGGATGGTTCCCATTTTAACTCTTGTTGGATCTCTCTTTAGCCCAGGAAATATTCCAGTACAGTATAGTACCATTTAGTGATGCTTCACTGGCTACACTAAGGTCCGTCTTCCGGTAGATCCTAAAAGCTGATAGACATGTTCATCCACAGAACAATTATGGTCCCCCTACAATGGACTAACCACCCATGGCTTTCACCACAGCTTCTGGTAGAGCATTTACAGAACTGCAGTGGGAGCTCTTCACTGTGCCCAGTTGTTATGGTTTGACCAAGCTTATTGCCCTAGCTTATGTTTCCTTTAATTTAATGTTTTTGTTGTTATTTATTATGTAAAGGCAATGTATATTATATGTCTGTTCTAATTTGTGGGAAGTACCCTCAAGAGGCGGGGCCAATCTGAGATCACCAATCCTCAGCCTCCCTCTAGCTATTTAGGTCATAGCTGAGTGAGCTCAGTGATGGCACATTGTAGTTTGCTTGGAGTCTTTGTAAATACAGTATTGTGATTCTTTGTTGGTTTTCCTCGTTGTTGTCTTCACTTCAAGGAAAGGTTTTTATGGTCTCCTTTCTTTAAAAAGACACTTTTGATATTTTGGGGTATTTCATTTTATTTTTAAGGCTTATGACCCTTTTGGGCCTACGTAGACTGAAGCAGGTCAGGTGGAGCTGGGATTAATCCTGTTGGGATGAGGCCTGGCCTGATGAGGCCAGTTAAGCCTTTTGGAAGCCTCACACACCTTTCTTTTTGTGGTTCCGACTCCAGATAAGAACATCAAGGTTTACTCTTAAATATGACCCATTCCCCAGACTATTAAAGTGACATATTTCAAAGCAGTTTTCCACTGCTCTGGTTCTCTGCTTTCTTATTGAGTGCTAGGGTTTCTGTGATGCATAACGTTCACTCTAAATTTTGGACACAATGTGCTTCACTCCTGTTTGTTGATTGACTCTGTTGTCTCAATGGCTTGTTCTGTACCTATCTATAAACTTCTCATTCACAAACCCAACTACTATCAGTTGTCTTCTGCTGATATACCTCTTCATCTGTGATTGTAGCCTTTTCTGTCTGTCAATCAGTCATCCATCCATCCATGCATCCATCCATCCATCCATCCATTTGCTAACACACTTATCCTGTTTATGTCATGGCTAGCAGTACCAACCCTGTTATTAGTCCATTGCAGAGCTCACTCATATGCACATTTACATCACATATACTAGGCCGGTTTAAAGTAATCAATGAAGCTACCCCCTATGTCTTTGGTATGTAGAATCAAAATAGGAGTGCCTGGAGAAAAGCTTACACAGCCATTGAAGGAGAGCAGACAGTAGAGACAGTACCTTGGCCAGCAGCAAATGGGAGTACCCAGAGAAACACTCACAAATGCATTGGAGAAGAGCACTCACAGAGACAGTATTGCTGCCAGTATAAGCTATGATTCTTACAACCCTAGACTAGATTAAGATGACTCAGTAATACATACTTCCTTCCAACTCCTGGGTTCATGTGATGGCAGTGCGTAAAGGTGCTTTTGTGCTGAAGTAGTGTTCCTTCTAAGAAACTTTTTGCATAGGATTAGTGTCCTGACTGTACACCTGATAGCCATCTCAGCCACAACTCAGCATAACACCACACGTGTGCTGGTACAATTTGGTATGTATAGTCAACCAAGTCTATAAATGGATCGAAATCAAGTACAAACCGCACAACTATATATACCTGCACACCTCTCAATGCAGGAAATAATTATTAGGGGTGTAGAGTAATAAAAACAGTGTTTTGTACTTTTTGCAATTGGTGCACAAATGAGGACTAAAAACAAAAAAGGAATTTCTCCATTCTCTTGCTGACATCTGACTCTTCCCTGCCCAGCCCCCTCCCTGTCAGCTCTGAGATTACCCTTTCTTAGTAGGGGATTAGCTTCCCTACATAAGAAAGCCAGGCCTAATCCAGTTTTTTTAGGGCGAATCATTATAATATTAGCAAAACAGGTTTTGCCTTTAAGAGCGATCTGCCAAGGTAAAGGGCCTGACGTCTCCACCATGACAAAGCCAGCACAGAAGCTTCGATTTGGGACGTGTAAAAGCCAAGACTTCATTAAAAAACGCAGAGGGCCGAGACAGATGAGTCGTCTCTAGTTGGACTTCCTTCCTACTTCCCATCTGTTCACCACAGTTTTAATTAAATCTACTGAGATTTTTTTTGTTTTCCTGCAAAGCTTTCTTCCTAAAAGAGAACACAGGGCTGTCGATGTCCACTCATCTGTCCTCTTTACTGCCAGACGCTAATGAGCAGACAAGCAGGATGGAAGGAAGCCACAACGCTTGTCTCCCTCCCTCTCCCTCATTTGTTTGCCAGCCATTATGAGTTGTTAATGAGGAGGAATCTGTAAAAAGCCTTGGCCCTACCCGGCACCCCCAGGGCCGCCTTCTCCGTTTTAATCTGACTCTAAGGAAAACAAACTAATGAAGAATTCCGCTGGCGGCTCTCCTTCTAATGGAAATGACAGGCCGCAAACGGCCCTGTGCGCTTGCAGCGCGATGCTTGTCAGTCTGATCAGCGCTGTCCCCCCATCTCTTGACACGTCGAATACTTTGGCCGCTCACACATGCATTATTTTCGAGAGCTGTCACATAAAGAGATGTCACACACCAATTTCATTTGCTTTGGGGAAGATTCCTGCAGAAGCGTATTTTTGTGAGGGGCCCCCACAGTACACCATGGGCTTTATCGATCTCAGTGGCCTGACCTTTGCAAACCTTTTTGCTGGGTTTACCATGCTTGAGAGCATGAGAGTTCCTGTTTGAAATCAACAAAAGTATTTACAGGTGGTGTTATCCTTAGTCTTTCAGAGCCATGTGTTCAGTTTACAGCCATGTCAGGGTCCAGGTGGAGTTTGCATGCTTTTCCTGCATCCGTATAGCTGTGCTTATCCATTTTCTTCTTACATCTCAAAGAAGTTAGTTGAATTAGTTACTGTAAATTAGGTTCAGGGAAGTGAAGATGGAGATATGTGAGTGTGTCCTGTTCCACACCTTCTGTGCAACCATTTTTACCAAGGAAGTCTCTGGATATCCATGGCCTTTTAATTGAGAAAGTGGGTTTGGATGGGTAGAAGTGTAAAAGTTCTTGTAGCATTCCACTTTATTATTTATTCCCTGCTTTAATAGCCACCTTCTTGATACGCAATATGGTGACTTTGTGAGGCACATATACCAAGTCATGAATTGGTTCCCATATGTTTTGAAAATAGGATGAAATCCTCAAGGCATGGAATCAACAAGAAAAAACAGTCAAACGTATGTGACAAGAATGCTAGCCAGTGTCAGCTTCAACATGTCCTGTAGTTGTTGCAATTTAGCTGAGGTATTTCGTGTTACCCGTTCCTTCTAATCCCACAAATGCTTGATTAGGTTATGATCCAATTATTATATTAAGGCAAATAGACTACTTGTTTCTGGAACCATTCCAGGACTCTCCTAGACTTATGGCATGGAGAATTATCCTGAAATAAGCCCATTTGCAGATTTGGATGGCCAGCTCCCACAAAGGGATGCCCCAGATTGGCAACAATGTCCAGATTTCCAATAGTATTTAAATGTTGCATTAATGTGAAATAACCAGTTGTGTGCCATGAAAACAAACCCATTTACACTGTTGTCATTAGCTTGCCTTGTGGCCAATGAATGGGTTTGATTCATGGAATCATAGCATGTTTGTCTTGGCCTAGTCCTCTTTTCAGTTCAAACTGGGTTTTAGAACTAGACAAATTTTTCCAGGATTATTTAGTATTTGTGTTCCTAACCTCCTTGCATGTGTTAATTTGGTTGAGTCACCCCATTGGTTTGTTTTGCACAAACGTTTATTTCACTTATGTGTAATTTACAGACTGTGCTCTTTTAAATCAACAATCAGTTTCTGACCAGAGAATAACTATTGGCTGGGTCTTTTTTGGGTAGTGACACACTATTTATAGGCTTATGACACTGCTGTGTGTGAAAACCTTAAGTGGTTGTTTGTTGTTCTCAATCCATTTAAATCCGTACATCTTGGGCCCACTGCCATGCCACATTCAAAGCCAGTTAAATCTGAATAACATAAACACAATTAGTCTAGTAACCATCTTCCTGTTGTACAGCTTTGTCTGCACATGAATGCTACTATTGGCTGAATGCTAGGTTTCGCATTAAAATGGCCACATTTTACGGGTTTGCTCTTAATTCTATTAAATTTTCTTCATAACTTTACCTATGGTTTTTTCAGTTACATGTATCATCCTTTGCATCTGATTTTTAACCAAATCCTTTCATTTTATGATGACTTTGCACTTGATTGACTTTATTTAGCTAGGGTATGCTTACATAAAATGTATTGATCATTTGCATCAATTTTTTGCAATGACAGGAAGAAAGATCTAACATCAAATTTGATGCAACATACTCTCCTAACAGATCATAAAACTGCATCGATAGAACGGGCTGCTTCTCTCATCTAATACTATGTGATTGGAACCGAGTACCTACTTAAACAAACTAGCTCCTAAAGAGGAACACAACAGTGCTGATTAAAGAATGAGGCACAGAAAGTGAAGTTCAAACTTAAAAAAACTGTTATGTGACAACCTGGGTTAATGAATATTTTAGGTTTTGTTTTTGTTGAATTTGAATTATTCTTTTTTGTATAGTTTTGTGGTCCCTATTGGTTTTGTTTATTATTCTGTCATTGTGTACTGTCACTTTTAAATGTGTGTCCATTCCTTGTGTTCTGTAGGTGGTACCCAAAAAGGTGGGGCCACCCTGATTCCACCACTCCTGAGCCCTCTCTTTGGCTTTTTAAGGCCAAAGAAGAGAAAGCTCAGGCAGTGATGTGTTGAAGCTATTTAGAGTTATGTAAGTATTGTATTTTTCATTTATACTTCTTGGTATTCCAATTATGTCTACTTGTCCTTGGATTCTTCTCTTTGGATTAGTGTACTGAGACTTGTTTGTTATGGATTGCCTTTTTAGGCATCACCTTTGTTTCTCTTTTGAATATTTTGTATTTTTGAATACTTTTTGCCTTTTGGTTACAAGCCAGAATTGCCATGGTTTTCTCCCTCTTGTGGGGCATTTCTATATTTTTGTGACTATTGAAAGCTTTTGAATTTTAAAAGCCAGTTGCCTTGTTGTTGGGCCTACTAGGCCTGATCCCTGCAGTAAGCAGTTGGGGGTATAGCTGCCCTGGGATGAGACTCTTCGGGACTGGCCAGTGAAGGCCTGGGCCTGCTTCATGTCTATTTTTGGAGGTCTCAAAACATTTGCACCATGTCTAAGTCTCCATTTGACAATAGAATGTTCTGCTGCAATAACAAAAACACAAGACACCATCAAATACACATAAAAACAAGTTGATACTTAACAAAAAGTGTTTAAAATCCAAAATGAAAAGAAAATAATTACCAATAGTAAAATGCAAAGAAGTATAAACAGAACACTATAAAGACTAACAGTCTGTTGTAATACACATTTAAATTACATTTTTTGGGAACTTTCCTGAAGTTTTAAGTTTTCCTGGGGTATTCTGATCCAGAGAATCTGCTTCTAACATGTAGAGACCTTATTTAAATGTTTATCATTATTAATGTTATTTTCAATGCCATTTACTTTTTTCCAATGAGCTCTGTCATTTTGGGGATTTTGGGACACTTGTTATCATGCTAACACATCCCACAATGCACTGGGACAGTGCAATGATGTAACCATCAGTATGACTATATAAAGGAGATCTCTTGCAGCTCTACTGTACTTCATCTAAGATTGAATTTATTTGCAAACTATATACTTTCTTTTGTGAAATTTTGAAATTAGGTTTTTTCTTTGTACTTTGACTTTTGATTTTGGGTTATTTCTGGTTTTGTTGTTTCTCTCTTTGATCTCTGGTTTTGATCAAAGCTATATATTTTTTTAACCTCATCTCTTTTCCTGGTCCTTCTTTATAAATTCTTTTCTAGCTTTCATTTCAAAGTCAAAACCCAATTTCTTTGTGTTTCTTAGTACCTTTAACAGGAAAACTGGCCACCATTCCATCAAATGCCAGCAAATGTAAAAATAAGGTTGACCACATTGATGTTATAATAGTGTTGTTACCTGGAACCCCATGCAATAATATACAAATAATAAAATCTGTCACAAAACAATAAGGAAAAAAATAAAAGCAATTAAAAACAGTGCAAAGCAACTGGCAGGATTTTTGCATTTCAGAGACTGCCCACCTCATCTCCTTGTTTAAACATCATGTTTCTTAGGTGTTTCTAGCCTAAGGTTTCATGCTTCTGTAACTCTTTCTAGTTTCCCAGCTATTGTGTTATGTCGAGTCTTATATGACCGTTTTGAAATTCTGTGCCTAACATGTTCAGTGGAAGAAGCTGCAAGTCCCAAGTAACAAACAAATGTGTTTTGCGAGTGGCAGGACCTTTGTTTATTAGCCGGCAGGGCAATAGTTGGGTGTGTTGAGTGTGTCCATGGAATTTCTTATATTAAATTATTAGGTCTGAACCAGAATAAATGTCACAAAATGAAATGCTAAATTTTATTTCCCTAACATCTTTCCTTTTTGATGTTGATTGAGTGCTAGTCTCTAATCAAATCTATCCCTTGATTGGTCAATATTCAGTAACTTCGATTTGTGCTCTGCCTTATTACATAGAGGAGCAAGACCAGTGTCATCTATGGCTCATGCTCACAGCATTTTGCCTATCAACGTGCTGTCTCCTGCACCATGACAGATGACAATAAATCAAAGCAACTAGAAAACTGAATAAAAAAATAAGAAATGAAATACCAGTATGTTCCTGTCTATGAGGCCATCAAGAAAGCAAATAGAACATTAGGTTATATAGCACCATGATATGTAGAGTACAAGTCCAAGGAGGTTATGCTGAAGCTTTATAACGCACTGGTGGGGCCTCATCTTGAGTACTGTGTGCAGGTTTGGTCTCCAGGCTACAAAAAGGTCATAGCATAGCTAGAAAAGGTCCAGAGAAGAGCGACTAGGCTGATTCCAGGGCTACATGGGACGAATTATGAGGAAAGTTTAAAAGAGCTGAGCCTTTTCAGTTTAAGCAAAAGACAATTAAGCGGTGACATGATTGAAGTGTTTAAAATAATGAAGGGAATTAGAAAAGTGGATTGAGACTGTTATTTTAAAATAACCTCATCAAGACCACCAGGACATAGTTGGAAACTTGTTAAGAGTAAATTTGGCACAAATATTAGGAAGTTTTACTTTACACAGAGAACCATAGACATTTAGAGTAAGCTACCAAGTATTGTGGTAGATAGTAAGAATTTAGGGGCTTTCAAAACTCGACTTGATGTTTTTTTAGAAGAATTAAGTGCATAAGCTGTGTTGGGCTGAATGTCCTGTTCTCATCTAGATTGTTCTAATGTTCTGACGTTCCTGTAATAATGATGAAAAAAATACCAAATTAGAATAAAACATGAATAACAATCCAGACATAAAAGCAACCACAAAAAATGAATCACCTGCATGGATCTTACAATGCCAAGTGATTCTGCTCATGTTTCTGCCTGCTTATTGTTGTGAGTGGAAGGAGACGCAAGTGACGTGAATAGTATTTTATTTATTTTTATGTTCATTAACATTTGTCAATATATTACTTTCTTTTAATGCATCTATTGTTGTACATCACGTGGTGGATCTGGGGTATGCCTACATTTACGTGATCCAGTTCTGAAATCCGATAGTGTATTGTAACTTATTCACCTGCTCCTCTGTTTACGAGTTTATGTTGCTAAATTTGTAGTTTCTTTTAACAAGTGTGCAAAACTGGGACATTTACCTCCCAGGATCAACACTTTTATGCTTTGATTATAAAGAACTGAAAGCAAAATAAGCATCTGAAAGATTGTAGTCATCTCACATCTAAGTATTTCTCATAATAACAAATCACACATTTTTCGTTCAGTTATTAAAAAAACAATCATTTCTTTGGCACCCTGTCAAGGGACCATTCCTGCCTTATGCCCAATGTTACTGAATCGACTCCAGCCCCCTGTGTCCCTGGGTTTTGTTAAGTAGCTTTGACAATGATCGATTTATTCAAGTTTTCTGTCTCTTTGATTACACAAGTGATTATTTGTTTCATTGCTGTGATGCCATCTTTCGGTGACATGATCAAAAAGAGTCTTAGCGCAGTGCCGGACTGACTAGGAGAGATGATTGATTGTGTGATGATTTGCCACCTCAGCTAATTAATCAACAATTAACCTGACAAGTAATTCCCAAAAATCAAACGGAATTATGGGTAGACTCTTAAAAGAGTGACCTAAGAGTACAGTAGGGGGCACTTTGGAGTGTGTTACTTGTGGGTTTGCTTGTTTCTTAAGGGATTACTAATAATCGAATGATTCATATATACACTGTTTTCAGACTTTAAAACGTGGTACCAAGATGAGCTTCTTCTTGTAAACATGTTTTAAAACTTAAGGATCCTAGAGACACTTCAGTATATTTGAGATCAGCACATTCATACTGTTGTAAGGGGTACACGTCTTTATGGCCCAGAAGGCAACTGCAAACAGTTCTTTGTCTTAAAGACCTCCAGGTGTTCCTTGAAGTATCTCTGCTATTTTCTAAAGGCAGCTTTTTCATGGACTCTTGAGGGAGCCCTCTGATATCTAATATATTTGTCATTGAGTCGTTTACTTAAATCCCCAAGCTACAAGTGAATAGAAACTGCGGTTTTCTGGCTTCAAGGCCAATCTCTAGCAAAAGCCTTAACTGATTAAAATATTGTATCAGTATTTGTTTTCTAACTATTACTGTTCCCATCCTTATGCACATTTCCTTTTGATCATACTCACTCAACTCTGTTACATTCTCCTAAAATAGAGCCTTGAACATTGTGCAAACGTGACTAAAATAAGCAGCACATTTACAGCATGCCTCCATTTTCTAGCTCATTGCTCCCAAACCTGTGATCGAGGTGGACAGGACAGCATACGGTGCCAGTTTCCACTATCATCATCTTCACTCACAAAGCACGTCTGTTGATTGTGAATTTTAATGGGCTCACTTTCAGTCACAGCAGGTTACTCCTTTTGGCCCTCCCTGTTTTGCCCCCTTGCTCTCCCTTTTTCTGTGTGTGTTGTTTTGTTTAAACTGTCTGCTTGTAATATTTTTCTTTTTCTTTTCATGAGACTAGGTCAAATTCCAGCCCAGATGCTCTGGTTTTCCTTCCACATTTGGCAATCTTAAACTGACCCAGTATAAATGATTATGCCCTGTGATGAAGTGGCACTTCCAGGGCTCATTCTTGGTTTGCACCCTATTCTGCTGGAATAGACACTGGCTCCATATCAGCTTGAAATAGACATGCTTGCATTTCAAGAGCATTTGTGTTTGATTAATTGCTTTTTCTAAACTGGCTCTGTATAAAGCAGCATACCATATGATGGACTGGCACCCCATCCATGGACGATGCCTGCCATCCACCTGATACTTCTAGGTTTGCATTTGATTTTTGGTATCTTGAAGAGGGTTCTGAAAAAGTGATATACTGAAATAAACTAAGATGGCGAATACCAGTCTGTTTATAATGGCTACATTATCCTCTGCTGTGACAGCAGTGTACACAGTGCAGATAAAGCTAACGACTTACTGTGCCCTTTATTGTACTCTTATATTTAATATTACTTATAATTTATAGTATTACACAGCAGGAGTGCTATGCTTTATACATGAGACTCTGTCTTGGGAAGTTCTGTGTGTCTCACCTGGTAGAACCGGAGAGATTAGATGAACTGCAGACCACAAGGACCAAAAGCAGAGGATGAGGTACGTGTGGATAGAGAATTACAGTTAACACTAAAACACGTGCACACCTCTCCCTTCTGGCAGTCCCTGCTCTCCATGTTTGGTATGTGTATTACCTTTGCCCTCTCTACAGAATCCAGGAGCTTTACTGTTGTTCCCAGTAACAGCTGATTTCTAGTTTGTTTGATAGATATTCTGTTTCAAGCAGTTCTTCTAACAATGCACTGAACCGTTCTAGAGCTCATTAATGGCTGACCTTTAGCCCACATAGTCTTTGATGGGGAACATATGGGTGGCGCATCACAAGCAATGAATCTCACATGTGTACCCATCAGCTTTTCTAGATATGATAAAACTTCTTTCTTAAAAATTACACATATTATGCAAGCTAAGGCACATGATCTTATAAACCAAATGCCTTCAATGCAGATTCAACAGTGTATTGTTTATGACCTGTTTTGAATTTTGTCTCTTTGCCCTAAGACTGCTGCTAATAACATTTCAGCTGTAAGGTTTGACTTTTTGCCTGAAACTATGAAAAGTTTTCCATGGAAACCAGCTCATTCTAGCCAAGTATCCCATTTTAACTAGGAGGCATGTGTCTCTAGTGGCCAACTACCACCTCCACAAATCTAACCCAGGAAATCAAATCTGGGCTTTTTACTCCAATGGAGTGAAGCAATATTTAACCTTATTATGGAACTCATAATTACTTGGTTTGAGAATTTAAAGGACAAAAAAAGAATATGCATAGCTTTCAGTTTACATTTTTACCTTTTTGAATGAATGTACACTTGCTTTAATTATTCAAAGATTTTATTTGGATCCATAGCTAATAAGACGTATAATCAGTCTTTCTATGGCTGCTTCTTTTATGTAATTATCATTGGATCAGAAGACAGCAGAAATTTAAAACAGATATGAAACTTATCTACAACCAAGGCCTAATTGTTTTTCCAGGCCAAGCTTCTCATCTTACAAGGATAATCAGTTCCTGATAATATTATGAGTGTTTATTTTCCAGACTTGATTTTTTGCCTTTAAGACTGTGCGGCCCAAGAGATGTTTGAACTACCTGGTTTCATACATTCCCAGTATGTATCCTGAACAGGCCAATGTAACCTCATTGTTTGAATTCTGTGGGCATTAAGTTTTACTTTTCTTTACAGCTCCAAATTCTCTGTATTTCACTTTTTTCATTACACATTCTTAGGCACTAAAAGCATCTTCCTAGTGCTTAACCTTCTCTGTTTCATGCAGTTATTTGTATACTTCATGACCATAAAGAAGTTCAGGTTTAACATCACAATTACTGTTTTAAGCATGTCTGCCTGGGCCTGGCTGAAGGGTACATTGTGCCCCTAGGCAGAGTTGGCTGCAAGAATCCAAAAAGACACAAGTAAAAGAGAGCCCTCCTTTTTAGATCTGCGCGGTCAGATCCCTAACTGAAATTGACGATGGAAGATGGGAGGGACCCCCTTGGAGGTGAGTGCCCTAGCGATCGCATATGAAATCAATGAACAATCCCCATTGAGTATCAGTGCCCTTGTGTTCACATATGAAATGATATTTTGATTCACCCCAGTGCCTGGAACCCCTAGTTTGGTGCCAACTCGGCCTATGCCTAGAGCCAACACTGTTTAGCCTTTTTCAAAAATTTACGCGTAGGTTAATTTTTTCATGTTGTTTTTTTATCTTGGAAAGTTTTGTAAATGGATGTATTTGGTAAAATTGTAAGCTTTTCCTTCATGCCCCATACCTTCCATTGTAAAGCGCCAGGTTGGGCAAGATATTTTTTTCTAATTTATAGAAAGCACTTAACTTTAGAACACAATTTTATGTGTCAAATGCATAAGCATAAGCAGAATGCTTGTGAAGAAAACACTTTGACTTGCAAAATACTGAACTTATCCTTTAAAATGGTAATTTTAAAGTCATTATAAAAACAGAAGGAAAAGTAGAAATACAGTATGGCCGTTATTTCCCATTGTCTTTAATGTGACAAGAAACTAGCTTTTGCTTGGATGGATGCTTAACAGTTCTAGCGCAAAACTCCACTCAAGTCTGGGATCTCAAATTCAAGAGAGAATCGGAAGGTGATCTGGAGCAGAACGATACTGTTTGCATCAATACGATTAGCATGTCATTGAAGTGTTTAAAAGTCTCTTCTTAATACATCTGTATTTCACAATTACAGTTTGACTAATGCCCACACCAGCTACTCATTCAATAGTATAAAAAGGCTGTCAGTGGAAGTGAGGTGCAATAACAGATTTGTAAAATACTGCACTATTGCATAATACATCTAGGGTAGCACATTGCCAAAATTAGTGCGTGTTAAAACAATTTCTTTTATATTCAAATGTTTGGGTTTTTTTGCCTTCAAACAAAACTTTTTTCAAGTATATTTGATCTGATAGCCCAACTGAGTACCGTCCACATAGACACCTGGCTAGCAGCCTCAGATGTCCTTGCACTGCTGAGCTCCAAAAGACAGACATCTCCTCAGTCAGTTGCTAACTACATTTGATAAAATGGGAAACATATACAGTCCTATGAAAAAGTCTGGGAATCCCTCTTAATTCTTTGGATATTTGTTTATCATTGGCTGAGCTTTAAAAGTAGCAACTACCTTTTCATATATGACATGCCTTATGGAAACAGTAGTATTTCAGCAGTGACATTAAGTTTATTGGATTAACAGAAAATATGCAATATGCATCATAACAAAATTAGACAGGTGCATAAATTTGGGCACCCCAACAGAGATATTACATCAATACGTAGTTGAGCCTCCTTTTGCAAATATAACAGCCTCAAGACGCCTCCTATAGCCTTTGATGAGTGTCTGGATTCTGGATGGAGTTATTTTTGACCATTCTTCCATAAAAATTCTCTCCAGTTCAATTAAATTTGATGGCTGCCAAGCAAGGACAGCCTGCTTCAAATCATCCCATAGATTTTTGATGACATTCAAGTCAGGGGACTGTGACGGCCATTCCAGAACATTGTACTTCTCCCTCTGCATGAATACCTTTGTAGATTTCGAACTGTGTTTTGGGTCATTATCTTGTTGGAATATCCAACCCCTACATACCTTTATTATCCTGAAGAATTTGTTGGTATTGGGTTGAATTCATCTGACCCTCAACTTTAACAAGGGCCCCAGTCCCTGAACTAGCCACACAGCCCCACAGCATCCACCAAATCTGACAGTAGGTAGCAGGTGTTTTTCTTGTAATGCGGTGTTCTTTTTCCCCCATGCAAAGCACTTTTTGTTATGACCAAATAACTTAATTTTTGTCTCATCAGTCCAAAGCACCTTGTTCCAAAATGAATCTGGCTTGTCTAAATGAGCATTTGTATATAACAAACGACTCTGTTTGTGGAGTGAGTGCAGAAAGGGCTTCTTTCTCATCACCCTGCCATACTGATGATGTTTGTGCAAATTTCGCTGAATTGTAGAACGATGTACAGATAAACCATCTGCAGCAAGATGTTCTTGCATGTCTTTGGAGGTGATCTGTGGGTTGTCTGTAACTATTCTTACAATCCTGTGCATATGCCGTTCCTGTATTTTTCTTGGCCTGCCAGACCTGTGTTTAACAGCAACTGTGCATGTGGCCTTCCATTTCCTGATTACATTCCTTACAGTTGAAACTCACAGTTTAAACCTCCGAGATAGCTTTTTGTAGCCTTCTCCTATACCATGATACTAAACAATCTTTGTTTTCAGATCTTTTGAGAGTTGTTTTGAGGATCCCATGCTGTCACTCTTCAGAGGAGAGTCAAAGGGAAGCACAACTTGCAATTGACCACCTTAAATACCTTTTCTTATGATTGGACACACCTGTTGTTCAAGGCTTAACGAGCTAATCCAACCAATTTGGTGTTGCAAGTAAACAGTATTGAGCAGTTACATGCACTCAAATCAGCAAAATTATAAGGGGACAAACATTTTTGCACAGCCAGTTTTTCACATTTGATTTAATTTCATACAACTAAATACTGCTTCACTAAAAATCTTTGTTCGTTAAACACCGCAGTACTCAGATGTTCCTAGGAAATGAAAGACATACCACTGTTACCTTTTTTGTGGAAAGTAGAGTCCATTATTATGCAGACTGAGAGGGGTTCCCAAACTTTTTCATATGACTGTAATTCATTAGACCTCCCTGGTCACACCTTCCTGATAAGGAGATATTTAAGCATTTTCCTGTTATCTTTGCAGGCTGTTCATCTGACCATCCCTGTAGTTTCTGTTTTCAGGGCATTCTTTACCACCTCTTAACCACCTCTCCTTCCTCATCAGAGCACTTGATAATCCTATTAAACATTTGGGTATATAACCACCCAGTGCTCTCTCCCTGTCAACCATTCTTTTGGGGAACAACAACTTTGGAGGCCCTAGTCCTTCCTCATGGAGGTGCTCAGTCTTAGATGACAGCCTAGTTGGCCTTTCCTAGCTTCCTCTTCCTCATTGTCTTTTATAATTTTGTTCCCATTCTTTTATTGTAGCCACCTTTCTGTATAACTGGTCTTGACCAGCTTTTGTATTTTTGTCACAAGTTTGTTTAGGATACAAGGTTACATAATAATGCCCTTACATAAAATTACTAGTAGTGTAGGATTTTGTTTCCAGGTAGCCAGTTCACGGCAAAATTTTTGAAAAAGTGAGATTCTGTGCATTCTGTCCAAATTTGTTTCTCTGCAGATTCCCTCAAGATGCTAATGGAGCCCCAATTAACACAACACATTTGAAAGAGATATTCATGTCCAATTTCATTTGTACCAGGCTATTGAGATGCAGAAAATGGTGGATTTTGTTATCACTCTGTGTTCTTAAGTGTTCATCATTTATTGTTTTCATCCACTTGCTTCTCTTCTAGGAAGATGTTACAGGGATCTTTAGAGAATTTTTTGTGAAATGTTTGTATTGAAATTTAGCCAAAAAGGTGCATGATTCACGGAAATAGATATTCAATAATGAAAGCCCAAACAGAGGATAATTTGGTGATATTGTTTCAAGTTCGGATCTTCTTTGGATATTCAACTGTGAGTTCATCCAAAATGAAGAAGCTTCTTAAATGACCTCTAGTTGACTAGACCCTATTTCCTTTTAATACATCAAAATTTTTAACAAGAAAATCAAAAAAATATATACTACTATGTTAAAAAAAAGTAAAAACAGAGTTCCTCTGGAGTGTCCTGTTGAAAGAGAAGAGACAAGAAATGCACCTTAGGACAGTTATTTTACATGTAATAAAACTGCATGTGGCACCAATCTGTCACAAGGTGTTACATGGAGTGTGATATTGTACGTTAGCTCTGAGGTGATTACTTAGTAATTCCAGGGGGACTCGGGGGTGGGGGGGGGAGTCTGGGTGTTCAAGTGTCCTAACAATTAATGAGTCACTTGTTGGCAAAGAATGACCAATGCATCAGTTTACAGGCTAGCCTCTCTTCGACATAAAATCACTCGAAACAATCAAAGCCCTCAACATAAATCAAGCTGAGATGCCACCAAATGACCCCCCTGTGCTCTGCAGCTGGTCTGAGCCACACTGGGTCATGTCACCCTTTGATGGATGTGATAGATGGATGGGTCCCTTTCAAGCAGGACAATCCATGGATCTCCATGACTTTGATTGAAAAAACTTTTATTCTTCTGAAGAAGCACGGTTTCTCGCACATTGCAGCCCCTCCTTCTAAAGCTCCTTTGGCTATGGTGGTGTCAGCTGTGTAATTTTAGATCTCAGCACACTACTTTTTTATTCCAAAGTGCTGCTTGGCTGTACTTACCAAATCAGGCATTATGCTCTACCTGTTGTGCTCAAACATATGCCTCACAAAAAAGTCAACAACACTGAAGCTCTTCAAATATTCAAGTGGAGAATTTGTGATTGTAGATAAAGCTGGTGAACTGCTTCTGTGCCTCCTGGACAAGCAATATGTTCTAAACTTCACATTACCATGTTTAGAAGTATTAGAGCATCGATTTTGTGCTGTTTGCAGATAACTTTTTTCTACCAGCTCCCTTGCATCTGCTCTGCTTAGATGAGTAGAACTTGAACTTTTGTTTCTGTTCCATTGCCCTGTCCTCTTTAACAAGGACAATAAAAAGTAGCTGTGCTTCAAATACAACTGCTGGTATGAACTGAAGGGCTGGCTTTGTCAGCTTGCTATTGCTTATACAAACACCTGACATACATAAATACTAGAAAAATAGCCGCTCTTGTGTGATTAATTTATTTGCATTGACTGGAAAATGAATTAAATATAATTAGTTCATTATATTTTGACTTTAATGGAGACTTTTGTATACCTGTATAGCTTGAAAATATTACACATTAATATTTAATTGCAGTTGCAAATAATACATCTTATGTTAATATGCTCCAGAGTGATTAAGTATCAGTTAAATTGAAATATTTAATTGATAGATGAAAAACTATTTGAAAATGTCATGAGTTAATTTTTATAAGCCTTGTCTCATAGTTCCTCTTTATGCCACACAACCTGATCCTGATTTATATACAACATAAGTACAACAGGTCCCATGTTGTATTTTATTTGTAGAGCATTATGTTTTGTAAGCCACTTCATATTAGAACATTTGTGACAAAAACAAGCCATTCAACCAACGAGCTTGCCTGTCCTATCCAGCTAGATAATCCAAAATAGCATTGATTCAATATTTAGAAGTCACTAAAGCTGTACTCTCTACTGCACCACTTTGTAATTTAAGCTCAGTACTGTTTTACACACCATACAGACTCACATGGTCATTTTTAATATGTCTTATTGTCTCTTTTATACTGCTCATAGACTTTGCCTCATTTTCTGCACCGTACAATTTATTCTTATTCTATAACCTTGTATACTCAGTCCTCTTTGATACTCATCAAAGTCAGTTCTGCTTTGTATTCTTGAGACACTCATCCATCTATTTTTCTTTTCAAATGCTCAATTCACTTTTATATTGCTCAAATTGTCAATCCCATTTTATATGCCGCATTTACTCAGTCTTTTTTTGTGCCTTATGTCCTGTACCAAACTGTTTGTCCCATATTCTACACTTCAAACTACCATATCAATACTCTGCTCATAATACTGCCACTACTGCTTTATACTCCTCATACACTCGTTTTTTTTCTCTACTGTTTATTAATGCAATCCTTGTTCCTAGAGCTTTATGACCTGTTTATGCACATTACAGATAGTTTGACTACTGTACACCTCATATATTCACTATCCTGTGCCTGTATTTATCAAGAATCTTAGAATTACTCCTAGAAATTGCACTAAAAGTCTGACTAAAATAATTTGTCCTACTCCAGAGTAGGACATAAGAAGAAGTTATAAAGTGTTCAACCCCCACTTTCAGTAATGAGTAGGAGTTCATGTTTAAGAATGTATGAAGTAAACGCTTTACTGGCACTCCAAGCCTCAAAATGGCACTCATGATGACGTTTCGCAGTTCTCTGATACTAAAGCTAAGGTTTCACCACAAAGATTGAAATAATAATAAGTATTATCGTAATAATAATATTGAAAGTAGTAGGAGAAAAAAAAGAAAAACATAAGGTAAGATATTGTGCTAAGCTGCATGTAGTTGTTGCCACTTTACAAATAATATCAGGAATACTGTAATGAACATCGAGATGGAATGACTGAGAGAGTTAAATGCGATAACCAGCATTTTTATTCGATAATGTATGTTCGGTAGTCATAATTTCAGAAGAATCACCATCCCACTGTTGCCAAAGATACCACCTTGTCAAGTAACAGTTACTGAAACTAGTCATGGCTGTTCTGGTGCTGTTTCTTCACTCTTCCATGTTCCTAATTGTCTTCCAGAGTCATACGCCATGCCTCTGTCTGTGATCCACTTTTGTTTTCTCTGAGTCTCTATTTATTCAATGATCCAGAAATCTCTGTCTGCTTTCTTGAATCATCCCAGACTTGAAAAGTGTAACTCAAATGTTCCAGGGATTCCTGAAATGCAGAGCTCACCCTACCTGGATGACATTTCGATGTCAATCTCCAATTTATCCCCGCCCATCATTAAGCTAATATGCTGGCAACTACAATACAGTTTGCATCCATGACCAACTGTGTGTTGATACTGTGATATCACTTGCAATTTACATTTACATGCTCATCCAGTAATCTTTATGTGTGTGCCATCAATCACACCAATAACTCTAGAGAAACCAGTGATTTGCATGAATGTTGCTGTTTTAAAAATAACTCATATGGGGTGCTGGGAAAATGTATAAATCTGTATATTAACACTTGTAAGGGTGCTCAAAGTTTGATGGAGATTTTGAAAAATGGCTGGTTGTGACATATCCAAATCAACACTGCTACAAAGCTACATTTTCCTCATGGCCAAATACATCGCATTACCAACACTTTCATGTTTGAAATATTTGTTTGACATCATTCCATCTCTGTCGAATCAGTATCTTTTTACAAGTTCATTGTTGTCCAGTGTTTCCAACACAATACACCTTTTCCAGAACGTGTGTGCCCATCTCTTCCTGAACACCGTCATCTGGCAGCTCCTAGCGAGTTAGGACAGCTAATGATCTTTCCTCTATCCCAATGTATTTAAGAGTAATTTCCTAAATTAGGACAGTTGATTAAATGCTATTACTCCAACTCCTAGAGTAGGATGAAATTTACGTCACTGTGACATTTTTGAGCCGTAATCCTGCTCTGAGAGAGAGAGAGAGGGGTTGGGTGTATGCAATGATATACCGCATGGCCGAACGCACCAAATGACAAACCACCTCAGGATCCCAAATTAGGACCCGAGTACAGTCGTGCACACCTTAGTAGTGATGAGCGAGCACCAAAGTGTTTGGGTGTTCGGTCCGAACACGTCGCGATGTTCGTGTGCTCTACCAAGCACCCGAGTATAATGTAAGTCAATGGGAGACAACCAGGCACCCCCTGCTCTGAAGAGGGGAGGGTGCCTGGTCCATTGGAAAAGGTCAGAAAGTGACAGCAATTTGTGGTGCTCATTCGAGTAGCGCCATGCTCCGAGCATAGCGATGCTCTAGCCGAACACATGTTCTGCCGAGCATGCTCGCTCATCACTACACCTTAGTACAAACTTGTTTGAATGGAATGGAATAGTGTGAGAAGCTTGATAAATATGGGCACTGGTCTACACTCACTATACACTCAGTACTGTTTCATACTCCTCCAACAATTTTATACACTATACAGTCAATGCTGTTTTACACTCCGTGTAGGCTCCTTATAGTCTTAATATACTGTGTTATTTTTTTGTCTTGTGTCTTTTATTCTTCTCACACAATCATGTTTCTTACTATTCATACAGCCTCTCATATTTTATATTCCACATGCAATTGTTTATGTTATAGCCATCCTGCACTCCTAATGCAGTCAGCCTTATTTCATACTCCTCATTCAGACCATCTTGTTTTATAGTTTTTGCACTGTCAGCCCTGCTATCACACATCCTCACTTCCTTTATATTTCTCGTAAACTCAGTCCTTTTCATGTTTTTTTACTTGGTTTTATATTCCTTATTGCTTATTTCATAGACTTCATACACTACTCATATAGTCACTTCTGTTTTATATTCCTCCCAAAATAAATTATTGTATAGTCTTCATACTCTCCACGTTTAGTCAATTCTGGTTCATACTCCTCATACAGGCAGTCTTCTTTACATTTGTAAAGACTCATTTTTATGTGTCTTAGGTCTTGTTTTATATTCCTCATACTGTAATTTATTGCGTAGTCATCATGCACTCCTCATACAGTAAATACAGTCCTTTTTCATACTTTTCTGGCATACACTTGCTTTTGCATCCTAATTTATGTGCCACATATGAAGCTGCCCACATTTTTAAAGAGCCACATAGGTTTTACAGTAGTTTATGTGCCCGATATTTTGTTAATTTGTCACAGTCCCATTCTTGGTTATGTGTAAGTGGAAATTCTGGTATTTTAGCTAGGGTTGATGGCATACAAAAGAGCAAATTGAGTTTCACAGAAGCTTATCAAGGGAATTAAAGTGCAACTGCAGAGTGAAAGCATCTTGTGGCGCTGGTGACCTTATGCTGGCTATAGTTTGACTTTAAAGGTGATCAGTAACAAGGCTTTCTAGTTGTGCGGTGGCTGGGGGATTACTTTCAAAAGGCACCGATTCTTTTTGAAAGCTTGGAGAGCATGGTCTGTGAAGACTAGACATTGTGAGCCTGTGTGTGGGTGGTGGTAGGAGGAGTATATTTTGGGAGCTCGTATAGGCAAAATAAGACAGAGAAAGGAAAGTTTGAAATGGGATTAAACAAAGGGCCAGAATAAAAACTGACAGTGTATATGAAGGCGTTTTTCTTCCTTAATAGGTATATTTAATTTGATTTATATTTCCTGATATTTATCAGCTGTAAAAGCTTTGGAAATATTATAAGTGGGTCAGTGGAGCCAAGGTGGTGGTTTTTCATCTTTCCGTTCATTCAGTTTCTGACCTGCTGGGAAACTGTCTAAGTAGCTTGAGTTTGTAAGGACGGATACAGCCAGCCAAAGCCCAGAGTCACTCAGACTCACACAGCCAGTTGAAATCTGTAATGACCTACCATAACATGCAGGAATTTGGTGTTAAAACTGGAGTACATGGAGGAAATCTCACAGAGATGTGAAATTAACATGCAAACTCCATACAGACAATAACTGGGCCAGGGTTATGTGAGGCAGTAGACCTAAAGACTGCATCATCGTGTCACCCTGTTTATTTACTGTATTTACTTGAATGTCTAGTACTTGTTTGTATGCCAAATAAGATCATGTATGTATATTTTCACTGTGCTGTGAAGGGAGTATGTTAAATTAGACCGAGAAGCAGGTTTAACCTGCACTAGGTACAGACTCATAAAAACTGCACAGCTTAAGACTGAGAAAAACGTAGCCTGTTCTACTGAATCTCGATTTCTGCTGAGGCACACAGAATATGGTGTCAAAAGTATGAATTTACGCACCTAACCTGCCTCAAGTCAACAGTCTGGGCTGGTGGTGATGAAGCAATGGTGTAGGGAAAGTTTATTGGCACATTTTGAAACCGTTAATACCAGGCAATTAGTGTATGAATGCCACTGCCTATTGTTGCTGACCATATGCTTCTCTTCATGGCAACAATTTACCCATCTTCTAGTAGCTTCTTCCAGCAAAGTTATGGACCATGTAACAAAGCAAAAATCATTAAAGTGGTTTCATGAACTTGACAATGAGTCCTGTGTTCTTCAGTGGCCTTTCCAGTCACTGGATCTGAACCCAGTAAACACCACTGGGATGTGGTAGAACAGGAGATTCACAGCATGAATGTGTAGAATGTGAACATGGACCAGCATCTTGCCAAAAAGAACTGTGGCTGTTTTGAGAGCAAAAGGAAGCTCTAATCAGTAATAAGATCATTTGCTCAGTGACTGTATGAAAACGGGTATCAGCAAGAGCGAAAGGGAAGGTCTACAGGATGGTAGTGAGACCAGCTATGTTATATGAGTTAGCGACAGTGGCACTGACCAGAGCTGGAGGTGGCAGAGTTAAAGATGCTAAGATTTGCATTGGGTGTGACAAGGATGGATAGGATTAGAAATGAGTACATTAGAGGGTCGACTCAAGTTGGACGGTTGGGAGACAAAGTCAGAGAGGCGAGATTGCGTTGGTTTGGACATTTGCAGAGGAGAGATGCTGAGTATGTTGGGAGAAGAATGTTAAAGATAGAGCTGCCAGGCAACAGGAAAAGAGGAAGGCCCAAGAGAAGGTTTATGGATGTGGTGAGAGAGGACATGCAGGTGATGAGTGTAACAGAACAAGATGCAGAGGACAGAAAGATATGGAAGAAGATGATCTGCTATGGCAACCCCTAACGGGAGCAGCCAAAAGAAGAAGAAGCTTGGTGACTGTATGTATATACATAAACATACGCTGGTGGGCAAAAGTAGGTTTACAGTTGTCCGTATGGAAAACGACATCCAGGTTATGATTGATACACTCAAGCACACTTTAATAATAATAATAAGAAAAAGAAGAAGAAGAAAAATAATACAAATAAGTAATAAAATAATAAATAAATAGCAATTCTAGAATATGTGTTTTGCATACTCAGAACTGTAAACCTACTTTTGTCCACCCCTACATATATAGTATATTTTACGTATTTTTCGTATGCACTCAATGGATGCTATTTATTTAAAGAGTGTGTGCATCTTTTTGCTGGTGTTGTATCACAGTCATTATTCTGAAGAGACATGCAAAAAAAACATATTTCGTATTGAGTACACATGATAGTAAGGCTGAACTTACATTTTTCAATTTGTTGTTAATACCTTGGGAATTCTGCATTTTGTATTTAAATCTAATTGAATGGAAGACAAAAGGACTGGCTGAAATATAAGTGATGGGGTGAGTGTGAATTAAAATGTGATAGATTGCGTAAACAGAAATGGAACAGAGACACTCTATATGTGCTGGTGATTCTCATTTATTTGTGCCATGTTATACATTTGTAGTTGTAGTCTTTTTGTTTTTACTTGTATTTGTATATTTCTCTGTCTTTTTTGCCTTTGCCTTAGAGAGAATGGCGGTATGAAAGGTTGCATTGTCACTTCACAGCATTTGACCCTTGTTTGATTCCAGTCCAGAGTACTAACTGTGTGGACTTTTCACATAATAGATGATGGATTCTGTTTGCCTGTGTTTCCTACAGTGAACTGACATAACCTCCATGCCTTGGCCCATTGCTCTGGATTGTTTTGACTACCTGTAAGCCTGAAATGGAAGATGTGATTGCAAGTTTATGCATTAGCCAGGTTTAGTTAGAAGCTCGATTAGCCATTTAATTGAACTCCTTGGTCTCCTTGTTAAGTCTGATTTGTGTTATTTTTTGTTGAGACTTTTATACAGATGTTTCATCGATTATGTTATTAATGTCATTGGTTTATTTTTACATCAGTTCCTATGTACGCAGAGCATGTTCCAAAGAAGCATTACATTTCGGATGAGCAGACAATTAATGTTGATGATAAACTCTTAACTGGTACCTGTCAATCTTGCTGATTCCTGTTCATCACAAGTGACTGTCCTGTTATTAGACCAGTCCGGTCTCATGAGCTTAAAAACAGCTCAGTGATCTTTCGGATAACAACCCTCTTCTGCCTGCCATATTCATTCAGAAACAGAAAAGGATTAAAAAAGGGGTAGAAGACCCATGGAGCTGCTGATTTACCAACAACAGAATGCAGCTACTGCAGCTGTCCAGGAACATGCACCTTTCTTTTGTGCTTTAGGATATGAATCCAGGAAATTGTCATTTATGCCTGTATACCAACAAAGCAATTCAGATTTAAAAAATTTAGTTTGAGTGAATGTATGAGGAAAACAGTGTGATGATTTGAGAGTCTGAATTAGAGAAATAAATGTGAACGAGACTGAGGAGCAGAGTGTGGATACAGGAGTGAGACAGAGAGAGTGAGCAAGAGAGAGAGCGAGGGAGCAGAGGCGTGCAGACTCCCCTGAAGGGCACTGTCACTCTTATCAGTCCGCAGGAGTCTCATATGTCGCAGTCCGTCACTTTATGCAACCAACAGCTTGCCAGTTTGTTAGCACCTCACCCTATGAGGCAGTGAATTTTTTGTGGCAGTTTTTGAAATTTGGAAACCTTGGGGCTTTTTTCCAGCTTTTTCATGAACACCATAGTTCACACAAAGGATTTGGATTACATTTGGAAGCTTTGTTGTGCTGATCTGTTTCAAAGAAGCCTTTTTTTCTTGCTGAAGGTCTGTGGAATGGCAAGGTAAGTATTGTTGGTGTATTCTGTGCATTTATAGTGCCTGCTCATTGTTGTTTTGCATTCTTTTGGAGTGATTTGTTGGAATCCCATCAGTTGCAAGGAGGCTTATATAGAAGCACTTGTTATGAACTTTAGAGAACTGCATACTGTAAATGGCACCGTATAAAGAACAACTGCATTTCTTTACTGCTAGTAATTTAAATGCCTGTCTTATGAACCCAACCTGCTAATGACTTTAGCTAATTTACTGAAAGCCAAAGATCTAAGTAGAACCAGAATATATTTTGGGAAGGAAAGTTTTAATTATTCTACACTTTCTGCCACTTTTTCTTCTGACTTTTCAAGGAGAGTTGTATGAAGCAATCAATCATAATTGATAATTAAACAATCAGTCAGATAATAGCATAAAATTCTCACACCCATTCTGGGGCCCTGCTTCCTATCGTGATGCCATTGGGTGCAAGGCAGGACCCACTCATGAACACGCTTGCATAGAGTCAATTTAGAATCACCATTTCACAAGGCAAGGCATGTCTTTTGTGATGTGTGAAGAAAATGATTGCCGTCATAAAAAAGCAACATAAATATGAGAAAAACAGACAAACTCCATACAAAGAGAAATTGAGTTTGGCATTCTCGGCCCTTACTGCTCATCACCACTCCATGTCTTTTGAATAACACCTGGCTGCAGTCCTACTGTGGATGGCCTGGTGGTGCAGTTGGTGGCATTTTTGTTTCATGGATCTATGGACAGTTGTTAGCATAATTGCTTCTTTGATTGGTCCAGCCCCCTGTCTGTGTGGAGTTTGCCTGTTCCCCCTCATCTATTTACAGTTTTTTTTTTCCTGGCTTCTCACAATATGCTAAGGGCATTGAAGTATAGTTGAAGTTTAACATTGAAGTTTAAGCCATTAGGTTGCCAGTTCAATTTCAGCCTCTGTCTCACTCGAACATGAGCAAGTTACTTCATTTTCCCAGTGTCCATCTTTAAATGATATCTGTAAAGAGTTGTATTGAATCCTGCTCTTGCAAGCCACCTCTGATAAAAGCATCAGTCAAATAATTGTCATATCAACATGAATGTAAGTTAACAGCTGTCCCCAGATGTGTCCGTTAGACTTGTATGTGAGTGTGGCGGTGTGTATAGGTGCGCTCTTTATGCTCACGTATTCTCATTCTGTTCATGGCACACCCAATTGCTCTCATGGGGTGCCAACTCACATTCATTCACACCTTGTGCGGAGTATGGAAAGAAACCATCTAACCCAGTCCAGCAAAAGGACCACTCTGTCAGCTCAGGTGACTAATGAGGCTCCTGACCGTGTGCGGGTCTCTTCTTTGCAGAAGATTCACTTACTGGGTTGGTTCCTGCATCGCTCCCTGTGCCCACAAGATAACCTCGAGTCTCTGCAACACAATAATGAATTAAGTAGGTTCAGAAAAAAGATAGATGAAAATATATTTATAGAATTTCGTGTGAGTTTGAGCAAGTCATTTACTCTGCCTCAGAGTGAACTGTACGAATATGTAATGTACTTCTTGAATTTCCACTTTATGTGTTAAAAAACAAAAACTGCAGACTGATGTTCAAAATGAAAGACACTGTAGGAAACAATAATTCTTGATTGAAATTACAATTCCTGTCTCTCTGTGCTACCTTCATGTCTATTAAGTGTGTGATCAAGAGTCTCAGCAAGTGGTGCTTTACATAAGAAGCGCTTTAGGAAGGTTTTCATTTTGAAGGGCACTATATTAAATTAGAATGTGTTTTGGCTCACGGTCTTGCATTCATCATGTTATTAAACCTGCCGATTTGAATTCTAATGTACTGTACGTTTATTTATGTTGTGTACACTGTGAATGTGTAGCACCTCGGTGTGGTGTCTCTTATTTAAGGGCTTACATTGTATATTTCCTTATTAAAATCCCAGTCCTGAGTACCATGTCATGTAAAATGATCCGTGTGCCAACTTGTGGATTTGTATTTTTTTAAGTTGCAAATGACATGTAAAGCATTTCAGGCTGGATTCTCCCAAGAGTACTCTATTAAATAAACTCCATTGTTGGATCTCTGTGTCACACAATGTCACTTAACTTGCCATTGAATTAACTATATGAATATTTGGTATGGTAGGTTTACACATTCAATATGAAAAGCATTTTTGGGATGTTATTTATTATTGTAGGTGCTGGTGTATGTTGAGGTGAGAGAAGCTGCTTAGAATTACACATCAGGCTTAGTTTGTTACCTTAACCTGCCCGAATGTTAACATTCTTAATTATTTCCCCTGTGCAATTAAATGTTGTCAAGACACTATACTAAATATCACCCACTAGCTAAATTCATGATTGCCTATTTCCGATATTTGAGCCCGGTATTTGCCTATAAAAGCACCATTTTATTTAATGAAATCTGTATGGGGTGGCACGGTGGCGCCTCGCAGTTAGGAGACCCAGGTTCGCTTCCCGGGTCCTCCCTGCGTGGAGTTTGCATATTCTCCTCTGGGTACTCCGGTTTCCTCCCACAGTCCAAAGACATAAAGGTTAGGTGCATTGGCGATTCTAAATTGTCCCTGGTGTGTATGTGCGACCCACGGTGGGCTGGCGCCCTGCTCAGGGTTTGTTTCCTGCCCTGTGTTGGCTAGGATTGGCTCCAGCAGACCCCCCGTGACCCTGTAGTTAGGATATAGCGGGTTGGATACTGGATGGAAATCTGTATGCTAGAGAACAAAACTTGACTGCATGGTAACTATATGAAGGTCTAGTTCTAAAATTTCAACTGTACATTTACAGAAATTTCAAATGATGTTTCTGTGAGAAAGGCACTGTATCATCTGCTGGAAACTCTTTGCTAGATGACTAGGTGACACTTAGAAAGTCACTTGTGCTGCAGTCACATGTTAAGGCACAGAAAGCAAGTAAGAGGTTCCCAGTTGGTAAGTTTTGCATGAAGGCCCTTTGAGGTAGAAGCTGCTTGTAGAACAATTAGGGAAATAGCCAAAAAGTCCTGTAAAGTTAACCTCTAGCTGTATTCAATAATCTAAAATAAAAAAATAATAACCAAGTCATTTGGAAATGTGATTTTGTAGCTGCATTATGTTTGCACTTAATGTATTCAGTTTGCTTTTTATTTTCAGCAAAAATTACAGCAAAACCTCAATTGCATTTTATGCGGATCAAGCGGCAGATCAGCAGCAGGCCTTGCATTCCTACAAAAAAAAGATGACTGGAAATTCACGAGAACACAACAGGCACGACATCACAAGTCATAACTCAGAGAATTCCCACAGCACATGAGCACAGTGTCTATGTGCATGGGTGCTGACGTCAGAAATATGTAGGCCTCTGGTGGAATGAGATTTCCCTTTGAGATGCTTGGTAGCTAATTTTGCAGGATCTCATATGTTTCTCAGATACATGCAGGAATAGTAATCTAGAGAATTCTGGGTCTTTTAGTGTTCCTAAGAATTTCTTATGAATGCTTTAAAGTCTCTTTGGTTTTTTTGGGTTTTTTTTTTAATTCTGGTGGTCCTGACTCAGCAGTATGAGAAAACACTGACTTATGCTATACCGTCTTGATGTTGTTATGCAAGACATTGAGCTTTTTAGGGTTCTTCCTTATTTTTGGCCATCTAGACCCGATAAATCCTCATTTTTGGACCATATTTTGTGTCAGAAATAACATCCTTATGATAAAGAGTAACCCAATAGGCGTCTTTAGTAAAAATGATCAGAACGACTTGAAGTTGTGTGTGCCACATCAACTAGGTTTACCTCCTAATGCATACAAAGGGTCAAAATCACTCCTTTTCACAAAATTCAGAAAAATGGAAATTGGTAGTATGGTATATAGAGTTTCATTTTCTATTTCCATGTTGCTAATCACTGCGGTGGGTTGGTGCCCTGCCCAGGGTTTGTTTCCTGCCTTGCGCCCTGTTTTGGTTGGGATTGGCTCCAACAGACCCCCGTGACCCTGTAGTTAGGATATGGCAGGTTGGATAATGGATGGATGGATGGATGGATGGATGTTGCTAATCATATATATGATATTGTTGATATTTGATTCGTGCTTTAAGAGCCACTTCCAGAAAGTTAATAATGACAAATTTCAAACAGTAGCCTTTTAGACCAGTTCATGGTCAGTAAATATGAATATGATGTTATTTTTGATCTTGTGCCAATGATTTAGCCCTCTGTGAACTTCAGTCAGGGGAGAAACAATGACACATTTCTATTACAATCAAAATATTTTGACTTTAAACATTTCAATTGAAGCACACACCTTAATAATTTAAATGCAAAACACAACTATTCTTGCTTATTATGTACTTCTACTCATGAATTAAATTTTTTTGTTTAGTAGCAGTGTCCAGAAAATGATTCTATGATAACCTGGAAGCCAATGTAGTGTGGTCAGTTGAGAGGTTACATAGCTGTTGCAATTGCTGCATATCAGTACTTTAGCAGCAGTATTTTGAATCATCTCACCTCAAATAGGAGTTGACTAAGAAACAGTCCTACTTCTCTGGTTAAATAGAAAGGTTTGACTCTAGAAATATTCAGTTAATGACAAAGGCGTGTATGGTAGTGGAGCCTGGTCTTTGGAGCAGAGGGTACTGAGGGAATTTAGGGATACCATTTGAATGAGAAGAAGATATTTGCACTCTGCAAGGAAGAACGACCTACGGAAAACTCATTGTAGATGGGGTGAATCTTTCAGCTACAGTCAGAAAACATGAACGTCTAGAAGCTTCGATATTGTGAGGTAGTGACCTTACTGAGCATGCTGCACAAAAGGAAATGGAGCTACGATTATGACACTGCCTCCAGATTTGAGATTCATTTTCTTCATTATCACCTTACTATTAAACATCAAGTTCTTTTTTGACCTAAATCTCACTTTCTACCTTTTGTGTTTTCTGTGAAAACTCAGATTACTGGCTGACCTTTGAGATGTTCCTTTTATTTTAAGTGTTGTTTGCCCCCAGTTGGAGAGGCACACATAGGGTGTTTGTTTCTTTCAGGATGTGAGGGGTGGTAGATTTGGGCCAAATTAGGAAGTCAAAATGCTTAGAATGACTGCACTTTGACCTGGGCATGGGGTTATATTGAGATTTACTCTGTGTGTTAGAAATGTGTAGATACCCTTTCTTCTATACATTCTGCCATTCTCTTTAAGGTTAGTGCATTTGGGATATACTTTAGGATGACATGGTGTCCCTTTCTATTTTTTGTACTGGTTAGGGGGACAAAGGCTATTGTCTTGTCGTGATTTCTTGCTTATCTAATCATTATAATTCAATTATTTTTTTAATTAGTAGACTGTGGCATCTCAGATCACATTAAGAAAGTTAAACTGGATGGAGGAAGGATCCAACAGGCCCCTAGCCTTAACTTGCTGCTGCTGTCCATGATGGAGAGTGAAAGGAATGTGTAACGTGTACCCATCTTAGATTGTGACCTGTTCAGCACATCTTTATGAGATGAGGCACGCTCTTCGTTGTTCCCCCTACTGTTTTGTTGTGCTGTTCACTTTAAAATATTGGTTTCCTCCAGGTTATCATTTGGTGTCCTAGGGCAAGCTTGCTTTGTTAAAATGACATTAGCAGTCTATTGCACCAAGGGGATTTCAAATGTAAATTCTCACTTTATTTGGTAACACTTCTCTAGTGGAAACCTGTGACTGAACTATATTTAATAAATCGAGTATCTTGTACCCAGCTCCTAAGAGTTACTCATTAATCCCACTTAAAAAATGCAAATGCTAGAGAATTAAAAGGATAAAGCATGGCAAAAATGAAACACATAATTTGGAAGATTAACAGTAGCACTTCATAATTAGGGCCCTTTAACAGCAGTGGATTTACTTTGCGTACAAAGCAGCACCCTCCCAGCTTCACGAACAGTTTGTAAGAAGGGCTCGTTAGTTCCACATAATAAGAATGCAGTAGCTGCAATGTAATAAAGTCTTTCAATTATAAGAACTACATTGTTATTTTATTCTATTAATGACCTGCAAGTGCTTGTTGCCTTAGAAGCAAATACTCTGGAATCACCAGGAATAAAGCCACAAAACTCACTTTTACACTGTGGTGTCTGGAATAATTTCACAAATGAAGTCTTTCACTTTATGGGAAGCCGTCTGTTCTCGTTACTTATGGAGAAGTGCACTCTTCAGGGTACAGTTCAAGCAGGCGACAAAATAAGAAGGCAGCTATTATAAATGTTAAACTTTATGCTGCATTTATTAAAATAATGCAAATCATTCTGCTGATTGATGGCTTTGGATGTTACAGCCGGTGATCTGGATGCATTTACTTTTGGAGCAAACCAGAATTTCAATGAAGAGCTCATTAATTCCACTTGATAAAAAAAAATGAATTAGCAGAATATTTAAATTATACATTATATATTATTAATGAAAATAATTATACAGATTAACGGTCACATTTGTAGACAGTGCCTTTTGGTAATACACTTTGTGATATAGAATTAAAATGAGAAACCATTAATTTAACATAATGGGGATATCGTTAATACAACATGCCCTGCTTGTACAAGACAAATTTACGTAAAAATCGTTTTAAAAAATAATACATTATATAGAGAATTATGCAAATAAAAGCTGGCACTTTCTCATAATATCATTCTGTTAAATTTATGTTTGTCAATAATAATTGTCATCTGAGATGGAAAAGCATTTCAGGGATAGTCCTTGCTTTGCACACATTGCTTCTTAGTTAATATCTACCTAGCCATTAAATGGGCCTGAAGAAATAATTCACAAAATTGATCAAAAAGTGCTAGCAAACGCCGGATCAGATGATTGCCATTCTTTTTCATTGTTGTGTCACATGGTACCATTTACCTGTGCATAAATATACCAACTTGTCACATTTTTGCTGATAGAGTTTTCTTTCCTTCGTGTTTAAAGGAATACTCCATGTTGAAAAATTATATTTTTTATGTTAGGGGCAAGAAAAAATTTTAATTTCGTGTTTCCATGGAAACCAGAGATCACAAACTTTCTGATAGAAAGTCTCTGTAGTGAGAACACTAAAAACAATGGGGACGGATCATTAATGTTAGGTAGAATGCCCAGAGGGGACTGGGCGGTCTCATGGTCTGGAACCCCTGCAGATTTTATTTTTTCTCCAGCCGTCTGGAGTTTTTTTTTTTTGTTTTTTCTGTCCTCCCTGGCCATCGGACCTTAATTTTATTCTATGTTAATGAGTTTTGTCTTATTTTAATTCTTACTTTGTCTTTTTTCTCTTTCTTTTTATCATGTAAAGCACTTTGAGGTATATTATTTGTATGGAAATGTGCTATATAAATAAATGTTGTTGTTGTTGTAGTGACCAACTCTGGATAACATAATATCAAATCTGTTTATGAAAAAAAATCTCACATTGCTCATGCTGCCTAATTCACATGTCAAGTCAGATTCACAAAGCCAGTTCAGGATGGGAAGAATAAGGAGCCAGACAGGACATGGAAGGAGATGACTGACTTACAGATGCTGGTTACACTTCTTAAATACACTTGTGATTTACAGAAATACGTGATTACTTTAATTTATCATGTCCTTGCTAGTTAATGATGAACAGAGTCAGAATTCTGCTACAGGAGGTCATACTGGTTCTCTTATCAGTACAAGTCCTTGTGCTAAAGTAGCAACGGGACTAGGTCACAGATTGAGATGCTTTAATTAAAATGCTTTCTTAGACTGCTGAAGGCAAAAACTAACAGTTAAAAAGAACAGAAGTCATTCAATTTAATTAATATATAATCAAATAGTCAAAATCATAGTTATTAACAAACATCAAATCATATCATCCAGTCATATGTTCACAATATCCAGAACATTTTAGTTACTAAAATATAATAATAAACCCCTTCTGGAAAATTGTCTCATGAATGAAAATGGAACATAATGCAATGTGAATGAGTATTTGAATTGAAGACCCTCCTCTTGCCATTACGTTTATATTCATATCTGCAACTGGAGTACCTCACGATTATTTAGCGTCATTTCATGTAACTGCATCTCTGATTTGCACAAGTTTGAGACATTTTCTCTTTCTGATAATATTTTCACTCACTTTTCTTTAACTTTTTAATCTTTAATTATTTTGTACTTTTGATATCACATGAAGTGCAATGTTAGTCACTAATTTAGCTGCTTACTAGGCTGAATTTCTGACCAATGAATGAAGTGGGGAAGGCAGATGTTCAGTTCCAATGCTCAATCATATTTGAGCACTGTCTGTTTTAGTTCATGAGAGAGGGTGCTTTATAAGATGTGATTTATTTTATAATATCTGTGTAAAAATGCATGTGTTTGGGAAGTTGTGAGCATACAACTGGCAATCTGACTTGTAGATTATGCAACATAAGTATCGTGAGATTTTTTTCACAGATGTTTA
Source organism: Polypterus bichir lapradei (assembly GCA_026402145.1). Taxonomy (NCBI): domain Eukaryota; kingdom Metazoa; phylum Chordata; class Cladistia; order Polypteriformes; family Polypteridae; genus Polypterus; species Polypterus bichir. The sequence goes on from JANRMT010062814.1 coordinate 75,344,502, forward strand.
TGATAATGTTTGCTGTTGTCCAGCGCTGGCTAACATAGAGTCCTGTTCTATCAGAAACTATTTTATGTTATCTCCGTTCTACATGAAAACTTGAGATTAAAAAAATTTCTTGCACATCTCTAGAACTACGTTGGTAATGTACATGTAAAAAAGACATTTTTGGATGGAGATTTCTTTAATAAGTCACTGTTATATTAATTCAGTAACTGACACAAAGCTCCAGTGACCTGTCCTCCGTTTCCAGCATATTCACTGCTCTATGTGGAGTTTCTCCCTGTGTTCATGTCACATTTCTTCTGTTACCATCTTAAATCCCGTAAGTGTGTGATAGGTTAACTAATGAATTTAAACTGGCATGGAATGTGCAATTGTGATGGACTTATTTTATTATCAAAGATCGGCTCTCATCCTCCGAGATGCCTTGACTTATCCTCTACCAGGATAAGCTCAGACAACCCTCAACGTTGTGAAGGAATAAACAGATTCAAAAAATGGATAAAAGGAAATTTTCAAATTTGCTTAGTTCAATTTATCATACCTAAATGTGTAGTCCAGCTAATGGGTTGAACCGTCCCTGGGCAATATTTAAGTCTTTTTGAAGGATGTTTGCATGTTCACCAGAAGCTTGTGTCTGTTCCTTCTGCAGCGTAATTAGTGCGACATTACTGACCATGTAGTGGGACACTGCCAACTTCTGGAGCAGCTTTCCTCTACCAGGGTCAAATCAGGAAATTGTGTTCTTAAGTTAAACATTTTTTATAAATTTTAAAAAATACTGTGCCAGTTATTGTGGTTTAAATTAAGGGTCTCAATTTAAATGCTAGTCTAGGGGCACCAGTCTAAATGTGAAAGCCAAAGCCTTATAACGTTTTGAATTTGTTCACTTTGAAGTGGCAAAGGTTTTGATTTCAGAAAACATTCCTTCAATGTTTCTGAGGTATGCACATAAGAACACAAGGAAATTGGAAGTAATACATTTTATCACATATTTCTGGAACTATTTTTCCTGAGGTAAGGATACTTTCCCATTCACTTGTCCAATGTGACTGCTATTGGTGGACTTTTAATATAAATAAAACAAAATAGTTAAAACCATAAAAGGGTCTAAAGCTGTTTAGCATGGTTTTGCCTTTCTTTTAAAACTCTTAGAAAGTGTGTGTATATAAGGAATGTAAAAATAAAATTAATAAAACAAGTGTTTACAGTTTCTATTGCCCTCTTTACAGTAATCACGATGCCCTGCAAGTTATCTTGCTGTTGTTTCAGGCTACATCTCCTTTTATCTCTTTAATTCTGTCTCTCTTTTCTTCATTTTGTTTCAGCTTATTACTTATATATTCTGACTCATACAGATGCATGTTGTGATCTCAGGTAACTCAGGGGCATCAGTACAATTGGGTGATTCACTCAATGGAACAGACAGACAATAACCAAAATCGTACAGGCGCTGAGTACCAAAGTCATAGTGAATGAACAAGGTAAGGCTCCTAGCACTGAACGCTTCTTGAAAGTGCCTTTTAACTTCCTGTGATGCTAAGGAGTCCTGTAAAAGCAGAACAGAGCCAAGGTGAGGTCATGTGTAGACAAACGTGTACTAGACACTATGTCATCAGAATACTAGATGAAGTCAAAAGTGACAATCGAAGCGAAAATCAAAGTTGAAAGAGCACAAGCAAAATGGTTCTTGTGCTATCTATAATTGTTGACCATTAACTAAAATACAAAAGACATTTGTTTTGCTCTTTCTGCACTGCTTTCTTAAATAAGGAATGTGTGATGATATCTGATCACAAGACTAGCAAAGGAAATCGATGATTTAAATGATTTAAATAACATGGCTGAGGCCATGCATAATGAGCACAAAATAAAGGGGCTCAAAAGGGAACAAACATGATGACACCATAATGTTGTTATTGTCGTACCATTAAAATACACTAAGATGTGCAAAGACATTCCATACATCCACAAAAAATACTAAAATGGCAAACAAGGATGCCAAAACTTACATTAAAACAATATAGTTTGTGATATGGCTAAGGCCCAGGCCACATTACTATGTCTTCATTTAAAAACACAGACATTACCGTATATTTCTAAAAACAAAGCCTCAACATTGTTGTAAAATTGTAGTATTTTGAACACGCAGATTCTTATTGTGCTCTGTTTGTTCGTCCTTATTACGTGGGCTTTGCCTGATTGGATCTTGCTCATCATATCATCTCTTTCTCAGATTGGCCAACCTTCACAGAAGAAAACCATATTTCAATACATCGGATACACAGAAGCATTGATTTCTATGCTGCTTGTTGTATTGTTTACCTGTTGTCACACATGCTCGTCTGAGATTCACTTTTCGGGCTCATCAAATATAAGTGCTACCTCTCCGGGACATGAGGGCATTCTGTATTATTTTACCACAGCCCTGAGAAACAACCTAGTGAGGACAATTGACTTCATCCCTCCTCGTCCCTCTGCTATAAATCTTAGACGCTCTCGGCATGGGTCATCTCATTCTGGAGAGAGTAGGCTGCAGAACGGAGCTCACAGCCCAGTACTGACCAGAGCCTTGAAATTGGCTGATTACTTTACTTTATTATTTTATGTTTTGTTGTTATTCAATGTGGGCGGCACGGTGGCGCAGTGGGTAGCAGTTAGGAGACCCAGGTTCTCTTCCCGGGTCCTCCCTGCGTGGAGTTTGCATGTTCTCCCTGTGTCTGCGTGGGTTTCCTCCAGGTGCTCCGGTTTCCTCCCACAGTCCAAAGACATGCAGGTTAGGTGCATTGGTGATCCTAAATTGTCCCTAGTGTGTGTGTGTGTGTGTGTGCGTGACCTGCGGTGGGCTGGCGCCCTGCCCGAGGTTTATTTCCTGCCTTGCGCCCTGTGTTGGCTGGTATTGGCTCCAGTGGACCCCCTTGACCCTGTGGTTGGCATATGGCGAGTTGGTTAATGGATGGATGGATGGATGGATGTTATTCACTGTGCCTGTTTAAGTTGTTTGGATTTGGCAAAACATTAAAAGGTGCCCCAACACTTTCTTTGTGAGCAGTATGTTTCCTCGGTCGATGACATTGTGTCTAAATTGAATTTTGTACAGTTCAAATTCTGCATACATGCACAAAAGGTGAATAATTAATAATAAATCACTGCAGTTTTCTGACAAATCCTGTTTCTGTCACTTCAACAATGCTCAAGTGCCAAGTGTAAGCGAACGTCTACAGTATATGCATTTTTGGTCATTTTAATGTAGATAGAGATACTTTCTTAAATGATGTAAAAAAAGTAGTATTGTGAGAGATGGTTTTGCTTTAAAAATGACATTTTTAAATGAAAACATAGTAATGTGGATATAACCTAAATGTATCCTGATCTTCATAGCTGGACATAATTCTTTAAAATGACAGCTTATGTCTTCTAAATGTGAGAACAATTTTACCCCAAGTGCTTGAATCACCCTCAAAAGAACAATGGCAGCGGCAGCACTCACTAAATCAGCAACAGGGGTGAATGGCTTTCAAAGAGGGAGACAGACAATGAAGTGAAGAGCACAGAACATCATCATTTTTGTTCTTCCTCAAAATGACATGGATACACTGCTTTGTAATCTGTGCGTGATCTCAGTATATGAATACTTGAAAATATTCTTGGCTTGACAAGTATTCTGTTTTAAGGATTTTGTTTTCATGTTTGGACCCATGCCCTATAGACCCCTGTTTTAAAATGTTAGAACAGGCACAGTATTATTTTTTTTTAATTTAAAATACTATACTTCCTTAGAAGGCTGCCGTCCTTCAACATCTGCAATAAGATGCTGCAGATGTTCTATCAGACGGTTGTGGCGAGTGCCCTCTTCTACGCGATGGTGTGCTGGGGAGGCAGCATATAAAAGAGGGATGCCTCATGCCTTTACAAACTGGTGAGGAAGGAAGGCTCTATTGTAGACACGGAGCTGGACAGTTTGACATCTGTGCAAGAGCGACGGGCACTGAGCAGGCTCCTGTCAATAATGGAAAATCCACTACATCCACTGAACAGTATCATCTCCAGACAAAGGAGCAGCTTAAGCGACAGACTGCTGTCAGTGTCCTGCTCCACTGACAGACTGAGGAGATCGTTTCTCCCCTCACACTATGCAACTCTTCAATTCCACCTGGGGGGGTAAACGTTAATATTATACAAAATTATTGTCTGTCTGTTATACCTTCATTGTTATCACTCTTTAATTTAATATTGTTCTTTATCAGTATGCTGCTGCTGGAGTATGTGAATTTCCCCTTGGGATTAATAAAGTATCTATCTATCTATCTATCTATCTATCTATCTATCTATCTATCTATCTATCTATCTATCTATCTATCTATCTATTAATTTACTTAACAACAACATTTCATGTGGTAAATTAATGTATGCCATGATTGTGAACAAATAAATTAGATTTGAAAAATACCAAACTTGCTCCTAAATGCATGAGCAGTGGGAGTCCATCTTTTTCTAACCCACTTAGTCCTGAACAGGGTCATGTGGGACAATGGAGCCTATCCCAGTTAGGATGGGGTGCAAGGCAGGAACAAACCCTGGAAAGGGTGCCAGCCTATCGCAGGGCAAACACGCACACACACATACACACACACCCTAACCACACAGTTTAGTATCGCCAATCCTCCTAATGCACTGTAAGTCCTTGGACTGTGGGAGGAAACTAGAGTATCTGGAGGAAACCCACACAGACAATGGGAGAACATGCACACTCCACACAAGGAGGACACGGGACATGAGCCCTGGTCACAATGTGAGTCAACTAATTGAAACCAACAAGTTGACAAATAGAGAAGGAGTCCAAGTCGAAATACAAATTACAAAAGCTGAGGCCAAATCATTACCAGAGACCAAGGGTGGACTCCAAAAAAAGAAAAATGCTGTCTGCTCAAGTCTGAAAACATTGGACACAGTCTGAGATGGGCTTTTACAAAATGAAGGCAGGTGTACCTAAGTCACTTGTGCCAGTCTAAAGGAGGTGTGGCGAGGACAATTTCATTTCACTCAGTCAAACCTTTATCTTGTATTGAAAATTTCACAAAGATCACATTTAATGAAGAAAAGTTAAAGAAGACATTCAGAAAGCTAACTGGCATTTAAGCACTGCCCAGTTAGTTGTTAAGCACTCCGGTGGGTACTGCGTGTTCCTCCAACTTATAAAATTAGCAAATCATGAGGGAGTCACTGGAGCCTTTTTGTACTTAAATCTGTCATTGTTTTAATACAGCATGTCTGTGAATGAGGAGATCGGCAGCACTATGGGGCAGAGGTTAGCGCCCAGGCTAGATGCAGTATGTGTGCAGATTATTTTCTCCGCAAATATTTAGTTTTATTTTCTCCAAGTACTTGGTTTTAACTATCAAGTCTCAGACATATATAATAATTTGATTGGTGATTCCAAACTGGCCCAAATGCCGCATTGAGGAGTGCAAACTTGAGTGAGTGGCTTGAGAACATTAATCAACTAATCAATGAATACCTGGGTTTAGAAAATGAATGAATGGATGAATTAATGAATGAATGTGTAAACCTCAAAAGTAAGAGTAGCTTGTCTTGGAAAACCTGGTTGGTGCCAGCCCCATTGACATGAAATTTTTTCATCATGAGACACAGAGGGTCAGCTCAAGTTGGACAGTTGGGAAACAAAGTCAGAGAGACAAGATAGTGTTGGTTTGGACATGTGTAGAGGAGAGATGCTGGGTATATTGAGAGAAGGATGTTAAGGATAGAGCTGCCAGGCAAGAGAAAAAGAGGAAGGCCTAAGTGAAGGTTTATGGATGTGGCGAGAGAGGACATGCAGGTGATGTGTGTAACAGAACAAGATGCAGAGGTCAAGAAGATATGAAAAAAGATGATCTGCTGTGGCAACCCGTAACAGGAGCAGTCAAAGGAGAAGAAGAAGAAGACATAGTTACTTATTTTCCTACTGTACTGCTGGTCTGAATCAGAAGTGAGAAACCTTGACTTTGCTCCAGACATGTTCTATCCATGTTTGCATGGATTTGTCTCTGGTTAGTCAGGTTTTCTCCCAACACTTAGGTTTCCTAGTGATTCTAAATTAGTGTGGTATGAGTGAGGGTAGGCATGTGTGTACACTGTAATGGAATGCTACCTGTCTGTGGTTTTTCCTGTTTTGCTCCCAAAGATGCCATCATTCTACAGCCCATAGATAAGCAGGTCATAAAATGGACAGATGGATTTCATTACTTTAAATATGTTATACTTATTAACAGGTTACCACTTCCTAGATTGTCCTTGTGTTGTTGCTGTTGCTTTAGATCAGGCTGTCAAGCTAAGATCCTGGGGGGATGCAGTAGCTGAAGGTTTTTTAATAGCCAGTTATTGCTACTAATTTTACACACTTCTTTAGCCTTAATAACTAGTGACTTGCTTAAATGTTGAACTCCTTTAGTGCCAACACAACAATAAAGATATGAAAAGCGAAAAAAAAGATGACCAGTTAACTCAGGGGTCTCAAACAGTCCTGGAGGGCCACCGTCTTCACTTAACTTCTCTCCCTTTTAGCTGTTAATGAAACCTGTTATTTAATTCTATGGCGTGTTAGTGTTCTGCCATGCCAGTTGTTCCAAAACTGGACTATCTTTTTTTCAGAGATCATCATCCAAGTGTTCTGTGAGTCCTAAAAGGTCTCTATTCCTCAGACCAACACTTTTTCCTTTTCAGATATTCTGTTGAGACAGATATGGTATGAAAGAGACAATTTCCGATGAGATCTCGGTTTACCTGGTGTCAGAGACAGCTGGGGAGGCAACCCGGCCGGGACACCTAGGAGGACCGGAGGAGGGCTTGCGCCTTCCCCAGACCATGTGGAGGCGACCGACCTGGTTGCTTTGGGAACCACGGGTAGGGAGCTTGGAAGCTCAACCCTGTAGGAGCCTGTGGTTACCGCCAGGGGGCGTCCCAATGCCTAGGAGACCCAGGACCTCAGCACTTCCGCCACACCCTTAAGTGCTGGGGGGAAGAGGAGCAGGGACACCCGGAGTGCTTCCAGGGATACAGCTGGCACTTCCGCCACACTGGGGCTTGTTGGCGGGAGATTGCCGGGAAGCACCTGGAGCACATCCGGGTGTGTATAAAAGGTGCCGCCTCCCTTCATTCAAGGCTGCAGTCGGGTGAGGAGTGGACGAAGCAGGAGAAGAGAGAGTGGAGGCGGCCCGAACAGAAAGGCAGATAGTGTGAGAGGCCTGGACTTTTGGGGAAGTCTTGGGGTTTGTGGTGCACTTTGAACTTTGTAAATACTGTAAAATAAACGTGTGGTAGTGAATTTGCCATGTCTTCCTGTCTATGTCCGGGGCTTAGTCCACACTGGTCATCATTTGGCCCACTTTGCTTCTCATTAATGGTAGCTGTTGGTTAAAGAAAACAAATGTAACAATTTAGATGCAAGTCAATTAAAATAAAGGCAACTTTAGGATTAGTGATAAGTTGGAATGAAAGTCCACAGCCATTGCAGCACTACAGGAACTAACTTTGACACCCCTGCTTTAGAAAAAGTCAGCCCATTAAACAGTGCAATACTATTAGACCTTTATTAAACTATGCTGTGCAATTGTGAACATTTCATAAAACTGGTTAAAACAAAATTAGGATAAACATTTTGACAAACTGTAAATTTAAACTAAAGTTTAAAAAATAAAACCACTCAAGTACAGAAGTGCAGGTGGCAGGTCTGTGGTGAACCATAAGCTGTGTTCCTCCTACAGCCATGACACTAACACAGTTGTAATGAAGATGCAGGGATGGATCATAGTTATGTAATTTAGTTATGGCAAATATTCAAAGCTAGATGTATGCCCAAAGACACATAAACAGTTTTTAGGCAACTAAGACAATGATAGAAATCTCACATTAATATTTTACATTTTAATATTAGGTGCCTATTCAATGTAAAAAATCAGAATTGCAGCAGCTAAAGTTCTTCATATTTTTATCATTTTTTTAGTCATTATTGTCATGTGTACAGACTAAAATGAAATTCTGACTTGCATGTGCTAATCAGCAAGTCGCGAATCTTCTGCTCTCTGGCAACATGATTAGCGGGACCAGATGGAGTCAGTCATCGAGTTCCGAAGAGCTGTGCTGACCATCTTTGTGGTGTCCTCTGTCATCTATTCAGTCTGTCCCTTAGACTCCAGAAAGTGCCACTGCTGTCCAAAACATCCTGCATTGTTGCTGTTCCAAAGAAAGTAGGCACCTCTTCGCCTATTGACTACAGACAAGTGGCACATCTCACATCATGAAGACCTTTGAGAGATTGGTCCTGGACTATATGAGTCCTCTTGTGGTAGATGACCTGCACCAACTTCTATTGGACAAAGATTGGAGTGGAGGATGCAATTACCTATCTGCTCTACAAGACATTCTCACCTGGACAAAGCTGGCAGCAATGTGGGGATTATGTTTTTGATCTCTCCAAAGCCTTCAATACCATCCAGCCATTCCTGTTAAGGAATATGCAGGTGAATGGGCCAGTGGTGTCCTGGACAATGAACTATCTGTCCGGCAGACTACAGTTTGTGAGAGTCAAGGACTGTATTTCTGATATGAATGTGAGCAACACTGGAGCACCGCAAGGAACAGTCCTGTCTCCTTTTCTCTTCACTCTGTACGCCTCAGACTATAAATATGTCACTAGGTCATGTCACTTACAGAAATTCTCAGATGATTCTGCCTTTGAGGTGTATTGATAAGGGCGATGAGACAGAATATAGGAGACAGGTGGAGAAGTTTGTTTCTTGTTGCAAAGAGAATTGTCTGCATCTTAACATCAGCAAAACCAAGGAACTATTGATGTATGTCCAGTCACTTTTCAAGGAGTGGATGTAGAGGTGGTCCACTCCTACACATACTTAGGGGGTCCACATTAATGACGGGTTGGACTGGTCTCAGAACACAGATGAACTGTATAAGAAAGGGTAGATCAGGTTCTTCTTCAATAGAAGACTGTGTTCCTTTAACGTCGGTAGTGACATCCTTCACATCTTCTACAAATCTGTGATGGCCATTGTGATTTTCTAGTCTGTATTATGCTGGGCTTTAAAGATCAGCCCACAGAATTAAAAAGCTAATAAAAGGGCAAGCTCATTTATAGGACGCACCCTTCAGTCTCCACTTGCAACCCACTACATGACCCTGATCAAGTTGCTTTTTCAAAATTCCCATAAACAGTTACACTTTGGATCTGTACTTGTAAAGTGGCTTCTAATAGTGTTTACTATAAACCAGGTACAAAATGGTGATGCCAGTTGATGGGACATTGTGGTGGCGGGGATTTGGCAATAGAAGGGAATCCATATAAACATATCCAGATTGCCAGAGCCTCCGAAGCACTTGGCTGAACACTCCCCATGGCTCCATGGATTTGGTGTCACGGTTAAGTGCCAGTCTCTGTTGACGTGTTGTAAAGGCAGCAGGATTTGACAGCTCTCTACCTCCTTTGGATTTCTTTTTTTTCCTTCCTTCACAACTCATCATGAGCTCAATGAACAAGAAGCTGAGGTAATATTTTGCAGGATGGCAAAGCACGTTGCTGTTTCTTTAAGGCATGCACGTGGAGGCAAGAGCCGAGCACTACATCATCATGCAGGAGGCATCAGAGACTCTCTTCTCCGCTCTGGTGCATTATCATAAAAAGTGATTTAGAGCTGATTGATGCAAATGGCCCTCTGTTCTCTTCTATCATTAATGGCCTCTCTCAGTGGCCACAGGCAGTGATTAAAGCTGTCATTTCGAGCTGCTCATTAAAGACGGGAGCCAAGCAACGTGAGGAGAAGGCGGGTGGGGAAGGGGGAGATTGGGGGTTGAGGGGGGCTGCTATGGGTGGAAAAGGGGAAAATCGAGGAAGGGCTTCTCCAGCAGAACTGGACCAGCTGCCTTCAAACTCTCCAAGCTGCCATCCGGTTGTTTTAGTTTCTTGGTTGGCTAGAAGAAGCAGCAAATAAAATGTGGGATTCTTTCTTTCTTTCTTTCTTTCTTTCTTTCTTTCTTTCTTTCTTTCCTTGATTTGGAGTTGAAGAATGCCCTTTTCAAGCCAGCTTGTTGCAGTAGCTCCCATACACCCATGGTGTTTTCCATTGTAAGACCAACTTTCCTCTGGTAGAAAACTTTGATTAGACTACATGCAATTGGAAACTCACTTCAGTCTCTTGGCCTGAATGCATATTTGCAGTCTCTGAACTCCAAAAGCAGAATGCTAAAAAAAGTCCCTGGCAGGAAAAAGAGGTGCCGATGTGATTAGGGGTGACGTGTAGGGGTAGCATCTGTGGCAAACAGCAGGATGCTCCTCCAACTCTAATCTCCATTGTGTCTTCAAATCAGCTTATGGCGAGACAGCGTAAAAGGCGGTTTTATTTTACATCTAAGCCTTGTTAGGGTAACTCACTTCTTAATTGAAGAGAACCCCTAGCCTCCAATCCAACAGCCTCTTCTTTTATTCATTTTCTCATTCAGCATTATTTAGACATTTTGATGTTAACAAAATTACTTTTAATATTACAGGCAATTAAATTGCCCCACTGTGAGTGTGTGGGCCCCTCATGGCTGGCCGGCTTGCTTTTTGTTCCAGACTCTGTGCTAGTGGGATGTGGGCTGCGTGTAAGGAGTTATTAGGATCAGCTTCTGATCCAGGCAATGCAGCAAGGAAAAGGTCAGCTGACAAAGTTTGGATGGTTAAGAGAATGAGACAATAGAAATCCATAAACCGTGCCACTTTATAATACTGTATAATATGACAGAGGTATTAAAGTATGCTGTGGCCATGACAATTTATTATAACCACATGACTTATTTGTTTAGCTAATAACCATTTTTGATGGACAGAGAAATTCATTTAGTCTTGGACTCCACAGCATTCTGTTAACCACTCTGGATGATTGGATATTCCTTCATGAGGCTTTCTTTCTTTTCGTCTTATCATTCCAATCAGATTGTTCTGTTTGGCCCCGGTGCCATGCTCGAGGAGTGTTCGACTATTGGGTGGCTTTGGTATGTGAAGTATGAGGCACACAAGCACCTCCTCAAGCGGCTGTGCCGACAACTATAAACAGAGATAGAATTATTGTTATCTCTTTGAGCTTGATCTCTTGTGTAATGAATTATAAGTAATTAGTCACCAGATGCAAGCAAATTAATTACTAGCCAGAGGCAAATGGATACAAATATTTGATGGGAAATTGCTGATAATGTAATGTTGGATCTGGTGGATTGGGCCTTTAGCAATGCAAATTGAAAGGTTTATGGCGATGCTTTGTTTGGGATAGGGGTTCAAATTAAAGAAGTCTTTATAGCATAGAGCTGGCTTGAAATGGAAATTTGAATAAAGCCTAAAGGATCATAATACAGGGAGCTGGGGTCTGTTACGCCTTTTGTATAAAACTAGAATTTGAATTAATTTGTATAATTAGCACAGTGTTGAGGCCAGCCACTGTGCCAAAAGTGTCACCTTTGCTGTGTTTTAACCGTCATATTGGCACACATCTAATGTTAGACATTGGATTCTGCTAATAAGAGGGGACATTTCTGATATAAGACACATTTAAAGAGATTCTATAAAAAGTCAACTTCCCCTTGGGGACAAATAAAGATCTATCTATCTATCTATCTATCTATCTATCTATCTATCTATCTATC
>JANRMT010062814.1:75356193-75403955 GCA_026402145.1 Polypterus bichir lapradei
ATCTATCTATCTATCTATCTATCTATCTATCTATCTATCTATCTATCGCTCACAAGCTGGCACACCTGTGGTAAGAAACATGGTTTAATTCTCACAAACTGGCACGCCTAAAACAGGAGACACTGGTTACTGCTTTCACACTGGCTCGCCGTTGATGCCAGATGCTGGTTACTGCTAATATGCTGGCATACGTCTGGCATGATTTGTTGGCAACTGCTAAACATGCTAGTACACCTGCGACATGACACACAATTTCTCAACTCAAACTGCCACATTTCAGACAGGAGATAAAAGTTACTTCTTGCATGCTGACAAATCTGTAATTCCACAAACCGGTTGCTGCATGCAAGTTGGCACAGATTTTTTTATAAGACACAGTTAGTGCTCTAAAACTGGCACACCTCAGACTGGAGAAACTGGTTTCTTTTAGGATCTCCTGGCACACCTGTAATACCATTTTGCATGCTCACATACCACTAGATGGAGTTATAGTTTACTTCTCATTGGCTGGCACGTCTCTGGTATAAGTCACCACTACTGGTGTCAAACAGGCACCCTTGTACGCTACCTCTAATGCTAGACACTAATAACAGCTGGTAAGTTGGTATACCTCTGTTCTTGATCACACACTGACACTCCTGTGATACCAAGCGCTGGTTATTATGTGCTGACACACCTTTGATGCAAGACACAGTTGTTGCTGGTACACTTCCGACATTAGGATATTGGTACTGCCTGTGTCATGTGATTGTGGCAAAAAATCAAGTGGGTGGAGCACCTGTGTCCATACTAGTGATTTCTAAAGCCTGCTAAATCTGGAGAAATCTGCGTGTAATTGTTCTGCACTCTGTTAAGATTGTGTGTCATACTGTAACACAACAACAAAGCATAATGTAACATTCTGGAACCCGCTGTAATGGATGGCTCACATGGGCTGGCATCCCAGCTGGGAAGCCAGTGCAGTGGAAGGACCTGGAGAAATGACAACTGGTTAATATTTTCCACCAAAACTCTAGATGGCAGTATCCTTGGATTAGGAATCCCACACAGACACCCACAAGGCCTGCTGGGAACTGTAGTCCCATGGGACAAACCTGTTAGGTTAGACGAGGGCCGCCAGGGGCAGCTGCTGGGGTTCACAGTCCTTACTTTCAGGTAATTCTGTTTTACCCAGAAATGTTTCCAGTGGGCTGTGCCCTAGCACCGAAAATGCTCCCAGGTCTTTAATAAAAGAAGCCATTCAATCTCATCTAGGTGAGTCGAATTTGGTAGATGAGCTGGACAACGCTTGCCGGGGAGGTGTCAAGGAGAAAGAGTTTGCTTTGATGTGCTGTATTGTGCTGTGCTGTTAAAGAAGAAGCTTCTTAAAGGTATTTTTTAATAAAAACATGTATTTGAAACTGGGACTGTATCGGTGAAGCTGTGTTTGGGGTTTTAAGGATGCTGTTACCACCCCTACTGGTCACACCACATAATCCAATTAGGGTACCAAGGGGTTGTCACCTAACCCAGGAAAGTGGAGTACAAGGCTTGAACCAGCTCTAGATGGGTTTCTCGTTGCTGAAAGCAGTGAATTCTCCTTGGTAAAGTTTTCTGTCATGCTAAGGGATTTGGTGTGGACTGCCCCCAAATGATATATTCACTGCTGCCCATTACATTGTGGGTCACAGTCTTACAGGGAGAGTCATCAGATTTGAGGAGCCCCTGGCCCCACTATTTAGCTACCAGATCTAAAAATCTGATGGTCTCACAGCTGTGCTTTGGAACTGTTTTTATGGCCTTCAGCAGTACTGACTTTTTTTTTTTTTTTTTTAAGCAAATTTCTTGTGCACTTTAAAGCTCTTTGTTGGACTCTGGGCATTACTACAATCCTGTAAAACTCACAGAGGGATACTTTCCTAAAAAAAAGAAAAACCTAGTTACCAAGTCATTTTACCAACTGGGCTCCAATTGCAGTGAAAAACCAGCAAGGCCTGCTACGCTATGCTTTTGAACTGCAAATAACAGTGCCCCTTTGGAGACCCATTTCATAAAAATTTGAAGCCTGTGTTTATTGCCCATTAAAGCAACCTTTATTTTATGGCAAATGTTGCAGTAATTGCCTTTTACAAAGAGCACTTTGTAACACACATGCACCGTTGAAAGAAAACCACTCTGGTATTGTCTATCGGGACTTAATGGCGCAATTAATTTTACTCCATCTGTTCCTGGGACTTTAAAAGAAAATGGATTTTTTTTTTTTTTTAATGAAGAAGATGAAGCTCCCGTTTGGTGTCCCACAGGCGCGGTGCAGTAAGTTTGCATTATTGCTCAGTCTGTCAGGATAGGCCTCTCTCTCCTTGGCCAACATGACAGGCCTGCCTGTCCTTGCCCTTCCTGTGCCATTTCAAATGATGAACTGCTGTTCTGTTGTTGGTGCAGGGGGGGAGGCAATTCGGGGATGGAGCGCGATTAAAATGTCAGCCATGAATGACAAAGAGCCGCAGCCTGTCCCTGGTCGATAACGCTAGAGATAATGCCTTACTGTGGGACTAATTTGTATTGTTCTGGACGCACATAAAGGTACCATCTAACGATGGTATTAGAACAGGAAGCATTTATTCCCCACAGATAATTAGGAGAGGAGAAAGAACACTGAAGGGGTCTCTCTCTTGAAAAGCATTCTACCTAATTTGTTTACCCTGAATTCGTAGTAAGGAAAGCTGAGTGTCGGAATTATTTTGAACACTAGTCACTTCTCATAAGTTATATTTTTGTATGAAAAGCACTTTGTCGTATTCACCTAACAGGGGCCATTTCCTCTTCACGGTTCTGTCTAGACTGCATTTGGAACAGAGAAGGTGCATTGTGGGTTTTTTAAAAACTGGTAGCTGGGAAAGTTTTTTAGACTCAATCAGCAACAGCCATATAGATAACTGTAATAAAGCATATAGTTAAATCATGACTGAAAGTAAAATACATGAAATAAGATATGTCACCAATACACAGTATAGTATGATACATACATGGAAAAACTATAAAGACAAGCAAAATCAGTAACGTCATGTTGTACTCCCATCTCTGAACATCCACTATTTCTGATCTCATAGAATGACTCAAATAATGGGGGCATCATGGGATCATAATAACTTGAGTGAAAGAACCTTAGATGAAAGGAGAAGAAGCAATCTAAATACAGATATTAAAAGGCAGAAAAAGCCATTACTACAAAATGAAAAACTGAGCAAGAGTCATATTTCTGAAACAGTCAAAAGATCCTTTCAGTTTTAAAATTCACAAGAAAAAATCAAGTTTCCCTAAATAACATCTATCTATCTATCTAGATTGTATAAAGGGTTTTATCTATCTATCTATCTATCTATCTATCTATCTATCTATCTATCTATCTATCTAATCTCAGCCACCTTCAAGATGAGATGGCACTAATGCAATGCTATCTACACTGGAGCCAAGGGATTAAACTGTTGTCATCCAATAACAGAGAGGTTTACCCTTCTGTGACAACTCAGGGTGCCAGGTACCTCTCGACTGGAGGTTCGTGTACTGTACTAATTATTTATTGACTTGATATTATCCAGGTGAAGCAGCCTGGACATCCTGTTTGAGTCTGGCCACACTTTTGTAGTAGTGTCCTAAGCTAAACCAGTTGCTTGTGTAAAGTAGGGCATAACTGACATGACATTTCAGTGATTTGTATGGTTTGATAAGATGTTTTCCCACCACAGGAATTTTGTTTTCAGGAACCAATGAGCTCCTGTGCAATGTTGACTGGGCCACTTTCGTGTGCTGCATTCTCTATGTGACCTTTATGTAAAAAATATGTTACGTGTAAAAAAGAGTGATGTGGAGCGAAGTGGCGCACAACTGGGCGTTCACGGGGAACCTCCTCCCCCTACCACACTTTATCGCGTTGAAGTGTTCACGACTTCACAAGAGAGATTACTGCCTTGATGTGGTGCATGGTGTGGCACACCAGGGAGGCAGCTTTGAAGAGTGATGCGGTGCAGAATGTGGCACATTACTGATTTGTAAGATGCTACTAGTGCTTGTGTTCAACCAATCAGCACAATTCATCACCCAAACCCCACCCATGATAGGTCCCAGTTAAACGAAAAGTATATACTCTGCAGTAGGATCTAAGAAAGGTACTGGAAACTCCCTTCCAGGAATTACAAAAGGCTTTACTTCCTGCATTGGGAATGCTACAAAAGTTCCTGATTTGATAAAAGGTCCCTTTTTCCCTGTGGTTGGAAAGCGATTGTTGTTTCATCTACACCTACCATACCCCCTCACCCCTACCTTCACATAAAAAGAGAGGTCTGTTATGTTATATTGCTGTATACATGGAACCATGGCATTAGGTGAGTGTTAGGGGTGCCATCCAACTCTCCTCCTGACAAAAACATGCAGTAGTGCCATTTTGCTACTACCCTCATCTATATTACAAAATATGATATAGTAAGTGGGTCTGACTGTAACATTAACAATTTATATTTTGTATTTTGATATTAATTGGAGCAATGAAGTAATGGTTGTGCGCTGGGATGGATTAGCAATTCATTTAAGGTTGTTTTTTTCCCTGTGCCCAGTGCTGGCAGGGTAAGCACCAGCTCCCCATAAGCCTGAACTGGATAATTCATGGATGGATGTGTGGATTTAATTATTTGTGATTTTATTGTGCATCCCAGACAGAGCCAGCTCTGACACACTTTAGATGTAGTAATATGTGTGTGCTGCCACTGTCACTTACTTAGTCACACTTCCCAAACTAATCGTTTTGCTCCTCTGCAACTCATCTGGAGAGCTTGAGGTCCTAAGCAGAGGTCTAGGCAAAGACTGACCTTTAAAAACAATATGTTTCATTTAAGTTTAATTCTATTATGTGTGTTAAGTCAGGTTTTGTGAATCATGATGATTTTATGCTGTTTCATCCACAGGTCAACTATAACTCAATTTTGTATGTTCTGCTGGAATTTTGTTTAATCAATGCCTTTAAAATATAATGTGTGACAGTGTATAACTGTAGCCAACCAAAAGCATTGACATACAGTTTGTAAATAGAGAACTTACTGTATTCTTTATAAAATATGACAAATGTGTTTGTGTATCAAGTCATCATTCTGCATATGTGGTGCTCACAGGGCACACTATTACAAGTTGTTTTGCAGAACATACAAGAATACAGTTTAAAAACAATAAAGTGCAGTACACATTCATTCAAACACATGCAAATAACTGGGAATGCCTGCAGCAGTAAAAATAAACTGAATGTGCACCCAGGCAGGAGGAGTGTAGGCGGGTGTGTGGTTAGCAGGGGGTTGCCAGTTTTTCAGATAGCACTTGCATGTCACAAGCCACAGTAATGAAGGTGAAGCTGTTACTGGCAAATGGAGAGACAGGGTGGTATGGATAGGCAGGATCAGCCAAGGAGCAGTACACCCCTTCTCTTTGATGGGTGCCCTAGTTGAGCAGAAGAACAAAACAGACTGTAAGGTTGTAACCAAATGAAACATCTCAAGGTAGGTAGACAGCAATGCTAAGATCCCACTTAGGGTAGACGGGACCACACTGTCCTAAAGAGAGAGCCAAAGCTGTTTTGCAGGCCTGGGTCTTTAAAGTCATGTGAGAGATGCCAAAGTTTACCAACCTGAAGTTCTTGATGGTAATGATGTTTACCCCTGGCAGTGAAAGTGAAGCCCAAATGGAGTTTAAGAATAACTCACTGGCAGCACCAGAATGAGTTTACGAGGAGAACTGAGAAAAATGCTCACTGGCAGTATAGAGGGCGTTCAGAAGAGAAAAAGATTTAAAATTAAAGAGGTTGTGAGAAAGAGAATGCTTTTGGTGGTACTTTGGGCGATACAAAGGTGGGGAACCCAACCTACTGCAAGAAGCACTAAAAGATGTCTGTAATGGTGGCCTACAGCAAATGGAGGCAAGTGTCTGACCATCAGTCCAGTAGATCCAATGAGTGAATTCTCTTACCGTTACTTAAGTATGGACATTTGAAAATGCTTGATTTGAACCTTTCCATTGGTGAAGCTTGAAAAGCAGGGAGCCCACAATGTCAAGAGAGAGCTGGAAAATGAGGTTTTAAAAAAAGGGAGCAGGCCAACATCTGAGGAATGCAGGAATCTACTAGGTTTATTCACAATAAACAGTGGTCATCTATAGTACTGGAATTAGCAGATTTGGACGTCACTATGCAAGTCCTGATGAGTCTCTTTTTGTACATGCTGCATATATCCTACTGTAGGCAGTTTATACTGCACATAAATATACAAGACTGTCGAATGAATGTGGAAATTTAATATAAAGACATGTTGTGTTTTCATTATCTCCATGGACAGGCAAGCATTGGAGTTATTTGAGATTTCAATTTAGATCACAGGTCAAAATAACTTAAAGATGCTGAGTCTCAGTAGATTTTGAAAAGGCTTATAAGCTCTGCTTTATATCAGTATGCACTTTGCATGCTTAAAATCTTCCTGAAAACCGTCAACATTTATGAGCCTGTCATTTCTCATTCAGGCTTGTAAACTTGCAGCAACTGGCAGACATTTCCTTTGTAGATATTTATTTTACAAAATGAACATGTTAGACTTTATTTTGAACTGATCTGCTCATTCACACTTTTGTTTGTTTTTGCTTCATTATTTGCTGTGTATGGGGTTTTATGACTTTACTAATTGACTGATTAGTTGGTCAATCAGTAGATTATTAGACACCATTAAAGAAGAAGACCAGAATCAATGAAAGAGGCAAATAGCACATAAACAGCAGGAATCAGACAGAGTTACTCACATGGCAACACTGACCTGCTAGTCCAGGACTAGAAGAAAATGAGAACTCCTCAGCTGAAGCAACCCCGTCATCAGCAGAATAGACTGGGTGAAGCTGGTAGTGTAGCTAAAAGGGATAGCTGGAGCACCAACATATTATACATGGGGGGTCTCAAAACTCCTGGAATTGTTTAAAAAAAACACTTTATTATACAACTTACACAGAAATTAATTTTAGTCACCATCAAAATACTCTCCTTGATGCACTTATCCCAGTGCTTTTTCCATTCCTGGAAAAAACTTCTTGTACTTCTCTTCTGTTAGAGTGTCTGCAGCCTTTTTCTGGATTGCACAGTAGCAAATCATCTTCCCTTCAGTCTCAGTTTTAATATCAGGAACAAAAAGAAGTCATGTGGGATGAGATTCTGGCAAATGCTGGTAACGTGAATCAACAACCAAATTGTTTTTGGTCAAAGACTTTTTGGACAATGCAGTGTGTGCAGGTGTGCTGTGATGGTGCAAAATGTAGTTTTGTGTGCACCATTACTCCAGATCTTTTCTTCCCAATGCTTTCCTGCAGATGCCTCAGAGGTTCAGTGTAATGTTGCTGTTTAACAGTCTGCTCACTGTGAAAATCTTTATTAACAATCTGTAAATTTGTAAAAACTGTGGTCATCTTGATTCACCCATTTATTTCTAGTAGGAGCGACTACTGCAATGCAGTGTTCACTAGATGTTCAAATCATTCTTTATACAGCTTTCAGTTAATCCAAAATGTTGCTTCAAGAGTTATTACAAGAACAAGAAAATATGAATACATAACTCCAGCTCTTAAATCCTTACAGTGGCTCCCGGTTAAGTTTAGGGATCTCTCTCTGAATTGCCTATCCCAAGATTTCTTCCAATTTTTTCCCTATAAGGGTTTCATGTACTCTTAAGAAGTCAAGACTGTGAAAAAACAGGGCCTCTTAAAGACCATCACGGAACTCCTTCTACGATTTTAGGGATTGCGGCACTCCTTCTACGATTTTGGGATATACAAAAAATTTAATTGTTGTTGTTGATGTTCAGCATGACCTGACATGCTTTTTTCAGCTTGGAGAGAAAAATTCACCAAAGCTATGCACACAATTGTTGAATAATTGTCATAAATTTGCACTTTCGACTCAATACACAATACCATTCAATGCCATTCATACAAGACTGTAATCATACGACACCTAGTGGCATAGTAAATAACTACACCCTACTCTCATGCTATTGTCCAATTCTGGGAATTTATGAGTCCCCCTTGTAGGATGAAGGTGATAGAGCTGTGGATGCAAACTCTAGGGGATCCATTTTCTAAGGTGTACAGTGACGTAAATAAAGTCTGCTGGGTGTTGTAGTTGTGGGTGATGCAGTGGTGCAGTTGTTAGTGCCACTACCCAACAGCTTTACAGTCCCAAATTGAGCACCACTTGTGTGGAGATTTCATGTTCTTCCTATTCCCTTGTTGTTTTTTCTTGCATACTACCCCATAGACATGAGCTTTTAGCTAAAGTAATTGGTTAATTTAGATATGATTTCATGAGTGTGGCCTGCAGTGTACTGGTGCCCTTCTCTAAGGGTGAATCCTTCCTTGCACCTGATGCTATGGGAGCAGACTGCGTCCTCTGTAAGTGTGTTCAGAGGGAGAGATGATCTTGTAAATGGCTCAGTATAGGTCACAGTCTAAAAAGGTTATGTAGATGGACAAATGCCAAAGTCATTCACAGGACCTGATTAATTTTAAAGTAGATTCAGACCCCATAAAAGCAGTGCAATCCCACCAGTTCAGTGAGAGCAATGATGTTTTTATTATGGCCTCCTTTCCTCCACCCATTATATTAGAAATTATAATTTCCAGATACCTCCAGAATGTAGCAGCCCACTGGCAAACTTCTTTCTTCTATTTACCTTATTTCTAGCACGCACACACAGATCCAGGCTATTACTTCTCTTTCTTTTATCTAAAGAAAAAAGCTTGTAAATTTTTATTGCATTTTTTGTTTGCCCTAATGCAGGAAGTCTGGCCCAGCTGGGAGCGATTAAGTTTCAAATCTTCTTCTAGATGTCCGATCCGTGGTCGTTATTAAAGATGATCCTGCGCCGCGTGCTTATTGACAACAGAATACAAAGCAGACGTCCAAGAGACATCAATAAGCAGCACTTACACTGAGTAATAAAATAAAATAAATCTGCTGGGTTTCACTTTCCACTTAATCCCATCTGAACCTTTTATTTTTTTAAAAGCTCTGAAGTGAATTAAAAGTTGGACTCCTTCCTGTCTGCTTTCTTTCGTTCTTTCTTAAAATTTGAAGTATGAGCTCATTGTACACATGTCACCCCTATTGTCACCCACTGATCAAATACAAAAATGGTGCCCTGCCCTTAGCTTGCATTGTGGCAGTGGGGACTCATGGTCAGAGGGTCATAGGCACGAAGACATAAGCTTGTCAAATGAATGGAAACAAACAATCCATAAGAATGAATCTGACAAAACCTTCTGCAATCCAGTTGCTGGAGTGATGTCTTGAAACCACTTTCCTTCAGTTTTGTTCTAGTGCTTCATTTAATCCCACTACTACCAGCCCTGTGCCCCTCCCTTGTTCATCCAGGGCCCTAATCTATGGCATATGAAGAAGAACGATGTAATTTCTGTTGAAGAGTACCGTATATATTCACGTATAAGTTGGGTCTTGAAACCCGAAAAGTCGATCATAAAATTAGAACCCAACTTACACGCCCGTTCAAAAATATGACACTTAATATTTATTTTACATCTTCTTGCTTCTTCCATCTTGCCCCAGTTTCTCAGACACGTCGAATTTTGTTGCAGCAGTGCAGTTACCAATTTCTTTCACCACTTCAATGACTTTTAATTTAAAACCAGCTTCATACTTTCTTCTGATCGGACACTCCATCGTAGATAAGGGATGCTTTTACGATAAAGGTGTATGAGGGTGTGAGATACAAAAAACACAAAACAAAGCGAACATTGCTTCAGAATAGTTCAGGTATTACCGTATTGTCACGTAGGCACAATACATAGAAGGAAAAAAGGGCAGTGTGCTCCGTGGTTACTCTCTCAGGTAGGCGTTAGCATATCATAATCTCTTTATACTGTGGACTTGACCCGGACACAGACAGGCGGACATGTTGTTTGTCACCACCACAAGTGTTTATTTACAAATATATTTACAATGATTTGGTCACTCAGACCCAGTCCAAAATCAGTGCACAAACCCCAACACAGTCCTGGCCACAAATGCCATTTCTTCGGGCCGCCTCCACACTCTCTTCTGCCTCGTCCTGCTTCCACCCAACTCTAGCCCTGAATGAAGGGAGACGGCCCTTTTTATATTCTCCCGGATGAGCTCCAGGTGATTCCTGACACTCCTTCATTGGCCACGCCCCTGCGTGGCGGAAGTGCCGGCTGTTTTCCCGGCAGCTCTCCGGGTGTCCTTATAATTCTTCCCCCCAGCACTTCCTGGTGTGGCGGAAGTGCTGAGGTAACAGGTCCCCAAGGCATTGGGGCGCGTCCTGGCGGTGACCACGGGCCCCTACAGGGTGGGGCTTCCATGCCCTCAACCCGTGGCCCCCAAAGCAACCAGGAAGGCGGCCCCCACGTGATCCAGGGTGGGCGTAGACCCACATCCGGTCCCTCACGGCGTCCCGGCCGGGTCGTTGCCCCTGGCATCCCTGACAATACTAATAGTGTGAGTTTTCCACATTCGAATTATACGACTGACATTATAAAATACCGGAAATTATACGGTAAAATCAAGCCCCGACTTATCCGTGGGAGAACTTCAACATGAGTATATACAGTATTTTCTTCCCAAATCTTTACTACAAAATTTTAATCAAAATTTAGAATATAGCAGTAGTGGTCTTGAAAGTATTTGATCCTCTACACATATCTAAACAAATGAAATAATTACAATTTATTCACAAGAGGCTGCTCCCACAAAGAATCGTGATGACAGTTCCATGCCCAACACTTGCATAAAGATACAGTCAAGTTCTTACCAAAGGCAAAGATGGCAGAAAGCCATGACCCTGGTGAATTTATGGTTAAGTCACATTCACTTTATGCCCAGAAAGATGCCAAAGACAAAATATCTTTCCAAGGTGCGTCTTGTGTTTGAAGTAACTAAATGGTGGCATGGTGCCACATTTAACACTGTAGTCCACTTTTTCACAATTCCTAACCTGATTAATGCTAGGGAAGGTCCCAGATGTCCCAACCTGTGTTATATTTTTGAGTGTTATTTCTTCTGGTGGCCATCTCGTGTGCCTTGATTGCACCGCAGCTTGCTCCAGTTGCCAGGGTAACCCTTTCTGTCATTGTTGGGTGGGGGGGCGTGGCTTACGGGGTTGTCACCTGGTAGTAATTGGAGTAGTGTGTTTAAATAGCTGCCCACTTCACCGAGTCTATATCCGAGGTTCAGATAAATAACCTTTGCTAAACCTATCGTAAATATTTCTTGTTTTCTGAATTGATCTCTTGGGTTTCTGACTTGCATTTTGCCCTTCGGACCTCGATTTTTGCCTTGTTGTTTAGCTCTGTTTTTTCAGCCCTTTTTTCTAGTTTGCCCTTTAAAAATCTTGTTGGCTTCCCAACATTACAACCTGGACGTGCCAACAGTGTGAAGTTCTCTACACGTAAATTAATTTTCTTGGCTGATTTTGATTAAACTTGTTTTTATTAATTAGTTGAAGGCATTGTGACCTCGTCCACTCCAGGAAAGGCCCCTTCTGTTGGTATGACCTGTAGGATCTGCCTTTTGCACTACTAATGTCACCTGCCTGATATATGAGGTTTTTCATTTAAAATTGACATTGTAATTAGTGGACAGCACAGCATCACAAAATTTTTTGCTACTGTTTCATAGATCGGGAGTCCTGGGTTTGAATCCTGCGTCTGGTTATCATCCATGTGGGGTTTGCCCATTTCTTTCTGTGTCTCTGTGGGATTTCCTCTGAGCAGTCTGGTTTACTCCCACATCCCCAAAGATGTACAGGTTAGGTTAGCTGGTAGCTGTAAATCACCCCATTGTGACTGCAGTTGTGTGTGTGTATGTGTGTAAGATTGCACCCTGCCATGAACTGGTCCCATGTCTGGGCTGTCCTGCCTTGCACCCAGTGCTGCTGGGATATTCTTCAGACCCACTATGACCACTAATTGGATTAAGTAAGTTTGAAAATGCATGCTGTATGCAGATGTTCAGTGACAGGACAGACAAGTCAGGAAACTACCTGGGGCCCTGAACTGGGAGGGGGGCCCTAAAGGCATCTGTTTACATAGGTACTCATTGCAACGATGCATCTATGGGAATTCCCCTTGAAGCACAGCATTAAAACACTACAACGAAACAGTCAGGAAAAGTCCTTTAGGGAGAACCCCGATCTCCAGTGCTAGAGTTTCAGTGTTTGTGATGAATGGTACTTTTTTAGTAATGTTAAATGTAATCAGAGCTGAATTTATAAATCATGAAGAACATTTACCCTTCTGGAAGCAAACAGTAGATTGACTCAGTTTGTTTAGACAATCTGACTATTTATGATTCGGCTTCAGTCTTTCGAGACCCCACTGCAGTCAGTTAGTGGGTAACAGTGATATGGAGCTCTAAATGGAGTCCCTCAGCAGTCTGCACTCTTCCTGTCACTGATGAGAGACGTTTCGATCTTTAAAGCTGTCTAAATCTTACTTGAGATCTACCACTATCTGCAGTAGCGTGCAGAGTTCGAAGGTCTTTGCACATGGAGAACATAGCGGCTACACTTGCTGGAGCCAAAGGCCGCAAACAGCAGTTTTGAAAGTTACAGAAATACCTTTGCAAGACTTTTTTTTTTTAATCTTTTATGTGCACTTTTTATTTTTTCAAATATTTCAGTATGCAATTTGTATTTATTTTTCATTTCCATGTGCACCTTATATTTATTTACATTTTTTACTTTTTTAAGTTGAATTTATTGCTGTGTTTCATTGAATCTGTTTCTTATTTAATTAAAATTAAAATAAAAAATGTGTGTTTATTAAAATCCCCCTGTTGATCTTATTAGTTTAGATCAGCTCCAACTCCGCTCCTGGAGGGCCGCAGCGGCTGCAGGTTTTCATTCTAACCGTTTTCTTAGTGACCTGTTTTTGCTGCTGTTTAACTTCTTTTGAATTCATTTTAATTGACTTGCTCTTGAGACTCAAACCCTTTAATTGTTTCTTTTTCCTTAATTAGCAGCCAAACAATAGTGAGATACAAAATGAACCAAAACATGACCAGCAAACTGTGTCCATCATACAATATCTGAAAATAAAGAAAGATGAAGGTCTCAAGAATGTTGATCTGCTCAGGTCTCCAAAACATTTTAACAGTGCTGTTCTTAAAAAAGAGAATATCAACAATTCCGGAAATGTATGCTATTGCACAATGAGAGCAGCAACAAGCCATGGAATTAAAGAACGCGTTTAACTAATGAAAAGAATTAGCTCCTGATTAAGCAACTGGCTGGAATGAAATTAGTTGGAGTTTGAGGCCTTGACTTAGTTGGTCTTCTGTTGGCTCCCTCACCTCACACTTCATTTCTGTTTGGGTGCCTTTTAAGGAAAGAATTAAGCAATTCAGTGGAACGATAATGAAATTCAGGGGAACAAATCTTGAAAACTAGTCAATTAAAATAAATTCAAAAGAAGTTAATTAGCAGAAAAAACAGGTCACTAATGAAGAAAAAGGTTAGAATGAAAACCTGCAGCCACTGTGGCCTTCCAGGACCAGAGTTGGCGACCCCTGGTTTAGACATTGCACTAAAATAATAGTAATGGTGATGCTGAGTTTGAGGGCCCAATGGAGATTTTTGTCTGAGTCCCTAAAATTGCCTCTGACTGTATATGTACTATATATACTGTAAATAATTAATATTTATTCATTTTTTAAACTTTCAGAAAATGAGCTCATTTACTAAGCATAAGTATTGTCCTGTACATATTGTACGCAAAGGATGGCATGGTGGCACAATGATTAGTGCTACTGTCTCAGGTTCAAATTTGAGCCCAATCACTGTTTTGGAGTTACATAGTTTTTTTTTTTGTTTTGTTCAGGCATTCTGGATTTCCTCCCACTTCTCAAAGATCTCTGTAATGAGGTTAATTGGTGACTCCAAATTCAGTTTAGTGTCATTATCCCTTATAGGTCAATGAGAACTGTTTCTTGGTAGTCCTGCTGGTGCAGAAATATTCATAAAACAAAAAACAGTCAGTCAGTCATTGTCCAACCTGCTATATCCTAACACAGGGTCACGGGAGTCTGCTGGAGCCAATCCAGCCAACACAGGGCGCAAGGCAGGAACAAACCCTGGGCAGGGCACACACACACACCAAGCACACACTAGGGACAATTTAGGATCACCAATGCACCTAAACTGCATGTCTTTGGACTGTGGGAAGAAACCGGAGCACCCGGTGGAAACCCATGCAGACACAGGGAGAACATGCCAACTCCACGCAGGGAGGACCCTAACTGCGAGGCAGCAGTGCTACCCACTGCGCCACCATGCCGCCCAATGCAGCAGTAATACATTGCACTGTGCAATGACACCTTGCATTTCAATTGAAACTGACTTTCTTTTTTACTTCAAAATTATTTTACATTTTTGTGCACTTTAAATTGTCCCCGTTTGATTGAGTTTAGGAATATGGGGGAGACGGCTTTCTGTCCAGGGTCAGTTTTGGCCTTGTACCTGATGCTGCTGGAATAGGTAGATTAAACAGCTTCAGTGATGCTTGGATAGATGGGGTTACTGTTTGCAGAGTGCAATTATAAAAAGCAAATCATAAACTCAATAAAGCTGAATATGTTATGCTGAGGAAAAAAGGAAGGCAACCTGTAAAACTAAAGAGGACCAGAAGAAGAAACATCAAAATGGCAGAAAAAGGTTGACACTGAGATCAGTCCAATCTTTCGTCAAATCTAAACACTAAATCAAAACTCAAAGTCGAAACCAGAAAAAGATTCTGTAACGAAAAGCAACACACAGATTTCTAATGTTTTATCTGCAAAATTGGATGACCAGGAAGTGCACAATGTTGAGCTTTTATCCCAATGTGGTGATAAGGTCAGCACCGGGCTCTTCCGAGTGTTGTTACGTAGCAATGCCATAACAATTAGTGCTCAAAATGGTGGTGCCCAAGAAAATAAAGATGGTAATAGAAAACAATGCAAATTAGAAAACGATACCTAATCCAAAAACTAATGATAATAATAATAATAATAACTACATTTATATAGCACTTTACATAGACAGAGGAGCCAATTCAGCTACCACCAATGTGTAGCACCCACCTGGATGATGTGACGGCAACCAATATTGTGCCTGTGTGCTCAGCACACATTAGCTATTGGGTGGTGAAGGGGTGTGACAGATTTTTAGCCAATTAGAGACAGGGAATGATTAGATGGCCAGAATGGCCAGGCCATGGTGGACACTTTAGCCAGGACATTGGCCTACACCACAACTTTTGAAGGCTGTCCAGGGATCTTTAATGACCACAGAGAGATAGGACCTCAGTTTTAAGGACAGCATAATATTTACAACACAGTGTCTCTGTCACCGCACTGGGGCTTTGGGATCAACACACTGACTACTAGGTAAACACCACTGCCCTGATGGCCTCACCCAGAAGCAACCCAAGGTTTTCCTAGATGGTCTCCCATCTGTTTACTTGCTGGGCAAGAACATGGATGACCTTTTCTGAAGTGCAGGTGACAAACTAAATGCTAAAAACATTTATTTAGATATGTAATGTAAAAACCTGAGCTCAACACCATAAGTAATTCATATAAAATGACCACAAATCATGAGAGAATAAACTTAACACTGTGCTATACTGTAGATGTTGGTTGCAATTATCTGAATCACTAGATACCTGTCCACACTAGGAGCTGCCCAGAACATGAAGTGAAACCCTGCAATGTGCAGCTTTCATGTTCCCCTTGTCTGTGTGAGATTTCTTGGAGTATTCTGGTCGCCTGCCATATCCCAAATATATGCAGCACATAGTAAGTTCATTGATAGCTCTGAATGGACTTGGTTATAAACGCACAAGAGTTCCCTTTAATGGACTGGTAGTCTGTCAATTGTGATCTCCTCCTAGTGACTGCATTACAAAAATGAAATGCGCAAACTGGTGTTTCAACCCGGTGATACAAGATACAAGACCATAAAGCTTCTAAATATTAAACAAAAAAGTTGTTTTTTAATAGTTAAGTTTCCTAGCTTACACTATCGAACAACTAAGCAGGACGACCACAAATGCTAAACTTCCATATGCTCTGCTGCTGTAAATGTTTTACCATACGATACAACCACAGCTGCCTTTCATATGCCTCAATCTTTATAATCCTAATACCTTTTAGGGCTGCACTTGAATTCCCAAATATTCATAAATTAGATGTTCATAGCTCCGGAAACCCCAGTATGTGACCTTCTATGAGCTGTTGATCCAGCCAGACAGAAAGCTAGCTCTGGGCCAACCACATAAGAAATTGCTATGCCAACATCACCCTAGAGAAATATAGGAAAGCATGAATTTGTTTACCAGGCAGAAAAGAGAAGGGAGGAATCGTGCGTCGTAAGCATTGGAAAAAGATGGAGTAAATGGCAAGCAGAGGAGGTAGGGGGGTGGTATGGAAATGAGTTAAGGCACTCGGGTGAAAGCATACAAGAAAATGCCTATAAAAACGCTGGACCTCTACTTTCTGTCCATCTTTCCTGGAAATCGCTGCTTTCCCACTTGCTCATTTTCATCCTCATATGGGCACTAGACAGCCGGCTTCTTAACACAATTCATAATATAAAGCGCATTATCCGTGCATTGACAAACTAAAAGCTAACCTTTGTGAAAGATTCATAAATGACTCAAGGACTAGCTGACAAAGCTGTAGATCATTTAATGGCATTTATTGCTGTTTTAGTGACAGCTTTTGACAGCTGAGGAAAGCCTGACGCTTTCATGTTTATACGCCTTTTTGTGTGAAATATTTGAGACGTTTGCAAAGAGAAAAACAATGAATATGTAATGCACACAAAAGCTGTTTCGCTGTGCATTTTGACGCCTTGCGAGAAAACAGGCAAGCTGAAAATAAATAAATAAACAAATAAAATTAAATAACGTTGCATCACAGGGCTTTAAATCTCAGTCCATTGTGATTTTATAGGCATCATAAATAACATAAAGCCGTCTGATATTACTGCAGGCTTTATCTACATAACACATCTGAGGTCTCTCTAATGTGTTATACATGTCATTTTTAGTGCAGGGAGAGCTAATAAAACTAAACGCTGACTTCAACGTGTCATCCGCATTTGGCATTTTGCTGCACTGGATATTCATTAAGTAACACAATCTGATATGTTCAAACAGAGCACACATAAATAATAGTTGCGCTCCTGATAGAAGGATGGTTTGGCTTCACCTTCAGACTTGTTTCTTGGTTTCATCTTGTCTCTTACTGGTTTGAATTGTTTGGCATTTGTCAGAGATAATCATACAGAACTAAGCAGGACATTGCATGAGCATTCAAAGCTGAGTCCCATAAGTCCAAAGAAGGTCACTGGTTACCACTCGTAGCTTGTCCCACAAAGCAAATATCATCCAAGTTCAGAAATATGAGAGTTAATTTAGAAATTAGAAAGATGATGTGTTACCTGTTTAGCCTTCATCAGGTGTGTCCTAGTTTGGGGCATGCAGAAGATAGCGGTGAGCGAGGATGATGGTGGAGGTGAATTTTCTAGGAGGAAGCTGGCCATCTGAGAAGATGAAGGATGAGATTAAAATAATAGACACTTATTCAGTCTTGATGAGATGTGAGAACCAATTATCCGGCTCAGTTTAGCTGCTTCTATTCACATTGTGTTTGCACTGCTGGCAATGTCTGAGGGCTGTCTTATTTATTTTGTTACCATTTTGTTACTCACGTTTCTGAAAGCTCTCATTTTCTTTTAAATGCTGAGCTGCCATGGTTTTCCTGCCATGAACACGTTGTCCGCAGCACGCTGTGGGGCTTGTGCACGAATTCAATCTGTTGTGCTTGGTGCGCTCGTGCTGGGGTGAGACTTGCTTGTTATGTCTCATAAGGCACAGTGAGAGAATTGTAAGGTGCCTTTTCTTTCTGTGCTTTTTTGGTTTGTTGTGTGCTTTACAAGGTTTACTGTCACTGTCTCTCCTGTTTGTTGCTTCATCGCTAGCTGCTATTCATTTTTTCATTTTTTTTACTTTGGTTTCCTCTAGTCTTTTAGTATATAGTGTTTGTTAGCTCTTCACATCCAGTTAGCATGAGGCCCTGTCTGGCTAGAGAGGAGAATTTATTCCATTGGGCCTTTATGGCTTGCTAGGGTGACACCACAAGCTAAATAGCTCATCTTATTCTGAAAATTTTATAACGTTTTACATATTTTTTATTATTTTTTTTTATCATTCTGTCATTGCAGTGCCATATTAGATGGTTGCTTATCAAGAATACTGTCATTTTAATTGGCATTTACCGACAGCAGCAGCCATATTGTTGATGTTGCGATTTATGTCAAATGTGGCTGAGGTGGTGTGAGGCCTTTAAAAACACCCAAGGAACCATGCCAAATATAGTGAACCCTCGTTTATCACGGTTAATCCGTTCCAGACTCTACCGTGATAAATGAATTTTCGCGAAGTAGGATTCTTTAATTTATAAATCGAATATTTTCGCAGTTAGAGTATAGAAAACCTGTTTACGACCTTCTAAATACATTTTTTAACATTATTAGAGCCCTCTAGACATGAAATAACACCCTTTAGTCACCATTACACTCGTATTACCCAATATATTAGACAAAATAAGAGAAAATAAGACATATTAGACGTTACAAATATCATATTACTAGGCGCACTCGCCTTTTAAGGCGACCGACTTTTATCCTCAATTTTTGTGCGCTCCATGTGTACATCAGGCATGTAAGTGTAGGGAATGAGAACATCAAAGTGCCCATTCATAACATCTCCTGAAAACCGAAGTTTTTTTTATCCCCTCAAGTGCCTGTCCAAAGTCGTACAATGTCAGCCCGAATCTGTACCGCTAAAGACGGAGTTTTATGCACTAAATAAGCTATAGATGAGAATAAGCAAGCACCATCTCCCCTGATATTTACTACGCGGTGAGGCATTTGTACTCCATTAACATTAATTATTTCCAGAGACATAATTTTGTCTATTTTTCCAGCGCACCGTGCACAAAAGCAAGGGAATGATGAGAGCACCAGAACTCTGCTCACATCGCGTCGCTTCGTACCTCAAGCCGCAAGTAGTAAGTCTGTAATAAGCGGAATACCACTACGCTTTGCACTCACGGGACGGAAGGACAATCCCGAACGCTTTTATATAGTAGATTATTGTACTGTACATTTAATTGCACACAACCACTAACCTATGAAGGCACGACCTCAGTAGGAGAGTCTTCAGAGGTGGTGCAGTATCTTCAGCAGGTGCGTTGTTGTCTTCAGTGAAGAAGTACTAGGAGTAGGCAGTGGGTGTCTGGGTGCGCGGCTGAAGAACATCTTGATAGGCAGTTGCTGGCGCTGTCTTTTCATATGTGTGAGAAGGCTTTTGTAGGGTATTGCCATCTTTAATCATATCCAAGAGTTTCACCGTCTCCTGGATAGTAAGCATCTTCCTCTGGCGCTTAGTTTTATTGTCAGAAGGGATAGAAAAAGCAGCACGTTTAGGAGCTATTGTAGGGCTTAGATAAAAGTTCTCAGAAAGCACATGCGTAGTGACGTAAGTGTGTATGAGAAAAAAATCGCGATAGAGTGAAGCCGCGAAAGTCGAAGCGTGATATAACGAGGGATCACTGTAGCACTAATTTAAATTAAATAGGTGCACCAAAATGCAGCCTAGCTTTCACCTGAGTGGCTGGCTTTGGCCGATAATGGTCCAAAATGTGCTTCACTCTCAAAGCTCAACAATGTATTCTGTAATGTCCCAAAACATACGCAAGATACCTCACAAGGGAGAGGATAACTGACAGCCCCGACCTGTACAGGCCAAGGCCACAAGAAATCTTTAAAAAGGAGGACTTATTGAATGAATAAAAAAATTGCAACATAATGTTAAAATGAGCCAAAAAATACTTAAAAAAGAACTTGCCTAGAAGGCAATCCGATACAAATGAGTTCCAAAACATAATCCAGAAAAAAAAAAACAATAAACTGTAGCTAAAGTTGACAACTAAAGTAAAATCAAAGAAATCACAATATTCATTAGAACCACCTAGATCCACCAGAGTACTTCGAATGAATCACCCTGAACTTCATTTCCCAGCATGCCTTTATAGGGCTGGAGGTCATCCCTTAACTGGGATGGATGAGTAGTCCCACCTCTAGAAATCCACCTACAAAACACAAGGAACATGAAAAAATTTGGAGGACCTCCTTTTCAGGGTTGGTTGCAGGTTGGCTTCATACC
Organism: Polypterus bichir lapradei; assembly: GCA_026402145.1. Classification (NCBI taxonomy): domain Eukaryota; kingdom Metazoa; phylum Chordata; class Cladistia; order Polypteriformes; family Polypteridae; genus Polypterus; species Polypterus bichir. Next base: position 75,376,489 of record JANRMT010062814.1, read on the forward strand.
CAGGATGGAGCAATTGCAGGTAAATAAAAGGGCAAGGTGGAATTACAAGAAGGTATGTATGTCAGGCTGATCTGGAGATGTTCCTTCATCCAGGTTGCATTATCAGTGAGACATCATGTGGTCCTCCGGAAGGAATGACAGGTACAACTGTGTGCCATCAGCATGGCATTAATATGGAAGAACCACGGGACTAGATGATAGGGCCTAATGAGGAGGTGTATAGGGAAATGAGGAGAGGGCCCAGCACCAACCCTTGGGGCACCTTTAACATCTCTCCATGCCAGGACACACAGTAGGATCTGCCCAAGAGGTGACCATTTCAATTTCTAGTCACTGGAATGCAAATCATTGCAATGTATGACATCATCACATTGTTCAAAACATAGTACTATGCAACATATTGTTATCTAAATATTGCATTTATTGACTTTTGTTGGTTTGATATGTCTTGAACAATCAGTTTTTGAGTTAACTTTTCTGTTCTTCAGATCCCTGCCTGTTTCTGGCCATAGTTTTTGCCTGTGTCTTTGGCAGCCTTTATTCCTTAGTCATTCCCTTTGAGCTCTTCAACAAATGGTAGAAAGAATTAAATATGACAAGCAAACTGTCATTGTCTTAATCGACTTTAAGTCAGTGTTTGATTGTGTTCATTGGCCAGCCCTATGGAAGATGTTGGAGGCTGAGTATGTGTCCTAGAATATCATCCAACTCCTCCATGCATCATACAACAGCTTGACTAGACGTGTATGGATTCACAGCGAGCTATCTAAAGATTTGCCTGTCGAAACTAGAGTCCACCAAGGTGACCTCATCTCTTCTTTGTTGTTCAACACAGTGATCAATGCCATCATGAGAAAAACATTTATGGGTAGGAAAGGAGTCCAGTGTGATGACAACAGCTTTGTGACTAATATGATGTTCACAGATGATATTGCCATATTTGCACAGTGGACACAGATACCAAGGCCATTGATATTCTTTATGACATTACCAACACTGCCCAGCCATAGGGTGTGAAGATCAATCCACCAAAAAAAAATCCTGACTATGGGTGGATTACAGACTAATGTTCACCTAAATAGAATTTAAATTGAACAACTGCAGGAATTAAAATATCTGGAGTCACAGGTCCAGGAGAAGTAAATAGCTCCTGCCCATAGCTTCGCTTAAGTGATGCCTTTGGAAAAAGGCTAGTATTACCATCAATACCAAAATCTGTCTCGTCTAGACACTGATCCTGCCAAATCTTCTGTATGGGTCTGGAACATAGACCATGCTCACACCAAAGCTGAGTAAACTCAAGGTTTTTCAAATGCAATGTCTGCAACAGATCTTGTGATTAAATTTGAAATGAGATTATCCTGGCAAGATATGACAACCAACTGACAATTGAAGTGGCAATTCAACCAGGGCGGTTAAGATGGTTTGGACACGTATGCCGAATGAGTCCTAGTCGGATACCATATCTGCTTCTTTGGGGGCAACCACCACAGGATTGGAAAGTGCAAAAATCTTCACCAAGTAAATTAAGCAGGATTTGAAAAAACAATGACTTAGTCTCCATGACGCCAAGGCCTTCACCACAAAAACATGGAAAGGCATCATGAATGAAATCTGAAATCCGGTGGCATCCACAGCAGTGTACAGGCTCTGGAGACAACCCCGTCTCATCGCTAGCTAGGGATCAAAAGAAAAGAAAACAGACCTTTTCTTTGTCATCTGAATCCTGAAAGATCACTCAAAAGAAGATTTGAGAAACAAATTTAAGACTGGCTCTGTGAGCAACTAGACCTGAACTTATTATAGTTTAGAGAAGTAGACTGAGCTATCCAGCCATTGGTTTATTTTGTCAATTTGTTTGTTCCAGAGTTGGGTGAGAACTTAAGCCTAACTCTGCAACATCATGTGCAAGCCAAGCATTAATGGAACACCAGTTCAGAGTGGAAGGTTTATATTTGAGATTCTTTAATACATAATACTCTCAATAGCTGGTGAAGGAGTCAAAAGAGCATCACTGCCATACAATTCAAGAGGGGATTGCAAGTTTTCAGAAAATAATCATAATAATTAGAGGGTGAGGTTACCCTGTAGTAAATCCATATGCTTTTACTGGCATAATTTAGGTCCCTGTGAACTTTCTGTTTCCTGGCAGAGTATTTGTAAAGGAAAGAAGTTCTTAGAGGCAGTAAAGTTAGACGACACGTCTGCTTTAAGTATATCCCTGCTACAGTTAATTAACAGTTATTAGTGCTAACACACTATCCTGCATTATGTGTCATAAAATCACCAGGCCTCTCGATTGAGTTACAGCAATTAAGAAGTCCATCACACCTTCTCTGTAGTGATTTGGGTTAATTCCAGCTCCTTTCAGAGCCTGAAATTGTTAATCAAATCACTTGTGCTCCAGAATTCAATATGCTTATTCAATTCCTAACGATGCGCAGCTTCCTCTCCCCACACTTGTTTTTTTTTTTTTTTGACTTTTTTTTTGGCTGTTTCCAGAGGCGTTCATGCAGCTAGCCTATTTCACACCATCTCCACACCTTTCCAAGGCGATAATGAACTTAACGGCTCCTTTCGGTTAAACTTCTCAGCCTCCCGCTATTGGCAGATTGAATTTTTTGCAGCTGTAAAATGCGTCAATCGACTCTAAGCTATGCTGATGGCAAAGCTGATACTGCAGTTCATCCGCAGTCCGGAGATGTGTGTCCCTCCCGCTTCATCAATTTGTCATCCTACTAAATGGAAACTAATTGCTTCCCAAAGATAGATAGATACAGTGAGAACCTCACCCTTGGCAGAACATTGTTACTAAAAAGGATTTTCATGTCAGGTATCTTCCGCATTATAGATGCCTTTGCATTTTTTTTTTTTGTAATAAGTTTTGTTTTTTTGATCAGTTCATTTCCAAGGGAGCTATGGTTTAATCAGAGGGTGTTTATGTTCTGAAGTAGCTGTACACGCTGTAGTTTGAATAGAATGGGCGATAACATGCAATAAAGACCACATATGTTAATGAGGCACAGGCTGTCTCACACTGGAGTGTCTAAACCGCAATCCTGCCAAAAGAAGGAATTGCATATTTAACTAAATGCTGACACAATTGAATCAAGAGCACAGATCAATGCCTTAATCTAATCACCTGCCAAGGCTGATTTATCAGAGTTATAAACCTCTTATATATTAATTTCAAATTATGCTTTCCTTTATTCATTCATTTATTCATCCATTCATGCATTTACTCTGGAAACAAAATAACCCACAATATCTGAATGCTAACTTATACAGCTATAGTCCTCACTGGAAGATACCTAACATAAGAAATGCCTGCTTGGCCCACTGGATAATTTTCTCAAGTACGATATTCAGCGTTATGAATGGATTTGTGTTGAAGTTACAGATCAGCACATGAAAGTGCAGTGCCTGAGGGGCTCACAGGTTTGTATTGCACAGCGCATATCATGAGCTGCTGTGACTACTGTTTGTTGTCATTGTAAAGTTCATCCCTCTCATACCACTTCTCATTGTGATTATTAAAATATTGTTGAAATAAAATGTTTTAGTTAATTAATTTGGTCTATGTCCTTATATATAGATGGATGGGGGTGCCAATCACAGTTACATGGTCACAGTTATATAATTTCTTTACCAATGCATACTCTTGAAAAAGGAGCTGAGTCAGAAGGCCCTACCCTCACCTACGATCATGTGCTTTGGGTATGTACCAAAAGAATGAGATCGCAGGTACAAGCAGCAGAAATGAGCTTTCTCCGCAGGGTGAAAATCACTCCTATCTCTATCTCTACTGGATAGGAGAGGCTCAGAGTGGAGCTACTGACCCTCCGTATTGAGAGGAGCTAATTGAGGTAGTAGTTTGGGCATCTGATATGGATGCCTCTCCGACCTCTCCCTGTGAAGGCTTTACAGTCATGACTAGCTGGGAGGAGTCAGGGGTTGCTGGGAGGATTGTATCTCCCAGATGGCCTAGGAACATCTTGGGATCCCAATCAGTATGAGTTAGAAAGTGTGGCTGGGGAAAGGAATGTGTGGACCCCGCTGTTAAGACTGCATTGCATCTGTAACTCAGTTTCTGAGAAGCAGTGGAAAATGAATGAATGTTGCCCTATAATAATCTTCAGTCTGATTTTATTATTCATCGATCAAGCAGCTTTTTAACTTGCTTAGTCCAGTTCAGAATTGCAAGGGTCTGGAAGATGTCATGGCAGCCCTGATCGTAAGTTGAGAACCAACAGTGGGTGGAGCACTAGTCCATGACAGGTCTTGCAAACCATGAGTTTGGGATATACAGGTAGTCCCCAGGTTACAGACATCCGACCTACGACATACGAACAGGGCCGAAGCTACGACGCATGCGCCTCAGGAACTGCCGCTCCGTCATCTTCGGCCTGGGGACGTTGCAAGCGGTAACTGGACGGAGGCTGGAGGGGGGTGATTTCGCTGCCCTCAAAGTGTAGTGTCCCTCGGCTGGTAATGCTGCAAGCGGTGACCCGGTTGTGGCTGAATGGAGGCCATTGAGGGTGAACGGGGCCGCGGGGGGTAGCATTGTAGTGTGCATCGGATGGCTGCCTATTGAATGGGGGCGATTCACTGCCAGCCTTTGGCCGGACCGTGTTCGTTCTCGGTGGGCAGACGCTGCAGGCAGCATACTGTAGTGGAGGTGACTTTGAGTTGGGCTGGTGATGAACCGTGCCTCGATGCCCGCATTCATTCTCAATAGTAGGCCTGCTTGTACTGTTACGCACATAGCAGGAAGTTGTCTCTTGTCAGTACATCAGACGTGCTGACGAGGGGTGCCTTCCTGCTGTGATAGCGTGTACAGTGCTGTGCAGAAGAGCTCATCTTAACCTTTTGTCTTCATCCTTCAACAATGTTTCTGAAACACAAATCTGATGCAAGTGCTGGTGATACAGTAAAGAAGAGAAAAACCATCACCATTGAAAATAAAGTAGAAATAATAAAAAGGTCAGAGAGAGGTGAAACGCCATCATTAATTGGCAGAGCATTTGGTTACAGTTGGTCAACAATAGCATTTATTAAATTTATATACCTGTTCTGACTTACATATAAATTCAACTTAAGTACAAACCTACAGTCCCTATCTTGTATGTAACCCGGGGACTGCCTGTAGTTGAAAAACTGAAATTACCACAGAAAAGCCCACTCTGACATTTGGAGAACATAGAAACCACACAGACAATACAGAGAGTGGGATCCTAGAATCTGAGGCTTTGCTGCACGATTGAACTGTAAAGTTGAAATTGCACCATAAAACTTAAAGGCTAAACTCACTCTTGCGTTTTTGATAATCAGTCCTTTCTTTCAGATAAAACCATAGCCTTATTGCACCTACCATACTGATGCTGTATTGATATTACTTTTTGCCATAACTTTAAAGAATACTATATCAAAAAATATTTTTATGTGCTGGTTATCTCGTGTAGTTTGTAGTATTGGCCAAGAAAAAATTTTAATGTTACATTTTTTTGGAGAAAGATTGATAGAATGAGCATTTATGGAGACCAACGATATTCCACAGCACCCAATATATAAACATCTGTAAAAATTTAATTTTACTCATGTTGCATAATCCACATTTCAAGCCACCCAGTCCTATGTGCAAAACACATACATTTTTGCATAAATATTTGTGAATAAATCACAAAAAAACTCCCCGGTTCAGAGTCATAAACAGCGTGTCAGTCAATCACAGGGCACACTCACTCACTCTTCCATACTCGTCCACTCAAACTGACCTGCATGTATTTTGAAGGACTTTGTATCTGTGTGAGCATCAATGCCAACCACCAGTACTCAAGCTCGTCAGTGGCTTAAGACTGAGATTTTACAGTTCTCGCATCTTTAATCTGTGGGCCCCAAGCTTTACTTGCAGTGTTTTCAGGCACTTGGCAGAGGCTGGTCATTGCTCTTGCAGGCTTGCTCTCATTGCGATTGTCAGGCTCCCTGTCCTCCCTTTCATTAAGAGGAAGTGGTGCTTAAGCAGGGAGACAGAAGTGGTTTTTATCTCCTTCTCTGAGATTCTGATAGCATGTTGTTAGAAGGAAATCGTATTTTTCTCTCTAACCCCATTAGACCGATGATTGTGATCGTCTCTAAGTGGAGCAGAGGGCTGCTTCTCTTCAGAGGTGCTGGCATCGGGAAATCCACTTCAAGCTGCTTCCGGGAAACTGCTTTGGTGGCTGCAAGTTCCCTTGATTTTAATAGGAAACCGTCCAAGTGGCCACTTCAGTCACTTGGAGTATTTGTTGACTATGAAATTAAGTAAGGCAGGCTAGCTTTTCAAAACTGAGATGATCGTTCTTTTCTGGCTCATGGACCACAGGGCAGATGTCTGCACGGGTGCTTCATCTTCATTGAGTCTTGTAATGAGGAGTCTATTGTTTTCGTTTGTTAGTGTATACTCTTTAACTGATTTTTTTTATCAAAACTTGTGAGTATCCCCTTTTAAATTACACATTATTCTTATTTTCATAATGCAATTCCTTTTCTTCAAGATTCAAGTATTTATTGTCATTTCATCCATATACAGTAGTATAGCATACAGTGAAATAAACAACGATCCTCCAGGGCCATGGTGCTACATAGACCACAGGACAACAAAGAATCCACAACACATAACATAAAGACACATAATATATAACAAGGTGCATGTGAGTCAAATGTGCAAACATGTGCAACCATGTGCAACATTGCAGAGCAGAACACATATATCAGATATCAGATCAGTCCATGAGTGTTCAGGAATCTGACTGCTTGGGGGGAAAAAACTGTTACACATTCTGACGGTAAGGGCCCGAATGCTTCGGTACCTTTTTCCCAATGGCAGGAGTGTAAACAGTGAGTTTGAAGGGTGTGTTGGGTCATTCAGAATGCTGGTGGCTTTGCGGATGCAGTGTATGGTATAAATATCCATGATGGAAGGAAGAGAGACACCGACGATCTTTTCAGCTGTCTTCACTATCTGTTGTAGGGCTTTACAATCCCTGACCGTGCAATTTCCAAACCAGACAATGATGCAGTTGCTCAGGATGCTCTCTATGGTTCCTCTGTAGAATGTTGTTAGAATAGCTGGTGGAAGATGGGCTTCACTTGGCATTTCCCAGTTTAATAGAAAAGAATGTGAAGAGCCCAAGTTCAAACTGGATTCCTGAAAGTGTTGTATGACCAGCAATTGTTCTGTATGCTCAAGCAAAATGTCTCACACCTCTGGTTCTTCATGTTCTCGAAAAACTGATAAATCTAATTAATAAGTATATGGATGTATCTGAGGTGACACATTGGTTTGCACTTGTGGTTGATTTCTGGTCTGCACATTGTCTGCGTGAAGTTTGCATAGTCTTCCCTTGGCTCGTGCTTTTCTTCAGATATGACTGTGTTCTAGCTTTCCTAATACAAGCATGTTAGTTTGAGGATTAGCCCAAAATGAGTAAATGTAAAAGTCTACATAAGAGTATCCTCAGATTGACTTGCATGGCATCCAGGGATGGCCCTGGCCTGTACCTGATGCTGGGTTAGGCTTAGGGATAGGATTAGGTTAGGCATTATTTTTCAGCTTTATTAGTGATGAACAAAAAATTCATACAAAATTGAATTTATAGTTTCATCATGAAACAAATGGTGTTTTGCCACAAGTAAAACGTGTTTGTATTTTCATCACATCTGCAACCTTTTTGTCCAAGTGCAAAAGCATCACAAATTTACTCTGGTCCAGAGTGTGGAAAGGGGAGTGCAGCTTGGGATTAGGGTTAGTGCTAGAGAGCACTTGTCTGGTAGCACTTCAGAGGAGCTTCTCTGCTGCTAAAATCCACTGACCTGGGCATGTGCCTGCCAGTAAGCTTGTAGGAGGATCCTGATTTGGATTAGCATAGGGACTTGGGGAAAGTCAGTGCAAATGGTATTACCTTGGACCCCAGATGAGTGGTATGAGGCAGAACTTGTGGGTGTGAATGTGAAGACAATAAGTAGGCAGTGCACCAGAAAGATGAGAGAGCGCAGAACCATTGAATATCAAGGTGGCTTTGGAGGGCAGCCCAGGAAAGAGACAGTGGCTTCAGCTGTGGAATAACCCTTAGGGACCAATGCTTTTTGCTTTCTACCCCAACTAACGTTAAAAATCCCTAAAAACCTAATTTTGGTGAGTTTCAGATTTCAAATGCAAAACAAATTATTGGAGCACTAATCTTCATCAACATCGTTATCATAAAAAGAAAATTGCTTGTATCACTGGACTATAAATAGACCTTCACACTGCTCAGTTACAGTATTTCATAGTTAGACGTTAGCCCAAGAAATAACTAATTAGATCTTAATTCCACACATTGCCTCAAGAATATTATTTTATTAAAATTTACCTATTTCTCATTAAGTCCCATTGGAAATCTCGTATGTAATGTTTCTATCCACTCTGTTTCTTTTTTGATTCGCAAAGTTTTCGTCCAATATGTCTGCTGTTCTATTGGGAACATGATTGGACTGTGGTCCTGGTGTGCGAAATGTGTATACAAAATGGTTTGCCTCTCCTGATTCTCCATCAATCGTAAATGTTGGACAAATCTAGCCTTCGCAGAATTTTTTGTCTCACCAATGTACAACATTTTACATTGTTTACATTGGATAGCATAAATGCAGTTTTTTGTGGTTAACCTTAAGTCCTGTAAAATAGGTCTTTCTATCCCCACTATTGGAATCTCAATCATTTTTTTATTTTGATAAGGGATTTGCCAAGCACACTTATTACGTTTTCTAAGGGTACATGACGAACTAACCACTAAATCTTTTAAGTTGTTATTCTTTCGGTAGGCCACCACTATCCTGCATTGTTGCAAATCTGTATCATCTTGTTGTGCCTGTCCAAAATTCCACCTCAACACACCTACTACCTCACATGCCTTCCTTGAAAATGTCATAACTATTGGGACTATTTGTTTACCCCCTTGTTCATCTTCCTCTTGTATCACTTCCCCTATTTGTACCAATCCTTCCTGTTGAATATTCAACTGCTCCAACCACTCCTCCAATCCCACCATACTCTCTACTTCAACCACCTTATGTCCTTTATAAAAAAATTCATATTCCTTATCCAGGTCTCCCATCCAAGGTTTCCACCACCCTTCCGTTTTCATCATTTCCTTCCATAAATCCCTCAGGAACTCTTGTTTCAACTCCCATGCAGCTCCATCTCTAAATACCATCTTGATTTGTCTCTCTTCAACCTTCCACCTTTCCATTCTCATCTTGGGCACCCAAAGACCACTGACCCCCTGTTGAGTTCCCCACTCATCTTCCCTTTGGACCACCAACCTCTTCCTTATAACTCCCTGTCTTACTCCACTCAGTTTCAGGTATGGATTTAAAGCATACCCATTCACAAACCAGTTCTCTTTCAAACTAAGGTCACACCACCATTTCTGCCCATTATCCCCAAAGTTAATTTTCCACCATTCCATCCCCAAATTAAAATCCCCGATCTTATTAGGGTCTCTCCCACCACCCCCAAGTTCACTAGGGTTCATTATCTTAAGGTTCCTGATAACCCTATTCGGGGTCCCACAATTAGCCTCAGGATTCCTCCTCTCCTCCTCATTAGGGTTCCCCAAATTAACCTTAGGGTTCTTAATGGAAATATTCGGGGTTCTAATATTAACATTAGGGCCCCCTCTCCTCTCCTGCCCCACCCCATGGGCCTTAAGGTTAGAATTTGGGAAAGGGGAGACTGTACTGGTGTCCATCATGGGGTGTATAGTTATAATATTAGAGATCACCATGTCCCCAGAGTTGACCCTGTTAACATCAGGGTACTCCATAAAAGTTGTAGGGTTCCCCTTATTAACATTAGGGTTCACCACCTTAATCTCAGAGTTCCTCCTGCTAACCTGTGGGGTCATGATTTTAACCTCAGGGATCCCATCCTCATAGGCCTTGAGGTTAGGATTGAGGGATGGGATGGCTCTCATACTATTATTATCTGAGGTACCCATCCTCCCATCAAAACTCACAACCTCCCCAAAACTCCTACTCCCTTCCTCGGGATCACACCATTCTTGACATCCTATTGTTTCAACTCCAGAACTATTCATCCGCTCACCACCCTCTCCTGGGTACAAATCCATCCCTTCCCATTTAGGAAAGATTGCTCCCTTACTTTGCATCTCCTCCCAACTTCTTTCACTTCCTGTCTGTTTTTCTCCCAACTTCACCAGTAATTCCCATTCTTGTGGTGGTTTCCACTCTATCTGCACTTCCCCTCTTGATTGCATCACCCCTATCCTCTCCTCCTTTCCAATTATCTGTAACCAGTTATACACCTGTCGTTGTAATAGTTTCGCACTCGTGAGCACATAACAGATATCCCAAAATGGTCTCCTCAAGGTAGAAAGGGAAAGAAAAGAGGAAATGTTTGAAATCCTTCTTCCATATTACTCAAATTCACACCCCTCCAACTCTTCCCCCTCCAAGAACAGGAATTTAACAGTATCGTTGAGTTATGCTCTGTTGGAGTTTTTCACATTAAATGTTCACTGGTAAGGTTTATATTTTATGCAATACATAACAGTGTATCAGAAGGCTCTTTGTGGCTCTTCCCTTCTCATTGGTGGCAACAATGTTATATTTGATGCTTTTGCCTCAAGACACATACATTGTTAGAAATTAATAATTAAAGTTTGTATTGGTCACCTCACTCAAAGTTATAGTTCTTCTAGTTATCTAATGACCCCAGAGATATACAGTACATTCTAGAGCTTTCCTTCAACGGGTGCCTGTTACTTATTTTGCCTCCTAAATACAAAACATTAATCTAGTGTGGCTGCCACTTAAATAATCCACCGGTTGAGTCCTTTTTTTTATCCCTTTTCCTTGATTCCCCACTGTTTATTAGGAAAAAAACTGAATATATAAAAGTTTGTGCACTTGCATTACCGATATGCTTCTTTGAATTAGTTTGAATGGTACATTTTTATTATTTAGTTTAACTGTGTTTATTTTCCTAAAAAACATGTTTTCATCTTGAAAATATGTATATTGTTTAGTAGAATTTCATCCATCAGTTTTCCACCCTGCTTACCCAAACTGGGATTATCAATGGTGGTACATATTTCTACATGACTGGATGCAAGGAAGACCCAACTCTGAATGGGACAGTAGCCTAAACAAATATAACTGTTAAGTAATTATTTAAGTGAGCCACCATAGACATTAAATGAGTCGACAAAATAACTGTGGAAAAAATAGTTCATTGCCTAGTTAACCAATTTAAATCCAATTACCAGGACAAACTTTGAGAGACCTTCTAATATGTAAAGGTAAGAAATCAAGTTACCTTGTTCTTATGCTGATGTTGAATTACTCAACTTCTGCTTCTATGGTATGTAAGATTTGCTGACAGTGGTTATTGAAATCATTGCCAGACCATCTCAGTTTATACAACAGAAAATCACTGGGTATGTCAAATTTAGCAACTGTATGCCGACCTTCCAGCCCAGTCGTGCTCGCCCCGCTTTTTCTGAGAGCCAATATTGTGCTGCCTGATGAAGCCAGTGCTATACGAAGGGTTTACAGGTCCATTGATTGTCAGCTTCTGTGCACACAGAAGCCACCACTATGACTAAAGACAAAAGGCAGTGTGACATAGTGGTTAAACCTTGTGGAACGAGCCCAGGTCACAGACAGCTGGACATCATTTTGTCACCCAACACACACATTTATTTACACTAATATATTTACAAGTTCAGGTGCACAACCCAGTGCCTCAGCACCAGTCCCCCAAAGTCCAGGCCTCTTTCTCCAGTGCCTCTCTTCTTCAGGCCGCTTCCACTCCTCTCTCGCAAGACTCCTGTCCACTTCCGCCCGACTCCAGTCATCATATGGAGGGAGACGGCCCCTTTTATACCTGCCCGGATGGGCTCCAGGTGCTTCCCAACACTCCTCCGCCGGCATTACACTGTGTGGTGGAAGTGCCAGCTGCGCACCTGGAAGCACTCCAGATGTCCCCGGTCTTCTTCCCCCCAGCACTTCCGGGTGTGGCGGAAGTGCTGAGGTCCAGGGCTCTCCAGGCACTGGGGCACCCCCTGTTGGTGACCACAGGCCCCTACAGGGTTGAGCTTCCAAGCCCTGCACCTGTGGTCCCCAACGCAACCAGGGCGGTTGCCCCCTTGTGGTCTGGAGGAGCCTCTTCCGCGTCCCGGCTGGGTACCACCCCCAGCTGCATGTCACAACCTTTAACCTTCATACTGTTTGGTTGTGGGTTCAAATCCCACTACTGAGACCGTATGACTGTGATCAAGTCACTTCACTTGCCTGTGCTCCAATTGGAAAAAATAAGAAATTTAACCAATTATATCTCTTAAATGTTGTAAGTCATTTTAAATAAGGGAATCAGGCAAATAATTAAATGTAAAATCAAGCCTGTTTGATTTTGTTGGAGCAAGTCATGGACTAGTTGAAGTAAGTTGGTGGACAGTGCTGGTGCTAGGTTATTTTGCACCCTAGGCCAAGCTTATTAGTGCACCAACTGACTGTTCGGTAGCTAACCCGTGTACCTGGGTCCCCCCTTATGATCTGGAATGTCAAATGTGAGATGGCCTTGCCTTCTAATACAGTATGTAAAGGTGTGAAACCAAATGACTGTTCTTAACCTTAGAAATTAGTGCTGTCATGAACTGACTTTCGATTTTCATTTTTTTACAAGTGTTCCTTGGCCTATAAAAATTATTTGAGCATGGTTTTTGGAGGCCAAGGAATCTAGTAGTTATCCATTTCTTGTTTCCTTGTGTTGTTTATATTGTTAAAATGATTAACATTCTCCCGCAGAACGATATTATTTTTTAGTTTGTATGCCCTCTTCTTTAATTTGTTTGCTTGTTCATTAGCAGTTATTCAATGATTGCTTAATAAAAATATATATATAATTTACTTTTTTAGGATTTAATTGGAAGGGTTTTTGTGTTTTTTTTTTTTTTTTTGTTTTACCATTAAGGAACATCATAATAATTTCAGAAAATATCAGTTTTATATACAATGGAAACATCTGGAAATGGAGAAAATTTAAGACCATGGTGCCTCTGTTTAGATGTAGCTGTGCTTCAAAGCTGTCCTGTTTATTAACAAGAAACATAAAAAAGTAAAAGACCTTTCCAGGATCCCATCCAGTGGTGATCAGATATCCATTTTCACATGGCAGCAGTTTGCCAAATAACAGTAATGTTCATGAGAGGGTAATTGGAAGAAAAAATTTCCTCTCAAAAGAACATCTAGATCACAATTTTCCAACCTGTGGGCCATGGCGGATGTACAGGTGGGCCACAGCTGACTCCAGACAAAAAAAACATTGCTCCAACAATTGCGCTCAATTCACAGTAGCAGCACTGCAGGTGGATCACAACTGATCCTTGACAACGTCACGCTAGATGAGAAATGTGGAAATGTGGAAATTCACAGTCATGAGGGAATATTTGAGAAGAGAACATCCGTCCTTGATATTAAAGCAGGTTCTCGAACAGGACAAATATATCAAGGAATCAATGAGGAGGAAGAAATCTGGTGTTTCAAAATGTCCAAATCTGATCCCCACAGTAATGTTGTTCAAGACCTGATGCAGGCTGTTCACATCAGACAGCCAATAATTCTGGAGCAGTTGAAGTGGTTTTAATAGGAAGACTGGGCAAACGTTTCTGAAAGCAGATGTGGGAGACTGATTAGTAACTGCAGGAAACATTTGGTTGTTGCCATTGCTGCTGAAGGATGCTGTATGCCAGCATTCATTGAATTAAAAGGTTCAATTACTTTTGCAGACAGGAATCATTGATTCTACCTTAAATAAACATTGTGTGAATAATAAACAGTAAGACATTTTTGTGGGAAGTTTGTGGTTCAGTATTTAGCAAAATCCCTTCTTAACTTTAGAGTCCAGGCGTGGATAGTGTCTGTTTACTAGACAGGGTCCTTGTTGCTATACTGTTTCCTACGCAGGAAACATCCCCCCAGTGTGTGGAGTTTCCACATTTTACCATAACTAATGAGGTTTCTTTGGGTACTCCAGTATCCACTTAAACCCTTTAGAATTGCAGGTTGAGTTAATAACCATCCCTGAATTGAACCTGTGCGGCTGTGAATGCGTCATGCGATGGTCTGCTGTCATATCCAGGATTAGTTCCTGCTTTGCACTAGTGCTGAATAAGGAGATAAAATGATGGATTTGTTTATAGATATGTCCATTATGTGCTTTTAGAATTCAAATAATATCATTTTTGAAATCAATTAAATGATTTAGAGTCTGAGAATGAGCATAAGCATGGAATGAGACAGGAAAAAAGTGAAACAGAGAATTCTCCAAGTCAGAGCCAGCCTAAAGCATAAGCAAAGTAAGATGAGGCATGGGACCCCATGGCCCCTATCTGCTTAGCCTGTCATGGAAAATGGGAAAGATGGGGAAGAGAAAATTGACAATTGACCACTAGGGTCTAGATTCGATTAGCACACCGGCACTCTTAGGCATTCATCCCCCTGGTCTCCAATTGCGTTCAGCATTTCAAAAGGGGCTGCACCCCCCCCACTCTTCAATCACATTCATCCCTCTAAGGGCTCAGACCACCTCCCCCCATCGATCATGCTGATTACACCAAGGTGGATAAATGCTCTCTTTGATTGCGCTCAACACTCCAAAGGGCCCCACCATCACCACACTGGATAGTGACTGGATATTGTTTTTGCACATTAGTGTGGATAGACCAGGTCTATTGGTTTATGGGGGGGTGGCGTTTTGCCCTTTACCTGCAGCAATTGTCTAAGAAGCAGAAACTCAGAATTATCAGAGTGAGACTGTGATTCCAAACCAACAAGTACCAGCAAAGGGGTCTCAACTGGGAATTCTGGGACTACTGCTGTTACACAATGCAGAAGGCACTGCATTAATTAATGGTTCTAGTTGCTTTAAGAGGAAGAGGGGGTTCATGAATATGATGGGCACTGTGTTCTGACAGGTCAGTGACTTTGTACCTGGCCTCAATATGGGATATAAAAAGCCACTCTTCCTGTCAACTGAATCAAACGTTGTTTGATTGTGGCAGAGTTTTGGGGTGGCTCTATCTATTCTAGAACACAAATTTGTTTATTCCCATATTCTTTGAGAGACCACTTCAGTACATGTTCATACATGAAGGGATTCAAACAGTTAATATTCACACTGCTTGCATGCACACTAGTATCCAATGGTTCAAGAGCCACAGATGTATCATCATGCATCAATCCCTCAAAGACCTGAAATGATCATTTTACCATATTGGTGCTCGACTAAAGTGCTTTTATTTTGTTTAAACTAGTTGTGAGTGCAAAGGTTTACAAAAAAAAGAAAACTTGAAAGATTTTTAATTCTTACCATGAACCTGTAATACTTTTAACACTTTACTGTACGCATTAAAATGCTTCATAATATAAAAATATGTATTACTGATGCTTATACAGTGGTGCCTTGGTTTGCGAGCATAATTCGTTCCAGAAACGTGCTTGTAATCCAAAGCACTTGTATATTAAAGTGAATTTCCCCAAAAGAATTACTGGAAACTCAGATGATCCGTTCCACAACCCAAAAATATTCATATAAAAATGATTAATACAAAATATAAAGTAAAATACATAAAACAAATTAACTTGCACTTTACCAATGAAAAGAATCATAGCTGGTGTGAGGGAGACGAGAGAAAGGAGAGGAGGAGGACGGTTATTGTGTAGGACGACCTTCTAACTAACGGAATCACTGCTATCTGTTGGTTTACTGGAATCTTCTTTTTTTTTGCGACTTTTAACAAGGAACCTCTCCAATGACAATTGCTTTTGCCTCCTTTTGAGGATTTTGCAGAAATGTGACATTGCATTGCCGTTAAACAGAATCATTGCTCGCACACAAAATAAAAAAATGCTTTATGCACACACACGGACACAATGCACAGTAAACAGTATACGCTCGTACGGATGTTGACTATACGTGTGAGGCACACCGACTGAGCCCGAGAATGGGAGACGATTACCCACAATCCCGCAGCAAGAGAGAGAAGAACCATCGACTCAGTTGTGATCAAGTGATGCTCAGCAGGCAAAGCATATACATTCTACTCGCATTGCAAGACCTCACTTGTTTATCAAGTTAAAATGTATTTAAAATTTTAGCTCGTCTTGCAAAACACTCACAGTTACTCGCAATCCAAGGTTTTACTGTATTCCCAATCAAAAATCAAAACTGAGCTTCAGGGAAATTCTTGCAGGTAGAAATGTAGCTAAATGAGATATTTAGAGAAAATGGGAGATTGAAGAGCTAAGGGGATGACTAAGGGGATGAGCTTGAAGTTATAAAGTCTCAGTGGGGCTGTAGGGATTTTGGGATTACTTTATATAAAACTTTGTCTTCTGTGTCTGCTCACCTGTTACTTATGTTTTCTTACAAAAATGCAATTTTTGATACCCTTGACACTGACCTTTGCTTTTATTCTGGGTTAGGGTGACAAACAGGCAGCTCCTTATTTCTACACTGACAGACATTTTTATAGGTACAGTATGTACATTTTGATGGTATTTTTTACATTAATTCTGTAGCAGAATTAAGCTAACACAGCTTTAATCTCACCATTGCATATGATGCTGTCACAGATGGCCGGGGTTCATGTCCGACCGGAACATCTTTTCATTCTATGGACCGGGGGAACAAGCCTGGTCAGGACAGTACCTCCCTCAGGACACTACATGGCAGCCCCCCTGGGTTGCATCGGGGCCACAGGTATGGAATTTTGGAACTCAAGCCTGTTGAGGTCCGTGGCCACCACCAGGGGGAGCTGCAGTGGTTCCTGAGCCCATGTGGGTGGTTCTTCCGCCACACTTGGAAGTGCAGTCAGAAATGGGTTATCAAACACCTGGAGCACTTCCGAGTGAACTATAAAAGGAGCCAACAGCCACCACTCCGGGAGCCATAGTCGGGAGGAGGGAGACAAAGCTTGCCGGAGAGTAGTAGAGGATAAAAAGAAGTAGTATTGTGGTGATTGTGCTGTTGTGCTTGTGGGACTGTGATGTGCCTGATGAAAAAATAAAAAATAAAAAAACTTTATTTTAGTAGTGTGCTTCCCGTGTCTGTCTTTGTCGGGTCACAGTACATATATAT
The DNA here is from genome assembly GCA_026402145.1 of Polypterus bichir lapradei. NCBI lineage: Eukaryota > Metazoa > Chordata > Cladistia > Polypteriformes > Polypteridae > Polypterus > Polypterus bichir. Next base: position 75,393,668 of record JANRMT010062814.1, read on the forward strand.
ATATATATATATATATAGTGGCGAGTGGCTGGAGCTGCTACCCAACCGGGACACCCAGGAGGACCAGAGGAGGGCTTGCGCCTCCTCCAGAACACAAGGGGGCGACCGCCCTGGTTGCTTTGGGGACCACGGGTAGAGAGCTTGGAAGCTCAACCCTGTAGGGGCCCGTGGTTGCCGCCAGGGGGCGCCCCAATACCTAGCGAGCCATGGACCTCAGCAGTTCCGCCACACCCGGAGTGCTTCCGGGTACACAGCCTGTGCTTCCGCCACACAGGGGCGTGTCGACGGATGGTTACTGGCAGACACCGGGAGCACATCCGGGTGGCTATAAAAGGGGCCGCCTCCCTTCATTCAAGGCTGGAGTTGGGAGAAAAGGAAGGACAAGGTCTCTGGAGGAGACAAGGAGGTGGCCTGAAGCAAAGAGGCAGTGTGAGGCCTGGACTTTGGGGAGTCTTGGGGGTTGTGTGGCACTTTATAAATTGTAAATAGTTGTAAATAAATGTGTGGTGGTGATTAAGAACATTTCTACCTGTCTGTGGCCGGGGCTTACTTCACTATATATATATATATATATATATATATATATAAATATCCATCCATCCATCCATTATCCAACCCGCTATATCCTAACTACAGGGTCACGGGGGTCTGCTGGAGCCAATCCTAGCCAATACAGGGCGCAAGGCAGGCAATAAACCCCGGGCAGGGTGCCAGCCCACCACAGTATATATATATATATATATATATATGTGTGTGTGTTTTTTTGTATGTGTACCTACACACTTTATTATATTCTGTCATGCAACAGAAAGCAGGCTGGTGAAAGAGACGTAGTTATCTAACCTGTGATGCCTGCGTCTTAGCTCTTGAAATGTTGCAAACTTTGCTCTTTCCAAGCAGAAGAAGAAATGGAGCTGAAGAGACAGTAACAGGATAAACTGAATTAAAGTGCCCTGATAGTGAATTACTACGGTAAATTTAGACCATCCACCATTATGATCTGTCATCACTGCTACTTGCTTTCATGATAGTGAGACGCAGTTGGCAAGAAGAACAGTTGTTCAATAACCGTTGGCCTGGAACTATGTGTGTTGGAGGAAAGAGAAGATACTAGGAATGTCACAGCTAGAATAACATTCTTAATTATTTGCACAAAATTACTGTACACTCCTCCTCCTTTAAGCACACAGTTTGTATCCCTGTTCATGTGGCTGTTGTCATTTCTTCTTGGTGATACTGAGTTTTCTTTCTGCGATACAGCGTTAGATGTGTCCAGCAGAAAAGAGAACTGTTGAGACGCAGTCATGGAGAGTCAAGACAAATAGCCTCTGAAATGTGACAATGAGCCTTGTGCCATAGATTTTCATGTATAACAGTAGTTTCCTGTGTCAGTCAATATTGATATATTTTCATGGTCTGCCTGTTTGTAAAATGAAATTGAAATCTGAGTGAACATTGACATATTACACTAATGGCATTGACCAGTAATTGAATCATGGCAGTACCTCTTGAATTACGATGAGTGTTAGAGTCAAGTAACCTGCTTCTGCATGCCCCAGGCCAATTAAATGGTTTTCCTTGATCACGACCTAAGTCTAAGTTTAAATGACACACTGCTGGCATAGCAGGCAGGCCAAATTTAAATTTGTGTGTGCTTGTACCTGTAATACTGTTTGCAACATGACTGACAGCTGCTGCCACATGCTAAACACTGGCAAGTGTGTAAAGGAGCCTACTTTTCAACAATGTTTGTAAAATGTCTGATTATAATCTGTCACACCCATCTGCAAAAACTACACATGTATAAATGAGTGAAAGGTTTAACAACTTGGAACATATAAGTTGAATTTTTTAATATTATTTTTTACATTGAATAACTTTTCTTCCCTGAGATAAGATACATCTCTTTGAAGCCCACCCTGAAAGATGTAAATAAAGGACATGAAACCAAAGGATGCCGAGTGGGTTTTATTTAGTAAATATTGTGATATCCACCACAAAGAAGTACAAAAACAGGGAGAAGACGTCAAGGAGGCACAAAAAGGGCTAGATCAGTCCTTTTGAGGTCAATTGAAAAAATGTCTCCTTGAGGATGCCTAGCCCCAAATTCAAAAGGCAGGCTTTAAGGCCTGCACAGGCCCAAAATGGGTCTTAGGATTTTAAAGTTTAAAAAAAAAATGTTCAAATGTCCTTACCAAAAAACAAATTGTTGTTATGAAAAAGACATTTCCTAAGCATAAAGTCTTGAGCAATGATTCCAAATACTCACTAGATGGGGAAAACCATCAAACCCTTGCTAATAAGGAAAAGGGCAATGTAATATATTTATAAATAAATATATTTATTTGTCAAAAATGCTCTTTAAAAAAGTCAATGTCTATGGAGTAAAAGAGGGAAAAGGGGTTGCATGAAAGAGCAAAGGCAGTCCAGAGGCAGAAAAGTCTGAATTCACAATTCATTAGGGAAAGTCAACAACAGAGCAAAAGGTCATAAAAACCCAGAATATCACAAAACACACAGAATAAGCACTATAGATGCTCACCAAACCACCGGCTCATTCAATGAACCACAAGGGACTGTGGGTTTGGTTTTCCTCAGCCATTATAGGACTAAGAGCAGTCCCTTGCAGTGGTGGGCAGGAGGTTTAAGAAGGAAAGCACCCACAAGACACATGGAACATAGCAGTAGATACAGTAAATAAATAAACATAAAGAAACCACATGATTGACAATGTTAGCATAAAAAAAATAACAAAACGTTGATGAAGCAGACATTTGAACTCAACAAGGGGAATACTTCTGGTCAAGTGAAAACAAACCTCCTTGAATATATACTGTAATAATTTATTAAAGAAAACAGAAAAAACAAAAGGCATGGCAAAAATATTTGTCCAAAAGGTAAAAACTAAAGTAAACCAATACCGTTAATGTAAAAACAAGCAACAGTACCTCATAAACAGAAAATCCAAAAATCAAAATAATAAAATCAAACACACAGGAGACAAATGAATGCTGAAGCCACTATGAGAAGAGTAGCTTTTTCCATCTATAATGCTGGGTGTAGTCCCCCAGCAGCATAATCAGGTGGGCCCACCTCCCTGGGCTCCACACATATGAGACAGGGCAGATAATACATTAAACTGCATATATTCTTAACATATAAGAAAATAATGAATAAACAACACAATACTACTTAAATATAACACAGACAGAATATCACCATATGTAGAATTAATAAAATTTTTACAATAATATTAAAAAGTAAAAAATGATTGCGCCAGGAAAATACCCTTGGCAGGACTATGACATTATGAAAGGCCTGCACTTCCAAGTATAAGTAGTTGAAGAAATCCTATGCCAACCAAAATCATTCTGTGCCAACTCAGGGAAGTGGAGGGTCTTTTCCCAGGCTTGTTACCACAGGCTATGCACATTTTTCAGGTTGTCCATAGGTGAGCTTTGTTCTGTCTTATGCTTATATCGCTTTCACCTCCATCCATTAAGGTGGGGAGAGTTATTTAGAAAGATTTATGATTGTTTGCAAAGTTGTTTTCATGAATATCTAACTAATTAGACACTTGTTTTGCTATATTTCCTCAATATTGGTGTTCCCATCTGTGTTGATGAATGTGGAAATTGGAGTTTTGTTCCTCACCATTCTTGGTCAAAGTGGTAGCCCTTGAAGTCCTGTTTAGGTCAGATGGGTCTGTCTAAAGTGGTGCAGTACCTGGGTGGACTTTTAAAAGAAATTAATAAATGCATGCTACTTTAAGCCACATTGAGGCCTATAAGACCCCGCTAAAGCTTTTAAACCAAGCAGAAGTGATATACACTCTTTTAAGCCATGGTACAGTGGCGGTGCTAGCCTGCCTTACATCCACTTCACTCCCAGCACAAGCCTCCACGCCATTTAAACTCCCACTTGCTCTATAATGAATAAACGAGAGATCACAAATAAGTAAGGAAATATTGCAAAAAGTAGCAAGGGACGAGTATGTCTGCCTTTTCTAATTAAATCAGAAGAGCTGATGATGTTAACTCTAATTGTACTTGGAAAATGGTTGCTGTAATATCACATACTAACTCAATTGGCCCGGTCCATTATGCTGCATGGTTACACTCCCATGATGATGTGAGGATGTGGCCTTCTTGTATTCTTAAAGTCAGTGAAGCTTTGCCAGCCAGTACTAAATATATGTAGAACCAAGAAAATAAATTCATAACATGTACACAATATGTATGAAAACACTCAACTGGATGTCCAGAAAGACCTAACCGCTGGGTGAGACACAAGCACTGGCTGAGGCTGCACATTTCTTTAGGATCGTGAGGCGCCTGTTAACTATTAATACTCAAGTCTTTCCAATGAAGTGCATGTATGCACTATTGGTCAGAGTCATCAGGTCCTAAAAAAGGATGACCTATGCCCAGCAAAATGAACAGAGGAATGTTTTTCTCTGCATATTTTTTTTACTAATTGTAAATATTTTCTCATGAGTGATAAACACAAGTGTGTGAATGACAGTTTTGCAACTACCTCTTTTAGTGAAAATCACATAAGCCTATTGTGGCCTTAATAGTCACTTATTTAAGAAACTTGTCTGATTCTTCTGAGGGCATTAAATGGGTGATGCCTCACCAAGATATTGATCTGGGTGCTGGGTCATTATAGGGTCATTACTGTCACTTGTACAGAGTACAGTGAAACTATTAAGTCCACCCTGGTTTGGTTTTTTCCTTTTCTGTGTAAAGACGTCTGGATTCAGTATTACCAAATACTCCTAATGGACATTAATGCTTGTTGTTCATTTAGGTAACGCTGTCAAATCGGGGTCAATTATTAATATTGTACCTTGGGTTTTTGTAGCAAATGGCAAATACCAACTAATCATAAGTGGTAATAGCATGACATTATTTTAGTCACAAACTACATAAGAGATGCCTGATGGCTACTTTTCTCTGAACTCAAGTTCTGCCTCAGTGGAAAGAATTTTAATTAAAGGACCAGGATATGTAACCTGATCAAAAAGAAGTATGTGCAGGGGTCAAAAGCGAAAAATCAATCTGTCCTTTTACCAAGCCAGAAACACAAACATGAATCAGGACTGCAGCACAAAAATTGAGATTGAATGGCACTGGGAAATGCATGTCAAATATTTTATTTATCCAAACTCAGATGCCTAAATTATGCCTAATTTGACCATTTATAGGGTCACCCTGAAGACGTCATGGAATAAAAGGAATTCTGGAAAGTTACTCTGGCAATGGCAGATGTGAATATCTCAATATGGTGTTGTGAAAAGACAGTCAAAAATGAATACGTCTTAAGGCACAATAGTCTACATTAAATGTCCAAATCAGATTCCTTTACTTCAGAAACCCCAAATTAGCCACCAAGATGTCCCAGAAACCTACTTGAAAATATGCCAATCACAACAGCTCAGTGGCAATAGATCACTTATTAACTTCTATCATTACTTTGCCTGGTCAGTTCATACTAGGCATAATGTATAAAAATGGAAAGGACATTGGCATCCTTCTATATAAAAGCGGTCGGGATTGTCCTTCCATCCCGTGAGTGCTACGCAGGCGCGGAGTTTCACACACGCCCCATCCATTTTGCAATGCACGATGGGATTTGTAGTTTCGTTTTTCCAGGTAAAAGCTGATTTTCTACTCCAGACTGTGCGATATCTTCTTCTTCTTTCTTACTATATAAAAGCGGTCGGGATTGTCCTTCCGTCCCATGAGTGGAAAGTGTAGCGGTATTCCGCTTATCACAGACTTACTACTTGCAGCTTGCGGTACGAAGCGACATGATGTGAGCAGAGTTCTGGTGCTCCCATCGTTCCCTTGCTTTTGTGCGCGATGCGCTGGAAAAATAGACAAAATTATGTCTCTGGAAATAATTAATGTTGATGGAGTACAAATGCCTCACCGCATAGTAAATATCAGGGGGGTTCAAAAGGGCGACCTCAATATAGAAAAAAAGTTTAAATTTCATCACAGAAATAACAGAAACTACGAGTATTAAAGTAATACCGCTCAAATGCAATATAACCAAATTAATCAGTTTGTATAAAATATCAAATTGATCTACATATTGAATTGCCTTAAGAAGTGGTCAACTTAAAAGTCGGTCGCCTTAAAAGGCGGGTCAGCCTAGTTATCAATACAGTATTTGTCAACCCCATGTTTCTTTTCTTTGAATATTAACATTCAGTTCTTCACTTTGCTCTGCTAAATTTGAGCCGCCTTTTAACTAGAGGTTAATATTGGGTTTGTCCATTTCAAGCCACAACAGTAAGACTTCTTATTATTTTTCATTATCATTGTCCTGCTTTTCTGCTAACCAGAGCACTGACAGCACATGGTGCAAAAGTGTTCATTTCTGTCATGGGTTTTATTTCTTAATTTAAGTCTGAAAAGACGGACTTGCAATCTCAGTACTTCTATTTTCTCGACATTTATAGCAGACAGCAGAAGCGCTGGCCCTCAGTTCTAATTCATCACTGAGCTCCTGGAACAACAGACAACAGCTATTGCAGTTATAGATGCCTTCACCTTAACTTTGCAAAGCACCAAACTGAAATAATTAGTCTCAGGAGAGGAGCAGTTTTATTCACGCTTCCAAAGTGATGCTTTTGTGTCTCCTTGATGAATTGTAGCCTGAACCTGACTTATTCCCCGGGTGCTAGTGTAAGCAGTACATTCACTCTCCCTGGGATACAACGAGATAAATTCACTTTGTGTTATGTTGATGATTCTGAAGCTGTCGGAAATGTAATGTCTTTTTGTGGGAGGATTTGTTTTGGTAGATGGATAGATAGATAGGTAGATCATGAAAGGCACTATATAATAAAGATAGATAGATTGTGAAGGCACTATATTATATAGATAGATCATGAAAGGTACTACATAATATAGATAGATCATGAAAGGCACTATATAATAGATCATGAAAGGTACTACATATTATAGATAGATCATGAAAGGCACTATATAATAAATAGATTATGAAAGGTACTACATATTATAGATAGAGCATGAAAGGCACCATATAATAAAGTTAGATAGATTGTGAAGGCACTATATAATATAGATAGATCATGAAAGGTACTACATATTACAGATAGATAATGAAAGGCACTATATAATATAGACAGATACATAATGAAAGGTGCTATATAATATAGATAGATAGATAGATCATGAAAGGCACTATATAATAAGTAGATCATGAAAGGCACCATATAATAAAGTTAGATAAATAGATCATGAAAGGTACTACATAATATAGATACAACAACATTTATTTATATACCACATTTTCATACAAATAATGCAGCTCAAAGTGCTTTACATGATGAAGAAAGAGAAAAAAGACAAAATAAATAAGAATTAAAATAAGGGAACATTAATTAACATAGAGTAAAAGTAAGGTCCGATGGCCAGGGAGGACAGAAAAAACAAAAAAAAACTCCAGATAGATAGATCATGAAAGGCACTATATAAGATAGATAGATAGATAGATAGATTGTGAAAGACAGTATATAATATAGAAAGATCGTGAAAGGTACTACATAATACAGATAGATCATGAAAGCCACTATATAATTTAGATGGATAGATCGTGAAAGGCACTATATAATATAGGTAGATTATGATATAATATAATATATATATATAATATAGACTTACACCTTAACACCAGCAAGACCAAGGAGCTGGTGGTGGATATTAGGAGGCCCAGGCCCCTCATGGACCCTGTAATCATCAGATAGATAATATAGATAGATCATGAAAGGCACTATATAATAGATGGATAGATCATGAAGGTACTACATATTATAGATAGATAAAAATATAGAATGAATGGGTAAATGAGATGCAAAGTTCAGGGCTTGTAGGGGTAGTGAAGAGCCTCATTCTGGCAGAAGTGACTCTAGCATTTTCTGTTTGACAGTAAGCGTTATCGCATTAGCTGGGTTTGTGATCAGGGCAGCAGATCTACCCGGTTCATAGTGTTATTTTTGTCAGAAGTGATGGAAAAGACCCACTGGTGTTTTTGAGTTGTCAGACTGCGTAGAAAAATGGGTCAATTTCGATGTTGCAGTGGAAAGTTTAATATTTTACATATGAGCTCAGTGTAAATACAAAGGACAACACTGTGGCACAAGTGATCTTTCAGTGCTAGCAGACAAGCAGTCCTATCAGAGGGATGCCATCTCCTGTGGTGGTCACTGACTGTCTTAAATTTTGTAATCTTGCCTTCTCTCTGTGTTTGTGCTGCAAAATCTGGATGAAAATTATTTTTTCTTTACTTCTCTTAGCATGATGTGAAGATCTAAAGGCCCCCTGCTTCTGTAGTGCATTAGGCACGGAAGAGGGCACACCCTTCTGAAGCACTACAACAGAGCAAATCATTCCAAAGTGAAACTTTACCTACTGAAGTATGAAATAGTTTCTGCAACATTGTAAAACCCTCAAAAAAAAAGTCGTAAGCGTTCTTCTGAATGCCTAATTATTTTTTGCTATACCGTAAATCGCTTGTAAAGTAATTCTGAAATGCTCCCAAAGCATATTAAATCACATTTCTAACATGAAACAAATTCCCACAAGGCACTAAATTGCTCTCTTTGCATTTGGATTCCTCCTCAGACTCTCATTTTGAAAACAGTATTAATTGGACAATGTTGGTTTGCTGTTTGAGTGAGACTTCCTCTATAGAGGTTCAGGACTGGAGGAATTTGACTCAGCAGATTTTTTTGAAAATTGTGGAGCAACTCTAGTGTGAATTGTACATCATGGAAAATAACACCATAAACTTAGTTCATTTTACCTTGAACCAGTACACACTGAACTTTTTTTTTTTTAAATAGGAGACGATGGAAAGTGTGCAGAGATATTCTTCCATCCATCCCATCCATGGGTCATTATCCAACCTGCTATATCCTAACCACAGGGTCACGGGGGTCCACTGGAGCCAATCCCAGCCAACACAGGATGCAAGGCAGAAAAAAAAACCTCGGGCAGAGCGCCAACCCACCACAGGGCACGCACACACACACACGCGCACGCACCAGGCACACACTGAGGACAATTTAGAAGCGCCAATGCACCTAATCTGCATGTCTTTGGACTGTGGGAGGAAACCGGAGTACCTGGAAGAAACCCACACAGACACTGGGAGAACATGCAAACTCCACACAGGAAGGGCTTGGGAAGCAAACCCAGGTCTCCTAACTGCGAGGCAGCAGCGCTACCCACTGTGCCACCGTACCACCCTCCATTCATCACTGAATTGGCTTATTCTGGTTCAGAAGCCTGAAACTGCTGTAGCCCTAGATGGGACGCCACTCCTTCACAGGGCACACTCTTACCATTTGTAGAATTTAACATTGGTGCCGGGCGTGAGTTTTAAATACGATTGCAGGGGAAGCAGAATATTTAACTTAACGTATACAATACATCAGCTGTTTTGTATGAGGGCTGATTGAAAAGTAATCAGATTGATTTTTTTATTCAGAATTTGATGACAGTTCTTTTTTTTTTTGAAGCAGCATCCTTCACATTGTTTACAACATTTCAAAAATGATTCAAAGACAAGTAACAGTTTGTTTTAGCGATGTGGTCATGTCGTTTTCACTTCATCATCTGAGCAGAACTTTGTTTCCAGGTAGTTGTTTTTTCAGTTGTTGCTTCATTACTCCTCCTTCCACACTTAACATAAAATAGAATCAAACACCTCAGCCCTCTTCTTCATCCACCTCAACGATACGTATGACCTGTGTCCATTCACTGAAGAAGCCAATAGTCTACCTGCAGGTTCACACATCTGAAAACATCTGCACTGCATTCCCTTGTCTACCTGCATGAAAGAGAAGCAGAAGCCATCTCATTACTTTTCAGTCAGTCTTCAGTTATCACACCATTGGTATGGAATGAAATAATTATTATGCGAAATGGAAAGGAATAATTATTAGGGCATGCATGGTAAGTTGTTAAAGCAGGGTCAGATCAAGACCTTTAGAGGCCCTAAGCACTTAAAAGATTTTGTTGCCCCCCATATATATGAGTTGCACTCACTCTCAGTGGATGACTGAATGGGGCTGCCGACGTGGCCAAGACAAGAACGATCACGTGAGCCTTGGTGGACCGTTTAGCATTTTCCAGATTCTAATTTTCTTGTATTCCCAAGATTAAAATATGTCATAAACTGCTATTATTGTTTTATTATTGTATATATATATATATATATATATATATATATATATATATATATATAT
>JANRMT010062814.1:75403965-75516737 GCA_026402145.1 Polypterus bichir lapradei
ATATATATATATATATATATATATATATATATATATATATATATATAGTGATAAAAGGCGCTATATTGCACCCGACCCGGCACAGACTGACCCAGAGGCATGTGTAAAAGCGCACAGACTTTACTTTTCTTCAGCTGTAGGGCACGTCTTCCCTGTGCTCCACAACACAGTCCAAAAAGCACTTAGTTTGGTTAACACACAACTCTTCACCTTGGCACCACCACTCCTCCCAAGCAACCTTGTCCTCTTCCTCCCAATTCTGACTCCTGAGTGGTGGATGCTGGCCCTTTTTATAACCCACCCGGAAGTGCTCCAGGTGTTTGATCAGCTGGTGCTAATTGCACTTCCGAGCGGGGCTGTAGAGGTGTCCAGGTTGGCTCCGGGATCCATGCAACCCCCCCTGGCGGCCACCACAGATCCCCACAGGGTTGGGGAGAACTCCAACTCCCATGAAGCCCTGCGGGAAACTGAGGCACTATTGTGAACCAGGGAGGCTGCCACCAAATGTCCTGGGGGAGGTACTGAGGAGCCCATGGCTGCTCCCCCGGAACATAAGTAGAATGGGTGTCCCGGCCGGGAATGGGACCCAGCCGCCTGCCACAATATATATATATGAATACCATTTTTTCATTTAATGTGGGAGCCCCTTTATGTGGAACCTGGTTGACTAAGCATGTGTTTATTTTGCTTAATGGTTAATCCAGCTCTGTGTGAAAGTCATCTGGAATAAGTGAAATTACACACTATGGACATAACCTGAGGCTAACAGCACAGATTGTTTCATTAATGAATATATTGATGAATTACTGTATTTATTTTATACTAGCTGTGTTACCTGTCTTCACCTGGAAATTTTCCTAAGACAATGGTGATACAATTGTCTTTGCACTTTAAAGTCTGCCATGAAATTGCCTTTGATTATTCTTTATGTGCTAAACGATGTCATTTGAAACACACAGCTATATTTTCTTATAGCACTGAGGAAAAGTTCTACATCTGGGTGAAAATGAATTACCAAAGTTTTATTAGGCTATGATAAGTCTTCAGAAGGTGATACCTCGACTTTTCCGCTTTTCCAGGTGGTTGATCGGTCCAGTTCCATGCACAACAACATGGACGTTTAACATTCATGGACCCTATAAGAATTCTTTTATTTGATTCATAATCAATGTGTGAATTATAATTAAACCCATCATTGTAATTTATTTTTGATTTAAGGCGAATATCTTTTTTAATTTTCATGTTGGGTCTCTGTTCATATCGATGTGTTTCGAGGTAAGTTTAGTAACAACAGCTCTGTGAATTTCTGGATGTTTATGTGTGCATTTAGCAACTGCAAGTCTGTTCACTTTGGGTTTTTTTGAATATATTTAGCAACCGCAATTCTGTTGTTCTCTGGATTTTCTTTTTCCATTTAAAAGATTTCATGTAGTATTATCTTATTAATAAGGTGTCAATTTTAAGACAAAACTCTGTCTTTCCTCATTCAAGCTGCTTCTTTCAAAACGGCATCCATCCTGCAGAAATACTTCCATGCCCTGCATGGCAAAACTCCATCCTTCCCAGTAACTCTTTCAAAGCACCATATGTAGTGAACCTGCAGCATGGAGAAACTTCAAAGAAAGTTTAAATTATTTTTTTTTTTAATTTTGTAGGCAGTTCAAAGAAAGGGACATCCTCGAGGCCAGGGCAGGAAGTTAAGTCTTCGGAGTGTAATCGGATACAGGCAGGATTTCTCGTGTATGGCCTGTGTAGAGAGAAGAGAGAGGTTCAGTGCATCTCGCCGCCCCCTGGCCTGGTGTGGAATTAATTGGCATTTTCTGGTCCCTTTGGCTGGCTCCCAAGCGCACGTGTGTGATACTTGTAAACATTTCTGAAGCTGCTAACAAGTCACGTGTAGTAGAATAGGTTGAGAGATTTTTGTGTATGATTCATATACATTACAGTATCATCGTAATTGTTCCAATTTGTAATATAAGAGAAAACTTGATATCGCTCCCACTGTCTCACTAAACTGGAAAATTTGCTGCTGAATTTCCAAACCTAATACTACCATATTCACATAGACACAGTTAAACAAACAATTTCCTTTTGCCTTTACACCTATTATATGGTTTAGAATTGGTATATTATCAATCAAATGGAAATCCATTTTAATTCATCAATACCAATAAACAATTTGAAACAGACATTGTGAATGGAAACAACAAATTTTAGCAAAACTTCTCATGTTCCTTCCAGTTCACATGCCCATCTGCATGTCACATTTCAGTATCGTGCTCTTTTCCTGTCTAAGACATCTCCCCTTCTTCACCCTATTAACAGTTGCACCACCCTATAGTCCACCCTACTGGTCACACTGCTACTCACTTCTCTTAGAGACAAACATTTGCATACATTGGCACACCTTAAACAACAACAATTTATTTCTTGTATAGCCCAAAATCACACAAGGAGTGCCGCAATGGGCTTTAACAGACCATGTTTTTTGTCAGCCCTCCAGCAATGACTCCCTAGGAAGACAATAAAAACTCCCCAAAAAAATACCCTTGTAGGGGAAAAATGGAGGAAATCTTGGGAAAGAAAGTTCAGAGTGAGACCTAATTCCAGGTAGATTAAGCGTGCAATGGGTCTCAAAAACATGTGTCAAAAACTGGGGTAAATACAATTCAATACACAAAACAGAACACAAGCAGTCCTCATCACAGAGCTAGATGGCCAATCTGTCTTTGCCACATCAGAAATACAATACAACAATACTGTACAATAGTACAACAGTAATTGTACAACTACAAGGCAAATGCAAGAATAGACTATTCCAGTCACTAAATACAGAACTATCTACTGGTCATTCCACAATTCAGTGCTGGGCTGGCCAATCTGATGAAAGGACCCTTCTATCTAATGAATCCAGTGCTCCACCGTCAGAGATGAGTTTTCCATAGGCAGGCAAACAACTTGACAGTAGGGTAGTGGCACCAAGTGCCACATGTGAGTACCGAGAAGGCAAACAGAGTAGGTGAGGGTTAGGAACAAATTAGAAATATCATTATTACTTATGTTTTAGTGCTAATGACTAACAACAGAGATGCAGTATGCACAGCTAATCAGCAGCTCTAGGCAGGATATGCTAAACTGAAGTAGTGATTCTTCAGCTGGGATTTGAATGCTGAGACTGAAGGGGCATCTCTTATAGTAGCAGACAGACTATTCCACAGTTTAGGTGCCCTGTAACTAAAAGCTAGACCTCCCGCTGTTATTTTATTAATCCTTGGAATCCTAAGCAAACCATCATCTTGAGATCTTAGTGTGCCCTCTGGTGTGTTATTAATGATAAGTTCAGATAAGTAATCCGGACCTTATCCATTTAAGGCTTTATATGTTAGGAGGAAAAAAGGAAATCTGCCCTAAACTTAACTGAGGGCCAGTGTAAGGATTTAAGAACTGAAGTTATGTGTTCATAATTTCTAACAGACCTCTCAGCGGCTGCTACTCTTTGTCTTCTGCGTCTATCTTCACTGTGTGATACATGACTCGGTACAGTATTATTGTTGACAAATATGGAAAAATAAAACATTTGGATTGGCTATTTTTGTTTTTCTTCAATGTCATTAAATTTCAATCAAATCAGTCAAGTGTTTTTGACATTGTGGGGTGAGGTTTAATGTCAATGTCAATGTCAAATTTATTTATATAGCACATTTAAAACAACATAGGAATGCTGTGGCCAAAGTGCTTCACAATAATAGAATAAAAGAAAACATACAACTAACATAAATAATATAAATAGAAATAAAATAAATGAACATAAATAATAAATAGAAGTAATGTTACATAATCACAATGAGGAAACCATCAGTATTACTGAAGGTCATGGAATGAGAGTGAATAGAAATGAGTCTTTAATCTTGTTTTGAACAGTTCAATTGTAGACGACTTCTTTATGTAATGAGGTAAAGAGTTCCACAGGTGAGGAGCAGCAGCTGCAAAAGCCCTGTCCCCCTTAGTTTACAGTAAAATATAAATAAATTAAAATGTCCTTTCTTAGCAGATACCTACTGGCCTAGGTGTACAATACTGCCAGATTTTAGCTTTTTAACTAAATGGAAAACGGTGTTTTTATTGGTGAGTGAGTCAGTCAGTCAGTTAATACAGATATAAAAATATATAATTTGAATGAAATAAATGTACTATGTAAAAACCTACTTTAATAAAAGCATTTGTATCTGTGTGTCTGTCTGTGTCCATGTGGTTGCTATGTTTCTGTTATCCAAAAGATGGTGCATCACAAACATTTTTAGTAATAAAATGCATTGCATTTATCACTCCAACAGGCGCATCACATACCAAATGGCATATAGCAACCGGATAGACTAACTGCACTGTAAAGGTCGACATTGAATACATCCAACAGTGAATATTTGCCAGATAGACAGAAATCAGATTATCTACCTAAATAAAAGCACATGTGTCTGTGTATCTGTGTGTTTGGCAGGTTGCTGTGGTTCTGTCATTCCAACAGATGGCACATTGCAAACATCTTATTACTACAAATGTTTGTGATGTGCCATCTGTTGGAAGGACAAATGCAATACATTTTTTATTATTACACGCATTGAAAAATACATTTCAATAGATGGTGCACTGCAAACATTAATACTGAGTTCTTTGTTGATTATTTAGATTTCAGCTCATCTTAGACAGGTGGCACAGCTAGTAACACATGAAGATAGAACCAGGGTCCTCATGCATAACGCCGTGCGTATAATTCACACTCTAACATGGCGTACGGACAAAAGCAGAAATGTGCTTATGCACAAAAAAATCCAGATGCATAAATCTGTGCGAAGGCCAACTTCCACATTCTTCTGCTACATAAATCCCGGTCAGCGTAAAAAGTAGCACAAGTGCACGCGCCTGTTATCCCGCCCCGTCTCCTACCAGAATTACACCTCTTTGAATATGCAAATCAATATAAATAGCCCTTAAGCTCAGCGTTCTGTGAAAAGGCAATGGCAAAAGCACGGGGGGAAATAGAAGAATTTCAGCGAATACCAAGTGGAGGCAAGGAAAAACATACTATTTCTTGGTTTAAACAGTGGTATAAACAACAAAAGGAAGTTGATCGAGTGACAGTGTCGGAGAAACTCAAAAGCTCAAGTTCACACAGTCGCACAGTGCCTGAATTAAAAAAGAAGTGAAAAGGCGAGTCGTAGCCCACTGTCTGAGTGTCATATGAAAGCTTATTAGGGCACAGAGAAAAAAAAAATAGGCACATAGTGGGAAAAAAGCACGAAATGTCAACTTTAATCTCTAAATTTCCACTTTAATCACGTAGTTTATTTTGTCATTAAAGTAGAACATCATAAACTTCATCTTAAAATCATTTAATTTACTAGTTTTTCAAATCCCATTGTAACTAAAGTAGCATGTTAAATGCTTTGTTTTGCATTTGATCTTCTATGTGCTCTTTGTGTGAATCACTACGTGCTTCTTAAACTGGATTTCTCCTCCTCTGACAGGACACAGAATCCATTAAATTCGTGATATTACAGCTCTCTGAATAATTAAAATACTGAGATGTATATTTGATGTCATTTTCATGATGATAGGAGTTAAAGAATGTTATTAAACATGGGAACACGGTGGCACAGTGATTGTTCATGTCTCACGCAAGATGCTTGCTGCGCTGTGTGCTACCTTCGATGAAATAATTTATTGCATTAGTACTGTCTCTTTCAAACATACTAACCCCTAATTCCTGTCCTTCCTTTTCTTTCTCCAAATACCCAATCGCCACACAATTAGCTCTGTAATAGACGTAAAGCCATCTGTAAGCTTAGAGCAGCAATTCTTCAAAACTTTTAAGGAACATTGAAATATCTTCGTAGTACATGTTAAATTATTCTGTCCATCCAGTGTCGCGCCAGTCCCTGCAAGAATACAGCACAAGGCAGGAACAATCCGTGAACGGAGCACCAGCTCCTTGCTAGCGCTGCAATACCATGTCCTCACATATTTATTTATTAACAATATAGGTTATTTAAATTAAGTTAAAGTTTTATTTTGCTGCATTTCACCTTAAAAATGATATCGTCATCATATGTAAATATGCGCTTTATAAAGTGGCTCAGGTTGTGCAATATTATAACTGTATCGTAAGTTTACAGTGAGGTAATTGTACTTATAAGTACAAACAGTTCTACAAGGAGCACTTAATGGACTGATTGAGTATGTTTATAGTTCTTGGGATGAAACTGTTTCTGAACCGCGAGGAAAGGCTCTGAAGTGTTTGCCATATGAGTGCAGTTCAATAGACAGCATGGCTGAGGTAGCGTGTGCTTGATGCTGTATACCAATAATTCTCATTCAGATCAGCTGCTCTAGAACTGTGATTCACACTCACATACAGTGATATTAATACTCCGAGTGGTGCAATGAGAGTAATATGTAAAAAGATGACCCGCTGTGGCAACCCGTAACAGAAGCTGCTGAAGGAAGAAGAAGAAGGTGCAATTAGAGTAACAACGCTAAAGCAGCTATGGTATTTGGAATAGTTTGACCATTCTGTGGACCATTATACGAGGTGTGGCAGAAAAGTAATGAGACTGGCAACACTGCAAGCGATCTGGCAACGCTGCGCTGTTGTCCTTGATAGAGCACGTGTATCAGTACCCTCCCATAGCTCAGTGCAAGTTTCAACTCCTTCCGTTAACTACGTGATTTTTGTGACTGCTATTAGCGAAGTTGTGTTTTTGGTTGTGCGTCACGCAAAATGGAACAGTGGAATTTGGAGCAACGTTGTGCCATTAAATTTTGTGTTAAGCTTGGAGAATCGGCAAGTGTGGCTCAGAAAAAGGGTCATTCGCGTGAGACCAGACATTGCAGACAAATGGATGCTCCATCATGACAACGCCCCATGTCACACTGCCCTCTCCATAACAGAATTTTTGACCTCAAAAGGCATTCCTGTGGTTCCCCAGCCCCCTTATTCACCTGACCTCAATCCGTGTGACTTTTTCCTTTTTCCTAAACTGAAAAATGTCCTCAAAGGACGTCATTTCGGGACTTTAGAAAACATCCAAAAGAGTGTAACGGACATGCTGAAGACCATACCGGTTGAAGACTTCCAGCGCTGCTACCAACAATGGGAACAACGTCTCCATCGGTGTGTAGCTGCCCAAGGGAATTACTTTGAAGGGGATAACATTGATGTTTGAAAAAAATAAAAACTTTGGTAAATAAAAAATCAGTCTCATTACTTTTCTGCCACACCTCGTATTGTTACAGTTTAATTACAATCAGATGCATTAAACTAATAAAAAATATCCGGTTAACTTCAGTGTATTTATAAAGCCGCATCAGGGATGTGGATCTAAAAAAGAAAAGGAGACCACACTGCAATAGTAGAACTGCTTTGACGCTGGGTGCCGCCAGTCTGCAAAACCAAGTGCAGAACTTGCGTACGCCAGGGTATGAGCTACAGTGGAAATGTGCATGGCTTTACACCAAGTTTGGTTTTATACATCGCGATTTCAGCGTGGAAATGTTCGTACACAACATTTTTGTGCGTACGCACCATTTATACATGAGGCCCCAGGCATGTTATGAAAATCTTTGGGAATAGAACAATAAAACCATTGCAACAAGAGTGACATACAGTGTGGAAAACATTCAGCCAGTCAAAATAAATATTTATAGAACCTTTAACAGTGGCTACCATTTCCAGGCACTTTCTAACACAGATTTCGACAATTTGACTCGCAAGATCCTAACTGAAGGGTGTGCTTGACAGCAGAGTCTCAGTTTTCCTCGTTACGTGTCCAGCAGTGTGAAACTCCAGGTCAGACTCAACCGTTTTTGTCATGCTGTACACAAAATGCCTGCCATGAAATGCTCCTGTGTAAGTTAAATCAGTTGAAAATATGTTTTCTTACATTGCTTACTTTGAAGTCTGCCGGGTATAATTTTTCACTTTGACATGAAAACTAGGTTAATAATCCTCTATGGATATAAACCTACTTAACATTGCCTGCAACATGATGAAATTAATAAACAATAAACTGTACATCTGGGGTGTGCAGACTTCCCAGTATAATGAAGGACTTGCCTTGCCGGGTATATAAAATGCACAAATGTTATACAGGCTATTTTATAAGCAGGTATGGGCATGTGCTGTTTTAGTGACCTATGTCTATTAGGGTGCACTGTGATTTTTTCACAGTCAGCGTAAATAACACAGCATATTGATATTTAACATCAACTTCCTTCCCTTTCAGATGTTTATGACCTGCAACCTTAAACGGAACAAAAGTCAAATCAGAACTGTGCAATACTGGGGGTTTGTCCAAAGACATGGCTATATGAGAATTACATACAGTATATCACTGATTTTAGAAATTTAACAATAGTGTATGTTAGCATACTTATCTTTTCTGGCAGAGAAAGTGTTCATTTTACTATTGCACAATTTCATCTTTGTTTGAAGTTTGGGCATGGAGATGATGCCAAATCACCTAAAGAAACTTGACATAATTGACAATTGTGTGGAAGTCACAAATAGCCAATGAGCAGGTTCTTTAATTATCATCAACCAAAGTAGTTTGTTAATTTTAATTCATACTTATCAGTTAAAGGTGGTGAAACAAATATTGAGTTATGGTTGTCCAGTGGAGGGTGTCTTAGTATTGATAGGCCATAATCCCATACTGCACAGGAGCAGAAGGAAATGTGATCTTTGAGGGAATAGTGATAGTGAACATGAATAGAGAGCTCTTCATGGCACTAGAGGAGAGAGAGGACAATCTGCACTTTCAGGGGAGAATACAAATCAATGTGCCAATGTAGGGAGAAGGGCACCACCAAGGGTCAAAGTAATGACCACAGTAATAGGGAATTTAATTTGTGACCTAGGAAGGAACAGATAATGTGATCTTTGTCTCCATTAAAACCTTCTGATATGTGCAGCACAATTAACAGCAAAACGCTGTGCTGCAAACTCAACAAATCTATAAGAGAGTAGAGTGTTATCCTGCCCTACACGACTCCAAGCAAAACACAAAATAAGGAAAATCACTTTGGCATGCATGCTTGTCATTCCGTGTTCGAATCTTGATTTGGCTTTACACAAAGTTGCATGGTGATGACAGAAAAGCATGCCCAGGTCCAGCATGTTCAGAGCAGTGTGAGTGCAGGCCAGCGGGGCACAGTACAGAACAAATGTGCCTCGTGTGAGTACACCCTAAGAGAGCAGACATTAACTGTAGGGAAAGAGCAGAAGAAATTTGAAAATGATTTCTCAAGGCTCAAGAATGACTTCTAAAGTATTTTCTTTGATGAACAGGAAATGCAAAAAGCTGACCTTTATTCAGTCACGTCCATGACGTCAGCTGCACACTCCCAGTTGTCTTGCTTGTACTGGTGCAGTAGCCATCAGCAGAAATTGCAGCATGCAGAGGAAAAAAATAAAGCAGCACTGGAGATTCTAATTCATTTCCAACACGTTTAAAAAAACACGTTGCAATAAAAAAAATAAATGTAACCAGTGGTCTTTTTGGTCTTCAATCCCCTTGGAAACAATGTTCAAACTAATTTAAAAGACCAATAAACCATAAAAAAAAAAAAATGAAAACCATCAGCCAGGTCATGACACAGGAATGGCTGCCAAAGACAAGGGTACATTGTTGGTTTATTTTTCTGAGTGGAATCGTTTGCATAAGCAAACCAGAAACCAAAATCTTAAAATTAGTAGTGCTCAATCCATCAAATGAGAATTAAAAAAAGTATTTTAATTAGGGGGCAGCATGGTGGCGCTGAGGGTAGCATTGTTGCCTCGCAGTTAGAAGACCTGGGTTCGCTTCCCGGGTCCTCCCTGTGTGGAGTTTGCATGTTCTCCCCGTGTCTGCGTGGGTTTCCTCCGGGTACTCTTGTTTCCTCCCTCAGTCCAAAGACATGCAGGTTAGGTGCATTGGCGATTCTAAATTGTCCCTAATGTGTGCTTGGTGTGTGGGTGTGTGTGTGCGCGCCCTGCCCGGGGTTTGTTTTCTGCTTTGCGCCCTGTGTTGGCTGGGATTGGCTCCAGCAGACCCCCGTGATCCTGTAGTTAGGATATTGCGGGTTGGATAATGGATGGATGGATTTTAATTAGGAACCTGAAACTGTTTATGAAACAAAACTTTTGTTTTGCTATTTTTTAGGTTCCAACAAGGGCTGGAACTGTACACTACTTAGCGTTACATTTTTTCTCATAAAAAGTTAAATTTATTGGCTTGAAAAAATTGCATTTTTATTAACTCTCGCCTTTCTACTGTAAAATGTGCAAAACACTAAAAGTACAAAGTCAGAAATGTAAAAGTGTAATAATAATAAAAATATGAACAACACTCTGCACATATGTGAGTGACGAGAGTCAGTTTCATTTTCACTGCCAGACAGATTCACTTTGTCATCACTGCTGATGAGAAGTGTTTCTTATGAGACGCCATTTTGGGGCTAGCAGAAGATGCGTCTACACCATTGCCTGGGTAACACTCGGGCCTAACACTTACACAAGACCGGCCTATACCATTGTCTGAGCAACGCTCAGCACTTTTACAGCCCAAGTCAACCTCGCGTCTTACACGAGATGTGTCTACACCATTGCCCGAGTGACACTAGGGACAAACGCTTTTAGCACTGTTTTCACAGCCAGAGTGATGCTCGGGTCTAACACTAAGGAGGTTAAGTAATACGGTGTCTAGCATATCACCATATTGACACTTCAAAGAAGCATCCATTAGCAAGCTGCACAATTCCACAATTAGTTCATGTCATCAAGGATGTAACAAAAGAATCATAAAATAGAAAAAAAGTCAAAAATGACAGAAACAGTCAAAAAGTAATTAGATCGTGACACAAACGACACATCCTCTATGAGAGAGAAAGAGTCCAAATCTTCTATACTATACTATCACCTCAGTGATTTATTAATGTTTTTATCTTTCGCTTAGAAGAAGAAGAATTAACCAGAAGAATTAAAAGACACAGAAAGGCAAATTCTTCTGGGAAGGATGGACTGCCTGTGAATGTTCTAACTAATTCTTAATCCTTAACCAAATGCATAGCCATTCTGCAAAACAGGGGAAAGAATTCAAGTCTTTAAAACAGCGTACAAATATGGAGTTTCTTCCCCTCATGCCTAGCACAAAAAACATGGAGAGTGCAATGTGAGAGTTTATTTGGCAGTTGCATCGGGGGATGACTGCCTGGTGACACATATTTGATTTCTTTACTCCTTGCCTAACTAAAATGCTTCCAGAAAAAGAGAGAGATAGAGGAAAGGCTAGAATCTCACACACCTCAACCTATCACCACTTAGGTTATGCATCCCTTCCTCATTTTTATATTTTATGTAATAAAGGAATTTGATTAAGAGAGAGAGAGACTTCAAATCTCCTGGACCAGGATGGTTATCTACACATTTTACTGCTGGCACATTCTCTCTTCATCTCTTGCCTACAACAGAGTGAACCAAAGAGACAAAGAGACAGAAAAACTCTTCAGGATTTTCGTGGCATTTCCTTGACTGATTTGTTTTGGACTTAATCGACATCCAGCCCAGAATCGAGGCTACGAGGGATATTCAGAGAGACTGGAGTGACTATATCTAAAGCCTGCCCAGGACACCTTTCCCCATCAGTTCTATTTTTTTCACACATCATTTTTTAAGGCACACACTATAACTTTCTATACTAATTTTATTAACTTTTTTTAATGCTTAAGCCTACACAATTGAAAAATTACAAACACCTTCAGATCAGGTATGCTGCCATTCTTATGCCACACAGCCTTTCCGTCTCAGTCGAATATAACGGTCAGAATAAATCACCGCTTCATCATTTATCAGATCTCAGCAGAGCATCGTTGAGCGAGTTATTGGTTAGACGTGGTGCAAACAAATAGACTTCATTATACATTAATTTATCATTTCATGGGGACCCATCTGTTCAGTGCATGAATTTATTGTAAGCAGACAAAAAAACTCCTCTGTAGCTGATTAAATATATTATTTTGTATCTCCGATTCAAAACTGTTAAAAAAAAAAATAGAGAGAGAGAGAGGTTTGGCTGCTTTGAAATTTGCATCTTATGCCTGACACGGTAACAACAGAGATCCTCATGCCATCAGCTTTGGTCACATTTGTTAGAAATACCATTTTGAATGCCAGGCACAGATTACATTTCCAAAGTTAAAAAGATGATTTGCAGTGTTAATTGATGATTACAGAGACTGATTTTAATTGTGTTGGCGTGATGGCCAAATTGAGCATTGTTACAGCATGTGGGTGTCCATGCAAAATCCTGCTTTACGTGACTTTTTTGACTGAAGCAGAGAATCAGCCGCTTGGGAAGGAGCCAGACGATTTGTCTTGATGATCGCCCGTGTTCTGGTTTGTAGATGGGTCCTGTTTCATTATATTTTTGATATTTTTTTTCTCCCAGAACAAAGAGGAAAATATCTGTGTTTGTTTTGTTTCTATTTTCTTTCACCCAGAAGGAAAGCTAATACCCAAACCTTTCCTGAACAAAGCCAACATCTGGGGCTGATTGCATTAACCCATTCAAATGGCTGTAGTGTTCCTTTGCTTTGACTCACACAGGAAAGCACTTGGCATAATCTTTTATTGGGAAATATAATTTGTAATTTTAACTGATAAATTGTAATAGAAATTCTAAAGAAATGCAGTTATTTCATAATTTGCACCTTTTGTAACAGTTGTACTGCATACTGTGTCACTCCACCCTTTTCCACAAATCTTTCTCTGCCTTCATTCCTTGTGCTACTTGTCACTAGCTCCACCTTTCACATGAAACCTACCTCTCATTTCTTGTTGCCTGACAAGTATAATTATGGGATAGTGGCATGATTCATAAGGTGCCATCATTAAGGTGGATTCAACTTTAAACTGGACCGTTGTAGCCTGCTGCAAGGGGTTGGCTGTGAGAGCAGAAGAGGTGATGAAAAGTGGCAGCTGCATGACCTTACAAATAAGTGATATTTTTGTACATAGCTTGAACAACCAGCCATCTGTCCATTTATTGAACCCGCCTAATCTACATTTTATGGTCATGGCTTGCCAGTGCCTATCATGTCAGCATCATGCAAAAGACAGGAACCCATCTGGGAAACCAGATGCTAACCCGGAGAATCAGGCAGAAACCTGGAACACCAGTCCATTGCAAGATATTCACAAATGCGTACACACACTGGGACTGACCTGCCACTCCAGTGATACAAAGTGCAGTGCTTTAACTGCTAGGTGACAGGCCTGCTTAGAAGAAGAGACCTGTGTGCTATACCTATAGGGGAAGAGTTAATGTGAGGGTCGATGGAGAATCATGAAATCTGGATGGCAGCTGATATTAAGCAACATATTACAAGTGACATTGTCATTCTGAGAATGCCATAGAGAAAGGCTGCTGCGTATGCCCCATGATTTACTCTCAGGTTGTTGCAAATCAGGTATTGCACTGAGATATAATTGTTTGATAGCCATTACTTTGCATTTCTTGATTTTCACCAGTTGACTGGACCAGTTTAGTTTGATTCCCACTTCCATCAGGGTCCTTTTTCTTTTTAGGATTACAGTGATTAGACAGGAGTCCCCATGGACTATGACGTTTGCTGATGACATTGTAATCTGTAGTGAGAGTAGGGAGCAGGTCAAGGAGACCCTAGAGAGTTGGAGGTTTGCTCTAGAGAGGAGAGGAATGAAGGTCAGTAGGCACAAGACAGAATACATGTGTGTGAATGAGAGGGAGGTCAGAGGAATGGTGAAGATGCAGGAAGTAGAGATGGCGAAGGTGTATGAGTTTAAATACTTGGGATCAACAGTATAGAGTAATGGGGATTGTGGAAGAGAGGTGAAAAAGAGAGTGCAGGCAGGGTGGAATGGGTGGAGAAGAGTGTCAGGAGTGATTTGTGACAGACGGGTATCAGCAAGAGTGAAAGGGAAGGTCTATAGGACGGTAGTGAGGTAGTGGGTTGGAGATGGTGGCACTGACCAAAAACAGGAGATGAAGCTGGAGGTGGCAGAGTTAAAGATGTTAAGATTTGCACTGGGTGTGAAGAGGATGGACAGACTAGAAATGAGTAAATTAGAGGGTCAGCTCAGGTTGGACGGTTGGGAGAAAAAGTCAGAGAGGCGTTGGTTTGGACATGTGCAGAGGAGAGATGCTGGGTATATTGGGAAAAGGATGTTAACATTAGAGCTGCCAGGAAAGAGTAAAAGAGGAAGGCCTAAGAGATGGTTTATGGATGTGGTGAGAGAGGAGATGAAAGTGGTGGGTCTAACAGAACAAGATGCAGAAGACAGGACGATATGGAAGAAGATGATTGGCTGTGGCAACCCCTAACGGTTGCAGCCAAAAGAAGAAAAAGAAGAAGAAAATAAGTTATTTTAGAATACCTGCATAGTGATGGGGTCCTCAAGGACTTTGAGTTTGATCACCTTTTAAGGTGCTGCATGTTCTCTCCAATTCCCCAGTCACTCATGTTTTCCTCACACACTCCATAAGCATGTGTTGGGTTGACTGGTGACTTCATTTTGGTGCACACTGATTAAGTGTGTGCCAAACGGTCTGGCTTCCAGTATAGAGTTGGTTTCTTCTTCTAAATTGGCCAAGTCTTACGGTGTCTTTCGTTGCAATGCTGTGATGTTCAGTTTCTGCCATTCCTGTACATAATAGTGCAGGTCAGTTCTCTGGCTTGTGTTATCCTGTACTGGAAAAATTGCCCACATAAAGTGAATGCTGGAATTACTTTAGAATAACTTCATTCTTTTCTGGCATAATGATTAAAATTCCTGTTCTTATGTGTAGTTAGAATTATTTGCTTATTATAACTTTACATAGTTAACAAACAGGATCTCTTTTTGAAACTGTGGCACCATGATAAGTAAAGTAAAATATTATGATTGAGGAAGATGACCAACCACAAAGGATGTAAATGATTATTTCTGAAACATTAAGAATGTCCTATTTCTTGTATACTAAAATATGCAATCAAAAACAGCAGTTATCAGTTCCCAGTCATCATTAGACTCATTACTTTTTATCATGTATGAGAATAATGAAGGCCCTAGTGAACCTGATTACTTCACAGCTTAACACTGGGAAGGCATGACAGCAGAAGGTAGTCTTCCTGATGACAGCTGCTCCATTGCTTCTTTTGTGATGGGACCTTATACTCAGCTACAGAAGAACAGCAGTGATTTCAGGGATTCTTTCTAACTGTTTTTTTTTATTATAAAAAGGGCACTAACACAACATTTAATTCATAGAAGTCACTTGGCATTTGGACCTTCAGAGACCTATATATAGTCATGGTGTGCACATCTTTGAACAATGACAGTTCAACTACAATCTTCCAGTAATACTATTTTAATGTGTAATATGGAACTTTGTCAAAAAGAACCTAAATACCCATCCATATTTATTGCAGAAGCTATACTAGCTAGTAATATTTAAGGTAAATCCAGTATTTCCAGACTCTTGTCAAATTATTTCAAGAAGCGAAATCCCTAGGCGATCTTAGACAATGATGTGAATAGTACTTTCATTACCTTCTCAGACAGAGAATAGAATTCAGCCTTCAGAAAGATCCATTATTCTTCAATCTGTGTACAACATGATGTAATTTAGTGTAAAATAGTACATTGCACACATGTGCAGTATCTCAAGTCAAATTCTAAAATCAGTCTAAGACAGGATTCAAACCACAAACAACATCATTAAAGTGCCTGCTTCACTAGGCCATATGTTTAGGAAATTCTCCACATTCACATAGTTTTGGGGAAGAATATCATTGTTTGGAATAGCATTTGATGGGATAATATTATCTTGTTCTTCTTCTTCCTCTTCATCTTTTTCCACTTCAATTAAAAAAATCTGTTGTAATATCTTACAGTACATACACATAAACTTATCCTGCTTCTAACCCCCACTCCATAACTCAAGTGGAAGGTAATACAGTATCTTACATTGTAACTAACAACAAATTCTCTCCAACTACCATCCAATGTTGTTGTAAAATAATGTAACCTCTTTGAAGTGTCCATTTTAGGCCCCCTGTTCTCATTGCTGTCTGGAGTGGGCTGGGAATGGTGTTGAGTCTGACGTTGTTTAATTCAATTTGAAACATAACTGTTTTTAATACACTGTTGCTTGTACTTTGGACTTTTTTTTTCCACTCCCTGTCTTTTCCATAGTTTTCTTGATTTAAATGCAGATTCAACTTCACAATCAAATTCCAAAAGATGCTTAGTGAAGTCATAGCTTGTAGGCAATGGACATTAGTTTGTTGCTTTTTTCAGATTCAGAGTCTTAAATTCTTCTGATTTTTTAAAGGGCTGCCAATTAATGATGAACCACAAACAACAAGGTGGACAACAGTGGGGTGGCTAACCCCACGCATTTAACTTAAGAAGAGTTTTGTCTGAACAGGCCATTCATACCAGCATGGCTCATTGCTTACCTGTCAGCTCAGGCCTGACTGCGCGGTGTGAAGAAGCCAGAGTAATTTCATCCAGCATTGGGGGCACCCCTTTGAGTTCTCCCTTAAAAATTGTCATTATATTTTGGTATTTACTATTAATTGTTTTGTGGGTTAATTCAGACATATACTTAAATGTACTTGTACATGTTTTTTGCGTGTTTTAACAAATCTGCATTTATATGTGTACAAATTCTGTATTTACTAATTAGTATAGTCTATACTTGTATTTTAACTGAGAATTATTCACAGTGTACTGCGCCACGACTCTGTGTGGAAGTTTTAAGTGTAATTACAGTTGTATATGTTGATTATAGCTATTTTGCATAGTGCTAATCTGGGCACAGAAAACTGAACTTTCTCAATTATGTTTTAATAAAATTAATAATAAGCAATCAATCTATTAATAAATAAGTTAACAAATAATAAATAACAATAACCAGAAAAAAGGAATTTCCAATTTTAAAAAAGTAATTTTCTCCAAATATGTAAAGGTGACAAAATCATTTAAATATGATGAACAAAGTAACAAATTGATGTACAATGACAGAGTTTTCTATTTCATGGAAAATGATAACTTGTGGGTGGCGCAGTGGTAGCACTGCTGCCTCGCAGTTAGGAGACCTGGGTTCACTTCCTGGGCCCTCCCTGCTTGGAGTTTGCATGTTCTTCCCGTGTCTGCGTGGGTTTCCTCCCACCGTCCAAAGACATGCAGGTTAGGTGGATTGGCGATTCTAAATTGTCCCTAATGTGTGCTGTGGGTGTGGCTGTGTTTGTCCTGCGGTGGGTTGGTGCCCTGCCCGGGATTGGTTCCTGCCTTGCGCCCTGGAATTGGCTCCAGCAGACCCCCGTGATCCTGTGTTCGGATTCAACGGGTTGGAAAATGGATGGTTGGATGATAACTTGCAATTTCAAATTATCCTAGACAAAAAAGTATTTTGTTGCTGATGTTTCCCCAGCTTAGAAATCAAATTTGAAATTGCATGACTACCGAAGCGCTTTAAAGTTGTAGCTATGATGCTGCATGCAGCCTCATATTCAAAGGATAGTCATTATTTTAGGTGAGCAGGTGTGCAAACCCAAGTTTTACTTTTTAAATGGTTATGTTAATGGAACCAAAACCTTCATGGCCCATTGAAAAGCTGAGGCAATATAAGCTAATCTTCTCCTTTAGTAAAATACTGTTACAAACACCCGCCATTTACAAAAAATACAGCCTGATGACTTAGTGGTCGTCGTGAGAGGAATGTTAAGATGAAACAATGAAATAAAGTTTTGGGATTGTGATTAAAAAAAAACAAAAAAAAAAAACACCACACTTTATACATCTCATGTAACTTTTCTCAACTAAGCTGTCTAGCAAATTGCATTTGTTACATGAGTGGTGGCAGTGGAAAGTTTGGAGCAGTGGCCCACACTAAATTTTCTATTTGCGGTAAACCCTGAAGCCCCAAATATCCAACAAGAACTAGTATACCTTGGGGAATGGTGGGCTTGACATGAGATTTTTTTTATGGGATCTTAGCCCAAGTAAATGAACCTCTGGAGCCAGGCCTACTCAGCGTCAAGACTGAAAGGTCATCAAGGTAGTGCTTTCAACTACACTACTTGGCAATTTTTTACATGCATGTGTTCACCATGTGAAGATTAATGCATTGAAAGAAACATGCACTTCTAACATTCATGTGCAAAATTGACCTTTGTGACGGACAGCCGGGTCCCATGCCCGGCCAGGACGCCTCTGCTGCATATGTCCCGGGGGAGCCACCATGGACACCATGGGAGCCACCTGCGCCTGGGGGCAGTCTCCCTGGCCGTGGGTCCTTCCTCAGTCTCCCCCGTGGCGCCATGGGACATGGAGTCCACCACAGCCCGGTTGGAAGATGGGGTGGCCGCTGGGGGTGCTGCGGAGAGCCAGCCGCCACAAGGGACGACTTACCAGCCCCACCCGGAGGTGCAATTAAGACCAGTTGGTCAGGCACCTGGAGCACTTCCGGGTGGGCTATAAAACGGGCCAACCTCCCTTCATTCGGAGCTGAGCTGGGAGGTAGAGGAGCAAGTGTCTGGGCGAGGAGGAAAGAATATTGTGATTGAGTGATTTATGAGTAGTGTGGTTGGTGCACTGTGAAAAATAATAAAGAGTCTTGGACTTTTATCCGGTGTCTGGAGTTGTACCTGAGGGTTCAAGGGAGCACTAGCGCCCCCTACTGCCACACCTTTAACAAACTTATTTGATACTCCGCGGTTTTGATTGAAGAGCGGATGGTTGCTGTTAACTTGCTTCATAATTTTAAACACTTTTATCATACCATCCCCTGCTCTCCATTTGCTTAAGATAAGTAAAACCAACTCTTTCAATCTTTCCTCACCACTCATACCCTTAAGTCCTAAAATAAGTCTTCTTTCTCCTCTCTGGACTTGTTCCAGGACGGTTCCGTCCATTTTGCATTGTGGAGTCCAACCCTACACCCAGTAGTTGACGTGTGGCCTCACGGATGGATTATACAGCTTTAAGCAGGACCTCATTTGATTTGTATTCAATAGAGCATACTAGCATTGTAAGTCACACCAGCACACTGTCTTGTGGACGACCATGAAAAAGTCCACTAACATTCCAAATCATCTTCATACAGTCCACTTTCTGACTGTAGCTCCGCCATTATGTAATTTGACTAAATATTTTTACTTTCTTTGTGAGAGACTACACAAATACTTATACTAAGCTTCTTTTGCCAATTATCAGCTCAACTCTGAATTTTGTTCAGGTCCGTTTCTTTGGGTTCATACTTCCATTGTTGTGTCGAATTTGAAAAAATGGCAATTGCATCTAGTTTGCAAGTCGCAAGTGTCAATGTAAACTATTTATATATATTTTGTCTGCCTCTACCAATTTCAAACATGATCCTAATACCATAATGAACTGTTTTCGCTATGTACATCCATTGTGAACCTCTCTGCTGCTGCTTGAATCATGAGCAATATTATTATGAGCATCTTATTGGGTAATTTATCAAATATCGAACATCACTCCCTCGTAAAATTGTTTATAATCAAATGCTATCATTGAACCCTTGGTCCCCCATGTCTAAACTCTTGTTAACTGTCCACTAATACTGCTGTGCTGAGGAGCTGGCTCTGCATTTTGTGGTTAATGGAGGTTTCCTTTCATTTGATTGCGATGTGTGCTACGCTGACTGACCTAAAATTATTTGTGTCATTCTGATTGCTTTATTAAATAATGGGACAGTTCTTGCCAACTTCCTATCTTTAAATATTTCCCTAAAGCGCACATTAAGGATTTATGTGTAAATCCCAAATAGGCCAAATGCATATAAAGTCAAATTACACACCTCTCTGTATTCAACCAATGACCCAGTTGAATTCGGGTATGATGGTGGCATTTATGCATGGACAGAGTTAAATTGCAAATTGCCCATTCTCTTTTGACCTGCATTGCTGATCATGTGTCTGTAAATCTCCCTGAGGATGTGTTATTTACGTATTGCTTCAGCGAGGCTCAATGAAAAGCTGAACGCTCGCCTCTCTTCTTGTCGTCATTTCATTTCAGTTTCTGCTCTTGTGAAATGTCAGGCTTTGCCACTGTGCAACTCTTTGCTTCAGCCTTGATACATTGATACACATCCCAAGCTTCTTTTCAGTAATTCAGTAATTCTTTTCGGTAATTGATGTGACTGCTGAAACGGTGACAGCTGCTACCAGAGGTTTTAAACGGTAAAGGTGAAGTGCTACCTTTATCGCTCATTTACATGTTGTCCTTGCAAATTTTATTATGTCCTAGTCTTGGATGAATTAATAATGTTAAAAGAAAACATATGGCTGTCTTCTGAAAGGGAGGTACGGTGCTTAGCCTGCTTAATATACTGACTTCTTCAATTTTTCATACCCATACCAAGTGTAGTCTTCAATATAATATGAGCTTTTAATCCTTTGAGTGCTAAATTGCTTTTTAATGCTCACAGTAGAGCTCCATGAGTGACTTCTGATAAATGCATCTGAGATACATATTCTAACAGGGTAAAATGTGTTATCTTCAACAACAACGCAGGGAGAGCAGAGTGACATTTTGGTCAACTCCTGGCTCATTAGCAGCCTTGAGTATTGTGATGTTTAGCTCACCCCTAACAATTTCTCCTGATGCAGAAGTAAAGTTCAGAACAAATTATGGTGCAGTGGTTAAGACTTTGGACTTCAAATTCTGAGGTTGTGGGTTCAAATCCTGCCACTGACAATGAGCAAGTCACTTCACCTGCCTGTGCTCCAACTGGGAAAAGAAAAGAAATGTAACCAATTGTAATCTCAAATGTTGTAGGTCACTTTGGAGCAAGGCATCGGCCAAATAAATAAATTTAAATCGTTGAGCGTTTCAGGAGTGCAGATCATCCCTGGGTGGTACGACAGTTTTCATCTACAGTAGAACTCATTTTAGATGTAGACATTTTATCATTATGGTTGGATTAGACTTTAAATAACATTCTAGTGAAGTTAACAATCCTTAGTTGCATCAATCCAGTTGACTGCAGAAAATCTTGGGCAACCCCGGGAGCACTTGGTACAAATCACTGTAGTCCATCAAAGAGCACTATTCCTGTTTAAATTTGACAATCAGTGTAATGTTCCACTGAGAAAGGTTTTACGGCTCCTATAAAAAGTATTCACCTCCTTGAAAGTTTTTACATTTTATTGTTATACAACATTGAATTACAATGGGCTTTTTTGACACTGATCAACAGAAAAAGACTCTTTAATGTCAACATGAAAACAGATCTCTGCAAAGTTAATTACAAATATAAAACACAAAACAGATACTCATCACATTCATTTTATATAACATACATAATCACATACTGTAAGTAGTTCAGTGAAGATCAATTACGCAACTTGTGATGGCATAACCTACATAATGAAAACAAAAGGACACCCCAAGCAGCCTCGTGTAAAGCTGATTGAAAAGCATAAGTCAGGGAAACGGAGAAAAGAAAGTATCTGAGTCACTGATTATTCCTTGGAGTCCAATTAAATCAATCATTAAGAATGGATAGAGTACGACACCACTGTTAATCTGCCATGAGCAAGCCATCCACAAAAACTGAGTGATCAAAGAAGAAGACTAGTGAGGGAGAGACCTGTGACAACTCTGAAGGAGTTACAAGCTACAATGTTGAGATTGGAGAGACTACACAGACAATAACTCTTGCCCGGATCCTTCATCAGTCGCAGCTTTATCGGAAAGTGGCAAAGAGAACA
The DNA here is from genome assembly GCA_026402145.1 of Polypterus bichir lapradei. Classification (NCBI taxonomy): domain Eukaryota; kingdom Metazoa; phylum Chordata; class Cladistia; order Polypteriformes; family Polypteridae; genus Polypterus; species Polypterus bichir. The sequence continues at coordinate 75,425,761 of JANRMT010062814.1, forward strand.
CCACACTAAAAAACAAAATAAGGCACATGGGAGAAGGGATTATGATCTGATGAGACCAAAATTGAGCTTTTCTGCCAACAGACTAAACACCATGCTATATTGCACATTATCAAAATGATACCATCCTCATGTTGAAGCGTGGTGGTAGCAGATTCATACGTGAAGTTGCTTCTCTGCAGTAGACCCTGGAAGCTTTGTGAGTTAAGAGGGTAAAATGCTCTCGAGGCTGACATGGCTACCAAAAGTACGTCTACTTAATACTGTTTTAAAGGCGATTGAATACTTATGCAATCAATTATTTTGTGTTTTATATTTGTAATTCATTTCTACCACTTTGCAGAGATCTGTTTTTATTTTGACAATAAATGGTCTTCTATTGATCAGTGTGAAAAAATCCAAATTAAATCCACTGTGATTCACTGTTGTATAATAATAAAATGTGAAAATTTCTAATACATTTTATAGGCGCTGTATATTAGAATGAATCAAACTGAATTGATGCAGCCCTAATGCCACCACAGTAAAAGAATAAATAAATTAAAAAAAATAACTGAATAAACAGTGAAATTAAAATGGGGTGAAGTCATTTGTTGTTCAACACAAAGACCATAAAAGTGTATTCACCACATAAAACCGTTACTCACAAGACTATCCACCTATTTCTTTGACCATCATATTCCATTACAGAGTTTTAGGGAAAAGGAGCCTATCCTGGTAATACTGGGATCCAAGACAAAAACAAATCCTTGAAGAGATGGTTGTCCATTATAGGGCACCATCACTTATACTTTTTTCATCTTGAGTCACCAGTCAAACTACACATCTGGTATATGGAAGGAAACTGAAGTATCTGGAGAAAATCCACACAAGCACAAGGGCCAGAATTTAGGAACTGAGACCACAGCACTAAGGCCTGTGCTTCAATGTCACCCAGTGCAGAACTATTTTATACAAGACAATGGCTAAGTGTGCTTGAAAATTGGGTTGTCTACTTGACCTTATTCAGTTTGTGCCACAAATTCAATCAATAAAAAAGAAATGAAACTGAAGGATGGAATATGGCATCTTGAAAACCATATAGAAATTTTGACTGCCCCATTTGAGCCCTTGCTTGAAGAGTTAGTTTCATGGAGGCAGGCCCAATCATCATAGTCATGTAACTAAATAACTTCATTATGTGATATCCCTGTACTCATCACCAGTCAAATAAAAAACAGCCAGTCTGATAGGCATTTATATGAGTCTCAGGATGGAAAAGATTGAGGATCTCTGTGGAGCAGGAAGCTGGGGGCTGCTGTGGACTTAAGGGGTTGCATTAAATAAAAGAAGAGATGTGTTAGTTAGGCCAAGGGGTTGTGGCTGAAGTGAGAAAGAGATGGGGGACAAGGTAGGGGAAATGGGAGGAATAATTATTAGAAGGGTAGGGTAAGGGTCAGAGGCGCCTCAGCTTCATGTCACAGAGGGAGAAACCAGATGCGGCTCTTTCATTGATCTTGTTAAGCATATCGGGCGTTTGTGTAACTCCACTTGCCTAATAGGTTCCTCTGAGAAAGTAGGATTGCAGTCTCTTAAAATTCATCATAGAGAGTCTGGGATAGAGCAATCAATCATTTTTATTTATTTTAGATATTATCTTTCATAGTAAGCCCGATCACAGAGTGCCCAGCAAAGCGATTCATAATACCAACCATCCATCCATTCATTTTCTAACCTGCCCTAATCCAAATCAGAGTCATCAAGATTCACATTACCATGGTATGAAAAACAGTTCTTGGGCATGGAATCGTTTGTTTTATTTCTTCAATTTTACATTAAATGAAAACTGTGAAATGTAACATATAGTATAATAACGTAATGCGATTAATTTAGTATAAAAAATTTAATTGTACAATATTTTACAGCGGGCAGTGTCTCATAACAAAGTTGCGGTTTTACATTGTTAATAAGAGGAGTAAACAAAACATTTCTGTCTGAACATAAAACAGGTGTTCTACTGTGCTGATTTTGTAAGTAGCTAAAATTTTGCTCCTGTGCACTAAATGTTTGTAGTGTACATATCTTATTTTGAAAACAAGTCAATATGGATGCCAAAACATTCAATTAAGTATAAGGCTATCATAATAAAGTTATAGAGAACAAGGCATCTTTGGCTAAGTTTAAATGTGTACAAGGACCAGTCTCCTTCATACTCAAGTAAAAAGATGTACTGCAGAGTTGCTTCTTGGCAGGACATCTTTCAGAAGTAACCCTAGGTTTCTCCACCCTGTGGCAGTAGGGGGCAGTAGTGCACCCTTGAACCCTCAGGTACAACTCCAGACACCAGGTAAAAGTCCAATACTTTTTATTTCGTTCTTCAGTGCACCAAGCACCCTCCACACTACTCATACAATTACACTAAACTAGAACAAACACAATAACTCTCCTCCTCGCCCAGACACTTCGCCCTCCTACCTCCCAGCTCAGCTCAGTGTCTGGACTGAGGCACCGCCCTTTTATAGCCCCTGACCCGGAGGTGTTTCTGTCCCAACAGTCCACAGTTCCTTATTCCTTCCGGGTCAGGGCAATCAGTCCTTTTCTTCAACCCGGGAGCACGTCGTTCCTTCCCGTCACGTGACCGTGACGTACTCCCAGGTCATAAGGCATCACAGAGCCTATAAGCCCTCCCACAGCGACTCCTGGTGGTCCCCAAGGTATCCAGCAGGGCTGTGTATAAACACTACAAAGTCCATAAGGCCCTGCTGGACCTCGGGGCACGATCCTGCTGTCGGGAGAGCTCCTCCTGGCGGTCTGGGGGTGAGGACCGGCACGGGAAGCCGGCAGTCCTCCACAACCCTTTGACACTGATGAGAGAGCTATGGGTGTTGTGATTGCTGGTCTCATGAAACTCAAACTGGCTTTAAAGTCAAAACAAGGCCTCAACACTTCAGTGATGTCCAGAAACATAAAATAGGCCTGGCTGTGAAACTGTAATAGCGCTAATGAAAAGTGGTCAAAGCCTGTGAATACCTAAAATGGGAGAGGGATACCATAAAAACCACTGGCTTAAAGAACAAAAACAAAGTTTCTAAATAATAATTCTAAATAATAAAGTTATATATTTATTATATAAATATATTTTAAATACTAGTAAAGAAGAGGAGTCAAAAAATTGTTCAGGGAAACCACAGACTACAGTTATTAAAACAATGGAAGCATCTCCAATACAAAAGAAATTCAAAGTCATGTGCACAATTGTTTAAGATGTTCAGGGCCATATTGATCACATGCCTCAAAATGGCTACCATTATCAATCAATAACCAGTCAATGGTTAACACAACCAGTAAATTTTCATGTATTTCTTTAGCAGATGCTGTTATCCAAAGTGACTTACAAAAGACATCAGCATAATCGAGTAAACATCAGTCTGGGAGAATGTTTGGGACCAATTTTATAGGACACGTTACAAAATTGATCATCACCAGTGAGGATCTCAGCACAAAATACAACCTAATTACAAAATATATATTCCACAGTCAGAAGCTCCACACGAAAAGGGTCTTTACTGAGATTTGATAGCATGCAGAGATGGCATCACCAGACACCGTTCATTTGCAGAAGTGAGTGGTTGAGAAGAAGCATAGGACCTCACAATTGTTTACAAAATGATTTAAAGTGAACTTCCAGATTTTTCATTTCAGTTCCTGAGTAAGTTTGACATTGCAAAATGGATGTGTTCAGTATCTGAAATATTTTTAACATTTGAAATATTTTCATTGTTTATATGATTTATATAACATAGAAGTTATCGACAAATTCATTTTTACATCATTTCAGTTGTTAGTCTACCCCTGGTCCAGTATTAACAACCCCCTAGTCTAACGTTTCAGGTTCATTAATTTTTTTGTGCTTTATCCCAGCTTTCACCTTTATGACACGCAACCGAGATTCAACCTTACTCCCTGAGTGGTTCATTTCTTCCATTAACTGGAAAATGTTTATAAAAATAATCCATGGAATGGATTTTCTGTCAATACAGAATAATGTGGACATCTCAGTGCTGGTGTCATTTTCCAAAGCATAGTCGTCTACACATGATGAAGAAATGCAGATTTCTACCTTACAAGTCATTTTTGAAATGGTCTTGGACATTATACCTAACAAGAAGTAAACATTGTAGTATTGAGCAGCGTTTACAAAAATCTTTTTAAGAACAAAAGAAAAAGAAAACATCAAAATAATATTGGCTACAGGATTTTAAGAGTAGGAATTTTTGAACTTCAATGCTTAAAAATAAAATAACCCCATTTATTCACTCTGAGGGGTAAAACAGTTGAAGTGAGGTGCATATGGAGTGTATGGATATCAGAACTTACACAAACCACAATGGATGAATGTTTTCCTTTTTGTTGTAATTATTTAAGGACATCTTTCACTAGTTTTTGTTAGCAAATGTGTGGAGTTAACTGTATCATGACATAACAACATTCTCACACCCGCTTATCTCCTTCAAGCCTGTCCTGGTTGCACTGGTCACTAGACTGGAGCCAATCATGGAGAATGGTGCCAAGTCTATCATGGAACTTTCTCAAGAATGCACTCACTGTGGGATAATTTATAATTGCCCCTGAATTTATTGTGCAAATCATTGAGATGGGAGAGGAAAACTTGAAAACATGGAAGAGAAATCCAAATGAGAAAATTTACACAGACAATGAGCGAACCCAGCATGCAGTACTAAGCTGCTACATCCATGAAAGTAGCAGCACTGTCCACCTTGCTACTCTATGGTATAGGTTGTATTTATTAGAAATATTACTTTAGAAGTGAACTGAAAACCACAAAATATACTGTATATAAAAAAATGTGTGAGCTTTCAAGTTACGACCCTGCATTCATGTTGTATGTTGCAAGGTTTGAATGGCACCCCCAGGCTTCTAGCCTTTATAATTGAGTGAAAGTGGGTATCTTGCCTTGCTGCTACAGGTTTGATTTAATAGTTACTGTATCTTGGAACCAAATGGTCTTATCCTGTTATGTTCAGATATTTCTTGTGAAGTGCTCTTTTTTGTGCTTACTGTTATAAACAGCTGTTCACTGTTGTGAAAGGTTTATACATTCTCTGTGTTTCTTAAAAATTTTTGTAATGTTATATCCAATAAACAAAATCCTTTGTTAGGCTATCAGTGGATCTAAATTGACCTCTGACCAACTGTCCACAAATGGACTCTGCCATACATCTGATGCTGATCAAGTTATGCTTCAGGTTCTAGGAGCGCCTCTAATGGAAAGAACAGGTTCAGAAAATGGTTGGATGGATAAATTGATGGATCAATGGACAGAGGATAAGCATTGGCTCATTCCTGACTTGAGTTACAAGTGCTGGGCAACCATTTAGCAAAATCAAAAACCCAGCACAGGATTTATCACATAACTTATGACAGAGATAAATGAACTAAGCCCTAATGCAGTTCCTCAGATGCCACACTTGTTATTAATACCATTAGAAAAAATAAAATGCAAAGCCCTCTGAAAGGTGTGCATTTCTCTGTGTTGCTCCTTATAAACGTACCTTGCTTTCCTTAGTCCTGTGATTCACATTATTTCATAGCTTTGACCCTGCACCGGAATCTCATGTACAAGTTGTTCAACAAGTAATTTAACCCCATACTGAGTGGGACCTGTGATATCGACGCTGAGGTCACCTTGGACAAATTGCTATCAAACGCTTCCAGGAAATTCCTTCACAGAGGACTAGAAATAACACTTTTCCATCATCATGTGCTTTCATTAGAGAATAGATCAGATGATATAGAAATATTGATTTTCTTCTTGTTGAGAATAGCTTTTTATGTTTTTTTTCCTTTAAATTGCAAACAAATGCTCTCCGAAGGAGTATAATATTCTTCCCCAAATTTGACCTTTTTTTTTCTTTTTTTTTCTTCCACTCTAGTCAGTGCTTTAAAATGGGTCTGCTAATTCAAAAGAATTAATAAATGGTATATTCCACAGTATACAGTAAATCCACCCATTATCCTAACTACAGGTCACAGGGGTCTGTTGGAGCCAATCCCAGCCAACACAGGGCGCAAGGCAGGAAATAAACCCTGGGTAATGGACGTACTGATTTTGCGACAAAGGTTACATACAGTAAGAATTTTTTTGTTCAGCAGAATGGGTCACCATTACATTCCATTATATCTGTAACTTTTTTCTCTTGTTTTGAAAGAAAACATGAAATTAAAAATGGTTCTTGAGCATCACCACAAACTACATGGGATAAGTAACAAATAAAAAGAATGTCCTTTCCGGGAGGGGTGTTCCTTTAATTGAAAATCTAAAAAAAAGGGTAATAAAAAAACAGAAGTGCATAAGAAACAAGGTTAGCAGTGAGGAACAGATGCAATCCTGAAAAAAATTGCCTTTTCTGTTTAGGAAAAGAAAAGTAAAGCTTTCACTGTATCGTGTACATTAAAATACATAGGTGTAGTCAGTGAGAGACAGAATTGTGTTAAAATAAGTAATGCCTGAGCTTTGCAGAAAAAAAAGCTAAGTTATATATATTCCTGTCATTCACACTAATTATAGCTTCTTTTGGTTTGGTTTAATTAAAACTAACAAAATATGTTTTACATTTGTATTTTTCCATTCATAACAGCTGTTTTCAATACAGCTGTTAAGTGTGTGATCCAACACAAAAAACATTGACAGTGGAAAGGAATAACCTCATCTTATGAGTGCATTTTTATAAGGATGTCAAAGTAAGGAGAAGCAAACGTGATCATGTTTGCCTGTCTTTTGTGTCAGTCTGTGCGTAAGCAGTAATTCATAAGGAGCAATCTCTCAAGTCACCAAACAAAGAAATTCATCCAGTTAGAGTTCAGAAGGAGTGCAGTAATGTCTATCAGTACACCAAAAGCAATGCACACAGAAAATCTGGTAATGATGTGGCGTAGGCTAGGACAGATATGGGTGAGGCTAAACTGTGATGTGTGAAAGCATTTTGATAAAGATGACAAAATATATATCAGATTGTAGGCTGGCTCATCTGTAAACAAAAGTGAACAGAAAAGTGAACAGAATACAACCATATAGTTTGTGTCTTGAGCAAACAAGATTTGATATTGACTTCATATTTACATTCAAATGTTCAAAACCTAAATGAGTTCTCAAAGTAAATATTTCTTTCATCCAAGAAGTGAAAAGTGCTTTGAAGTGCAGCATGGAATTAAAGGAAGCTTTATTTTGAGTTGTAAAATAAAAAGAGCTTCTATACTATGGGTAGTACTTGTATATAATGGGTATTGGGAGTATGGGGGCAATGGCCTGCTCATGCCATTGAAGAAGAGGTGCTGGGTCCACCATAAAATCAGTTCACAAAATAAGCCAGATAAACAAAATGATCTTGTATCATTTGTTTAACTGTTGTTCTAGATGTTTATTCACAACGGACCAAGACCTCAAGTTATTAGTGCAATGTACAGAACATACACTCTTAAAAACAAAGGTGCCAATGTGATTCCTCAAAGTGATACAATAGGGGAACCATTTTTGAATCTTAAATGAACCATCCACACGAATGTTCAAGAAAGAACCTGTTATCTAGATCTGTAACAGCTTCCATAAATAACCATGGAGAGATGATGAAAGATTTGTGAAATACCTATGAGTTCATGATTTTGAAAAGACTCTTACTACATACAATAACACGGGCTAAGTTCAGATTTTCTTCATCTGTTATATCCTGCTAGGCAGCCTACTATACACTGAAGATTTCTGTTTTGTTCCCATATTAAGAACCTTTTCAAAGCCCAAAGAACAACATTTATATGCAAAGAGCTCATCCCAGAACAAAATAGTTCTTTACCAAGTAATAGAGTGGAGAGGGGGGAACCACTCAACTCAATGAAGTGCCATTAAAAAACCATTATTTTTAAGAGTGTAGTTTTGAGTAGGACGCTGTGCATAAGGTGTACAAAAACTTTTTTTAATGGCAAGTTATAATCTATCGTCCTTAAAAGTGACCGTAGAAGTCTGTTTGCAGATTACATAGACTTCCTGCCACATTGGACTGGGAAAGGCTGATGACTGTGATGAACTTTGCTGCAAGCAGATTTATATGAATCTTGACAGTAAACTAGTAAGGACTGATCAAGATGCTTTTTGTTCATTTGTTTCTACTGTCCCTTTAATTAAATAGTCTATTATATTTTTTCCATTGTGGATGAAGAATGGTCGATTTTGTATGTTGCAGTTAGTTTCATGTATTTCCCTCAATGTAATACATAAAGGAGGATTAATGGGGAAGTATTCTGCACAGGTCACTAATCAAAGCTAAGGATGGAGCAAATAGTTCCGCCTAATTCTCTCTCTATTGTAAACCAATATTTGGTAATCAGAGCCTTCTGTAATGCAGACCGAAGTGGGTGGCCACCATGTGTCCGCTAGACCCCCCAACCCCATTACACAGTAAGTGCAAGAAAAGATAAAGGATGCAGAATGGAGACATTTAAAGGGTCTTTTGAAAGGTTTGTTGTAATAACCAGAAACGATGAAGAACAGGACCTGAACCTGGATGGTAATCTCAACAAGAAGTGTGCTAGTGAGACACCTGAAAGTACTGATGACACTAGTAACAACAGTGCACGCCAGTTCAGTTACCATATCTTACTTCACAGCCGCCCCCTACTTACACCACTCCCTATAAGAAACCTTCAGCACTCACCTGCAACAACATGGTGTATGTTACAGTTCGTTCAGAATGGCTTTTCATCAATGGTCGTCCAAAATTGACTGCTGCTGTTGTAAGTTAAGGATAATTATGATGATGGAAGTTGATTTATACTGAATCAAGAAAAAACTACTAAGAAAGTATAGCAGCTTTAGTTGTCCATGCCGAAATAGGAAGATGCAATGATGATGTACTGAAGAGGTGTGTGACTTATTTTAGGTCTTGCACCAGTGGGTTATGGTGCCCCACTGTTAGCTCTGCTTGGCCTCTTTATAAGACTGGCTGCTTGTTACAATGAGCTTAGTCTGTAAGCTTTCTGAAAGCATATCTGAGGTCTTCTTTACTGTTGACTTGTGAGTTTAGTATTTATTAGAAGGAAGCTGACAGTTAAAATAAATTGCAACCATTGCCAGAACTCAATCTGAATATACAATATGAGCATTTAGGTGCCACAAGGGTGGATATGAAGTTACACAGACAAGTGGCTGACTGAAAGGCATGTCTGTTTTTGCAGGACAGCTTCATCGAGTTGGGCATATGTAAAGGGCCATTCAGGGTGACACAAAGCTCAACTTTAGGGGGAAAATTAATACACTGGCTGATTAAATGGAACGGCAAAAAATACCTGTGGTCGCTTTCCTGTGACCCAGACACAAGTTGCAAAGAGTTGTTTCCAAGCAGTATTCATAGCTCCTGTAAGTCGAGTAGGGAACAGGAAAGCAAATTTGTTTCATTAGTGTGTCAGTTTGGCTGCTGCTTTATTCTAGTCACTCGAGAGGTTGGAATGTCAGCTTGTTAGTAAGGTAAAGACCAAAAATACAGAAAGTCAATAAAACAACGAATAAGTGGCTTGATCTGTAAGTGATCACTGCTTCAAGAGACACAGAGTAAGACAGTGTCCATCATGTCAAATTGCGCTCTTTGAATAACCATCCTTTTCTTCATATTTTAATGCTGAATGCAGTATTTAATAAAAAAGAAAAGCCAATCCACTCTGATGGCCACTTTTTGAGAATATAAAAAACATATCTTAAGGGACAATTTTTTGTTCTTTTTAACCAGAGCTGTCAAATGGTGCTGGTCTAGGTTTGAAAGGACCTCTTTTTGGTCCATGGACAGTAAGACCCTGCATAACAGAAAAAAATATGCTTTACAGTACAGTTTATGAGCAGTGACCATACACAACTCATCTGATTTCACTGGTCAAGGCATCATATGAAAAGTCTTCTAATATTCCAAGAAGAAACCAGCATGCCCAGGCAGTAGTATGATTTCAGGAGTCTCAGTGCTTATATGGTTAAGACAGCAGCATTTGAAACTGTTTTTAACACCATTTCTAGTCACTTCATATTTTCACTCATTCATTCATTCTCATTGTAAATGAAGGAAGTTTGTGTGCCTGTGGACTGTGAGATGCAAGGTAAGGCAATTTTATGGTGCATTTTCTACTTGAAAAAGAGCTAAAAAGAATTTCTGCACATTATGCATTGTTCAAAAGATCTGTTTAAAAATATTAAAAATACATCTAGCATTGCTCCAGATCATACAATATATAAAAAAATGCTGCTATAGACAGAAAAAGAAGAGAAAACTCCCAATTAATAAGTCAGATTCAGTGCAGCAATAGGGAAAAAAAACAATGGGCATCTCTCTGGTGGATTTGCCTTTTTTCGGGTATCTAAAGAATTGAACCAACAGAAATGAAAATGCCTACAAGGAAGACGTATTAGATCTTGCACTGTATATGGCAAACAGGAGGGGAGCTTATTATTTTTTCAGTGTAGAATTCAATTTTCTGCTATTTCCACCCTATCAGTAATGTTTCAGTCTTCTGATCATCTAAACCAGTGGTTCTCAAATTCAGTCCTGAAGGCCCCCCAAGCCCTGCAGGTTTTCATTCCAACTTTCTTCTTTTACTTGGACCCTGTGACGATGCGAGTTCCACTTCATGCTCCCATCTCCATTTTGGGAGCTCTTGAACCAGACACCATCGGTAACAAGATGAGCTGGACAGTGAGGACACAACGAAGCAAGGGGATGGTGCAAAAAGGTGCAACTGCTCGTATTAAAAACAACCAAACCAAAAACAATGTCTAAAGTGCAGTGCAATCAAAATATCAATAAATAAATGATCCATTAAAACCAGTGAAAAGTGGAGGATAAAATCCAATAAATAGATCCTTTAAAAACCGAGGTTAAAACAATGGCTGGAAGCAGTCCTTTTAAAAACAAAACCCGGTGCCTTCTTTCAACCGGCGACTCCCCTGCTTCTTCCATCAAGTCTTTGCACCAGGGAAGTTACCCTACCTGCAGCTGTCCTTATTCATGTCCGATTGCCTTTCAGTCCCTGGCTCCATCAAACTGAGACTTAGGTTCCCCAATGGCCAGGGTGCTCACGCTGGATTTCACTCTCCTGAGCCTCCCTGACTCCCGCTGCCTACTGTGGCCTTATGAGGTGAGCCAACCACCTTCCGGATCACTCCAGCTCCTTGATTGCTCAGCTAGAGCTACCGCTTCCTTCAGCCCCACCGAGTGTCAGCCAAACACCCTTTCCAGGGGCCTCTCCTTCCAGCTGCCTGGAAAACACCAGCGACTCTGCTCTCAGTTGCTTACTCTCTCTATCTCGCACTGGCTCTTTACTTCTCCAGCCTTGCCCGTCTTCCTCCTCCTAACCTCCGTTCACTCCAATCCTTTTTTTTTTCTCCCTCCACACGCGCACTCCTACCATATATAATGGGGACGTGGCTCAGGTGTGGCGATTAGCAACTCTCGGATTCAATTACAGATGCTCTTTCCATCTGCTCAATACACTCTCCTCGCTTGTGAGTACATTTCCATCTTTATCCTTTATCACCTTAACCTGCTGCACATCTTACCCAGCTTGGTCTCTCTGTCTAACCAATAGGTACAGGTCCTTTTCTCCCTCCTTAGTGTCCAACCTCTCATACAACTCATCATAAGCCTTTTCTTTAGCCTTCACCACCTGTCTCTGCAGCTTTCGCCTTATCTCCTTCTACTCTTGTCTACTTTCTGCATCTCTCTGACTATCCCACTTCTTCTTTGCCATCTTCTTCCTCTGTATACTCTTCTGTATTTCCTCATTCCACCACCAGGTTTCCTTTTCCTCCTTCCTCTTTTCAGATGTCACACCAAGCACCCTTCTTGCTGTCACCCTTACTGTATCTGCTGTAGTTTCCAGCTGTCTGGTAACTCTTCACTGCCACCCAGTGCCTGTCTCACCTTCTCCCTAAACTCAACCTTGCAGTCTTCCTTTTTCAACTTCCACCATTTGATTCTTGGCTCTGCCCTCACTCTCTTCCTCTTCTTGATCTCCAACATCATCCTACAGACCACCATCCTGTGCTGCTTAACTACACTTTCCCCTGCCACAACTTTACAGTTTTCAGTCTCCTTCAGATCAACTGTTCTGCATAGGATGTAATCTACCTGTGTGCATCTTCCTCCACTCTTGTACGTGACCCTACGTTCCTCCCTCTTCTTAAAATTCACCACAGCCATGTCCATCCTTTTGGCAAAATCCACTATCCTCTGACCTTCTTCATTCCTTTCCTTGACACCATACCTACCCATCACCTCCTCGTCTCTTCTGTTCCCTTCAACAACATGCCCATTGAAATCCGCTCCAATCACCACTTTCTGTTCCTTGGGTACACTGTTCATCACTTCATCCAACTCACTCCAAAAATCTTCTTTCTCACCCTTTGCACACCCAACTTGCGGTGCATATGCACTAACAACATTCATCATCACACCTCCAATTTCCAGCTTCATAATTATTACTCTGTCTGATTATTCTAAAAAAGATGTGACAAATGAGAGGAGACCATTCAGTCTGTCAGGTTTGTTTGTTTAGCTTATACCTAAGCTTTCCCAATATGCCACCCAAACACTTTTTAAAAGTTATCCAGGTTTCTGTTTCAACTACATGTGTAGGCAGACAGTGTGGCATAGTGGTTAAGGCTTTGGACCTCAGACCCTGCAGTTGTGATGCTTAACATACATTCTATGATTTGTTGCACAGAGGTTTTATGTTCTGTTGTTATTCTGTAATATACATTGTACAGAATGCTATTTGTATTAGGTTTCCATACTACAATTTTTATTACAGTTTATTAAATTTTGTTTGCTTTACTAAAGGCAATCATGTGTAAGAGTTGTGCTGTTCTTGTAACATACTCAAAATAACTTAAACAAACAGGGAGTGCCCTGTGGCTGCAGGTTTTTGTTCTAAACAGTTTTACATTGAATAAGCCATTTTCACCTTTAATTGATCTTAGTATTTAATTAGCTGTCCTTTAATTTATCTAACCTTCCATTCAGAAAAGAGCATTAGTGTTTGATTATACAAAACTAAGAAATATGTTTATTTTATGCCAGATCTTTTTCTGTCATTTATTTTAATTCTTTTTTTCTGGATAGTTTGTTCTCTTAATTATATCTGAATAATGACAAGCATAACAGTCACTGGGGCAAGCAGCAGTCGCTGCTAAAGGGTAGCTATTTTAATGTTACATAAGAACTTTTTTTTTAAACTCTTCTTTTATTTACTGTATTTATTTATTTATGCTGTTTATTTATTTATTCATTTATTTATCTTCCACTGTTATTTATTTATACATGACCGCAAGTGAGACACAATACAGATCACCTAATCGGGAAGGCTAAAGCAGCTAGCCATCTCTGGTGATGCACATCATTATGAAATTCACAAGGACACTGAATAACGTACACACCCATTTTTTGATAGCTGTGGAGGCAATGCCAGTGACCATAACTCCAGAAGTAAGGTGATGAAGGCAGGTAGACACACACACACACTGCACCTTAAGTACACATCAAGAGTCATTACAATACCTTTTCACCAAGACATTCGGCTGTGGCAACTACTGAGCTAATTATAATAGATCTAACCAAATACAGGGTGGCGCAGGGAAATGGGAAATTTTGGAACTAGGTGTTGGTGACCCTGGGGCATTGAAAGTTGTTTGGGACCAATGCGACCTCATTTAGAACCCCTTGCCATTAGTTATGGAATGGTGCGCAACAAGCGTTCTCTGTGAAAGCCTTTTATAAGAATGGTGATAGTATGACTGCTGCACAAAGGTAATTTCAGCATCATTCCAGTTAGTACATCATGATCATGTCACATCTGCTCATGCGATTACAACATGAGTGCGTAATTTTGAAGAAACGGGTTCAGTCTTAAAAAAGAAGTCCCCAGGTGGAGCCACTTTGCATACTACCCAACAATCGATGGCAGCTATTCAATAAATGATTGTTTGGAAGGTGCATCATTTCACACAACGGTGACATTCCATGGCCTCCAAGCTCCCCAAATCTCACTGTTTGTGATTTATTTCTGTGGGGACATCTTAAAAATCAAGTGTACCACACATGTTCTGCAACCATTGCTGAACTAAAAAGAAGGATTGAAGAGGAAATCGCTGGCATTCCTCTTGACATGTTACATCGAGCAATGCAGAATTTCCCCAACAGGCTGTCAGAATGTGTACAGAGAAGTTGACAACACCTTCATGATGTTTTCTTCAAAACATAAAATAAATATTGAATGAATATTGATTACTATTATTAATTGCATAGCCTGTACAATACATTTTATCATTAAATGTTTTTTGTAATGTGTTTATTCATGCACTGAACGTCAATTGAAAATTTCCCGTTTCCCTGTGCCACCTTGTACTTGTATTACCATGGATGCCAAACAGAACAGCCTTCTTCATCAGTTTTGCACGAGTGCTGTTTCTCTCTCTTTCTCAAAGTGAAGAATCATGCTACGCAGATGGCCTTCCATTTGGATCAAAGCACATGTAAGCTCACTTCCTCTGTCAGCTTGATAATAGCTAGATAATCGTTTATGTTAAACCAGACACTGCTAAGCTGGACAGACAATGTTATCATTCAACATGGCAGAAATAATATAGAAAATAGAATAAAAATAAACAGCACAGAGGGAGCAGAATGTGAGAAGTCCCTGTTTTTAAATGAACTGGAAAGAAAGAGCACGACTATAGTACACATCTATCCTATTGGCCAATTAAATGATACAAAAAAGAGAAAGTAACACATACCAGTTATTCTACACACGCAGTTCTTTAGTGCATTGTTTTCTTTCTGGAAAGAGAAGCACAAGTGAAGTTCTTTTAAGGTTCTACTGAACCACATCAAGAATGGCTAGATGTGCTACTGGAGCAAATGAGAGAGAAAGCAGCTTTCTATAGTACTCCTGTCAGAAGGAAATGCTCAAATCTACAGTACCTCAGCTGGACTAGTAACCATAGGTTATACATGGATTTTTATTATCTGCTTCTGTATATCTGATCATCTAAATGATAAGAATAATAGGAAGAAGTACACAGATCCTAGTGACTCCTCAGTCCAACTAATTAGTTCAACTATAGGACAGATAACCATAGTAAACACCTTGCAGACTGGAATATAGGGGAACAAGCAATGTCTGCCATTGACTTCTCATTCAGAATGGCCAGCTAAGCCTTAGGCCGCACTTAACCTACATGTTAGCCTGTGTGCTCCCGCTGTGTAGCTTTGCTCTGTGTCATTTGTGAGGTGTGCGCTGGCGTCTCTGAAAGCCCCCTGGAGCTACCAGCTCGAAGTTGTCTGGAAGGACTTTTTTTTATGTTCAGTCTCCCATGTTCTTGCATTACCTGAGGGAAATCCAACATTTGTGACACATTAAAGCTTTCTGTCACATGCTGAAGTTTCAAATCACATCCATTCTCCCGGCAGGGATGCTACTGTAGGAAGGAACAAGGACTTATTTTGTTCAATCCCTGTGAAATGCAATTAGAAACCTCTACAGAGTCAGCAGGGGCCTCCACTGAATGCTGATGGTGGGGGGGAGCAGGGGGGAGACCTCCCTGGTGTCTGCCAGTCTGCCAGCTTTTGATGTCTAGGGCCATCTCACAGCCCTCCTGAGAGCTTGTAATTTCTCAGACCCCACTTTTACCATTTTAAAAACAAAAGTCAGGGGTGATTTGTTTTGCTCTCTTTCTGACAGAATGGTCTCTGTCGGGATGTTGTAAAGTCCCTGAGCAGCATGTTGCTCCAAGCAGACAGACTGCTTCAGGCTATAGAGTGCAGCTGAGGTCAGATGGGTTTTAGTAGTGGTTTCTTTGAATTGTCTTCAAGAATCACAGAGGAACTTTTATTTTCTACATTTTCAAAAATGCAAGTGACAAAATACACATAGGAGTGAAAGATTGTTTAGGTACCATAACTTGTAACTCCGGCCCAGAGAAAGAATTATGATTATTGACACATGGAAATAATTGCATTTTTGCACACACTTTTTTTTTTTAACCAATGAGCAGCGTTACAAAAGCAACAACAGTAATGGTTGGGCACCTGTGCTCACATTCAGACATCAATTGTATGTTTTTGTTGGCCATTTGGCTTTTCAATTATTTTTTCCATTTTTCTCAGAATTTTCAGAATCCCTTGTTAGCTGCTAAGAAACACAGGTGAGTCCAGGGGCTCGGTGAACAGAAGAGCCATTAGTTTGCTGCAAGTGGCTCACATTAGAACAGAGCTCCACTTTGGGTCTTTGAAATAAGAGCCTCCGCTACTAGACATGCATTAACCATTGTATTCCTGTTTATTATCCAAATGAACAAAAGCCAGCTTTGAAATACACTGAAGGCTACAGCAGTTAAGCCTTTGGGTGCAGGTGAAGTGAGTGACCTTGACAGGCCAACATCCTCCCACCCCACCCTTGCGGTCTCCACCTCTACTGTTCCTTTTTGCAGGCATCTGTTGTTTTGGACCATTTGTTATCCATATTGCTAATATTTAAACTTAACATAATTTACCGTATATACTCGCAGATAAGTTCTCCTGCGGATAAGTTGGGACTTGATTTTACAGTATAATTTCTGGTACAGTGATACCTTGGAATCCGAACATAATCCGTTCTAGAACTCATTTCCAGTTCCAAATCGTTTGAATTCCAAGACAATTTTTTCCCCTTTAAAATAATAGAAACTGGATTAATCTGTTCCTGGGTCCCACGAACTTGAATTTTCAAAATGATTTTAATAATAAATACACTGGATTTTAAGGTAAAATATTAACAAATAATAGTAATATTTGAATAAAAATGTAAATTGAAAATATAAAAACCTGTTTTACCTTAAAAAGGAATGATGATGGCGCATGTGGAAGCTGGAGAAGGAGAGATTATTGCTTGGAAGGCTTTCCTCTTATTCTTATTTTCCTCACTACACTTTTTGGGATCCATGGCGAACACACTAAGTTGTTATTATATAAAAAATAACACAAGCAGGCACAAAAGCATACAATTAACAGCGAAAATAGCAGCAAAAATCACACAAGATACTTTCACTACAGCTTCTGACAACAAACTGAATGACAAAGCATATGGGTGGCTGGGAAAACGTACGCACAAACACACACTAACAACGTGCTAGGTGTTCAGATTCCAAAGCAGCATTCATATTCCGGGGCAAAATTTGCTTCAATTTTTCATTCGGATTTAAAGTTGTTTGAGTTCTGGGGCGTTCGGATTCCAGAGGCAATACTGTATTTTATAATGGCGGTCATATAAGTCGAATGCAGAAAACTCATGCTATTGGTACAAGGGATTATGATATGCTAATGCCCACCTGAGAGAGTAACCACGGAGCCTAATGCCTTTTTTTTCTATGTGGGTGCAGCAATGCACTGTATCAGTGGGTGCTCCTAATCTCTCTCCCTGCTCTATTGAGCCTATGTGACCTCATGGTAATACCCAAACTATTTCCGAAGCAACATTTGCACTGATCTGTGTTTTTTGTATCTCACACCCTCATACACATTTATCGCAAGAGCATCCCTTATCTATGATGGAGCGTTCGATCAGAAGAAAATATGAAGCTGGTTTTAAATTAAACGTCATTGAAGTAGCGAAAGAAATTGGTAACTGCACTGCTGCAACAAAATTTGATGTGTCTGAGAAACTGATGTGAGATTGGAGGAGGCAAGAAGATGTAAAAAAAAAAAAATTAAGCGTCGTATTTTTGAACAGGTGTATAAGTCGGGGTCTGATTTTATGATTGATTTTTTGGGTTTCAAGACCCGACTTATACATGAGCATATACAGTATCTTTAATATACCTTGAATTATGAGTGTTGATTATTGCATATAGTTTAAATTCTCAGAAAAACTACAGTATAAGACCAAACAAAACAGAAAATGACTCGCTCAGACTCAACATCTCAGCTACTGAGAAAATGCCTCCTAACTACAGTATTCCTCAACCATCCTTGTAGGTTCTTCTCTGATAGAAGTGTTTCCAGGTATACTCAGAATCAAGGAAAAACTAAACAGGGAATAAGTCCCAGGTATAATTTGGGCAGGATGACCACCTCAACGTCAGTTTTAAGAGAAAATGAGATGATATGACAACCCAATAAACCTTGATCAGGCCACTCACCTTCAAAAATAGAGCTATTTGTCTAGCCTCATCATTCAAGAAAATGTCTCACAGGTATGACCACCTACATTATAATGATAACATTGTAAGAAAAAGAACAATGCTGTACTCCCCTAAGTCTGGCCCACTCAGTCAATTCAGTTCAGTTTATTTTTATATAATGTTCGTCATTGAGTGAAGGTGCCGATTGATTTGATAAGTTCACAGGGAGATACAAATATAAACTTTAAAAATTACCAATTACATATTTGATATGCACAAAGACACAGATTTGTTTTATGCAGACAGGAAAACAAAGTAGTTTGAAAATGATTAACAAAAATGGTGCCCAGCAATATCTGTCCATTAATTATTTACAGAAGTATGGCCAGTTGACAACAGAGGAGAGGAAAACAAAAACTCCAGTTAGCAGCATTCCTAGAGAAAATAAACTTTTGGAGGGTGTTCATGGTCAGGTATGATAGACAAGACAGAGTTAGACCCGGTCCTGGAGACTGAGACTAATGGCCACCCACCCCTTCCTCTACAGTAGAGGCTGTGCTGGGTTGTCTAATATGCTGACAGAAACTTTCCATCTGTTGTCCGCTGATCTCTCAGTCATAAGGGAAACAGGGAAGAAGAATGTCCCCCATTTGATTGGTTTCAATCAATTTAGCTATTGAGAGAAGCCCTTCTAGTTACATCTCAGTCAGCTCAGATATATACAGTATGTATTACCGTATGGTCACGTAGGCACAATACATAGGAAAAAAAGGCAGTGTGCTCCGTGGTTACTCTCTTAGGTGGACCAATCCCATGAGTTTTCTGCATTCAACTTATACGACCGACATAAAATACCGGAAATTATACAGGAAAATCAAGCCCCGACTTATCCGAGGGAGAACTTAAACACGAATATATACGGTATTTTGGACAATCTTTACTCATCATGGCTATTCTTGCTTGTCATGCTGCACTGTTCTAAAAAACAAGAAAATTGACAGAAAAAAAAACTCATGATTTTCAGCTGAAATTACACACACACACACACACAGTATAAAGCCAGACAGATATCTTCAGAAACAAAAGTGCAGCACATACACTATTGAGCTAGGAGAAATATGGTTGGAAATCTCCAGACGGTTTGCACAGCACCTTCTACAGTAAATGAGGAGTCAGCATGGCAGCTTCGTATCAAGTGACTTTTTGATAATAAATGCAGCAGCATGCACTGACAGAGAAACAGAGAATACCACCGAATGTGGAATTACACTGGGCCTCCAGAAAAAAATAAAGACAAACATTGTAGGATATAAAAAAGTTACTGTTACAAAAGATAGTCTTGCATGCATTTTATTTTTCTGCCCGACTTCAGAGGCAGATAATAATCATTTTAACAGAAGTATCATTTAAAGCAGGTAGAATAGTAAAACTAATCCACTAATGCACAAAACATCCTCTGTGCAAGGCTCCAAATTACTTTTACTATAGAGGAAATATCCGCAGTTGAACTTCTGTCAAACTAAACAACTACAGTATAAAAAGAACAAGAAAACTATTATTTGTGGTGGCTCTGAGGCTAAGGATCTGTGCTGGTATCCCGAAGGTTGCTGGTTCGAATCCCCGTCACTATCGGAGATCCTACTCTGCTGTGCCCTTGAGCAAGGCCCTTAACCTGCAATTGCTCCAGGGGTGCTGTACAATGGCTGACCCTGTGCTCTGACCCCAAGGGGTATGCGAAAACTAACAAATTCCTAATACAAGAAATTGTATAAGGCGAAATAAAGAACAAAAAAAAATTATTTCCCAGACAAACTTTGGGGCCTCCAGTTGTCTAAGACTTTGTATTGACGGAACAGCTACAAGTTAAAGTAAGTGTTGGTTGGAATTATCAAACTGGCAAAGCATTAGCCCTGGAGTTACCGCAGAGTCACAAATTTCCCCTAAATACTCATGTCCGTTTACTTCTACAGTTAAGATCTGTTTTATTTTGCTTTTCAGCCCCTATCTGAGATATTCATGGTTGATGAAGTATAGTTTTTCTATTTTCTTGCAGTGCTATAATTCTGCAAACTGTAGAAAGGACACTTTCAGCTTGTAGCTGGGCCACTGTGCATTGCTTTGATGGACTTTTGACACTTATAACGCACGCAGCAGAACGAATGCTGTTTGCTTCTTTCAAATCCCACGTGCTTTGTCTCCCAGTCTCTTTCTTGTCTCTTCCCCTTCATGTTCACAAATGCTTGGCTTCTTTTCTCTTCCTACCGGCAATGAGTGACAGATTAATATAGGTCTGCCTGCGTGCTGCAGGAATTAAAGAGAAAGGTGCTGTCAGGCCTGCTTGTCCAGAAATGAGATTAGGCACAGTTGTCATTTGCTGTGTATTGCAGTCTTACCATCTTACACAGATAAGGTTGCATCTAATGACTGTAAAAAGAGTCTAGCCAAAAAGGAATAAGGGAGGGCTTTACCAGAGAGGTCGACATTTTCATTTTTCCTTTTTTTCTTATACATAACCTGATCTGCAGGTGTTATGGCAGATTCCACATGAAACTGATGGAAAGTTCTTCCCACTTTAAGTCAGAGCACTCTGGTGAAATGAGAACATTTTTAAGCTTTTCCCGCAATATCATCAAGCCTTTACTAGGTGAGAAGACTAACCTCAATTCTAAAAGAAAGTTTGTGAGGACCTGGACTTGTGTTTGTTCAATATAAGCCGTGCTCTTACCTCCTCACTGCCTCATGTGGTCTTCATAGTGAGTGTGTGTGTCAAAAGACAGCTGTTTGTGAACCTGTGACTTGGATTTTTGGAAGATGAGTTTAAGAACTGAAAAGTGGGGGCTGGTGTTTCAATTATCATTTTTATTACTGTATTTGTAGTGTATGAGAGTTCGGAACCAGCAATAAAGATGAACAGAGGTTGTTTCACAATGTAAGGGTCTTCATTTTGCTTGTGGGTGGTCATTAGTGTGCACATTTCAGTCGATTTACATGTATTTGTTAGAATGTCTGGAGGTGTATCACAAGTTAGTAGTTTGTTGCAGTGTGTATAGATTTGTGCAGAAGGCTGGACTTATAATTAGCCATGGAAAAAAAAAGATTGTCCTAGGCAAAGTCAGAAAGGAGGGCCTCTGCACACTAAACAAATAAACTTATTTTTATTTTCTCAATTAAAATGAAAATTAAGTCTGCAATAAAATCAATTTGGTTCTAATGATAATACAGGAAAGTCTACAGAATGTTCATAGTGAAATATTATACACGACTTCTGAACCATCTAACATTGACATAGTTTGCTGAAAGGTGTTATCATGTGTAACATCAAAAATTAAGTGCAGTGCTAAGGTGAACCCAATAAAATATATGAGGAAAAAATGTTAAAATGTCTGACCTAAAGTATGCTCATTTTTCAAAACTATGGCAGCCAGTGTGACAGAACAAAATTAGAGTACAAGCACGAGCCACAATAACATGTCAGATGCTAACCACCCTGTTGCTGAAATTAGCAGTGCCTGCAATGATGGCAGATCTTCTAGTGGGGTCGAGCAGAACAATCCATATTTTCAGAAACAGCAAACTATAATTCACAGATTACATAATGAAATGCCATCCTAGCATCTAAAAACCTGCTAATTTATTACAGGGTCCCCAGAATGCAGTTTAGCCTGAGAAATTTGGTGTAAGGTCCCATTATGTAAAGTACTTGCACAGAATAGGCAACAGACTGACCAGCATGTCTTTATAGATGTGGGAGAAAAGCCAACATAGACACAGGGAAAGTGTGCAAACTCCATGTAACCCAAAAGTTAAATCAGGATTTTACATTGTGAATAATTATAGGAACATGATTCCTATGAAAATAATAAGAAAATATTATCATGAGGACAAAATATTCAGCCTATCAGCCCTGATTTGCCAGAATAAATAATAACTAGAAGATGCTATATGTGTATGGGCCTATGACAGTGAAATTTTAGAAACTACTAAAGATATTGATTTGAAATTTGGTAGCAATATTCAGGAAAGTTAAGTAGAATGCTCAGTTCCACACTACCTAAAGTCACCAAAACACTACCAATGGTAAATTATCAGACAGAGCATGGCTCATTCTTGAGTGTTCCTTATTCTTGACAAATAAAAATAGTTATGCATTAAAGTATGTAGTGCCTCCTCGCCAGTTATGCAGCTCCCCACTATTGTTGGGCCCAGCAGACACAAACAATCCTCATTTTTAGGCCATTTTTAACCGTATATTGTGCAGGAAATTACACCATTATGATAAACAGAAAACCAATAGGTCTCTTTAGAAAAAATCAAGAAGGACTTGAAGTTGTACGTGCCACATCACCTCCTAATGGGAAACAAGGGGTCAAAGTTGCTCCTTTTCACAGAACTTAAAAAGAATGGGGATTGGTAATGGAGGCCTGTAGAGTCTCACTTTATGCCATTTTGAGGTTTCTGATCACAAATATGATAACATTTTTAATATTTGATTCTTTACTGGTGGTCCTAGCCCTCTAAGAACAATCGTCTGAAGGTTAAAAATGACAAATTTCAAACAAAAGCAGGTGGGGCATCATTTTAGACTATTTCAAGGTCAGCAATCATGAATATGATGTGATTTTTGATCTTTTATTAGTGATCTAGCCTTATACGGACCTCTATTTAAAGGGGGAAAAATGACAAATCTGTATTACAATTGAGAATATTTAGACTTTAAACATTTAAATTGAAGCACACATTTTAATATTTAAAACTAGGGGGCTTTGCCCTCCAGCCCCCACCGGCCTGCGCTATGTGCCAGTCACTTCACATCTCTGCCACTCGCATATGTGGACTTCACTTTCACCAAACAACAAGTTTTTTAATTCTCGCAGATAGGCCTCTTCATTGGGAAGAAACACTACTTTTCCCGGATGGCAACCTGAATTAGACGATCTACAAGTCTCCAACATAAAAGTTTAAATCTGAACAATATATTCGTTCTCTTTTCACTGTTCCGTTATTTCACCGAGTAATAATTTGTTTGTTAGCGCTACTGCAATCTTTACTATCAGTTTTTTGAGTCTTTAAAATTTTTGTATTTTCATTATCTTTAACCTGCTCTGTATGTGTATCATGCCAACGTTTTTGAATTCTTTACGACGTTCTACTTTGTCATCTACTCTTTGTCTTTTACTTCCGGAACCGGGCCTGGTTAAATCTCCTGGCACAAAGTCTCGTCTCGGGGGACATGAAAGTATCTCTCTGAAAAAGTCTCGCCTCGTCCCAGGATTTTTTTATTATAATAGAGATATTTGACACAACTATTTATTAAGTACTTCTACCTTATGAAGTAAATCATTACATTTCTTATAAACACACCATATTTGAGCAGACTTTTTCCTCTGTAATTAGTGGAAAAATGTCACATGCATATGAAACATCATGCTTTTTTTTGTTTAGTACTTGAAATACAGTATACTGCATATCTATGATAAATAGTATTTACATGAAAAGATTTTTTATATATAGATACATAGATATTATTTTATTGATCACAGAGGGAGCACTATTTCAGTAATAATAAAATAATGATCCCTTTGCCAAGGTGCTGGTTATTATGGTGGAGACAGGCACAAGGGGAGATGCTATAGATTGGAATTATGTAGTCTGATGGCTGCAGGCAAAAAGCACCCCAGTGGAATAAGACAGTGACCAGTGGTGCAGGACATCTTGTCATTGTCAAGATTGGCAACACTTGTCATGAAGGCTTCTAACTTTCCCATCATCTTCTTTTCTACTAATGTTTCCAGAAAGCCCAGGGTCAGTGCCATGATACAGCTAGCTTTCCCGGTCAGTTTATTTAACTGTTTGTGTAACTTCTCCAGCAGACCACAGTTTAGAATAATATACTGGCTGGCCACTATGGACTGATTTACTTAGCATAAAACTAACAAGTTACCAAATAAGAATATTATATCACTTTATGGAGTGGTGGCTCTGAAGTTAGGGGGTCTGTGCTTGCAATCGGTTGTCCGTTCAAATCCTGTAAATGCAAGAAGTGATTTTACTCCGGTGGACCCTTGAACCTGGCCCTTAACCTGCAATTGCTCCATGCCTGGGTATGACATTAATCTGCATCTAGCCCTGCAAGCAGGTCCTCCTACTTATAGGGAAAACTTTGGGGTTGGTGGCAGGAATGGCACTCCAGGCTCTATATATATAAAAAACCTCACACTGTCCTATTCGAACTAGGGTGGTGCAGAGGTGTCGCCTGTTGCATGGCTGCGTTAGGGGCCTGATTTGGGATCCTGTGGTGGTTCGTCATGTGGTGGATACAGCAACATGCAGTATCAGTGCATACTCCCAATCTCTCTTACTTTCAAATTATTGCATTTTATTTTATGGTAAACTTTATATATGAGACTTTATATAAAGTAGAAGTAATATCAATAATAAGTTAGTACCAGATTAAACTGGTTTATGAAAATAAGCCTGTTGTGTTAGAAGAAGCCATTTTCAGTCCTACAGAATTTTTTAACTCTTTGTAGGCTTAAGGGTTGCAGCAACACAGCATCAATTTAAAATTTGTAACTCTTATTGTGTCTTAGAATTGAAATCCAAATTTCGATGTAATAGCACAAGATTAATGACTTGATATCAACGTTATTTTGTCACTAAAGTGACTGTGATAATTAGAAATAAAAGTGGATAAAAATGTTTTTATTCCCCGGTCTCCTAATGTATGATATAAACATTGAACTTTAAATAGCTGCAGTCCATTTTTACAATGTGCATAAATACAAGTCTAACCTTTTTATATGTAAAATATGAACAGACTCAAGGAATCTTTGCTTTTCTCACAGACAATTACATGTGAGTGAAAAATAAAAATATTTTATGTGTTTTATTTCTGATAGGACAAATAATGAATATAGAGTACACAGAAATTTGTATTTGTATAGTTTAATATAAGATAATATTCTGCTGCTTGTTTAACCCAATTGAGGATTGCAGTGAGCCAGGGCCTGTCTTGGCAGCACTGGGCTCAAGTCAAAAGACGGCCCTGGACAAGGACACAAGTCCACTGAAGGGTCAATTCACACACAAATGCACAATAACAACCACAATTTACAATCTGTTTCTTGCTTAGCCCAAAAATCATACAAGGAATGCCTCAATAGGCTTTACCAGGCCCTGTTTTTTAATAGTCCCCCAGCCTTGACTCCTTAAGATGACAAAGAAAAACTTTTGTAGAAAAGAAATCTTGGGAAAGTAATTTCAGAGAGAAGACCCCCTTCCAGGTAGGCTGGGCATGCAGGCAGGGGTCAATGTAGAATAGCACACTAACCTAACCAGCCTGTCTCTGTGGATGTGTGTGCTCAGAGAAAAACTCACATTCAGAACACAGTCACAGGCATCTATAAGTGCATGAGGAGGCACTTACACAAACTCACACTCACACTGGGCCAGTTTGGCATCACAATTTAACTTAACCTACATGTTTCTGGGAATATGGAAAACCAGAGCATCCAGAGGAAGACTCAAATAAACATTATAAGAACATCAGCGTCAAACAGACAACAGCCAGGTGTGGGATTCAAATTCAAGATGCTGGATCTGGAAGGAAGCAAGGCTTACCACTGCGCCACCGTACACTTCAATATAAGTAATGTTTTTAGCCACAAAACTTGTTACATCTTTTGTCTCTCTTACCTTTTATTTCTTAACTTCCCACACTACTGAGAGAAATATTACATTTTAAAGTATACATGGACACAGGAGGACATTTCTGCTTGTTCATCATAAATGGTGTTCACACAATAGAAGATGTTGGCAATTGATGCACTAAAATAATGAAATGGGAGGAAGAGTGTGTGTTTTTCATTCATCATGACAAGAAAAACATAAAAATCTCACAAATTATTTTTTACTTTTTTTTCTCCCTCTCTTTTTAAATGTCTGTGTCACAATTCTTTGTTTAACCGTTTTTTATTTCATTGATCCATTATGTATTACATTCTTCATAGGTGCAAATTACATTGTCTCTTTTTTACCACTTCTCTTTTTAATTATTGTTTTTAGTTAAAGAAAAGATTTAGGGCCCTCATAGGGTCACTTTGGCTTACTGCCATCACAAGGTGGGTTGGTGGTCTCCATTGATCTTAACAAGACTACTTCACTTTCGTTCTATTCCTTTGCTTCACAGAAAGGAGGCAGCTTAGAGCTTCCTTCCCAGAGCTGACCCAGCCACATAATCAGATGTTTTCGATAGGCTGACCATACAGTTTTGTTACAAATGTACAACTGCATGAGATAATTTCCACGATAAATAAATACTTAAATTGGTTCAGTGTTACCAATACTTCCCAGATGAGAAATGCAAAACAACATCGGCAAGAGTCAAGCCACAATAATAAGACAGCATGCTATTGTGGCTTTGCTCTTTTTGACGTGTTTATAAAAGAAAGGCCAGCAAAATATATGTGCGTGTCAGTGACTGTTTAGCCCCTTTTTTTATTATGAGCACACATGGAGTAAGCCAGAGAGGCAGCACCATAGGCAATCCAAGAGATCCACATTCCCTCTTTGAGGATGAAGGTTAATTAGATAGAAATATTAATAAAGTGGTCAACTCTAGCCAAATAAAAAAAGGCTGGCTAAAGGATCAGTCAATCAATTACTGTTTTATATAGTGCCTGTTATAAAAAATGCTATCTCAGAGTGCTTTACAAATCATCCAGAACAGAATTCCTTGAGTATGACTTATCTGCAGAGTAGGAGTTCTCTGATTCATTTCTGGTGTTGCCAGTGTTTGTTATTTATACAATCATAAGCCAAAGTGTGACTTTAATTTAGCTCATTTTATACTATTAGGTCCTTCTTTAGGTAGATCTCCAAAAGAAATGTAGTAATATGTATGACCTGAGCAGCAAGTAGGTGAGGTGCCATCTGGGTAAATTGTCTGCTCTTGCACATTCACGTGAGTTCCATCCTCATTCTAAAGTCTTGCTGCCAGTTGTAAAGGTTTGTGGGTGAGTGTGTCCTGAGATGGACTTGTCCACTTCCAGTCGTCATGAGGAGCATGACTGGGAGAAATGTGGGTCTACAAAGTGGATTGATTGATGAAGTGACATTTTAAAGGTTTGCTGATAATGCCTAATGCAAAACTAGCAGAATCAACAGACTGTAATGGTGGCCAGGCATTTAAACTCCCCGTTTCTACAGACATTTTCCTCATAGCAACTGCAGTTTAAAGAAAAGGAAAAGTTGCATCTCAAGAAGCCATGTAGTGCCTTTGGTTGTTGATGAAGTGGTCCTAAATCTCCCATACTACAGTATATGTGTGTTTGAGATGTTTTATTACCTGATACTGTTATGTATGTTTATTTGTTACCTTGATTTAAAAAGTGTTCATAAGGAAGAATACAGGGAGTGCTGAAGTCTTGTTACTAAAATGGCCACCAGCAGGGCCAAAATAGAAATCATAGAAGAGCATTCACATCAGTCATCTGCAACTTAATTTAAGGCTGGCTTGGGTTAAAAAAGAAAAAAGGAAAAAAAAAAAAGTATTTTTGTCTATTTTTATAAGAACTGCCACTTTGTCTGCATGTCCCTGGCATCTACAGATATGTTTTTTGTTTAATACTCCCAAGGGTTTACTTTCAATAAAAAATAATTATCTTTGATGGCTTTGGCAGACGACGGCTTAGTGGTGAACGTTAATCACAAACTTCTGTTGCTTTCAAGCTGGATAATAACAGGCTTTGGATTCTGAGTGCCAAAAACCAGATTGAAAGCCATTCCTCCACTGGCATGACTAACACATGGAGAAAAAACTTAGTCGGGCTGATGGGCACGGATGGCGTCGGGGGCCAGCGGCTGGCATGGAGGTGTCCTGCAGCAGAGCCATACCACCGATGAGCTAGCTCTCCTTAAGCATTCTGCTCATGCACGACAAGTCAGATGTTGAACACGTCTGCCTCCTTCCTCTGATTTATACCTTTGGTTTTGTAATATTATTGATTTATATATATTTACCATAATTTTTTTTCCCTGTAACTCTGGACAGAAAATGTTAGTATTAAATTTGTACGTATCCACATCTTTAAAATAGGCAAATGTCAGGAGACCAAAAACTCCTGAAGTGCCCGGGGCAAAGCATTCGGTAGATGGGTTGCCAGCCGTGTTCTCTCACATGATAATTAGCAGCATATATAAGATTTCCTTGGAACTTACCGGTGTGCCCCTCAGGCTTAGTCCTGCTTTTCAATTGTTTTCTTCTGGGACAGGCTTTGCTTTCTCTACTGCCCCTAATTACTGATAGGCTGCTGCTTTGGGGAATGGGGGGGGGGGGGTCGTGTCCTGTCAGATTGTCACATGTGGACTTCTGCCTCCATGGGGGTAGTAAGAAGCTGAGTATTGCAACTCGTTTCTCTGTCACCCCTTTAAGTCAACTGTCCATAAAGCTCTCCTCACACACACACACACCTACCACAATAAACCACTAGACCGCCCATCTGTATTTGAGCTAGCATGGTTTTGGAGTAAATTTTGAGGGTAGGGAATTCACTTACATCCCTCGCTCCTCTACCCAGGACCACTTTGTAAAAAAAAAACTTAATTTCTTTTGTAAGTTTTAGCAAAAATTCTATTTTATGAAAGCAGCTGAGGAATTGGGTTCAAATTTTAAACCCCTCTCTCCTATATAAGTTACATAACTTGAATTTCATTTGATATGAAATGTGATCTCTGCCATTTACACTGTACCTGTAAATCAGTCGGAGATGAGATCAAGCATGAAAGGCACTTTTTTGCAATTAAACTTATGGGGAGAGGATTGCAAATTGAACTCTGGGCAGAAGACGCTTCATCCATGAGTAGGAGGAAGTACATTCTTCACAGGTTATCAAAAGGGGGTTAATATTACAACTCATAGTGGAGCTGTGTAAGTACAGCAATGCGCCTCTTGAGCTGTCATGACTTATTAGGTGGTGCATTTAAAAGTAGGGAAGCTATCGTGTGCAGGAAGAAGGAGTCTTTTTAATGATTAAAATGATCCAAACAGTGGAAAATGTGCTGTTCATCATGTAAAGGGAGAACTTATTTGAGAACCACAAGGTCCCAGGTTAGATAAGGCAGCCTGGTGAGGAGTGGCCAATGTTACCATTTCCATCTATGCCTCAGTTTTCCTGATTCTTTTTTTTAAACGCAAAGAATTACATCAAAGTAATTTATTAGTCTGTCTCAAAAGCCTCAGGTGCAGTAGCTAGTCTTGCATGGAAATCCATTCCATTGCAAGATGTATTCACACATCAATGCTCACACCCACACAAATGTAGTCACCAATTAATCTAACAAGCACATCTTTGGAATTTAGAGAATAAAATGGAGGATCTTGGAAAAAAAGCAATTGGGATACTTGCAGACGTTGACACAGGCATGAGGTACAGTAGCATCACAAACCACCGTGAAGTTGTTCCCTCCTTAATAATAATTTGTAGCTTGCTGGCGATTTCTACAGGGCTGTGCTTCTCGTGTTCACAAGGGCTTCTAGATGGGCACAATGGCTCTTGTGTGTGTACATTTGGTGTGGACTCTGTCTCTGCCAGTATAGGCGGCGTAGGATGAACACCTTTCAGGCTTACTCGTGTATGAATTTAGTTATAACTGAGATAACATCAAGGAGGGGTAGTTGCCCGCCAGAATCAGACTTAAATTGCTAAAAGCAGACTAATTTTACATTGAGAGACTCAGCAAAATGTTAGCATCAGTATCGCCGGCTGCTAGAAGACGGCACGTTGTGGATTGGCATCTTTTATTGGTAAATTAGCGTGACATTGAAAGAAAAAAAAATTAAATAAACCCCTAAGGCGACACAATTCCCTGGATTTTGTAGCAGTATGGGCTTCATTCTCCAAAGTCATCCGCTTGTATCGCTTAGGGAATCTGAGATCTTCACATTAGCATTATAAAAAAATATCAAAGTAAGATTCAAAAAAGACTGTTGAGAAACTAGGATTAACTCCTCTATACTGTGCAACAGTGACAAAAGACATTTTTCAAGGTGACTGAGACAAAGCCTTGGTAACACGCTGCTTCTAAACTGACCGGCATATGTAATGACGTAGCCGGCCCTGAATATTGATCTTTAAATTCATTGCCGGGACCTTAGAGTGTTCTCTAAGAGGAGAAGGAGAATGTGAAAGAGAATATGGAGAATGCCTGTCTGTCTGTGTGCATACATAAATGTGTGTGTGTTTGGGTTTTCATTTGCGGTGTCTTTTAATTTATTGTTATTTGTATCAACTTAAGGCAGCACAGCAGCGCTGTGAGTGGTGTCTTGGGTTCACCACCCCAACACAATTGTTGTCCTTGGAGATTTTGTACATTCTCCCCGTGCCTGTGTGAGTTTTCCTTCCAAGCATGTTAGCTCAACTGGTGATTCCAAGCTGACCCAATGGGTGTGTGTGCTAGTCCTGAAATAAAATTCATCAGATTTAAGAATGTTATTACTATTTCGAGATACAGGGCATAGTGAAGGGCTACATCTGCAAGTAGAACTATTTTTGAACACATTTGCAGTAACACCAACACTCTTTTTTTAGGCATACAGTATGTTTACAAGACATGGCTGCCCCATAACGTCACAAAAATAAATGGCAAATGCTTATCTGTCCACTAATGTGTATCATTCTGCATCGTACCATAGCTACACAATGACCTGCAGTATTTTCATTTAGACTAACCGTTCTACGTAAATTACATTTGTTTTCCACTTAGATGTTTTTTTTCTGCTTTTCATCTTTTGTTACTGCCTCAGTAACTTGCATTTGATTTGCTTTTGTGTGATGAATGGTTTCCCCTTAATTTCTTCGGGATCCTCAGGATGGATCAACCTTATCGAACTTTTTTTGAATTAACCACCCGCATAGTCTCGTCTATTCAGATTAAAGATGTTTAATTCCCTTTACCTGTCAGGGCAGGACAAGCCCAGCTCTTCTCTAGAGCAGCCCCACTATGTCTTTTTTACAGCACAATGCTCACTGTCACGTTACAGATTACGAGTGTGATTAATTTGTATTTAAGTATAATTTCACGTTTTGGTTGCTGCTTTTCACTTGCTTCTGCACCGTGCCTAGACAATGAGAATGTTGTGTCAACATACACCCTTGAACACTTTTCCGAGGTTACTTCCTACAAGTCTGTATTGCTCATTTTATATTTATAATTAATGTTTATTTTGCCAACATGCAACACCTAGAAGTTGTCAGTGTTTATAGCACCTTTAATAAACCACATGCATTTACCCAGCATCCCCTCAGAGTAGTGAAGGCTGACCCAATGGTCAGTCGCCTGTGGTTTATGTCTCAGTTTTTTAACCAGTGGATCTCAAAAGACCTGAAGTGCAGTAATGACAGAGCAGCTCCATCTCACCCGGCTGTGTCAGAGTGGTTCTTCAGAGTGACATCATAGGAGAGCCATTTTTGGTTCCCACATTAAGGATCCAGAAAGTACCTTCATTTAAATAGATATGTAACAGGCTCTGTACAGTAAATAACCATGAATAGATGATAACAGATTTATGAAATTCCAGTGGGTTCCTGATTTTATAAGGACTCTTGCTGCATACATCCAGTAACACAGGTCTAGTCAGGGTTTTCTTAATCTGTTAGTGTCATGTAGCCTACATACATAGTAGGAGGTCTTTCAACGCACAAAGAACCAACTTCATATGAATGAATGAATGAAATGGCACCTTGTCAAGTGATAGTTCTACGAGGAACCACACAACCCAGTAAAGAATCGTAATGTGCTATTAAAGAAGCATCATGTATAAGAGTGTAGTGTGTGTGTGCTTTGACTTCCTGTTGGTTACCGCGGTGCTGTGGATTTCAGCAAGGAGGATGTACACTGTATGTATATGCTGGATAAATGGTGACAGCATTTGGAGCTCAGAAAACAGTTTTTGATGATTATTACAAATCACTAAGTAAAAGAAAGTGGAAAAAAGAAGCTAAGTAAAATAACTTTCAAAATATTACAAGTATTTTCACATGAAGGTATGGCCATTACTGTATGAATTTTGTATTTTCAAATTCAACATGGTGTGTATTAGGATAATGGGTTGGTGATACAGGTCATATGTTTCTATAATTGATAACTGGCTGCTAAAGTCCTAGCAGCATATAGATTGCAGGTCACTTTTTGTTGTTGCATACCGCGCAAACCTTAAAATAAATGAAGGCACATTCTGAAAGTAGCATCTTCCTGTTCCTTCCTTGGACAACAGCGATGGTGGCAGTAGCATAATGTTCAGTGCTAGGCTGTAGACGATCTACGTCAAGTAGGGTGTTAGAACATAACTCAGGTATGATTTCACTTCAAACGGTTACAGATTCTCTTACAAACAGACTTGGAAATGCAACTTTTTGAACAAGCAAGGCTTAAAAGCGTGTGTTTCAGGAATGGCGGACTGCTGTAGTTTTTACACAATGATTCTTCCACTTCTTCAGCACTGCATTGCTGCAGGGAACTGAGCTCCCGGCAAAATGTCACCATGAGAATCGAAGTGGCCCCTGGCACGGTGATTTTACTTCTTGAGTGGGGCAAGAGGAGAATTCCCACTCAGAAGCAACACAGCCAGGAATAATCTCATATACCAACAGCAAGTCTAATGTGCTTAGAATGAGTGGCAACTGGTCCACAGTCAAGGTTCTTTCAAGAAAGCATAATATAACTGTCCACAATGTCACCAGCAAGATGGCTTTTTGGTAAGGGATGCCTTTGTAACAGCAGATGATGCAAAAGGTACTTCCATGCAGATAAATGGAGTTAGTCTTGTAACATAGTTGTCCAAGTAGTGGTGATATCAAATGAGTGCCTTGTCTTGACTGGCCTCATCTGGCACTCAGGGCAGTGTACTCTTAGGAAGCCAAGACACCAAGGGGCTAGCAGGGACAGGTTTCACCTTCTGGTGAGACGCACAAACACTGACTTTAGACAAGGAAGCGTTAGTAAGACAGCCTTCTTTGGAAATTCTTTTTTTGAGATGGAGAGCTTGTTATATTCATATTACGCTAATAAAGCATGTTTTAATACCCAGAAAGCTTTTAATAGATTTTCTTTAATCGACAACTTTGAGTTAAGATTTCGTAATTGTATAAATATCATAAAAAAACAATGCTTTAAAATGAGTTAATGTATTCCACTGATACTAAGTACACACTCATCAAAAAAAGTTGATTCCAGTTCTTAAGAAAGTAGTTTTTATGTGTTTTCTCTGAGGGATTTGGATCATACAATGCCTGTTTGATAAATGAGACCACCCTCTAAATGAGCATGTTTAATAAAAAGAGACAATTGTTTGCGTAAAAGCCAAACGGTTAAGGTGGTTGTCTGTAAGCTTAAAACACAAGGTTGTTGGTTCTGTCCCCATTACTGACTGACTCGCTGTGTGACAATGAACAACTACCTAACCCGCCATGGCACTCTGAATGGTGAAGATGAATCTAGAGATAACAGAAATGACTACAATCCGGTGGCTGTTTATAAGTCAAGCCAGGACTACAACTCTACATTCAAAACAAAAACTGAAAAAAAGCAAACCAGTGATCTTTGCTACTATTTTATTCAGATAATACTCAGACAACTCTCAAAAGCTGAGGGTATATGAAGTCAGTCTGGTACACGGTGTCCCAGAATGGAAATGCAGGGGTCATAATAAACATCAGCACTGCTCTTACCATGCACTAAGCAAACACCCCAGACCACAGTGCAGCCTGCACCCCTGCTACAATACCAACAAACCCATACAATGTCTTAGGATAATGTCCACTGTGGAAAGGACCTTTACATTGTATGCATGTGATTAGGGTCAGCACCACCATTAAGGCAAATTAGGCATTCACCGAGGGCGCAAATCATAAAGCGGGGGGGAGGGAATGCAGCCATGTGGGTTAGCTACCAAACAGTCGGTTGGCGCATTAATAAGCTTGGCCTAGGGCACAAAAAAACCTAGCACCAGCACTGCATATGTTTTTTTTTTTTTTTTGCAGTTTGGTAGTCTATCTTTGGTATCATATGCCAGCAGCAGTGGGGCACAGGGAAACAAATCGCCCTGAACAGTCCACTGCAGGTCTACATCATGTACACACTCATCCTCTTCCCTCACTCAGACCAATGCAGAGTTGCTAATTAACCTGACCAACATGCCATTGAGGATTTAGGAGAAAAACACACACACACACACACACAATGAGAATGTGCCAACTCCAAATGTAAACACACTTTGGGTCCATCTGGAATAGCCAACCAGACTAACCAGCATGCCCAAGACTAGGAGAACGTGCAGACTCCGCAAATACAACCACCGGGAAAGGACATGAAAGCGAGGACGGATCGTTTCCAAGAGTAGAAGGGTTAACCACTACGCCTCCGTAACACTCCCTTTAAAATATGCAATTTGCATTTTTATATACATGGATGTGCATCTTATTCGTCGACGTTGACTAAATATGTTCTGTACACGGTCACGAGGCGGCTCATGAAGGACGCGCTATACATGTTTCGAACATACGTCACCAAAAGGGTGTTCAGTTCGTTTTGGCACTCGCCCCCTTGTAGTTAAGCAGGATTAGATTTTGGAATTTAATTGCGGTTTGCTAACCAAAAGAACTTGCTGAATTGAATGATCTTTGCGAAATGTCATATGTTCTGCATTATTTCGTAACATATACACATTTTGCAACTAGGACGTGCATTAGGAAGGACGCGTGTTTGCATATTGTTGTGACGATCATAGTTTGCACCTGGATGTAGGTTATTAAATCACGCCTAATGTCCACGCTGCCTAAACTGTGCTCATTTTCTGGTTCACCTTGTTTGTTTCTGATATTTTGTGGCGGCTGATTCCAACAAGCTATAAACTTTCTCACGATGCCTTGAAAAAAAGAAATCTTTACTGATTTATTTTCGCTAGCTATAAAAGACGCTGCGTGAAGTGAATTCGGCTTAAGGCACGTCGTTTTGTGCTATTCTTATTATCTTTCTGATTTGCCCTGCGCAGCTTCCAAAGTGAGTTGTTCTGAGAGACACGCTGAATGAAGAAAGGTTTATTTAGGGATCGCGCCTAATAGGTGCTGTTTCATTCCGCTGTCACGGTACAGCAGCACTGTATTGTACTGGTAAATTCATTAGCAGCTGCCATCGCTGCCAGTGGTCTCCACTCATCCCGCGTTCCCTTTCTCGCTCTGTCCTTTGTAAAGCTAAGTGTTTTTCTTGAACGCACACAAGCGCGCGAGGATACTCAATCGGAATGATTGCAAGCACCAGGGCGAAAAGAAAAAAAACACCAAAAAAAAAACAAAAACAAAAACAACCCCCTCCCCGAGAAGCCGTAACACAAAATCGCCTGTCTGGTAGGTTAGGTAGTAGGTGAAATGAGAAGCATGGGCGGGGTCTAGTGCCCAAGCGGCTCTTCAATGGAGTGGGCGGGGTTTAACTAGGCTTGTTCTTACAAGAAAATGGGCGTGGTATCAGAAAAGCGGTGTATAATGAGGAAATGGGCGGTGGCGCGGGAATACATTCATAAGAAAGTGGGCGGGAGCTTCCGAAACGTGGGGCGTAATGAAGGAATGGGCGGGGTATCAGGAATGCTGTGCTCGATGAATGGGCGCTTTTGAGGAGCTCCGACTGAAGGCGAAGAAAAAAAGAAAAGAAAAAAAAAAACATCAGGAAAAAGAAGCACGGATTTAGTGTGATCTGAGGACCCAGCAGAAGACTCAAGCTTCTCGAACAAGGAAAAGCCGGGCTGTTTCTCCTACTCATTTATGCCGGAAAGAAAAGAAAACAAAGATCTTGTCACACTTTATGGGATTTAACGGGGAAAGCGAGTGCAACGAAGGAATCGGGGCAAAGTTGCTTGGATATTTGCGCGCAGCCGTCGGATTGTGACAGGAGGGTGGACGCGGTGCGCTGGGCTTGTTTTTCTTCTGTGGCTTCACGCTTTCTTGGTTTGACACGTCTCTATCTGAAGGAATAATCGCTGCTGGATTAGAAGGGAAAAGCAATAAAAAAGTGAGAATGTATTGAATTGATGGAAATGAAAAAATTGGTGTAAAAAAGAAGAGAAAAAGAGAAACCTACGTCCTCGGCAAAGTGTGAGCGCGTGAGGAGCTTTTTATTTTCCTCTCTTGTTCCTGGGGCAGAGAGGCACATGGCTTCCTTTGTCCTGATGGTATATTCTTAGGTTTTCGGTCGCCTGATCAGGAGTCCTCATGGAAAGGGACTATTTTTCGGTGGATTACTTTGTCTGGATTTCTGAGATCGGGATACGATCACATACAGCTGAACCCCTCTGTGTGCTTTCCCTTCCCTGTCTGCTCTTACCGAGCAAAGGTATGCGCTGCAATTCCGTTTAATTTTTCATAATTACGCTAGGAGTAATAATCGGCAGCAATACCCCCGTCACGATTATTCACGATAGTTCTGCAATAATTGTTCTCAAACATCATAACAGATGTAAATAATAAGCTCTAAAGGCACCATGTGCAACAAAGCCTTCCTGTAGATCCTCTGTTTTCAATTGACTTGAGGGTGAAGGTATGCTTTGGTGAAACTCCCATCATAATACTGAATGCACTTTAAAATATCCCAAAGCCAACATTGCAATATTCATATTAAGTTATTTTTGTAAAACTGTGTACTGATAATATTTCTTCTAGAAGAATAATGTCATTAAATTTCCGATGGAGATGTGTGTGGTTTTACTTTGACAGGTTTAGTACTAATCATGAGAATTGCATTTTGATAATGCGATTAGATAAGTAGAATCAGAGCCCGTTCGCTAATTTACTGTAAGGTAACAGTAAGTAGTATAGATGTTATTTCACTGGTTTGCTAAAAGGGCAATTAATAGCAATACTAAACGCGATAACTGCTGTTAATAGTGTATTGTAACACGGAACTACACGACCTTTTACCAGTACTGGGCAATACACAATATCGATTTCCAGTTGCTGCCTGCATACGTTCTTTAGTCTTACGTTAAAAAACGATAGCAAAATTAGTTAAACAAAAAACAACGTTAAATAAAAGCAATCCAAAAAACAAAGTTTTGCATAATTCTTTTTGAAGGCAAGGCTATTATGGCAATCTTCATTCGTATTCATGTTAAGGTTTCCATTTGTTTATTTCTTGATCCCGATTAAATTCGTAGATGAGTGACGACTGGCAAGAACCCGTGGAGACAAGAAAGTACCGCTAAACATCGCTGATCTGCAATCTGAAATCGATCCGTTTATACATTATTAATAATAATAATATTTTTATTTATTTATTTATTAAACAGCTAGAAAATTAGGGGGTTTAAAGAGTGTTTTTGTATATTCGTATTCTTGCGTTTTCGGCAGTCGCTTCTGTAGATAGGGTGGATAGAAGCTTCTCCATCTTGGGGGACGCCGCTCATACTACAGAGCTGCACTATCCTTGGGAACGATGTCGAGTTACCCCATCTTTGAGACCCTAAACGGTTTAGGCTCCCAAACGTGTGATATCGGATATGAAACTCGCGTACCGTCCGCCCTGAGTTCGCCATCCCTGTCGAGTCCCCAAACCTTGTCATGCCATTGACATAATATATACCGTAGATAATGGTCTCATTAACAGTAAGACATTTTAACTTGAAATTAATGCATGACAAAATTCAGCGCTGCAAATACAAAATAGCAACGGTAAACCCTTTATGTGTTAGTGTTATTCTACCTGCACCAATACCACTAGACGGCTTTATTATTATTATTATTATTATTATTATTATTATTATTATTATTATTATTATTTTATTTTATTTTATTTTACCAAATGGCGATTCTTAACGTTTCCGAGGTGGATGTATGTTCTGTTCATTATTGTCCACAAAAAATACTCGTCGGCTAATATCGCTTACTGCTTCCAAAGAGAAAAAAGATTTGTACAAACAAAAATCGTCTTCCCGTCTGGTTTAAGTGTCTTACAAAACGTATTTCATATAATACTTTCAATGAAACATTGAATGTATTTATGGCTTGTTGGTTTAAATATTTTAAATGTAAAGAATGGGACGTGAAGACATCGAAAGCGCTTTGTAAACCAAATGATTCTTATTTTTTACTTATGTAAACACCTTGCAGTACTTTATAACACCTTGCTACTGAACCCGAAATCAAAGCAAGTTTCTTTCTTTCTTTTTCTTTCTTTCTTTCTACTGTAAGAATCTTACATTTTTTTCACAGTACTTTACGCAATTGCAAAAAAAAAAAAAAAGAACTTCTTAATGATTTACCAAAGCATTTTTACAGTTTTTTTGTAGAATGGAAAGGGTACAGACGTCTTCTTCCACCAGTTGTATGGTCTCATCTCGATCCGTTATTTAAGTAATAAAATGATATGGTCTGCATCCAGACAGGGTCATTTTCAAAATGAATAAATTTAATTTCAGGTAATTCATCCAGGTGCATTTTTCAAATTATATTTTTGATTTCATTGTTAGCTGCTGAGTATTTCTTCAGGTTTTGTGTTAACGTGCTATACAGCAGTATAGTGCGTGTTATAAAGGCAGTAAGACAGGTGAAAACCAAGGCTTTTGTAATGTTGGGTAAGAGTGCCATCCAGTGGCCATTTCGAAAAACTGCAGCGGGCTTGTAGTAGAGCTGTGTTTAGAAGGTCTGGCGCTATAGAAGCCCTTTATTTATGTGTGTTTGTTTGTTTTCTTTCAGGCTTCAGATGCCAGCTCAGAGAGACTATTCAGCTCCGCCACAACTAAAGGTAGCTTCTAAAATGTTTTTTAACACTGATTTAAAATATATACTCTACAAATTTTTAAGTGTTGTGGTCAAAATGGTCTGCTGTGCACCAGGTTTATTTCAGCAACTGTACTACCTTCATTCAAAATGTAAGAAAACTGATTTTTGACAGCATTAACAGAGCCCAAGTCCTATCTTTGTTATGTTGGCTATTTCTTTGTTGCCTGTGCCAAATCACATTTTTAAATTTGACTATCTATGTGGTTTATTTTTCCAAGGTTAGACAATAGTGCCTGTATAAGAATGCACTAAACAATAAGTGAATTGTTTTGCATATGTTTGATATAAATGCGTTAAGGACACACTAGAGCTCATGGATTATTGAGTGCCTTCTCCCTTTCTTAGTTTTAATAACACAGATCTGGCCATGCCTTGCAGAGGAATTCTGATTTTACTGATTTGCCCTTTCCTGACAATTGTAGAACTGAGATTCAGCAAAGCTGTCAAAGAAACAAAAGTAGTTGCATGGTTTTGAGAGCAGTTGTTTTACTGTTCAACAAAGCAAAAGGAAAATACTAACAAATATGACTCCTCGCCACAATATTTATTTAATACCAAAGTAGCCTCCTTAATGCCACTTGACACATAGCTTGTGTACAGGAACAACAACGTTTATTTATATAGCACATTTTCATACAAAAAAATGTAGCTCAAAGTGCTTTACAAAATGAAGAACAGAAAAATAGAAGACACAATAAAAAATAAACATAAGTCAACATTAATTAACATAGAATAAGTAAGGTCCGATGGCCAGGGTGGACAGAAAAAACAAAAAAAAAAACTCCAGAGGCTGGAGAAAAAAAATAAAATCTGTAGGGATTCCACACCAAGAGACTGCCCAGTCCCCTCTGGGCAAAAGGAAGACAGACATCAGCCTACCAAGGCAAGGTTCAGGGTCTTCGCAACTACAGGCATGAATGAATTCAGCATATTCAGTGAAAATATGACGCACAGC
Source organism: Polypterus bichir lapradei (assembly GCA_026402145.1). Lineage (NCBI taxonomy): Eukaryota > Metazoa > Chordata > Cladistia > Polypteriformes > Polypteridae > Polypterus > Polypterus bichir. The sequence goes on from JANRMT010062814.1 coordinate 75,465,719, forward strand.
ATGCCCAGAATGTCAATATGTGGGGGTGTTTTTATGTGTACAACTGTCATTACATATTTTTAGATTTTGAGTATGCCTAGGTATATGTTAATCACACTAAGTTTGCTTGTTAATGCACATGTTATATGTATTCTATGTATGTGCTTTCACTGTTTTTATATATATATATATATATATATATACATACATATACATATACAGGGTGGTCCAGATCTAATTATGCAGATCCAGATCGTCTGGATGACTTTGATTTATGCGGGGACGATTCCAGTTCGGCGCAAAGACGATTCTTCATGTCGTCAGTTCGCAAACTTCTCGATGGTCCAGGATTTTTCATGTGATTTTCTATGTAATAAACTTAATAAGTTATAGCGTAATGAAATTTGCATAATTACATCTGGACCACCCTATATATATATATATATATATATATATAATATATATATAAAGGAGAAAAGTGCTTAATTAGTATGTGTCCATATGGAGTGCAGGGACATGTATAGTGTATATCATACATATACACCTGCATTTACTGTATCTAATTTTCTTTACCAAAGTCCTACAGAAAAAATATGAGTTTTTATTTCTGTAAATTGATCAAAAATTTACCAACCCAAGAACTCAACATTTCAGACAGTTTCTAATATACAGTTGCTTACACTTGTATATTTGTGTTTTATATACGGGCTTTAGTTATATACAGTACATTTCAATTAACTGTGTGAAACAGCAAAAGACACCTTATGGAAGGATCTAATTTGTAATACAGAATTAAACCTTACAAGTGTAGTACAAGTAGAAATAAGAATGAAGAATTGATGGACATATAGATAATAGTGTACGTGATAACAGAATTATATGTTGAATCTATCTATCTATCTATCTATCTATTATAATGTCTTTCACGATACATCTATGTGCTATTGACTTTTATAGGCACAAGCTATCCACTGTTTTAAAAAATGAAATCAGTATTCAGTGGATGGATGGATGGTTAAGTAACATCAACAGTAACAGCCAACGGCAATGAATACAACTCCAAAATGTTTACTCAAAATAACCTCTTCCCACATCTAAAAAGATATTTTTTTGGAAAAAATAAAATCTAAAGTCTTTTACTTTTGCAGTATCATTACTGTAAATTGCGGTTGTTTTGTTTGGCCACAATAATCCTTTAATGTTTAAAAGAGGCAGATTTGAAACAGCTGATTGATTGCGACACAGTTGATAGCGGTCAGATATTTGAATGTGTATTTAAAGTGATGATAGCACATCACAGTATATTCAGTAGTTCTTTCTGTGTTGTCGTCTCATATTTTTACGATTTATAGGATTGTACATTCTACGCTTCAGATGTTGCCAGTTGGACTGTAGTCCCGTTCTCGTCAAGTGGCACCCAAAAGTGCTCACAAACAAGTACACTAGAGAATGAAAGCTCGTAGTGTTAAGTGTGTGGTTGGTAGTTCAGCTTATGCAAATTAAAAAAGACCATCAACGCAATAGAATATTAATTACACAAGTGAAAGTTTCACATAGTGCCGTTCTCAATGCGTTAACAGTAACATGGCAAGAAGAGTTCTAATGTGCAGATATTATTGTTACACATTCCTCTGTACCTAACACTGCAAATAAGCTACAGCTGAAACAGATCAACATGATCCTGGTATAATTTCTTCTTCTAATGTTTTGCCACAAACACTTGGGTAGGTGGGTTCATCCAGAATATGAGAGCTGGAAGGGAAGTACTGTCCAGGAGTTGACTGGAGGCCCAAACCACGTGTAACGGGATCCTCAACTCTCAAATTCAGTCTAAACAAGCTTTGGAATTCTGTTTGTTCGGGTTTTGTTCAGCAGTGAAGCCGCCTCTGAGAATCGACATTCCTGCGTAATGGCCAGTAACCAGGGCTCAAAGGCTCTCCTAAGAGTAAGAATGAGGCCCTGATTGATGCTCATCGTGGTGGTGGTGGTGGTGGTGTGGGGGGAGGACGGATGATTCCCTTTCCAAAGTTTTGTTTTTTCTCTCTTTTTTTTTTCTTCATTTCCTTTGGAATCAAACACATTTCCCACATTTTCGTCTTTGTTTACTTACACAGTTTGATTTGTGGCATCCATTTATCGGTGAATGGCCATGCTTGACAGAGTCCCTTTCTTTTCTGGGGGGACTTTTTCTTCTCTGGTGAGTTAGTTCTCTTAAAAGGATTAAGCCTCTTTTGTGTGGCCTAAACCAACACAGGCCCCCTTTTTATATAAGAGAAGCTTTGCTTGGGAAACAGTACACAAATAAGCTGCTTCTTGCTTGATGATTCCTTTGGCCTCTGTTTTCATTTAAATGCCTCTCTTTTTTCCTCTGCTCTCACTTCATGCTTTATGCTAATTCCTTATAGTAGCACAAGTGACAAGGCACAAAATCATTGAAGCCCAGGTGCTGAAAGCCAGGCCCACTGGTATTTTTATTACTAAAAGGGATTAGGCGAGAAAGCAAGGGGTATTTTATTTATTCTAAAGGTAAGCAGGATTAACTCGAGACAGTCAAGAAAAAATAACTGTGCTTGTGAAATGTAAATGGGATGACTTATTTGTGGCGAGGCTTAACCCGTCTAGTTACTGTAGGACCCCGGTGGAAACGAATCGCTGGATACTGTAAGCAAACTGTAAGATACTTGTCACTCTCGGATTCACTTGTTATCAGTAAGGTCCTAGGTGAGAAGTGACAGTCCGTTAATGTGCTGTGTTTCAAAAACTATATAATGAAATCTGAGTCTATGTTATAAACCGTTATGTACACTTTTCATTAAATGTCTGATTAGATCTTTGGCCAATAATTCGATCCTCCCACTTTTTAAAGGGCAGAGTACTTGTGAAAACATGTTTTACGCAGCTGAATCACAAACCTGAACACAACAACCGTACCCCAAATACATATAAGCCATATACTATATGTGGTAGCTAAAATATTAGGTAGCTTTTGTTTATATTTCAGTTTATTGTATTTAAAAAAAAAGTTAAAACACCAAGAAAGATGCTGTGTTTATTTTTGCACAGTCTGGACATTTCTCTGGATTACTTGCACATCTGGGTTTTTAACTTGGAGTAAGCTCGATTTCAAAATGAAAAATGAGCCCTCAATGGCTTGATCAGAGAAATCAGCAAAAAAAGAAAAAGCAACTTTCGAAAATCATTAGTGCATTTCCTGAAATCGTGATATTTTCCAAAGATTTCTTTGTTAAGACATTTTCTTATCTTTTGAAAGCCAGCATGATCGCTGTTCCCAGAACGATGCCTCTCTTGCGACAGATTTTATTTCAGTTCCTGTTCAAAAAGAATCCCCAACCTTATATTACTAACACATTTGGTGATGCCATTCCAAAATCCCCAACCAAATGCATTGTTGTTTCCCTCGCTTCTTAGTCCTGCATTAATAAAAAAAAAATGCAAACACTTTCCTCTCTAGATAAATCCTGATGAGTTTTATTTCCATCTGTATGTTTTTCTTTATTGTGATTCTTGCTTTTGTACTTCTTATCAGAATAAATGAAATCCCAGCCTCACTGAATTTCTCAGTTTTTGTGTGAAGGCTAATTGATTTAAATCTTGCCCGTCTCCTTTTGCTATTTAGTGGCTGTGATTGTAAATACTTTGTCATTCTTTGTTAAACTTGCTGGATTTCATCATTGTCAAACCTGGTGGACATTTCACTCTCTCTCTGGCATTTATAGCACATTACCTTTGAATCGGAATGGCTTTCTTACTTGGTCTTTTTGGGTGACATCTTTTTTTATCAGATTTTTTTATTTACTGATTTATTTCTGTCTCATGTTATGTAGAAACTGGCACCTTGTGAGTGTGCGCAAAATTCATTTAATGCAGTGGTCTCTGATGGACCTGTGCCTTGTTCAAAGCTGCACACCATGTTGCTGGGGCAAGCTGTGGCTGCCATCTACCCTGCATTGAATTAAGAAGTTTAGAATGTTATGTTTCATAAATCATATTTTGTAAATGATAAATAAAACACTAAATGATACCCCAAGAACAGATGTTATCCCCCCCTTTTCAATCCTGACAAATTTAGCATTTTTGAGGGGGTGATTCTTGTGGCTTTATCCTAATTGACACTATGCCCCTTCCTGTAGTGGGCACCTTCTCATGTTGAACACGGACAGGTTAAGTAACTTGATGATGGCGCCCGCTGAGCCAGAGACGAGGACTAAATTGGCATCCTTGTAGTTTGAATCCCAGTGTTTACACTGCTAAGCCACACTGGCCAAATACGGGGGGCCTCTTTCACCTTCATTTTGTTGTTACCTTTTGTTGGTTTTTATTTTCACATTATAAAGAAATGTGGTCAATCTGCTTTTGCTGTCCATTTCCATAAGAAAAATCGCATATGCATTCACGGCTTATTAAATAAACGTGTTTTGTCCTCGCTCTGTGTTACACATGATAATTATTTTTCTCTCTGATTACTTGTAATTTAGTTTCTTTCACTCTTCTGAGTACTTTCATCACTTTGTGTTACATATTTTTTCCGCTCTGGTAAATCTGTAGATTTTCTGTTACTTTGCTTTTAATTCGTTGCATTAATTTTTGCAATGTGTTAAACCTGGCAGCCTTTCTTCTGCTGTGGGTTGAATCAAACAGGTTTTCTCACATTAATTTATCATGACACTTTTTCGTATACTATATTAAATTCAGTTTCAGGTTAATTTAACACCCCATGTAAAATTAGATCTCCTTTCTTCTGCTGTTTATTTAAGCTTTTAAATCTGGTGTTTTATACATTCAGGCATTGTCTTTCTCTTTAATTAAATCTGCTTGCTCCTCAAATGTTTTCTTTCTGGCTTCAATCCTCTCCCTTTTCTTTCGGTCACTATTAAATCGGATTGTATACAGTATGTGTATCATTGTCAATTGGATCTTTTTGTTTCGTTGTGTCTAATAGATTTTCTTAGACATTTTATTTAGTCTAGTAGATTAATGTTAGCTGTCTGTTACTCATATAGTATTTCTTAGTCAGTAATTAAATTTGGCATATATTGTTCTCCAGACCTGAATTAAATCGGATTGTTATTGCTGCACTGTATTGAATCGGATCCATTTTCTGGTGCATATTTGATCGAGTTAGATCACTGTTAGTGTTTGTCTCCCAGTCACCGTGGCTGTGAATCAGTTGTTTATGTGTAGTCGATTATCTTTCGAACTCTTGTAATCAAGTGAGATTTTATCTTTTTTGCTTCCTAATAAAATAAGCATTTTGATGTAAGCTATTCCAATTCTTTTTTTTTTTCTCCTCCATCTAGTTACATGCTTAAATGTGTAATTTTCTGTAAGACTTAAGATGCCATCATTTTGTGAAGGTGTAACAGTTAAAATCAAGCCAAAGTAGAGTTCCATGTAGATATTTCACCAGTTTGTGAATTTTGTCAAGAGGTTAAAATATATTATTTAATTATTTCAGTCATTTAATAATGCTTTATTTTCACTTCACTTTTCCTCGTTAACAGCTCCTATATGGACTGTTTCCATGCAACTAAGACTAATTAATATTCATCATTATGCTGTAACAAAGTCCTTCTGACCTTTCCTTGTCGTCTCATTGTGGCTCTGTAAGGAGAGCCTTCCACTGTATGCCAAATTGTCCAGGAATTCCCAGAGATTCGGCATGTAGGAGTGCATTGATGGGGCTCACAGCATCACGGACTACGTGTCCGACTGCAGTTGTGGGAGCCCAGGGTGCTGACAGGTACCACACGCTAATAATACTGAAGTCGGCTTTCTGTCCCACAGACAAGGTCTCACGGCCAGCTCCTGTAATGCTACGCACGAATATCTCTAAGATTCTCTTGTAATTATTGTTTTGTTTCATATATTTTTTTTATATGTAAGAACTGTTATGTTATTGCATTTGCATTTTGGGATTAAAATAAAGCCCACATAATGTGCGACCTGAAGGAGCCCATTTTATAAAGCAGTCATCTCAATAGCTCATGTGTACACTATAAACAGAGTATCTAAAAATATGTGAGTATTTATATGTAAATACAGTGTATTGTGACTCACTATATAAAGCTAAGTGTGCAATATATATACCATATAATATATACACGTGTTTATACATAGCAATAATGTGTACTGACAGGTTATTCTGTCGAATCACTCTGATCTGCGAAGAAGAAAACGCATTTTAACATGTTGTCTAATTGAATCCATTTACATAATGTAAACTGTATGCACTTATTTATACATTTGTGACTTGCCTGTGGCTCCCCTGCAGAACAAAGTGGTTGGCAAATGAATTGACAGTGAATGTACAGTTTGTGTGTATTTGCTATCAGTTTAAGGAAATAAAAATGTAGTCAAATATACAATGGTGTAAAATGTTTGAGGTATTGAAACGTAATGTGACAAATGAAAATGACTGCATTTCACATGGCCTCTCTTTAACAGAAGACTTGATTCACACGAAAGCAAAATGATAAATAAGGCTTTCACAGAGCTTGAACTTTAGTTTTCATTTATCCATATTAATTTTGAACTTTCTGACACAGGCAAGACTATAAGATAAATAGAAAGAAGTGTGCTGTTTCATTTTGACATACATCTATCTGTTGCAGAGCATTACTGGGGTCCATACTATTAAGCGTCAATTCACAATGCATGTCTTTTAACATTCTGAGATGTAATAGGTGAAATAGCAAGAATCCTTTCTTTCCTATTGGTGGTTTAGCACCCCTGAACACCCTAAACATCCAATCAGACGCTGCGTGTTTGGAGTACTGGGCATGTCAGGAGCGTTGTACACTTCCTTTTGAACCAGAAGGTGAAGCCTACAGTGGTTAGAGATCACAGGACAAAGTCATTTCAAATTAACATAAGGAAACAGACGAACAAGAGGAGAGCATTCAGTCCATCAGGCATGTTTGTTTTAGCTAATAGCTAAGCTGTCCCAAGATCTCCTCTGTATTCCTCTTAAGAAGTGGCTTGATGTGCTTAATGCAACACAAGAACTCCATTGTCTTCTTTCCTAATTTTTTTTAGGGATTTTGAAATGGAAGATCCTGTCAGAAATCCATTGGATTTCCCTCGTAATGTATTTTTCTCCATCCATTTTGCCTTCTGCCTTCTTAAGTCTTCAAAGCCTTGATGTTTATAGTTGAGACAGTGATTTTGGATAGAACTGCACTGTATACACTCATTATGTAGGTCAACTACGGGCTCATCAGATCACAGAAAATGTTTTTTACGTGGTTTTAGAGTCATGTGATGCGAATGTTTTCAAACAATGCCTTTTTTCCATTCTCCATAAAGTCCATTTTTCGCAGGTAGCTTTTCATATGCACTGTTTGTATAATCTGAGCTGTGAAAAGACTATAATTCCTTAAGAACAGATTGGGCTTCCTGCAGCCCGTCATGACTATTGTCCTTTTCGCCCAGTTTTGCAGGGCGCTGTATTCCACACTTGTCCTGTTTTTTCCCAGTGTCTTTATGGCTTATTTCACTATTCTTTGGAGGGGTTTTCCATCCCTTCATTGACCATTCTTCTAATTGTTTCTTTTGAACATCTTTGAATGTTCCTTTGTCTTTGTTGGTGCTATTTTTATCAGGAGACATGAAACGTCCCAGAGATCAGTGTGTTTACGGTAACGTGATCTCATGTGAAACACTTTAATCACAGACAGGTAGGCTACGCTAAGTGAATCAGGACACTGTAAATGGCAGTTGATTTCATGAGAGCCCAATTAGATGTGTTACAGGAAATGACAAAGACCTACAAAATCGGTTATTTTGGTTTTTCTTTTTTTCTGCAGTTAGTTTAGAAGGGTCTCTTGAATTTTCTTTTCAGGTTGTGATTATGTGAAATCTTGCTGCTGCTCCTGCACAACTTCAGAGTCCCGGGTTCACATCACTTGGCCTGGTCACTCTCTTTATGGAGGTTTCTCATTCTTTCTGTGCCTATGTGGATTTTTACCAGAAACTTCAATTTTCCGCTTACATCCCCAAAGACTTTCATGTTATGTTGATTGAGTGTGAGTGTGGGTGAATGTGTACCCTGCAGTGGTCCGCACTCTGGCTTATGTCTTGAGCACTGTGCCATAAGGCACTTTCACTGAACTATGGGAGCAGGTTAAAAAACAGACGGATGAATGGATTATCTGTTCTTTTGTATTGATCAGCAAGGAAAATTCCAGTTAAATGCATTATAATTTCTGATTCTAAAATAAAGGACGTAAAGGAAGTGACCTTTTACTCTCACAGTATTATCTGCACAAACATTTCAATTTGTGTGCTAAATAGATTACATACAGAAATAAAGCAGTTGTATACTTTATAGAAATTGTCAACATTTTCCACCATTTATAACATTTCTATACATTCTAAGCCCTACTTAATCCACTTTAAGGTCACAGATGGCTGAAACTTATCCCAGTAGCACCAGGTGCAAGGCAGGAAATATCCTTGGGCAGGGGGCACCAATCCATCTCTGGATCTACTCATGCACACCTTCACACTTACACTCCGGACTAATTTGAAATGTCCAGTTAACCTAACATGCATGTCTTTTGGGATGTAAAAGAAGTCATTGAGACTGGGTTAAATGCAAGAACTCCACTGAGACAATGGCAGGGTGTATGATTCCTACTCAGGTCACTGGATCTTTCTATTTCTATATCTCTTCTAATTTATTTGAATGTCCCCGGGACCCTGAAACTATCCTGGCAGCACTGGGTGCAAGATAGAAAGCAAACCTGCATTTAGCATCCATTCTCTACAAGGCACAGTCATTTCCATCAGCCCAATTTTAAATCCTATCCTTCATGGGATGTGGAAGAAAAAATGGAATAATAAGCTGGGTTTGGAAATAAACCTCTTAAGAGGTGGTATGCCATGCGTATCTCCATTTTGCGTCTCTTTAGTGGTGTGGCCACCCTACAAGCTTCTTTTTTCCCCCTGCTTTTCCAAGGAGGTTGAAATCACTGATGTACCCAACTGGTTGCCCTTATCGCTTGAGGAAATGTGTGTCGTCTCGAAGATGTGACAGGCAAACTGGAAATCCCGTTACAGGGCACACTAAGACAAACTGTCCAAGTGCTTGCATTCATATTAATTAAACACAACTCCAGCAGATGGAGAGTATATTTTTCTTTATTTTTTGCCTTTCTCACCTCCTACATGCAGACCATCAAAGTTCTCGTCACCATATTAATGGATTTTTGTCTGTAATTGTGTGTTCTGTTAGCTCAATGCCGCCTGTCCTTATTTTCCAATCTGGATCCAATTCAGTCAGTTGCCACACCAATTAAGTAATAATTATTAAATGTTAACAGTAATTACAGACTCTGCCAAAGTGCCCACAGATGCCAGCCATTAGAATTTTGAACCTAATCACGCAGGGAAATTGAGAAAGTTCAACCAACATCAATTAGCCCTGCAATTAAAGCAAGTTAAAGAAGGCTTGTTATCACCAGAGAGCTAATTTGGGTAGTTTCTTTTTGAAACATGCAGGTTAAAAAGAAAAAGAAACACTTGCAGAAGCAGATGACACAAAAGCCGCAAGTGCCATGTGAGCTCAAAGTGATGCCTTTCCAGCCTCTCCGAGTCAAACTCTTTTTTTTTTGTGTGTGTGTGATTTGCTGCTTTCATTTTTACAGCACACAATACTTTTTCATTGTCACACCTCTGAAAGAGTGATGGCACCTCAACAGCAGACTTCTTTCTTTCCCATTAGTCTCTGGGCCTGCTCACTCTGAGCATCTAGGAGCAGAAAAGCAAACGTGGAGTTTGAAAGGCAGCTCGTCTGTGTCCGCAAAGGGAGACAATCGTTATTGTGTGTGGTGCCTTTATGGGCCACACTTTCAGATACAAAGGAGCAAATACGTTGGTGAATGCACCAAATACAATATGAATAAGTAGTTACCAAAAGGTGACAAAAGAATAAAAATGAAATTTTACCTTGAGGGAACCATTAGAATGCATTTACATTTGACACCTTTATCCAGTATTTATGATACAATTGGTTAGATTTCTGTTGGTTTTCCAAGTGGAGCACAGACAGGTCAAGTGACTTGCTCATGGTCACATGGTGTCACTAGCTGGGTTTGAAGTCCAAAGTCTTACCCACTACACCACACTGTCCTAATAACAGCGACTATAAAGTAACATGGCTGAAAGAACCCTTTCTCATATTCTTTCACAATGAGCGACTGCGGAGGTGTTTCCTTGACCTTCAGGTGCCAGTTGGGTGCAGCTCTGCCCCGTTCTGTTGTAAATGGCTTGATGTAGGCTGTCTGTGGACTCAGACCCCTCTTTGTGTACAACTGCTGGGGGGAAAGTGTAGGAGCCAGTCGTGTGAGATGCTGCTGAAATGGTAATCTGCCTGGGCTAACCGAATGCGATTAAATTAAAACGAAAATTGGAATTGATGAGGACTTTCTTTACGATTTATTTTTTAACACTTTCATGGATACCTCTTTCTTATTTCAAATTATTTTAATGAATTAGTGTATTAGGGATGCTTTGATCAGGTTTTATTATGGCCAATACCAATCAACAATTTCATGTTACTTGATCGGCCGATTCCAATTCAAATTTTTTTTTCTTTATCCCTTTAAAAAAAATACTAATCTCCTGCATAACCAGACACATAGAAGCCTTATGTCCTATATTAAATTGTATTTTAATAATAAAACTATAGACCACAGGTGTTAACTGTTCATTTTTTATTATCAAAATGAAATTCTGTAGGCTTATGGTTCAGTGGCCGTAAAAATAATAAAATAAACAAAATTTCCTTGAAATACATATGTTAACTAACAAAATGTGTACAAAAATATGTATCCATAAAACATATGGCATAAAAGAAAAGAAAATGCCTCTCATTGATTATGAGTTGTCATATTAATTTTTTTCCTGCAATGTACCTATCTGAAACAAGTCTTCATTTAAAAGGTAGTTTTCACCATTTGTCAAACCAACAAAAAAAAAAATATATTTCTCACACAATCAATTAATTGATATTGGCAATTAAACACTGCTTAAATGTAAATATACCTGCACTTATAGATTTTAATCATTAATTGCACCACAGCTTTTTTCTGTTAAAATATACATTACAATGTATTATATTCTGTCGAGGGAGGTGGAAGAGAGGCATTAGATGACAGCATCAACCCTTGGTTTGGAGGGTAATTACCATCAAGCGAGCCCTGAGGTTGTCTCCCTATCACTCGTGTGTTACAACCTTTAAATAGTTAGTTTCCGTTTGTGCTCCCACGGTCTAGATGATTAACTGAATTTTGAAGTTAACAATTAACATTACACCTTCGTCAATTGCAAATGCTTCTGTCAGTTCTCCAGTTAACTGTCACTATGGCTAATGTAAGCTTTCCTCATAGCTCATTCTTCTGTGGACCTTCTGCACGTGTAATATGTACTTGGTTGTTTTTAGTAGTTGGGCACTGCTTTGTGCATATTGGTGTCCTAAATTTATCAATTTTAATTGAATTTTGTGTGTTCTTAATAGTAAAAGGGAGTTCATTCTGTGAATGCAGTATGAAGGACTGAGCAATTATACAAGCAGAGTTGTAATTGTGTGAGAACCGTATGTGCAAGTGGCGTAGCATAGAGACGTGTGCACAAACGTTAGTGTTTGAGATAAAGGAGTCTGTCCCAGTTCAAATATCTGTAAATTGTATTAACACTTGTGTCAACATCAGAACATGTCAGAGTGGGGGCCTGCACTGTATATTTATAGAAGTTTAATCCTATGCATGCCATGGGTGGGAGTCATCAAAGAGGCCTTTGTTATTATAATACTATAAGAAGAGGCACCCAGTGCTAGAGGGCATTGTGTTTACTTTCCTCTTTTTTTGAGAATCAGAAAATTGACCAGTTGACACCTAGCTAGTACTAATATAGATGAATTCCACCGATCATTTTGTCTTGAAAAGTAGAAATGCCAGCTGGTTAAGTTTTATGACTGCATGTAGTGCACAAGTCATGTTATGTTCAGTGGTGCTGATGGCATTGGAGGCATGACTAAAAATATAATAAGTAGAATTTTTCGGTGTGTTTGTGCCCATAGCTTCCAAGGTGGTCACTGGTTGTCTGTATATCTGAATTGGACCTGCAGATGTGAAAATGAATAGTAAAAGCAGTTAGGAGTCCTAAGTAAAAACAAAACTACAGTATAAATCAGTGGGAACTTCAGCTTTTTGAAGGGTTCGGTTGTACATGGGAGTACTTTTATATGACCATATTAGTGTAAGGTGTAGTGGGGCAAGGGATGACTCTAGGCTAGACCAAAAATAATTGGGTTGCCAGCCGGGCAAAGCCCTGTTTAACACGCAGCCACACAAAGTAAAATAAATCCTTAACAAAAAGGAGAGCATAGTAGCACCATAAAGATCAGCATGTTGCCGTTTCTGTGGATAGCTCGTGTGACCTTCCTCGTGGCTTTTCAGGTCTGAACTGACACACCATCTTTCAGGAATGTCCTTTCTTTATACAGGCCACCCAGAAGGGCAGGGTTTCTTTGGCTCCATTGCTTTCAAGGGGAAGTTTCTCAAGGCCGTGAGGGAAAAAAAGGTGACAAGATAGTTAGCAACAGCACCCCCTCTTGTCCCAGGGTGGTACCACATACCTTAGGTGAGCCCAGAAGGTGATCCTCTGACACATATGCTTGACACAGACCAGTGTGCCACTCACACCTGGAGTAGCAGCTTCAAGCAGCCCACCTTGGCTTTGGACTCGGCCACAGAGATACTGTAGATGAATCCTGTGCCGTACAGAAAGATGATTTAATTAAGAACGTTAAAAATAGCCATGGCACTTGGCTTTGCAAGCAAGTTCCTTTTGATGGTGTCTGTGCATCCCGCTTTCTGTGTCTGTGAAAGTGCTCCTGTGGTTTTAAGGTCACCAGGCTGTACCCCCATGGCAGGGAGGGGTGGGGTGGGGTGGTGAACTTCTCTTTAGGCTATGGGAAGTACAGAGGAATGTGTGGGGCTGGAACAAATTCCTTGTTGTGCAGTGTTTGTATTTTTGGAGGGGTTGCACCTGCCTGCGGATGTCTGCCACTCACCTGTCGGTAGCTGACAGCTTCTTGACAGAGTGTCCAAGGCCTGCTCCTTGCTAGTGTAATATAAGCACTGTTTCCAGAGCTGGTATGTATTCGTTTATCAACACCAGCAACCACCCGATGGTTTGCTATGACATGAGCCAGTCAGCACTTCACTGCTGCTGCTGTACTGGGCTTTGCTCCCTACACACCTCATTTCATTTTTCCAAAAAGGAGGAGGGGTGCGAGGGACTGTGACAGCCTAAGTGTGCCTGGGGTTTGTTTTGTCCAATTATTCAGATGTCAGTCACAGAAGCATAGGATTGGGCAGAGGCTGCAGAGGTGCAGGGCATCAATCGCCTAAGCACAGCCTAATGAGCCCCTCAGGTGAATGTCTAGCTGTCAGTTAAGCGTTCAGATAATATTGTGTTGAAAGGCTGGTCTACATCTGGGGATTTCATCCATTGTAAATGGAAGGGGTCAAAGGTCGCGGCCTTAGCATTCATCAGCTCGCTGCGGCTTAACAGTAGCATGCTGAGTAATTATACGGCACCTTCTGTGTGGCTGAGCCAAGTTTGTTATGGATTTACCAGCAGCCTAATTTTAGCCGCCGTTAGTTTTAAACAAAGGGAAGAGTTTTTATTGTCCTTGCCACACAGATCACAAGTGGTAAGAAGAAAGACTACGGCGGCACCACTTACATGATGATGATGATGAAGGTAAAAGTAAAGTGTAGCAAAAAAAATGTCAGATCTCTTCATCCCACACACAGTTAGAGGGACTAATAGTGATGGTGAAGATTTAGTATATGCCTGAAGCTATATAGAGCAAAGAAGAGCTGATGACAATGATGACCACAGTAGAAGTGAGCGTGTCCTTTACCACGTGGAAAGTGAAGACTTCTTATATTTCCTTTTTGTGATACTCTTGGATTTAGACATTTGTAAGTGTGCTCTGTTCACCAGTCTGCCCATTGTAACAAGCCTCAGTTAACTTTTCCGGACAGCTCTTTTATTTAACAGTTGCTCTCATGGCGTGTGGCAGCTAAGGACCTGACATTTAAATGAGAGGTAAGGAACTGGTGAATGGGGAGGGCGAGTGAAAACAGAAGCATGTCACTGAGCAGGGATCACAAACTCCAAGTGTGTGGTGCACACTTGATATTCATCTGAGCATTTGAAAGCTCAGTGATTGTGTTATTTCCACCTGTGACTGTGGGCTGAGTTTATGGGAGGAAATGGGCTGTTTAATCAGAAGGGTGGACCTCGGGGTCTGATCTTGAAGAGATTTAAAGACAGCATATCAGGGCGGAGGTTCTTGTTTGTTGTATGGATGAACATTGAGGAAGTGTTTGTTCGTAAACAATAGCTGTTTAATTTACTGTAGGCTTTTCAGTAAGTAAGCGTTGTAAGAAAGTTCATGGGGCCATTTTTTGACAAGTAAAACATATTAAATATCTTTGTTATTAAACTGCTAGTTAGATCTGTAATATCAATTCAGAATTGAAATATACACACCCTTTATATTATACTGTATTCCTGTTGAAGTTTACCTTCGTGATTAGCAGTGAGTGACCTCTGAAAAGTGACTCCTTTAAGTGATACTGACTTTGCTGTTTAAAACCATGCATACTGGGACATGGCCTCGGTGGTTTGCCTTTTGCTTTGCCTTATTTCAATATCAGACCTGTTGTGATTTCTCCAGTCTGCTCAGTTACACTGATTATACATTTTTCCCCCCTCTGCAGCACCATTACACACCATACCTCACTCTCTTTGTACCTCACAATATCATACACATTTCTTTTTTCCTTTTTTCCCTGTCATTCCTTTAATTTATAGTAATATATTTTAAGGTTCTAACTTAGTTGTTATGAATGTCTGTCCTTTTCTTAGGATGCTCTCACACTAGACACTTTTGTTCCATAACATGCCCAAGCGCGATTGTCCCCCCTCCCTACACCCCCCTCGCCTGCACTCACACTGCGCTTAATGTTCTGGGCCCGGGCACGCTTTCATCATGACCATATGACTTTGTGTAAAGCCAAAACACGATCCAAACATGGAGTGACAGCATGAATGTCAAAATGATTTTATTTATATATTTATTTTGTGGTTGTTTTAGAGTCATGTAGGGCAGGATAATTCTCTACCTATTCTGTTGAGTGTGCAGTGTGGCGCTTTGCTGTTAATCATACTGCACTTACAAGAAGTTTTTACAGTGACAAATGATGTTAAGGGAGGAATTTGCAGCTTTTCTTGCCAATTACATTTCACGATCATTTGTAAGGTGAAAATAAAAACCTGTTTTTAACTCAAAAGATATTGAATGAAATGAGAATCGCACTATCTGACTTGTCGCATCATTGACGTCATGTCTGTTTTCCGTGCTTGGGCATGTTTAGCGATCACACTGAATGCTAGTGAACTGTGCTTGGACCCACCTCTTCCAAGTGGGCCAAGGCACAGTACGGTTGGACCGGCACGGACCGATCACACTAGTCAAATGAATTAGACTTTGCCAGGTTACATGTGGACAAACATGCTCGGGTACAGAATGTATTGCCTGTGTGAGTTCACCCTTAGTTCCTACCGTGTATGCATAGGATTCTCCTGTATACTTTAAGCTTCTTCCTACACCCCAAAGCCCTGCAAGTTAGATTATCTGGTGACTCTGAACTGGCACTATATGGGTGAGAGTGTCACCCAGTGCTCCAGATCTTCAATTGGATTCAACATGTTCCATATAATCTTTCATCAGTCTCTGATGTTTCGTGCAGTAGTGCTGAGTTGTGTTCTGTATTTACCCCATTTTTTGACAGCCACTCCACTTTTCACACCCATCCCAAGATTTCCTCCAGTTTTTTTTCTCCTATAAGGGTTTTGTGGGACGGTTTTCTTGTCTTCTTATTGGGGCAAGACTGGGGTGGGGGGGGGGGCGGGAGTTGGCTATCAAAAAACAGGTTCTGTTAAAGCCCATGGAGGCATGGTTTTGGGCTATACAAGATATAAATTGTTGCTGTTGTTGTAGTACTCACTGCTAGATTGCATATCCTCAACTAATGGTCATGAATTAACCAAATGAGATTTTTTAATTAATGGATTAAGCAAATGTTTGGTTTCAACAGCTCAGAGTGATGTATATTAGAGACAAATGAACAGAATAAGTTAGTGATTTAAAAAAAATAATCAAAAGTCTTCTTTTTGTGCAGTTCCATTTTGTCTTTGGCAGGAGTTATGAAAATCAAGTGTGTGCCAGTGTCCTTGCGGATGTAGGAGCACAGATTGTGTCTGTGTGGATTTTTGACACAGACTTTGATTAGGAGTTGGCATTCAAATTGTACTATATACGTGTGTGATTTCGGAATTTGTGAGCATATGTAAGAATCAATGTGCATGAATGAGTAGTCCAGTTCATGTCTTTACTTCTACATTCACAGACATAAAGTGTGTGTGTGTGTGACACTCACAAGTCCCTAATGCGTATATATGTGTATGCTTCAACAGCATTAGTGCCTGAGCGTTGGAGGTGCAGAGACGCTCTTACCAGGGTCTTGGCTGCCAAATATCAGCAGCTGTTCCCCTATTAGCAGGTTTTATTAACAAGCTCCTTCTGTGCTGCTTGCTTCTCAAATCTCTCACTTTGCTGCCATTGAGCGAGAAGCATACTTGCAGTTTAGATGATACTGGATGCCCCAAACACCCAAGGTCGAGTGTGACATTTACTTTGGTGCTGGCGGTCACATTTTCAAACGACAATGAATTTAACACCTTTTCGGAGGAAGATCAAGCTTCTTTTTCTAATAGGATAAATGTATTTTAGCAAAACATAAAAAACGTCAAAGCGGCCTCTGAGGCTATTCGGACTCGGTATAGCTGCATTCAAGAAGTGGGCTCATCACTTGGTTAATCTTTTGATGTGGGATTTCTTCACTAGCTTGAGGCTGACAGCGAAATGTCACTTGAGTCTGTCTGACACAATAAAATATATTTCTAATTTTAAGGATATTATTTCGGTGCTCATGTTCACTGTACATTTCAAATGAACTTTACAGCTCTTGTTCAGAAAGCGGACGTCACTTGGTTGTTTCATAATAATTAAGATTAGGAAAAAATTAGGTTTCACATTTCTGTTATCATTTTAGCCCTAAAATAGTGACTTAACTTCAGGCACCTATTTTATTGACCTGAAGGTTAGTGTTTGGGCGAAGGGAAGGCCGTTTCAAGTGGCGTCCGCTTTCTGAACAAGACCCAACTTTACCACAGTAACAATGACAGTATTTCTGGAAGTAATAAATGGAACGATTGTGTAAAAGATCAGAACCTTGCAAAAATATTAGAAATTCAGTAAAAGCCTGATCAGGTAGACATGCTTCCCAATTTGAGCAACACAGATATGGTGATTGTATTTTTCATCTAATTAGAAGTCTGGGACTGTACTCCTGTGTCTTGGCAACTGTAGGCAGGAGAAGATGAGAAGAGTCCATCAGCAGGTAAGACAGTGGTTCCCAGTGGACATGCCGCTGATAATGCTGGGGTCTCAAATTGTAGTCCTTATTTGTAGGTAATAGGATTAAAAAATATCTCTACTTGGATTAACCTGCTGCTGGAGTTGGGCTGGAATGTGAGATACTGAGGTTCTACTGTCAGACGGTTGGAGCTTGACATACAGGTGCCGGTCATAAAATTAGAATATCATGACAAAGTTGATTTATTTCAGTAATTCCATTCAAAAAGTGAAACTTGTATATTAGATTCATTCATTACACACAGACTGATGTATTTCAAATGTTTATTTCTTTTAATTTTGATGATTATAATTGACAACTAATGAAAATCCCAAATTCAGTATCTCGGAAAATTAGAATATCAATTAAGACGAATGAAAAAAAAGGATTTTTAGAAATATTGGCCAACTGAAAGGTATGAACATGAAAAGTATGAGCATGTACAGCACTCAGTATTTAGTTGGGGCTCCTTTGGCCTGGATTACTGCAGCAATGCGGCGTGGCATGGAGTCGATCAGTCTTTGGCACTGCTCAGGTGTTATAAGAGCCCATGTTGCTCTGATAGTGGCCTTCAGCTCTTCTGAATTGTTGGGTGTGGCGTATTGCATCTTCCTCTTCACAATACCCCATAGATTTTCTATGGGGTTAAGGTCAGGTGAGTTTGCTGGCCAATCAAGAACAGGGATACCATGGTCCTTAAACCAGGTACTGGTAGCTTTGGTACTGTGTGCAGGTGCCAGGTCCTGTTGGAAAATGAAATCTGTATCTCCATAAAGTTCGTCAGCAGCAGGAAGCGTGAAGTGCTCTAAAACTTCCTGGTAGACGGCTGCGTTGACCTTGGATCTCAGAAAACACAATGGACCAACACCAGCAGATGACATTGCACCCCAAACCATCACTGACTGTGGAAACTTTACACTGGTCCTCAAGCAACGTGGATTCTGTGCCTCTCCTCTCTTCCTCCAGACTCTGGGACCTTGATGTCCAAAGGAAATGCAAAATTTACTTTCATCAGAGAACATAACTTTGGACCACTCAGCAGCAGTTTTGTCTTTAGCCCAGGCGAGACGCTTCTGACGCGGTCTCTTGTTCAAGAGCAGCTTGACACAAGGAATGCGACAGCTGAAACCCATGTCTTGCATACGTCTGTGCGTGGTGGTTCTTGAAGCACTGACTCCAGCTGCAGTCCACTCTTTGTGAATCTCCCCCACAGTTTTGAATGGGTTTTGTTTCACAATCCTCTCCAGGGTACAAGCGGTTATCCCTATTGCTTGTACACTTTTTTCTACCACATCTTGTCCTTCCCTTCGCCTCTCTATTAATGTGCTTGGACACAGAGCTCTGTGAACAGCCAGCCTCTTTAGCAATGACCTTTTGTGTCTTGCCCTCCTTGTGCAAGGTGTCAATGGTCGTCTTTTGGACAATTGTCAAGTCAGCAGTCTTCCCCATGATTGTGTAGCCTACAGAACAAGACTGAGAGACCATTTAAAGGCTTTTGCAGGTGTTTTGAGTTAATTAGCTGATTTAGAGTGTGGCACCAGGTGTCTTCAATATTGAACCGTTTCACAATATTCTAATTTTCCGAGATACTGAATTTGGGACTTTCATTAGTTGTCAATTATAATCATCAAAATTAAAAGAAATAAACATTTGAAATACATCAGTCTGTGTGTAATGAATGAATCTAATATACAAGTTTCACTTTTTGAATGGAATTACTGAAATACATCAACTTTGTTATGATATTCTAATTTTATGACCGGCACCTGTAAGGCTGGTTTTATTGAGGATTTAGTGCTGCCGTGATAGGCTGAAGTTTGAACCTGACTGTCCCTGATTAGGTCTGAGCTTGAATAGTGCTTCCCTGATTAACATGGGACTCCGTATAGTTCTGCTCTAATTAGGCTGGCAACCAAAATAACACAGCTCCCATTACACTGAGCATCAGAATGGTGCTGCTCTGATTAGCGGGGCACACAGCGTAGTGCTTTTCTTGTTAGGACAGATTTTGGAATCACCTTGTTCTCATTTGGCTAAATAAAAGAAAATAGTGCAGCTCCAGTATGCCACGTGTTCCAGTTGGAATATGGCTGCTCTGATGATTGGAACTGTTTTATCTCTTGTTACTCTAGGACTCAAAATACTAGTGCAGCAGGTAAAATGGGATGTGGGAGAGTGCGCCTCTAATTAGGCTGGCACCCAAATAACGTGGCACAGCAATGGAATACAGCTGCTCTGATTAGGCAGGCACTAAGTATGCTTGTCTTGTTAGGACAGATTTTGGAATAATCCTGTCCTCATTAGGCTAAATCATAGAATTGTGCTGCTTCGGTTTGCAGTGCATGCCCATTGGAGTAAGGCAGCACAGATTAAGCTAGGGTTTCGAATTCTGGCACACCTGTAAACCTGTGGCTAAAATGGCCCCTTTTTGGTTAACTGTTACTCAGCCTAACCATGCTCTGATTAGGCTAACTTCCTGAATGTGTCCCTCAATAAAGATTTATGATGGGATATAGTCTTTTCCATTTTATTTTCCACCTGACGTAAATGAACGTAAGTGAAGGGCAAAATTAAAGTGAGCCCTACCATCATGGGCTGAAAGTGGGGACTTAAAACTCCCAAAAGCCTAAATATAGAAACTTCACAAAGATCAACAGGAGCAACCTAAGAAAAAGGAAAGGAAAAAGTGCAGCTGGCAGCTCTCTAAACAAGCTCAATTGATTAAAGAATAGTTTACACGTCCCACAGGAGGAGAGGTTAGTCTCCTCGCTGACACACGGCATAAAAATGGAACGGCTAAACAAACAGAGAGTGACCCTCAGGGCAGGATTAGCAACCTTCTAATGTGTCGCTGTGGAGGTCAGCTTTCAGGACTTCAAACATACGGGAGAGTTAAAAAAGAAAAATGAACACATGGCTCGCTGAGTGGAGAGCAGGACGGTCTTGTGATGCATAATCCACGCTAGGACCCTAGAGGGATTGCCTCTAACTGGTTCTACTTGTCTGCTGCCTTCTCAAACCATCTGCTTGGTGTTTTATTTATTTATATATTTATCTATTTTTTATCCAATTAACAGAATGAATTGCACATTGGTAGCAATAGCGCCATTAAGTGGTGAAAATGAAGATGAAAGACGAATGCTGAAAGTGGGTTTAAAGAAAATCTGTGCCTTCAGACTGAGGAAAGATTTAACATTCGAGATTCTTTATTTGTCACATACACAACATGCCCTAAATCGGCCTGTGAGACTGCAAGAGTGTGGAGTAGCCAAATAGGATGCTTTTCAGGATGTTATTTACATGGATGAGCTGGGATTTAAACTGAGAACATGGCTTCTGTCCTTTTCAGTGCTGAGCCACCCAGCCTTGCCTGAAGGACCTATTACCATAAGGGGCTTCACTCGGAGACTTACAGGGATTGAATCTGAAATAGGAAGTTACCCACTGGAGCAGACACAAAGCCGCCCATGACTAACTTACAATAGAAGGCCAGCGCCAAAAGACACACACAGAGTCAGTAATGGACAAGGAACTGCTGGCTCTTTGAGCCAATTAGCCATTGTGAGCAACAGGCACAAAAAGGTGACCATTTTTAAAAATTTTTGATGATGTAATATAGAATTTAAAAAACAACAAAATAATACCAGCTTCCCTTGATAATGCCTTAACCTTTTCTAAAATGCATTTAAAAATGACGTCCAATCAGTTCAGCTTTATGAAATCCTCTGTTGTTCAATACTGTGTATCTTTGGCTGTGTATAGCCTCCAACCATTAGGCACCGGCTGCCATATCAAGTCTCCAGCTCTGTCAGTTTTGAGAGTTTTACTTCTATGCCATTCTGTAACCATCTTTTAGCACCCGACTTCTGGCACGCGTGACCGTTAAAATTAAAGGCAGGCTCTGCATGAAGCCGTAGTACTAGGGCTGACGTGAGCAAGGACAAGCAGTTTGACCGCAGAATTAGAGCAGAGTACACACTAACTATTGTTCATATCTGTAATGAGACCGGGGGGGGGGGGCTTGGGCTTGTATAAAAATAGTGTGGATTGCAGTATTAGTTACTGCCCCAGAGAGAACCCATTTAAAAACTCCTCAAGGGGCAGAAAATACAGTTCACAGTAAAGTCTGAATAAACAGTTCAGGGCCAGAGGGTACAGGTCAACCCTGAGCAAGAGGCACACACTTACTCTAAGGGTTGCTACTGCTATGCTGGGCAGCTTTAGCTCAGATCTGTGGTGAGGTGTGAACAGCTAGCCAGCCAAAGTGAAGCATTTTCAGCAGCTTCATATGGCCTAATGTCAAATGTGTGTTGTAATGAAAAACACAAACAACCATAAAGAGTTGGGGCACCCACAGGCAAATCCCCTATAATTAAAAATAAATGTGTACAGAAAGGGTAAAAAAAAAAATGTCTTCACAGACACAAGTCTCAAAGGAACTGCTCCTGGATGGCAGCACTTCTGGTTAAGTATAGGCTAGGCAGGAAGAGGCGGGGGGGGGGAGCCCGGAAGTGATGTCAGACGAGGTAGGGTTTGTCAGTCATCCCATTTGCAGCTGTAAGAAGAGAAGAGTTGTTAGTAAACAGCTCCACCTTGTGGATCGATGATTATTTGCTATCACCAGAGCCTTTCAACTGTCCACAAGGCTCACATGTATGACAGTGTTTTTGAAGCAAATGGAAAAAGTTGTCAAGAGGCATCAATGCATTAAATGTAAGGATAAATATCTTAACAAACAACCAGAGCCCCATTCTTTTTTAATGGATTGTATCTAGCAATCAAACCTTATTTTATATGAAGTCTTTCGTAGTATATCCGTAACAAAGAGCAAAGAAATTATATTTTGTATGGTTTGCCTAAGTTATTTTAGAAATTCTGGAAACTGTTGGTAATATCCTCAAGAATCATTAATTTTCCAAACCCATTTATAAGGATAAGGGGAAAAGCCAATTCTGTCAGTATAGGCATATACTGTCATAAAGGCAGGTTATGGGAATTTGGCTGCTTCTCTCTCCCTCATACTAGAGCACTGAACTGCTGTTCAGAGCAACACAAGACCTGTTGCTGTATGATTCCTCCTTGCTGTAATCTACCTCTATTTCAGAGTCACGATCAGTAAAACGTGTATTGATATATCGAACACTTGTCCTGACATCAGTAACTGCTGCTTGCTGCTCCCAGTAGCATTTGAGTATATCATGAGAACTAAGTTTGTGCTTTGATGGTCCCAAAAGAGTTTGATTCTCTGAGGATGTGACTCACTTAGTTAATTATGTATTGTGACCACAAGGGAGCATCAGAGAGCCCCAAACCTCAGACACAGTAAAGCATCATACGTTATTAGAATACTTTTTGTTCTCTCCAGGCACTTCTTCCCATTCCTCTTTCCAGTAATACACTGCAAGTATACAATAAATCAAATAATTCTCACAATTCTTCCTCCTTCTCATCTCCAGCTGAGTGTTACCTGCTGCCTCCCGACTCTGTATGAGATCCTCCCCTGACAGCTCCCTCTCTCAGTCCCCAGGGACCCCAACAGGGCTGAAATTCTGGACTCCATTTCCCAAGCCCTGCTGCGGGTGTCACAACTGGGCTTCCATACAAGGACCACTGCCACCTGGTATAGGGGGGATGGAACCACTCCCGACTCTCAGCTTCTGTTGGTCATCCCATTAACTTACACTGGCCGGGTACAAAGTTATTTATTTGGTTCACCAGTCAATCCATCTATGTTGTCGCACCTGCCTCCCGTCCAGGTAATGGTTTGTTTCCTGTCTCATTCAGGATGCTCCTTCTCCTGCTACAGTGTGTGAAATATTTAACCTGAAGTTTCACGTATGTTGATGTGTATACTGTGCATTGACAACTTTCATCCTCACAAAGTTATACAGAGGATAGATAACGGTTCTGCCAAAGTGCACTCACTTTGTCATGTTATGCCTTCATTCTAGATTTTCAATCAATTTTTTTAATTCACTGCTTTCATCAAAGGACTTGTTTGTGTGCCTTTGTGTTTTATTTCAGTTATGTGGTGATGCCATTCAAAAGTTCCAAGTAGAACATTTCAATTGGAATGCCCCTACAAGTTGGATTTCCTACTTGGAAGGTCAGGAGAGCCTCACCAACCCCAATCTGAAACTCCAAGATGGCTACACTGCGCTTCAACAGTAGTAAAAACTGTAATATTATAGTTTATTAGCACTTCAGTCTATCTGTGACTCAAATAAGTCACACATGGTACTGTCCAACTTCTGTCTTTGGACGTGCAAAAAACCACATAATGTGTTGTTATCAACTTGTTAAGTAGTTATTTGTATTCTGAAAGAGCAAGAACAACCAGTTTTCCTGGGGGCATCTATATTGGTTTTACAAGAATGCGGTCAACTCGCGTGTGGCGTCACTTCCAGCTCCAACATCCAACTTCTGCGTTAAATAGAACAAAGCAAAATTCTGCAGATCTCAGATAGTGTATTTCATCAAAATCAAACTTGTTGAGATGTCAGCAAAAATCACACAAGTTAAAAAAAAAATATTTTTAATATTCTGAATCATTTGCAAGAGCTGTGACTAAGTGGTGTTTAGGTGGGATCCTCTTACCAGTGTCATCTCTGTGGAAAGCAAATTTAATTGTGTGTGAGCACTAGCCAGTTCTTCTCCAATCGCATCAACTCAGTGATGCTGGAGAGATGATGAGAAACTGAAGCCAGGCATGGAGAGAGGCAAGCGTGACAACCAGAAATGAAATGAAAAACTGGGATACAGAAAGAGGGGAGGGAGGGAGGGAAGGATAGGATTCCAAAATATTACTAATTAGGAAATACCAAGTGTACAACAGGAAAGAAAAGGAGAGTATAAAAAGAGAGAGTAAGAAAGGAAATAGAAAAGGTGGGCATCTATAGAAAATGGGAATTAGAGAGGAGTTTGGGATATGGGGGATACAGGGGAAGAAAGAGAGAGGTGGAGTGAAGGGAGGGAGCTGGGGCTGGATATGGGTGTGTTACCGGACACCGCCGGCTACTCCAGTGAGGGACGAGTCACAGGACCACTCTGTCTGTTTGTCTCTTACCGGTTGGTGGCTCTTCTCTTTCATCTGGGAGCTTGCAGAACTAAGATGACAGTTGCTGCCATGGAATGGGGGGCATGGAGCTCTGTGTGAAATGCAGTGTGACCCAAGGAGACACTTTGAGCGGTAAGATCCTTCTTGTTTGCAAGAGAGAGTGAGAGAGAAAGGGAGAAAGAAAATGGTGTAACCACTGTGAGCCCTTTTTCATCAGCTGTGTCTTAGTTGGCTCTGGTGGGCTTCCTAAAATATTCCTGGCAGCAGCTGTACTTTTTTTGTACTGTTCTACTGCTGATAAGTAAGCTCTACCACTTCCCCAAATGGGCTTCAGATATGGGGCCGTTCAGGCAGGCAGCTGTAATCTGATGCCCACTGGATTTCCAGGGTTGGGGGGCAGGTGCCCTCTCAGTCTTATTCATTTGAGCACAGACAGGTGCATACATTTTGGAACAACTGTCTTGTTGAAAGAGGTGTTGAAGTAAGCAGAGACTTCCTGTGCATAGCAGCACAGACCGATGGGTGAGGGGGTGGTAAGGGAATCCGTAGTGGACAGAGCTGTGACATGAAATGACAGGCACCAAAGCTATTCAAGCACTCCTCATGGATTCTGCAGTTGGAAAGGCCCATGGGCAGCCACACTCTCAAAAAAAGTATCCGTGAATTTAGAAATTAATAAGCATTTGAAGTGGATGCAGAATGTTTATGGCCTGCCCCTTAGTTCCGGGAGGGCAAAAGGTGTCCACTTCACATCTGAGAAACCAAGGGAGCCTGTTTCCCCAGGGTGAGTGGTTCTTTTGTCACATAGTAGTTTTTGGAGGTGAGGTGTGCTGCAGTTCCCTTTAAGGTCATAGCACGATCTGTAGTTGTAAATGTGTGCTTTGTGATTCTCTTTAGATTCTTACGGCAGGAACAACTCCTTACATGTCTCCCTGGCCTGGGCTACAGTGAGCAATCAGGTGTAAGGGTGATTCGAGTAAGTTACAGTTGCTGAGTGTTCCAGGGTGTGTCTTTCATTTCAGCATTTGTCTCATACTTTGGAGGCTGGGCACATTTAAATGGGCCATTTCAAGAAAAGAGTTAAGATTAGGAAAGTAAACTTGCACCGCAGTTCTGCAGCTCTTTAGGCCTCCACCATCCTCCCCCACTCCTGCACTCCAAGTTGCACCTCTTTTGTGCTCATGCATTGACAGCCTGTCTGTGTTCTTTCACAAGATTAAGAGCTTCCCCTGGCAAGCTGACAAGGACAACATTTGAGGAACAAGAGTGTTTAACCCCTCAGCTAATCTTGTCTTTGTGAGAATGGAAGGATTAGGCCATCATGCTGTCCATGCCTGCGGGGTGTATGGTTTTAATGGCTCGTTGAGTGACGGGAAATGGAAAAATAGAGGCAGAACCTGATGACAAAGAAGTGGGTAACCCACACAACCCCTGGAGGACACTGCATTTATAGCGCCTTTCACTTTGAGCTCTTTTTGAAATTGACCCTGAGAGTATCATTGAACTGAGTTGCCTGTCGCTTCAGGAGGAAGGTGGGGTGACGATTGTCTCTTGTTCATTATTTTACTTTCAGTTATCTTTGTTTGTAGAGGTCACCTAGAAGAAGAACAAGTATCCATTTAGTAGAGCCTACCATAGAAGGGTGCAGACAAACTGTAATGACACACACCATGCGGTTTCTCATTTTTGTTTCTCTGGTTGTGACCACCACCTTTATTTGTATATTTGTAGCCTGGTATTTAATGAAGTGTATGTCATGCAGCCACCAAATAGAATCTTTTAATGCTGTGGTCAAACTTTTCAAGCATACTTTAGAAATGGTCTGAGGTTGTTTACTCTGGGAATATATGAGGAGGGAAAAAAAAAAGTGGTCACCTGCCTCCTTTTCTTCATCTTCCTGTTTACTACATGCTTTTCGGTGCCTAGGAATTCAATCCTGATTGCATCTTCTCTCTCTGAAGTAACATGAAACCTGAAGCTGTGCTCTTCCTCTTCTGGGCATTAAGAGTGTGGAAATCCTTTGTTGCAGCCTGAATGGCTGTTATCTTGAAGTGTTTCTGCTTGTAGAATTTTCACAATGCTGAGTGGTACAACCTTCATTTTGATTTTGAGTGTACCAGCTGTCTGTTTCTAGCCCATCTACAAGATACACCTCAGGCATCCCCCATGACTAGAGCAGTAGCACATGATGAAGGACAGAATCACATTGTGTTTGTTTAGCTGATTGTTAACTGCACCCCTTAGAAGTGATTTTTAAATTGATATGCTGATAAAGTTGAATGATTTCCAATGTGCTTAATCCAAAGATCATGTGGATTCAAATTGGGGTACAAGACGCAACACAGGAGGCATAATAATTTGAAAAAAATACTGCCCTAAAATCTGACAATAAAAATGAGTATTCTTGCAGAGCAAAGGAGGCTCAAATGGCATTGTCCATCTTTTAAATATCTATCTCCAATATACATAAATCACTGAGCTCATGAATTACATACTTCTGGTGAGCACGTTTTCCTTCTTCTCTGCTCATCCTTTTAATGAGCTTCTTAAAACTCCAAATTAAGTTTACACGATTTCTCCAAGAGTCTTTCTCTGCTCTGTGGTGTAGGAGCTCCACATTTCCACGAGTCATATAAAGATGGGTTCCATTAGTCATCTTGGCCAGTTCAACACATTTGAGCTTACCTAAGGAGTTTACTGGGATTCATCATCATAAAGAAAACTTCTGCATTGCCTGAATCAAAGACTTTCTTGCCTAACAACTTCAGATTGAGACAAAGATAAAGAAACTTGGATCTTTGCAGAGTTTATATGGAGTTTTTTTTTTTTGTTTATTACCTGAACCCTTTGTCGTATTTGCGACCCACATTCCTTTTTTTGACTTGATCCTATACCCCTTCATATTTTAACTGTTATCATAAATTGCACAATAATTTTCTCCTTTTCTCTAATGGAGAAGATCTTTCCTATTTCTGTGTTAGTCCAATGTCCAGATATTTCTAAAAGCACTAACCTTGTAAAACAAATAAGAAGTTAGATGCTTATTTTTGAAAACTAATGAGTGTACACTATTAAGTCTCTTGTGAGTGTTCTGCCTGCGGTAATGACATACATTTTTCATACATACAGTGTTTTCACATGTAGGTCCCCAAAATTTTAAGACATTACATTACCCAGGGTGATAGATTACAGAAAGTGTATTAGACCCTAACCTGGGCAATGGCTGACATGAGTTTCCCAGATTATTGCTTCCAGTTTAAACACAACCTTCTCATAAATTGTTTCTGCTCATCTTGGCTCCGTAGAGGTTGTTCTTCTCTCACGTTCTCATTTTCAGCATTTTCTCACACATCTACCGAAGACTATTCTTTCTCCTGGTTTTCTGGCCTCAGTGCTCTTTGTACATGTACTGTTCTTACTTCTTTGGAGCATGACCATTATTCTGCTCCAGGAGCTCATGTTAGCTTTTCTGGTTCTACCTTGTTGTGCTTCATTTCAGCTGCATAGAAAGTTTGGTACTCGGTTTCTACATGAGATCTTTTTTGGGCTTTTATTTTCCTTTGAAGATATCTGTACTGGTCATGATTACTTACCGTCATCAGTTTGTCTCATGCCTGTGTCAGCTGCCCACTTCTCAACTCCTGTCTATGTGTTCTCCCTTGCTCTGTTGATAGTGTGCATTCCTGGATGTTGAATAGGTTCTTCTCTATATTCAGTGATATGTGTACTCCAATCAAATAGAACTTTTCCAAAATCTGCTATAGCTGCATGGAAGATGCTCTTGTTCTCTTCTTGACAGCAAGCCAGTGACCCTTGACGATCACCAGGCAGCACCATTAATGACGTTCTGGTCTGTTCTGTTCATCTGTGGTGTATATTACTGTATGTGTGTGTGTGTGTGTTTTCATTTTTTTTTCCTCTCCTAAAAATCACCATGCAGCTTTCTTTATACTGGCAACACAAAAGGCCCGCCGTTGGCTTTTATTGAACTACATTAAATCTCATCATATTCTCCTTGGAAGCAAGCAGTTAGTCCAGTGTAATTTGCAATAATGTCATTAAGAAGCGGACGTCTCAATGCCTAGCTTGCTCGCTTTAGTAGTTTTGCTATTAGAAAAAAAAGAAAGTCATTTGCTGAATCCACATGGTAGCCCATTACTGAAACCATTACTGCCTTTCTTTGCAGTCCTGAGAGACACAACGATAAAAACTCCTCTCAAATGTCGGGCCTCTACGCCACAGGAACCCCGGCTAACGCAAGGCAGTGAAACTATTATGACAACTTAAATAAACATTCTTTGTGTTTATTGTTGCAATTAGAGAAGATTGCTGGATTTTTCTAAAGGGATAATGACTCAGTGGCCACCTGCATTTAACTCATTCAAGCTTTATTTTGTAATAAGTTGTGAAGATATGCAGTGGATTCCTGCTTTATATGCAGCACTGCTTGTATTTAAGTAACAAATACAGCTTCTGTCTTCAGTTTCACAGTTCAGCAGGGTGTGAAGCACAATTCTGACCCATAGCACCTTGTGCCAGCTTTGGGAATCAGAACATGAGTACTGGAGGGTGTGTTAGCATCTTGTCAGCAGTGGAGGATACGTGTGGTAGCTGTAGACTCACCATCCCCATTGTGATGACTCCACAAAAGACTGCATTCACATTTGTTTACCTCATGATTGTAAAACACTTCCATATTTATACAACGTGAGCCCCAGTAGGTTAGATGAATCAGTGAAGGGTGTAGCGTTGCCACATATGGCGTTTTCCTTTTTGTATAGTATGTCCTGTTTGATGATTGTTATATGTTAGTAATAATACTTGTGGCTTACAGTAGATACCTGGTTTGTAAATAAGGGGTCTGCATCTTTAAACAGGTTTGCGCGAATGAAAAGGGGCTTGTGGGAACTGGAGGATGTAGCTGTAGGCACTGTACGTATAAAACCAGAAGAGAAGACTGAGGCGGGACGTTTTGACTTCTGGATCAACACCCACCATTTACAGTAAAGACTTTTGGAGCTGTATATATCGTCTGGCAGAGGGGAGTCATTTGCACCAATAATTTTATATGTTCATTATTACTTCTGTTGCTGTGTTTGAAAATCATTGTATACAGTATACTATGTATTTGGTGCTTAATATACTTCATTTTTTTGACATTTTTTGTGTGTTTTGTTAACATTCTGGTGGGGGTTGAAAAATACTGTAGGGCTTATGTGATTACTTAATTCCATCCATCCTTAATTTTACAATCTTAGCGGCTACATCACCACGCAGGTCTGTTGGCATCCTCTTCACCCCCCAAAAGTTTGGATTTGTTATAAGGTAACCAAACCAGATGTCTTCAGTTTTGCAGATCTTCCTAGATCTTACATTTGCTGCCTTCTCCCTATCTCAAACCCTCACTGTACCTCCTTTACTGAATGTGTGTCCACCTTTACGGTTTCTCTCATAGGAAGTCTGTCTCAAGATGTGTCTTTGCTGAAACCTCCCTTGAGCAGTCCACTCACTTCACTGTATAATTGTGTTTATGAGTCTTTTCTGTCATGATACCTGTGCTATGTGTGTTGTCAATTTGCTAATTTCAATTCATTGTTTTCATTCTTATTTAAAGACAGGCTCTATGACACTATAAAATCATCTCCTTGTTAATAGACATTTAACTTTTGATAGCAGATTTATGGCCAGTTCTTTGGACCATCATTTCTTTATTTCTGACTTTCCTGGTTTATTTGTGTCTTACCTTTTAGTTCGCAGCTAGTCTAAATCCCCATTTAATGCGTGGGTGTTCTGCTTTTCAACTTTATATCACTGTGAATGTTCCCCTCCATCATGTTATAAATCTGTTATTTGTGTTT
This sequence comes from Polypterus bichir lapradei, assembly GCA_026402145.1. Classification (NCBI taxonomy): domain Eukaryota; kingdom Metazoa; phylum Chordata; class Cladistia; order Polypteriformes; family Polypteridae; genus Polypterus; species Polypterus bichir. Next base: position 75,496,192 of record JANRMT010062814.1, read on the forward strand.
ATTTTAAGCCTTTGCAGTAGTTTTTTTTTTCATTTTGGTGAGCACATTTTCTTCATGTATATTCCATTCTGTACCTTCCTTTGAAGCATGTTTACTTATTTGGCTGACATCTTTATCCAAGGCAACTTGCTTCATTTATGATACAATTGGATACATTTAACCAATTAGAGCAGCGGCAGGTCAAATGACTTGTTCAGGGTTACACAGTATCAGTAGTGGGATTTGAACCCACAACCTCAGGGTTTGAAGTCCAAAGCCTTAACCACTAAACCACACTGATTCCATCCATCCATCCATTATCCAACCCGCCATATCCTAAATGCAGGGTCACGGGGGTCTGCTGGAGCCAATCCCAGCCAACACAGGGCGCAAGGCAGGAAACAAATCCCGGGCAGGGCGCCAGCCCACCACAGGGCGCGCATGCACACACACACACACACACAACCAAGCACACACTAGGGACAGTTTAGAATCGCCAATGCACCTAACCTGTATGTCTTTGGACCAGTGGGAGTAAACCCACGCAGACACGGGGAGAACATGCAAACTTCACACAGGGAGGACCCAGGAAGCGAACCTGGGTCTCCTAACTTGGAGGCAGCAGCACTACCCACTGCGTCATTCCCAATTCTTTATTTTTGTTTACATCGTCTTACCATATGCTGTCCTTTTTTTTTTAATTTTCTTCTGTTTTTATGATCCCCTTAATTATATTCCTAGTCAGTAGTCTTACTAGTTCAAGTCAGTCTAAAAATCCTAAAGCTATTAAAATGGCAGGTCTAGATACTCAACAGGAGATAATAATAACAGTTGTAACAGAGCCCCCGTGGACCCTTTTGGTTAGGTGGGGAGCTTCTTGTGTTTAGGTCCCCTGATTGGCATTTACATTTCCCATAATTCCCCAGTGATACCTGAGTCAAATCTTGAAGTACCCCAGTGGCTTTCCCAGAGCTGATCAGTACATCTTTCCTCTCCGAGGGCTCCTTCTACCTCTCTGTTTATCTCTCTGCTGCCAGGGGGGATTTCAGGAACATTTTAATCCATTTCCCCTGGCTGTTTTTGTATTCTTTAGGGTATTGTAAGGAGGAAAAAAGAAAATTTAAAGCAAGCTTGTCTGTGGAATTTAGAAAACTGACTTCTTCCTGGTCTTAAACTTAAACCTGTTTATTTCACATGGTGAGAGGAATCTGGTAAACCTTTCTTTCTTTCTGTTTCAAAAAGTTACATCAATATTAGCAGGTCTCCAATGTGGCATGTACTTGGTAAATTTTTTCATGTATCTGCAGTTCTTTGCGTGAAGACATACTGTATTTCTTACATTTCTGTAAAACTTCCTTTTAACCACATTAATCTCTGACCGCTTTGGAAAAACTGATTTTATAAGTAAGCAGTGGTATCTATTTTATTTACTCTTTTCATAATTGTTAACACAGCTCGCCATTGACCCATTTTGTGTTCCAACTTAATCCAATTACAGGCTTGCACGTGGCTCAAGACTGTCCTAGCAGCAGAATGAACAAGGCAGGAACCAAATTAAGTCCATCACGTTTATACATGGCATCCTCAATTGCTTATGCTCTATAAACATTCAGAGGCCCAAATCAACTTAACATACAAATCTTGTAGAGAAAAATAAGATAACATTCAAATGCTTGTTTTGAGCCATACTGCTAAAAGTGTTTATGCATTTGTACAGTAAGTAAGCAGTTTATGTTCTACTCATTTAAAAAGTTGTCACTATAGACAGATAATGTACAGTAAGCATTTGATCCGATTTTTGTATTATTCAGTGACTTTTTTCTAGCACTCTTGACTAAGTACAGTCTTGCTTACAGCTGTAATGCATTAGCAATAAAACAGTAAACCATACAATGTTGACATATGTAAATGTACAAATCATACCAAACACATAGTAACATCAAATTAATCTAAATGGCTAAGCAAAATAAAAAATGACAATATAAAGTATGTGGAAAATTAAACAAAACCTCTATTCAAGAGCATTCTTGGAGAACATAACCCACAGCAAGATTCACGGTCAATTATTATAGACGCAAATCTCATAGTCGAGGCCACCTGACTACTCTCCTCATCCTGGGTGTTCCACAGTATCATAGGTATGTGCTGGACAAAATGAATCCTTTTATCATAGTATCACAAAGCTCCCACCCAATATTTCTGGCATCACTTTCCATGGAAATGAGCTTAGGCTTAGCCATATAGTCGTGGATGCAAACGAAAGAGCAGCATGTCAGGAAAAGAAACCAAGGAGGGTCAGTAATACATTGTACATAAGAAGTTTGACCAAGGAGAGATCAAGTCAAGTTTGTTTGGTTAGCTCATACCTAAGTTATCCCAATATCTTATCCAAATACCCTATAAAGATTGTCAAGGTTTCTTTTTCAAATATATAGTATGACTTGGTATTTTTTCCACATCATTTTGACTGTAAGTAAAACTGACTTCCATCTTAAATAGATTACTCCGTAATTTACATCATTGTCCTTGAGTGTGCGATTCATTGTTTGACTGAATAAATTCTACTGGATTAACTTTCTCAATACCTTAGAGGAATTTGAAGATCTGCATTGGGGTCACCATGCAGCCTTCTCTGCTTAGACCTAATTGATCTAATTCCCTTAGCTTGTCAAAGTAGGAGCTGCCTTAGTGCCAGGATGCACTTTGTTACTCCTCTCAGACATGTCCAGCCATAGTTTCTTTAAAAAGGGCATTTTTGTCTAAAGTAGCCAGCCACTCTTCTCTCCCCCCAAGACTGTCAACTTCAAGGCTACCAACACTTCTTCAAAGGAGGCTGTCATATTCGTCTTGTGATTTCTTAACATCTTACAGTTTTGCTTATTGTTTACTTCTACTTTTGTGGGCATAGCACCACCATGCTGGTTACATGTTAAAATAAAAAAACAAGAAGAAGAAGGGAAAGTAGTCATTGTGAGTTTCTGCACTTTACATGTCATTTTTTAGCATTCTAAAAACCAAAAACTATATATGTTACTGGCCAAAACCAATTTTAGGACAAACTAGTTTAGACTAAGCTAAGCCAGTTTATTTTAAACACAATAGGTTGAATCGGTCTGGCCTAGGAAAGTGCGATTGCAGGCCAAGCTAGTTTAGACTAGAACAAATCAGTTAGTCGTGGGAGCTCAACATTGATTAAAGGATAATCTAGTTTGGACTAGGTTCATCCTATCCGTTTTGGCAAACTGGATTGACCTAGTCTAAACTACTTTGTCCTAAAATCGGGTTTGGCCTATAACATATATAAATAAGACATTGCCAATAACTGAAAAAATGTGTTCCTTTAAAACCTAAAAGAAAATCTGTGTTTTCAAAATGTGTTAGAATTTAGACAGGATGACAAACGCAAAGTGGAATTTCCTTAAGGACTCCCACGAATGTGGCCATCCTGGGTATATTTTAAGTGTTTTCACGTAAACAAATAGCAAGCATTCCTGAAACATTTTCAGTGAATAAAAAAGTGAAACTGGAGAAGACCCTGCCACTAAGCTGGTGACTGTCTAAAAGCAAGGCCAAGGAATGTTCTGTAAGTGAACATTCCAGTTATGTTAGTTTTTGGAGTGAAAATGCATCTTTAAGGCAATGAGAAACTTCACTCAAAAAATCTCCTAACAGTTCCATTGAGTGGACAGGTCCCTTTGATGATGTTGTGCCAACTAAACTATGGACCCGGGCTCTATCTTCCAAGGCTACAAGTAGATAGGGTGAGTCCTCTGCTGAACTCGGTTTCTTTTGTTTTCACACTTGATAACCACACTTTTCCAAAGATCTCCTCATAGAAGTTTTAATCCATAGTATGGCCTTGCTTGAGTTCTCCAAACAACTAACCTGAGCTCCATTTCAGCAGGTGCCTTGTTTACTAAAAGCACCTTCCCACCCGTGCAAAGGTGAGATTCTGGTTGTACAAATGTGGCCCTCTATCAATAGTTATCATGATTTTGTATTGTGTCATGCATGTTGAATCCCAAATGTATATTGCAGTGTTGCTGAAATTTCTTTATAAAGATCTGCAGAGTCTATGGTTGTATTGCACTTTACATAAATGACTTGGGCTCTCAGTTATGGGGTGTAACCGGTTTATTTCCTGAAGTTCTGGGTTCACTACTTTTGGGATGCTTATGCAGGCTACCCATATATATTCCAAAGTCATGCTATGCCATCTGAATTGAGTGATTCTTGTCACACATTTGCAAATTCTAATAATGCACAGCCACAAAATCAAACTCATGACTGACAACATGTCATTGAGAAACCTACAGGAATTTCTTGTTGTGGTCACATCCATGTAAAAGCCATAGTAAGTGACAATGTCAGGTTTCAGTATTAAAAATGGGATAGACACTACACAATACTGTTTGCTGTTAGCACTTTGCTCCTAGATGGAATATTAGGAAGTTAACCACTATGATGCTTCTCTCGTTATAAAGAAATAGACCTCATAGCCGCAAAAAGCGCAGGGTTTCAAACATGGAAGTAAAGATTATGCTTGCAGAAGCAGAAAAATTGTCATCCTCAGGTTGCACATCCTTCATCTGAGACCAGTTGATCATGTGGAATAAGTCTGCAGTTCAATACTCCTCATCCTCCTCCTCATTATGCTATAATTTGAAGAGCAGCTTAGTGTTCTTAAATTTCTCTCAGTGTGTGAAAAGTACTACAGTATATTGATATTTAACTTGAGGTGTTCAGTGTAGTTACCTGTCTTAGCCATCGCTGAAGAGAATTTGACCATTTCTGGCTTGATGTCTCTGTATATATCACCAGAAGATCTAATATGCCAGATTGCCCGCCACCTGCTTTTTTACAAAAATATGTTCTTTTCATCATATCAGCTTGCATACGCAATGCAATTGTACACAGCAATGCAATAAGCAATCATTAACCATCTGTAACCCATCCAAAAACATCAGTAATATGTGATATCACAAGACTCAAAACACAAATGGAAGAAAGGAACAAGCAAACAAACAAACAAGACAAATGAGGAAAAATGGCAAATGCTGACCCTGAATCCCTGTGTAGGACTGGGTCCTCCATTGCACCTCTAAGAGGTAGAATTAGTTTGTCCCTCCATGACCTTAGCGGGGTCAAACGCCAATAGGGGAAACTAAGGGATGAATAATTAGAAAGCTATGGAACAGAGGGGCATGCCAAGCATGCTTACATTCAAGTAAATGGACAAAGTTGTATTCAAGTGTGGGGAGTCGAAAGATAAGAATACAGAAATATGACAAGGATGGTTTTATCCATTTTCCCCAAAGGAAGGAAGATAGATAATGCTAATGTCAACGTATTATTACAGCGCCTGCAGGTATTATGATGGCATGTCTCCTAATTTTGTTTTAAATTATAAGCTAGATAAGTACAAGGTATCCTATTGTCATGATTCTGAGCTTTGTAATGCTAAAGTTAGGTTTTTATTCTACAATTATGTTTTGTTCATTTGTGTTTAATTTAGGCAATATCACATTTGAGCTGCAGCACCATGATGTTAGTCCAGTTGTAGGACATAATGTCAGAATAGTTTTAGGACTGCATTTTATGACAGAAGTTAAGGTTAAGGGTTAGAGTGGTACATAAAGTCAGAAAAGTTTACGAACAGATGTTAAGGTTGCTGGATGGTGTAGTTAGGATTTAGTGTGAACAATATCCACATTCTCCATGACAGCATGTATGTTACTAAGACTTAATCTATTATTATATTTTTTTCCAAACTGCATACACAGGCCTCTGCAATCATCTCATCGTTCGATCTTTCCATAAACATAAAAGTTCTGTCCTCTATGTTATGAACTGAGAGTCCCAAAACCCAAGAGACTCCCAGAAATGCTCACTACCTGGGGATTTATTGTCAAACTCTGGCTAGATGTATGAACAAAGACAAGACCTTCTTAAAATAGTTTATTTTCACAAAAATGCCCTTCAGTAAGAATGAGGCTCCTTTGGAGCACAAAAGGCAAAAGGGAGTTGCCTAAAACAATAAGGCAAGCCAATGCAAATTAAGTACCAATATAAGAATACAGGTGGGCAAAGGACAGTGCAAAAAGGTCAAAAATAAATCACAACAGCAACACAAAGAAAAATTAGAGTAACTCAAAAACTCCCAAGCGCATTCATATAAACCCTCCAGGAACTGTGAGAAAACCTTGGTCTTTATAGAGCTGAGGGTAGTCCCTGGAGGAGATAGGCAGGTGGTCCCACCTCTTGGTGAACCATCCACAAAACACAAGGTACATAACAAAGGTTTGAGAGACAAAATTAAGGATAAGGCATAATGCAAATAATTACCAAAAGTAATATTAACATAAACATATGCCTCAAAAATGAACAAAAAGGACATGAAACAAGAATTTGAACCACAGGGCTGAAATACAACACTGCACATACAAACATCCACCACAAAGCTGCTGTCCTAAAACTACACTGACATCAAGGTGCTGTGGCCCTGTAAACAGGCTGTGTTCAGTCATTTGATCCAGGACTTCTGACACATGGCATCATCACCATAAAGCACAACAGCAGCAAAGCACTTGCTTTCTTTTTGGTTTGTTGAAATTTTTCTGTTTTTTCTGATTAAAATGTTTGATTACCTTTTTTTGGCTCTGGCAATCAGTTCTTGTTTTCCTGACTATATAAAGTCAAAACTTGAATATATAAAGTAATTCCTGAATATAATGTATAAAGTCAGCGTCAGAATATATAAAGTCGTTCCTGAATATATAAAGTCAGAGTTAGAAAATATAAAGTCATTACCAAATATATAAAGTCAGCGTCAGAATATATAAAATCATTCCTGATTATATATAACGTCAAAGCCTGATTATATAAAGTCAGCGTCAGAATATATAAACTCATTTTTGAATATGTAAAGTCAGCGTTGGAATATATAAAATCATTCCCGAATATATAAAATTTCCGTGCTTGTCATTTCACTCGTACTAGTGAAAGGTAAACTTCAACGGAAGCCACTCAGAGTCGATCGGGTTTGTGAGGTTCGTACAAAAATGCGCCCATACAAAAAGAATAAATAAATATAGTGTTCAAAATGCCGAGCATATACATCATTTTGAATAATTTAACTGAACAGTGTGTTTTTTAAAATATTTTTCTGAAGATGTTTTTGTTAACTTAGTTCATTACGTTGTATTAGGAACTCATTGAGTTTACTAAAACTGTAGTCGTTTCAATCAATATCAATATAATCTGACTTTAAATTTATATATTCAGGAATGAGGTTATATATTCCGACGCTGACTTTATATATTCGGTAATGACTTTATATATTCCAACGCTCAGTTTATATATTCGGTAATGACTTTATATATTCTAACTCTGACTTTATATATTCAGGAATGGCTTTATATATTCCAATGCTGACTTTATATATTCGGTAATGACTTTATATATTCTGAGTCTGACTTTATATAATCAGGCTTTGACTTTACATATTCTGGAGTGACTTTATATATTCTCATGCTGACTTTATATATTCAGGAATGACTGTATATATTCCGACACTGACTTTATATATTCAGGAATATATTCAGGAACGAAAGAAGAAGATTAATTTCATTAAGTTTAAAATTGCTCAGCAGAAAGAGGACGATAGTGTTTGGGGAAGCTGTCAATGCCTTGTGTTCATTTTATTAACTAAGAATGTATCCCGAAGGTTGCCAGTTTGAATCCCTGTCACTGCCAAAAGAGATCCTACTCTGCTGGGTCCTTGAGCAAGGCCCTTAACCTTCAATTGCGCCGGGGCGCTGTACAATGGCTGACCCTGCGCTCTGACGCCATATGTGAAAACTAACAAATTCCTAATACGAGAAATTGTATAAGGCGAAATAAAGAACAAAAAAAAAATGGATAAAGCAGTGTAAGTTTTTACATCATGTATTCAGTTTGCATAGCATAAAGGGAGGCAGGGAGTTTAGCAGTTTGTTAGGTAAAGTTAGGAACCACAGAGCTCTGAAGGTTTTTGAAGAAGGGACGCTGTTGTGACTGCGTGTATCCTGCAAGTCATTATCCACCCAGTTCTTGTAATTTAATGTTTAAAAGCAGGTGTGGGGGTCCTGCTTTTATGTTTGGCATGGTGTCAGCTTTCCAGTGCTTCTGGCTGCTTGACACTCTATATGCAAGCTTTATAGTATGAAAGCAGCCCCCTCCTGAACTGGTTCTTCTCTACTCAGCATGTCCTCCTACAATCTGTGGTCTGAGTTAATGGATAACATGAGTGACACATAACGTCCATTTTTATTTTTTTTTTTTCCCAACTGAGGCATCAGGCCTTTTCTTGGCAAACAGAAGGAGATCTACATATTTTGTTTCGAGGGATCAAGAAGACTGACAAATTAATTCTCTGGGGATGCGAATTACAGATTTCTTACATTCTGTGGACTCCAGAGTCTTCATTAAGGGAAGAATACATTTAATTCTTTACTCTTGTAAGCATATTCGCAAACCCACCTTGGGGACATAACAGAAGAACAGTAGGGAAACCTGCATCTTTTTCTTCTAATAAGCTTTAGATGTTTTCCATAAAAGTCTCTTAAGAAAATGACTTTGTCCGACTCCTGTGTGACCAGCACACCTTTTTTGCTGTTCCGTTTAAGCTATCAGTCATATTGGTGGGGCAGCTTTGTTCATTGAGTGTGCAGATTTAAATAAATAAAACTGAGAAAAAACAGCTTGGCTTGATAAAGATTCCAGGCAGGCCAAGCAAGCAGTCTGGTTCCCTGTTGGCCCACATTTGGCCCACAAATGATTTCCTGTATTGTGCATTTCAAAGACATTTTCTTGGCAGCAGTAAGTAGTGGTTACTCACAAAGATCTGAAATAGTGAGGAGAATTCATATTTTCTGAAGAATTCCAAAATACTTAGCCAGGTCTGAGCTAATCTGCAATAAACTGCAGTAGTCACATGTACTTACACTCTCGTCCCACACCTTCCTACCACCACCATTATGTATTGACTAAGAATGAATGATACATTATGGAGACCAGTAACAAGCAAGAAGTGCATGGTGCCTCTGCAGTCATATCTGTGAAGATGGCACAAGTACGACCATGACATCAGTGTACAAGTGCCTTCAGTTATTCCACATGTGGTTAAATTTTGTCTCAAAGCGAAGACCCAGCCATCAGAGAGCACATATTATCACTGTGTATAAAAGCATCCTGGTTTGGGGTGGCTCTAAATATACTGAATTTGTGTAACAAGATGTACAGCATTACATGCTCACTATCTTAATGCTTCAATATACAACTAAAGCGATTCCTTCTTGGCTATGGCTTACCAATGGATAGGTGTCATCATAAATCTGAAAACAGTTGCTCTGCTAGAATTAAAAATTTGCATTTTTTATGGCATTGCCATCTACTGGTTTCTAGAGGGAATACAGAGAACATATTTAGTCCAGCGGGAATCACTGTAGAATACAACATTGGTGTAGAAGGTAATGATTTTTCTACCACACAGATCCAGAGTACTTGATTGAAGTTCTTCCACATGAACTATTAGTTTGAAGTTTTTGTGTACTCCATATATCTAAAGTGGGTTGGCAGTGTACTCCCATATCCCAAACACATGCAGTTTTGATTCATTGAAGACTCAAAAACTCAACCTGTGTGAATGAGTGTGCCTTGAATGTGATGGTTTGCCAGAAAAGGCTGACCAACCCTGCACTACAATAACTGGGTTTGGAAAATAAATAAATGGTCTTGTCTGGTCATGGGTGCTTAGAAAGTCTTGTAGTAAAGAAAGTGCCAGTGCTCTTCTTTCCCTGTATACAAGTTTTACAAGAAAGATGTTAAACTTTACTCACCAAACCATAGATTTTTATTTTTTTAACCATTCATTATTCTTGAAACTGTAACACTTTTAATGGTTCCTATAGAGCATTGTCGGGCAACAATTTTCTAGGGGCGCCGCGAAAACTTTTGTAAAATATTTAAAATTGCTAGTGTTTTTGAACTTTTGGTTGATTAAAAAGATGATGTTTAAAAAAAATATTTTATGTTGGAAAAACAGATAACGGAACACTTACGGAAATTAAGTCTAAGAAACGTGAGAGACTTCAAATGATCGACAAGGAAATGCGCGTCTGTCTTTCGAAAATTGATCCTCGCATCAATCTCATATGTGCTGAAAAACAATCTCAACGTTTACATTAATTAAATTTAAGATTTATCCTCTGATTTCTTTATTAATAAAATGTCTTTCAAATTTGTTAAATTAACGGTTTTTATTGGCGATTGTCCATAGATTGTGTGGTCACGACTTTATTTATGGGCAGTCCCTCAGGTGCGCCGCGAAAGAAAATTTTTGGACTCGAAAAAGGTTGCCTTTCATTGCTATAGAGGAATGATAGGTGAGTACATCACTGATCACCTGTAGCTGAGCTGTAAATGTTGGCATGCCGGCATAACTCATGAGAATTTCATAGTAAATGAGATTTCTTTGATTCCCATATAACAAAACTATAGCAGAATTGTTGTGTGGTTAGCAAAAGCGGTTTTTAAGAATGTAGTCACTGATCTGCGAAAGCAGCTTGTAGCGCGGTTTTGAGTGTGAGGTGTATATTTTGGTAACACTCATGTAAGGGATAAGTTGCGAAAGTTTCCTTGGGATTGTGAAACCGAGGACAATGTAGCGACGTGGTGCTCTTACATCATCTGCACCATTCACTGATTTGTGGTCTCATACTGTAAGAAGCCAGAGTAGAACAGCATTTGAAATAGGAGAGCACTGCTAATGTTAAAAGCATTCGGCTCATGCCAAACTGCAAACCACTCCTGTCTGAGTGGACAGCAGTAGTGGTTTAAGTTTCTACGAAACTAAAAGTGATGTCTGTTGCACCCCCTGAGAACCAGTGACTTGTTAACTGTGCCTATTGGGACTAGAAGAACTGTTATGAATCTGTCTGCAGCCACTCTTTTTGAGTAGCTTACCCTAGAAGGTACATTCTGTTTAAGTTGTTGGGCAGTACTGACAATGGTGCAGTCACATGTTGGATGGGGCCAGTGAAATAAAAGAAGGCGCAAACTCATTTAATCAAAAGCAACTGCATACAGTGCTAGCAGAGAGGGCTTACAAATGGTGGCACCAGAGGCAGGGCATTGGCCAGATCATGACACAAGCTGGCAGCAAGATAAAAAGAAAGACAGCTTTCAGTACCTTAACAACTGAGCTGATGGTTCTTCAATTCTCTCGCTGCGGAATTGTGGGTAATCATCTCCCATTCTCCGTCTGAATCAGCGTGCCTCACTCATATATAGTCAATATCCGTACGAGTGTATACTGTTTACTATAGCATGGTGACCATGTGTGTGTGTGTTGTAACATGTGAGTCCCTGTCTTGCACCCCAAAACATGAAGCTGAGTCTCGGTACTTTAGCAACACCAACTTTATTCAGCTTGAAACAGGAACAGCAGGGTTATTTATTGTAGCAGGATCTGCCACTAACTATACACAGACACAGCAGTCAGACAGGGTTGGGGCCAAGTAATACTGTGCCCTGCACATTTATAATGTTCCTGTATTACCCATCAATGGCAGGCGTTTATAGCATGTCCGCGATCTTTTTGGATTCGCTTTAATGGCGAACTGCTACAGTGCTTGGAGCCTGCAGTTGCTTCGGGATGCTCTTCCACGTGTCGTCCCGTTGGGTGAAATCCCACAAGAGTTTAGAAACTCACTCACACCAGCCATGATTCTTTTCAAAGGTAAAGTGCAGGTTAATTTGTTTTATGTATTTTTACTTTATATTTTGTATTAATCATTTTTATATGAATAGTTTTGGGTTGTGGAACGAATCATCTGAGTTTCCATTATTTCTTATGGGGAAATTTGCTTTGACATACAAGGGCTTTGGATTGCGAGCACATTTCCGGAACGAATTATGCTCGCAAACTGAGGTTCCACTGTATTGGTGTTTTTTGTACAAAGATGACATGTATAAGCTATTGTATAATACTGTATGTGTGTAATTACCAGACATGGGTTGTCTTGGATTTATTTGGTAAGTTTTTAACGATTGTCTGACAGAAAAGCTTCCAAACTACTCTCTACATCTGCTCAGGTTTTGGTTCCACTATCAGTACTGCTATTTGGTGTATTATAATCATAAAAGAGCTGAAGAAATAGGTTTTGAATAACTATACTGAATGTCCCAGTTTATTAATATTTATATTTAGAATCAAAGCAAAGAATGAGGACAGGAAGCAGAGGGAATGTGTGAGTGAGTTAGTTCAGAATTGAAACGGAATATCTATCAGGGAAAAAGGGACCGTTTAAAGAAAGACTGGCAAAAACTCCAGTAAACTATAGGGTTATGGGTGGTCAATGCGAGTGAGGGCAATGTCACCGTCAGAAAGCAATGCGCTGACCAGGAGCACCATTGGTTGCTCCATTAAGATCTTAGGTAGAAAATTGTGTAGAATGTATGGATAAGAGCCAGTTATGAATTCTAGTTAGTTTTTCTGAACCACATGCATTTTCTCTATATAATTGCTCTTTTATTTCTTTCTAATCCTTTTCTCTACTGTGTTTCATTTCAGTTAAACATTTTAATATCAATGCACTCGCCACCAATGACAGCCAAGAAGCAAGAGGACTGGTGGTCCCCAAGGTGTCAGGTCTAGAGAGAAGCCAAGAGAAAAGCCCAGACGCTTGCAAAGACCTAAGCATACTAATTCCTCCTGTGCCAAAGGAGACAATCCCACAAATCCAGCGCCGGGCCCATCCTCCGGTGGTGCCTCAGCCCCATCCCCTTCCCCCAAGCCCTGTCCAGGTTCGAACTACAGCGACTAGCTACCAGCCCCAGGCCCCTTCATCTCAATCTGAGTCTCAGTCTTCGGAGAAGCCTCAGTCAGCCTCTGTACAGCCTCTCGCCCAGCCAGAGCTGCAGCCTCTACCTCCACCTTCACATCGACCTCAAGCTCACCCACCATCTCCAGTCTGTCCGCCTCAGCAAATTCCTCCACCAGTTCAGCCTCGTCCTCCATCACGCAGCCTTCTAAAGCCCTTGTCTGCATACAACGCTGGTGCCAGTGTCAACGGCATAAGGTTAGTGTCATCAATGAGGTTGTTTGGAGGATTATTTCAAATATTCTGTTTTGTCATTAGGGATGTTTTAACCTTCTGAAAATTAAATGTAATGTCATTTTTTAATATACTTGAATAACAGTGTATTTTCTACACATCAAAACTTCTCTTAGCAATACCAGATTCACAAAGTAAATTAACTTATAACCCAGTAGAGTGTGTTAGCTTATTGCCAAGTTATTGACCTCACATTGTTACCCATTAATAGTTTAGACTCTGTGTGCTTAATGCTGCTGTGATTGGCTTTGGCCTCTTGTGGCACATTGGCAGTAAGCATTTTATGATGTATCCTGGTACAACTTGAAAGCAGCTAGCATTCTGACATTTTGGTAATATGTGGCTTTTTTGTTATTTTTGTTTGTTTTATAACCTTTTTATAAACTGGAAAAAGCTGGTGCATCTCTTTGGGTTTAGTTTTATTTCTAGGAAAATAATTTCAGTGATATTTAAACACTTCTTTGAACATATATTTGTCAAATTGTTAGGTAATAACAGTAGAGAACAAATGCATGTCCAGCTTATGACTTCCCTAAAACTGTACTTTTAGCAGGAAAGGTGCTACATAAATGTAAACTATCATTTGTAAATTATCATTTGTAATACCATTTTGTATTTACTTATTTGGTGACACCTTTATCCAAGGCGACTTACAAAATTTGAGGTACAATTGGTTATAATTATTCTGTTTTTTCAATTGAAGCTCAGGCAGGTGAAGTGACTTGCTCATGGTCACACAGTGTCAGTAGCGGGATTTGAACCTGCAACCTCACAGTTTGAAATTTAAAGCCTTCACCACTACACATCACTGCACAACATGAATAAACTGAAAGAATCATGTATTAAAAAGATAAATATATATTTGTCATTGTCGACTGTAAAGCATAAAACATAAACTGTGCATAAAAAACATATAATATGTTTATAAAGCACAATCACAATAGGTTGTCTCCCTGACTCTGTATTAGAGTAATGGGGTTTGGAAAATAAATAAATAGTCTTATTTAGTCATGGCTGCTCTTGTAGCAGAGAAAGTGTCAGTGCTGTTCTTTATTATAATACACGTCTTACAAGAAAGATATAAAAAAAAAACTCTATTGGATTCACCAAACCCTAGATTTTCATTTTCCTCTAAGTTTCAAGAAGTTTACAACTGTAGCACTTTTAATACTTCCTATAGAGAGAGGAATGATAGGTGAGTACATCACTGATCACCTGGGACTGAGCTGTAAACATTTACATGCATAATTAATTAATTGGAATGTCGTAATTTCACAGTAAATGAGATTTCTTCTACTCTCACATAACAAAGCTACAACAGAATTCTGTGCAGTGTGCAAAAGTAATTTTTTAAATCATAGTCGCCTATGTGTGAGAGCAGTCAGGAATGCCATTTTGAGTGTGACGTGTATGTTGCAGTAATGTCATTTCCACTCCTTCTTCTTCTTCTTCTTTCGGCTGCTCCCGTTAGGGGTTGCCACAGTGGATCATCTTCTTCCATAATTTTATTTCCACTCCTGTAAAGGGTAAATTGAGAAAGCTTCCACTGGCATGCAAATGAGCACAATGTAGCACTGCAGTGCTCTTAACCCATCTCCACCTATCTCATATTCTTGAAGCCATAGTAGGTCAGTAATAAAAATAGGAGAAGGAGGTTAAACACACTCGGGCTCATGCCAAATTGTAAACCACCTTTTGTTTCAGTGGGCAGTAGCAGTGGTCTGTTTCCATGATTTCAAGTGATGTCTGTTACGCCCCCTGAGAATCGGTGGCTTATTAACTGTGCTCATTGGGACTTAAAGAACTGTTATGATGGGGTCTTTGGTCTGTACCTCGTACCCCAGACACTCTTTTTCTTATTACATTTTGCCCTAGAACATATATCTATATCTGTTGTTGGGCAGTGCTGATCATGCTATAATGAAGAGTAATATGTTGAAAAACATATACTGTATATTCCCCTGTGCCGACTGTGCTACTATTGAGACACAGATGTGCATTAAAAAACAAAAAAACTGGTAAAAATCAGTAGGCTTGAAGCATTTTAGGATGTTAATTATTGTCGCTACTTTCATAATGATTTAGTTGTTGAGTTATTGTCTTCAGATAATCACATCCTGACATACAGTATACCTATGGGTTATGTAGGAAAGGCATAATAATTAAGATTTCCTATTGTGCACCAAGCAGTTACACAAAGTACATGGTGCTGGCTATTCCCACAGATATATATTTGTACTTTAGACCTTTCAGACTCTGAATTTAACAGTTAAGCAGTCATGGACAAACCCAAACACAGCAGATTGCACATAGATGTTGCTGACACTCATAAACTAATGTACGCTCTTTAGTTTCCAGTGTGCCTTTTCTGACCCTGTATTGATAAGGTAAACGCAGCTGATAATACGTGACAGTCCTGATGCCCTTGAATTATAAAAATATTCATAATGCTAGGCTCCAAGGTTTTGAGTCTGAACCATAAGTCAGACACCGCAGACAACATGCAGCTGTCGGTGATATACACGCACAGATGTATAATGGCTTCAGGGCTCCAAAGAAACAGACATACATAACCAAATAATAATACAAAAGAATAAATAACTGTTAATGTCTGCCTTCAAGTAACAGCTTATGCTAGAATAGATGTGCACATATACAATACAAAATTCTATGTAAATGTTGCCTTGGTGAGTTTTGTTTTTACACAGCTGATAATCCCTGAAGTTAAACTACAGTAGTAAAACTCAACACAATTTGGAATGGCTTTAGGTCCAGATACTGGGGATAGCTGACTTGGAGTAGGGCTAGGGAGTTGTTTGACATGTATATTAAGTCTACTATTACTAGCCCATGCTCAAATCCTTTATAATAAAAAAGCTGCAAGCACCGGATAATTTAAAAGATGTACATGAGTAGTGATTGCAGAATTATTTCAAGCCAAATGGTCTGTTAATTCAATTGAATTGTGTTGAATTTAGTTTTTGTGTTGTACTATTTACTTATTGAACAGCTCACACATAAATAGCACTTTGTAGATTTCTCAACTAAGAGTTAAATTATTAAACCATATATGTATATACTTTAAACACATAGCTGAAGCCAAGCACTGTACAAAGTAAATCAAAATGGATGCCAATAATTATTATATCAGGTTGTGAACATGCACTGATACAGCGTTTTTCCGTACCCACCACGCGACGAACCACCTCAGGATCCCAAATTAGGACCTGAGTGCACCTGTACAACACCTCGGCACCACACAAGTTCAAATGAAATGGAACAGTGTGAGGTTTTTTTTTACAATGGCTGGCATGCCAATCCCGCCACCAACCCCCAAATTTTCCCTTGCAAGTCGGGGGATATGCTTGCAGAGTTGATGCAGGTTAAAGTCAGACCCAGGACGGCACAGTTGCAGGGTAAGGGCCCAACCAGGGGGTTGTTTTTCACTTCTGGCATTTGTGGGATTAAAGCTGGCATCCTTCCGATAGTCAGCCCAGATCATAGCTTCAGAGCCACCACTCCGCTCTAATTACATCAGCTCATGATATTTTTTCTAAACACCCATTCATACAGTAGAACCTCAATGCAAATTCAACTTTACATGAGACGGTGGCTCAGTATAGAGACAAAATGGAAGCAAAAGAGTATGTCAGCTTAAATCCACATTGTGCAGGTCGACATGTTTTTTTCTTATATTGTGCAAGAGGGGATTCTTGTCCCATTTACCTGTCTCGGTCAATGCAGTATTGTCTCCCATACTCTTCTGTTTTCTGTTTTCATGACAGTACAAAACAGAAGTAAACACCTGCCCTGCATGCTCACTCCCTCTTATCCGCACCAGTACGAGAAGAATACCATATATTCTTGCTATGATGCAGTCACTGTGGCTTGTGGTGGCAAGAAAGAGAGAGCATGTGGAGTACTGTGCACTCTCTAGTGACAGGCATTGTGATTACTTTACTGCATTATTTTTCAACCATTGTGCCGCGGTCCAGTGATGCACCGTTAGAGTTACCCAGGTGTGCCGTGGAAAAAATAATTTAACGCACCTGGGTCTGAACCTGAGAGGGACAAGCTCCTCAGGTGGTCGAGGTCTATCTGGAGAAGCTGGCATAATAGCAGACACAGCACATAGAGCATTTAGACACATCTACTGGCGTCTGCCTGGGTGTGTGATCACCAGCGAACCTCACAGGGCTGGTGTCCAGTGGGCATACGAGTTAACTCTGCAGCAGAGAGTGGCAGGCAAAGGGGTGAAGAAGGTTGGAGATGCCACCAAAGTGCTCACTAAGTGCTGTGTCTGCAAACGCTGCTCTCGGAGCTAGTCTTTTATCAGCTTCTCCTGTTGTCCCACCTCATCAGACAGTTGAGCACATGGATGAGATTCAATGGGTTTGTGGTTAGTAGAACAGTTGTGTGCCTTGACATGTTTTTGGTCACAAAAAGTGTGCCACCTTAGAAAAAAGTTTGGAAACATTGCTTTACTAATTTTATTCTTTTAAACTACCCATTTAAAGTGAATCAATTCATTTATAGGCTATGGGACAAACCACAAATATATAACTAAATAGTTCATATAAGTACCATGGCAAATGTTAAACTACATATTAAACACGGGGGGAATGTGAATAGGGAAAAATACATAACTAAAACAAAAAAATAAAGTCAATTTTAAAATTCGGTTTAGGTTCACATTGTCTCACTCTACTGAACAAATCTCTTCACTGATTGCAGTGCCTTAGTTTTGTGATTTGCCTTATAATTTGCTAAGCATCTGAGAATCACAGGTATGTTTCAGCTCAAGGATCAAATGAACGAGAATCGTATAACATGTTCATGGGCAATGATTCAGTTTGAGCATCAAATGAATGAGTGTCGTATAACTCGTTCGCAAGTAACAATCCATTTTCCAACTCAAAAGAATTAGTGAACAATTTCTGCTGAGTACAATCAATGAGATATATAAATTCTCCACTAGGGTCCATATAGAAAATGTAAAGCTGAAATTAGAAATATATTTTATAAGGTTCAGCTTTGCTTGACTGTGATTTGATTTGTTGAATGTACAATGGAATATTAACATTATGTTTATATATTCTGTTTAAATCAATTATAATAGTCAATTGTTTAAAAAAAAGTTCATTTATTTTACTATAAATATACTCCATGTTGGTTTGTTGCTAGTGACTTGTATGATGAACGAGAGAATCATCAGAAAGCTACTAATGATTCTGTTAGAAGCAGAAAGAATCATAAGTGAATAAGAATCGAGACAACCCTGAATCAGACTGGCAGTACTTGCATGTGTGTTTCAAACATCTACCTTTTAAACAAAACATGCGGACATGCGCCATACCGCTAGTGTTGTGCTCCACCGAATAGATTTGCTTGTGCCTGCAAATTGATTTATATGACTCACTGAAAAGATTAATTCAAAAAGTGTGAATAATTTGTGAATCATGGCTCATTAGCACTCACTCAGTCTCATCCACATCAGAGGTCGAAGAAGAATAAGTAAGACGTATTTCTCTGTATATTCTGATGCTGTCTCACTCAACCTGCCATGCTCTGTTGATAGAACAAGTGTTTTGTGCCTGCTTGGTAGCATGAGAAAGCCCCAGACTCTGTCCTCTCTTGTTCTCACTATCTGGGCACATATATTTACTCTTACTTTTCTCAATGTGTTTATCTTCTTTGTTTCTGAATTATATTGTATAATTGTCATTTTTGTAATACAAAAATGTTCAAAATCTGGCAGTAAACTGAAAGAAGGAGCTATTTTTCTCTTGACTCTAGCCTCCTGCACAGAGGTTCAGTTGCCCACTCAATGATGCACATATATGCTGTGTATATATATGTATACTATGTTTGCTGTTGTTTAGATTGATAGAACCTTATTTATCCCCAGGAAGAAACTTGCCTTTTTACAGAAGCTCTTTAAATAAATAATAATAAATATGAACATAAATAAATAAACACTTTAGTCTGAACACACACCGGAATGACTATTTAGCAGATAATCAAAAAGAAAGAAAATAAAACTTCTGACTTGGCTGTCACAATAACAGTAAGGCATTTTGTTGGTATAAAGGAGCACCAGTAGTGTTTCCTGACACACTGAATAAGTCATTGGCTGAAAGCACTCAGTGGTAGTGTGTCAGGAGAGGATGTGCAGCATTGTTCATAATGGCACTCATTTTTTGTCTTAATTCTCTCCTTTGTTACTACCTTCGGGGGTCAAGAGGGTGTCCTATAACAAAGCTTGCCCTTTTAATCAGCCTGTTGATTCGGTAGGCCTGTCTTGAAGTGATGTTACCAGCCCAGCGCACCACAGAGTAGAAAACTGCACTGCCAATCAGAGTTATAGAAGATGTAAAGGAAAAAGAGCCTGCTTTGCCATGTCTTATACAGTTCCTCTATGTTCCATGATCTGTCCAATGTGTCATTACTTTGGAGCCCCAGGTACTTGTTGGAGTGGACCATCTCTACATCCACTTTCTGAATAGTGACCAGACATAGAAGCTGTTTGGTCCAACGAAAGTCAATAACTACTTCCTTGGTGTTGCTGATGTTAAGATGCAGAGAATTCTCTTCGCACCAAGAAACAAACTTCTCCACCTGACTGTTATACTGTGCCTCATCCCATTTATCAATATACTCTATAAATGCAGAATCATCTGAGAATTTCTGCAAGCGACACGACCTGGTGTGACATTTATCGTTAGAGATGTACAGAGTGAAGAGAAAAGGAGACAGGACTGTTCCTTGTGGAGCTGCAGTGTTCCTCACATCCATATCAGACAGATAGTCCATTATCCAGGACACCACATGCTTATTTATCCACCTGCATATCTCTAAGCTTACTTCTTTACAGGGATAGCTGGATGGTATTGAAGGCAATTTAAATTTAAGGGGCAATGTAAGCAGTTGTCTAAGGACATTTTACTATTTGCAAGTTTCTGCCATTCCTGATGCATAGGGTCATAACCCTTGTGTAAAACTGAGATATGAACAGCTGATAACAGAGTAGAGGAAAGCAAAAACTGCCATTAACAGCATTCCTAGAGAAAGTAAGCCTGTGGGATTTCTCATTTGTTTGTAACAGACGGATTCCAGGTTTTTATGACTTAGGCCAAGTAGCCATGCTCCCATTACTGTGCCTTCTGTACTATAAGTTGTAATCAAAAATAATTCTCATGTGTATGAAATTGCCTCATTTAAAAAATCCATTGGATTACTTTGTAGTATTAGCTAAAAAGTGTCCCATTCACTTATTAGCAGTTAAGACAGCATGCTTAATTCCTAAAAGTTCTAAATGGATCCATTATATATATATATATATATATATATGTATGTATGTATGTATGTATGTGTGTGTGTGTGTGTGTGTGTGTGTGTGTGTGTGTATAT
>JANRMT010062814.1:75517137-75531777 GCA_026402145.1 Polypterus bichir lapradei
GCATTATCAGGATGCAGTAAAACCAAGACAGCTGCTGTCCAAATTATAGCTGGAACCAAGTCTTAGTTTTCTACAGAGTGAGAGTTAAGCTCTTTAAACGCCTCAGTATCCCACATTGTCAATTGCATCCAAATGTTAGGCAGTAGCTTTGGAGTTACATTCATAGGCATACGGCATCGCTTAGCAAGGAGCTGTTTCTCTTTTCATTATTCATGCCATGGTACACAACAGCCTTTCCAGTGATCTCTTTGGTTTAAGTATTCTACATTCTAGAACCTTTGTAAAGCTTCACTGTGCTAATTTTGCAAATTCCACTGGCTGCCTGGATTCAGAATCTTGGTAGTGAACAATTAAAGGACAGCTGGATAAGACAGTCAGAGCAAATGAGTCGTCGGGATTAGTATCCAAGTGTCTGACTCCTGTCTCTCAGGACAAAAAGATTCACCACCATGCCAAGCAGCCTGCTATGTACTGACAGTATTACTAGAGTTCAGTGCAAAAGAGACCATTTGGGACTCCTTATTCTCCTTCTTTCTTTGGTAGAGCTGAGCACTACTGTGAAGGCTGTCGCTGTGCTGTCATTCGTCACTTTTGTTGCTAAATGCTGTCATGAATGAAGAAATAATTTCAAATGAGTTTTTCATCATTTCAAGGTAAAAAAAAAAAAAAAAACAGGTGGTCACAATTCAAACTACAGTTCAGTTTATGGCCTCTCATATCCTCAGTGTTAGCAGTAGGGAGCAGGAACCTTCTTTGTACTGCATGTCCTCTTTTACCTGAGGCATCATTCCTGTTTTTTAGTCATACATTTTTGCTTATGATGCAAAGCCCATGCCCAGAGTGGACTACTTCATAACTACTCTAGTCATGGTACATGTATATTTTGCTGCAACAAGCTAGGGTGCAGAAGACCGCACAATTGTGATGTAGAGAAGCAAGACAAATGTGAAGTTTCATGCTGCTGCTATACTAAACGCAAAGCCAAACTGTCATCTGGTGGTCATCCTGTGGGTCAATGCATCACTTCAAATGGGACATCTTTGTAGAAAACTAAACAACACGAAACCAGTTTGACGTTTTGTATAGCCTACAATTAGGAAAGCTTTCACACAAAGAAAGTCATCATTTAGTAGCTCTGATTTAGTACATCACCAGAATATTGTATCATTTTCTACTCACAGTTTGTTAACTTGGAAGAACAGTGTATTATTTGGTAAGAATAATTTAACACTACATAATGATTTTTTTTTTTATTTTATGGGAAAGATTCAATGTCTTTTGTGTATTCTGTATTATTACTTTATTGTCCATGTGGAGAAAGATTTATTTCTCATTGATAACCACTGTGAAAAATGTAATATATTGCAGGAATGATTTATTTTCACCTGCTAATGACTTTGCTGTCTAATGAAAACGATTTATTATTTTGTAAGAATGATCTCTCTTGTTTTGTGCAAATGAGTTGCTGTATTTTCCTCGGGAGACATTGAGCCATTCCAGTGATATCATATATCATTCCACTTGTGACATGAAGTCATCCCTATGAAATAATAAATTAAAGTATGTCTCTCTGAGATACTAAATTGCTTCCACATAGCATTAATTTATTTCCATAACATAATTTTTCCCTCAAAATAATAAATGTTCTCTATGATATAGTGATTTATTCTTACAAAATTATCTTTCTCAGTAGACACTGAATTGCTCCCATGAAACAAATCATTCCAACTGGGACTCTAAATCTCTGCCATCTAATAATAAATTGTTTTATAGTAAATTTCACTGATAATAAATTACTCTTTTGAATGATGGAAAATCTGATGAAAACGATTGTATTTCAGGGAAACAATTTTGTGTCCCAAGAGAAATGGTTTAGTTATGGAAATCATCTGTTTCACAAGAGGAAAAAGTATTATTTTTATGTTAGATTTAGGGTCTAGTCATTTTTCCACTATCTGAGAACTACTTAGTTTGGAGTACGATCATGAGAAAGATGGGTCTGCCAAGTCCAGTGCTGGTTACCTTTGTACATCAAACTAACTATTCTCCCTATCTAAGACGGGTTGAAATTTAAGTAATCAACAGAGATCTCAGTGTTAACATTTCCAGTGCACCACGCTACCCATTTGTCTCTGTTATGTGTCATTTGGTATGGGGTGTGCAAAAGCAGTGTTAATGTTTATGGTGCACCATCTAGTGGAAGGACAAATATAGCGGCGGAGAAAAATAGGTTTGATCATATGGAAAAAGACAATTAGGTTTTGATTAATACAATAGCTTTATTAACTTTATTAACTGAAAAGGATGTCACAGTGGTACAGTACACTTGGGTGCAATCTCATGACTTCTCAAATGTTAGATGTTATTTTAATCCAAAATACCATTTTCAATAATAGGTAATTTGCAGTAAACAGGAACGGGTGTGACTGACAGTAAATAAGTAGCTCCTGTGTGTGACATCTTAAGAATTACAAGATTATTGTTTTGGTTTTTTTTAAGAAGTTACAGTATTTGCTCAACGTACCCAAGTTAGCCCTGCCATTTATAACGGTGTCCTACCATATTAGGGACTATTCTGAGTAGTAGCATCGGAAAATAAAGCAACGAATCCTATAATATCTTACCCTGTGCAACCAATCTATTTTAGTCTAAAACAAACAATGTGTGCCATACATTGTAAGTACCCACTTCCAGTTAACAGGCACTAGCTAACCAATGAAGTGATACCCTTCTCTGCATCCATGAGAATTCAATCTCCATTAGTTTGACTAAAAACCTTTATTTCCCAAATGGACTTAATATCTTATTGATAGAAAAACCTGGGAGTAATAAGAGCAAACTATTAATAATATACCATCTGTAATATGAGCAGCCCTGTTATCCTTTTCATATTCATAGTATACACTGAATATTAACATTAAACCCTGAATTATAGCATATCACTATACTTTTTAATGGTCCTGTACATGTTCGATTTGGGTGGCTGTTTTCACATTCAGTCTGTACTAGTCTCTGACTATGGTTAACTATAGTTTATAATCCCTATTTACATGTTGTTACCCAATGAGCACAATAATGGTTAAATGTGTTATTGTTGAGCAGAACATCGGCTTTTTAAGCTTGAAGAGGATGTCTGAATACTTGATGCAAGTGCATATTATAAATATCATCTACCACACAATTTAAGAAATCGATTCCTTATAATGCATTGCATGTTACCAACAATTTGCTGTATCTACGGACAACAAAGTGAACACTCACTTTGCCAAAATACAGAATATTTACATTATTCTATAGTAAATATCACAATGTTAGAAATATTTTCCTCATTGTTGGGTGGGAAAGTGCAAAGGAAGGCAGCACAGTATCGACCTTTGCATATGAGCAGCTGCTGCCTTCTGGGAATGATGTATTGTTTCAATAAACATTTCTTATTCATACAGTATAGATACTTCAAAGTAATACAAATTGTTGCCTTGAAATAATCAATATTTAATGAGAGATGCTAAATGATTACTTTGAAATAATACAAGATCTATCTTCATGAAATCAGCCCATTAAGCATTTTGTTCTCATGACACGGGTAATCAGTTCATTTTTCAGAACTAATAAATAATCCTTTGAGACTTTTTTCCTTCAATTTGCTCATTTAACTGCTAACTGTTATTTTCATAAGATAAGAAGATATAAAATATTGAATGGCAAAAACACTATGGTAGCACATTCTAAATTAATTTAATATGTATATCATTTTTAATTATTATTAATTACTGGCTTGCACTCTAGTCTTGCATTCTAATACTGTATTAGCTCTAAGCACCTAGAACATGGAGTGAATGAAGTGAAATGGATGGAAACATAAATATTTCTAAAATATTAATTAATAGGAAGCATCAAAACAGTAATTCTGCAAAGAATTTATTACCATATAACTAACTTTACTTGAAGTAAAGCAAAATGTAAGTAATTCAATAGAACAATTATTCTTTTAAGACAACATATTTATATATAGAATATCTTTTTTATCTCAGTGGCTCAGAATCTTGAAACAATTAACTCTTTAAATGTTTAATTGTCAATCTTTTAATCATAATATAGAGTATTCTAAAAAAAGTATACTCTAAATATACTGAATTCAAAACATCAGCAATACCTTTTAAGAGAAAAAGGCTAGAGAGGGCGTGAAGGTTTTGGGGCACCAAGGTGGAAGCCCTACTTAATTAACTGAAGGTTCATTTGATGAGGAAATACATAAACAAAAAAATGGATGGACCAATGGTCCTTTAAATATTTGTCATCTTAGCCAGTCTGCTAGTAGATTTGTCCTTCAGGGAATCAGGGTCTAAAATGAAGACAGACTTACATGTGCTCCTTGGTTTATATAGGGTGGTCCAGATCTAATTATGCAATTTTTATTACGCTGTAACTTATTAAGTTTATTACATAGAAAATCACGCGAAAAATCCCGGACCATCAAGAAGTGTGCAAACTGACGACATGAAAAATCGTCTTCATGCTGAACTGGATTGTCCCTGTATAGGGAAAAGGGCAGAAGTGACATTAGTGTTCTCAGGTAAAGTCTTCTCCACACTAGGAGAAACAGCATACTGTAGAAGTGGCGAGTAACTAAGTTTCAGCATCATCCTTCCCTGACTTTTTTACCTGCTCAAAGTGAAAAAGTTGCTCCTGTGGCTTACGTGTGTGAGAACTTATTTTATGAAAAAGACTACAAGCTATATTAAGTTCTATTCATGGTACAGCATTTACATGTGTAACCCCACTTGTAGCAAGCAAGGAATGCTTTTTTTGTACAGTATCATGAGAACCTTAGATTAGGAGGTGCCAATTAAAATAATAGACTTCTTCAATGTACACCAGTGATCATACTCGTCAGAAAAGACAACTGTATCCAAACACATAGCAGACGTGTGATCCTCATGACCCCAAATTATATATTTCTTCACAGCATATCCAGACAAATTACTAATATATGTGAAGACAAGATGGTGCGTAATTCCAGAAATGTAGACCCAAGTCTAGTTCAGCAGATTCAGTGACCAAATGCCATTCTAGATCTCTATAGTGCTACAGTAATTACTACAAGATAATCTAGGGTGCTGGGCCTTCTATATATCAACAGTACACAGGTGTAGACAGTACTGGCAAGCTTCTCTCCTCCCCTAGATATCTGTTTAAGTACTCATCCATGAGTTGTACCAAATAATAATAACTTACTATAATAATTATTATGTCTGCTTCAAAGGATAAGGTATGAGCTGAAGTCTCAGTTCCAGTACTCAGCTTAAACTTTCCCAAAGGTATAATACCTGTTATTGGAAAATATCTTCTGGTACCACCATCCCATATTGCTAATCCAGGGTTGCTGTGCCCATATTCCACTTTGATAGAAGAACAAAACTGAGTCCTTGTAGCATTCCTGCCTGGACCACATGCACACTTGCTGCCTTGTCACTATGAACATACTCTGACCGCTGACGGTAAAACCAATAAAGAACTCAGTCCTACTTAGAAGCTCTGAGCTCATGCCTACCATTCCTGAAAACAGCTTGGATAATTTCCTGTTTCATGCCACCTTGAGTCATTGAATGAAGTTCCAACACTTCTTTGATGCATTCTAAGTCTTTCTCCATGACTTTGCCAAAATCATTCCATGTACTGTACATTTTTTATGTCCACTGTCACAGTGATTGCTTTTATGATGTGCCATTACTTTCCTGCTACATTGGTATTCCCTTTTACCTTGACAGTTTCCTTTATCATTGTTGTCAACCAATAATTTCTATAGATGTTGCCACGAGAGGCACCAATGATAGCTATTTGCAGTTGACTCTACTAACAAGATCTTGAAGATTGTCTTTTCAGCCTACTTGCCGCTGAGATATGGGATACTGAATTTATATAGGTTTTTCCACGCTATTCTTACTATCTGTTTTGGTATCTTGGATTTTGCCCATATACTGTGCCTTCAGGTTGGCACATGCTGTTCAAGGGGTACTACTGTATCTGTCCCCCTTCTATACATTTTCAATTCAGTTTATTTTTTCTGTGATGTTGCCTACATATGTCTGAACTGTTAAGTCAAATTAGATTTATTTATAAAAGCACATTCAAAACAACAGATGTTGAGCCAAAGTGCTGTACAAAGGGGCAATAACATAAACAGAATACAAACAATAGTATAAGAACAGATTAGTGAAACGATCAGTAAACACCATCTCCCACAGCCTTACACACAGTGAATGGTGGAAGAGAAGAAGTGGGTCTTAAGCCAAATTTAAAAAACCTCAATAGAAGAAGAAAACCTCATGTGGAGAGGCAGATCATTCCAAAACCTAGGAGCAACAACTGAGAAAGCTCTGTCTCCCCTAGACTTCAGCCGAGATCTTGGAACTATGAGGAGTAGTTGTCCAGATGACCTCAGTGCCCAGTGGGGATGAAGGAGATCACAGATGTATTTTGGAGTGACACCATACAAGGCTTTAAAAACAAACAACAAAATTTTATAATCAGTACGAAATCTCACCAGTAGCCAGTGGAGAGATACTAGTACAGGAGAGATGTGTTCCTTTCTTCTAGCAGCAGATAAAAATCGAGCTGCTGCATTTTGCACCAGCTAAAAGCGCAACAGAGCAGATTTGGCCAATCCCACAAATAAGTAGTTACAATAGTCTAGCCAAGATGTAATAAAAGCTTGAACTACTGCTTCCAAGTCCTTCTGTGAGAGAAAAGACTTTAGTTTTGAGATTTGTGTCATTTGGTAAAACAGTAGAAATTTGTTTATCAAGTTTAGTAAACTTCAAAGTTATATGAGTATAATCAGTAAAGATCTCAGAGAAAGCATTTTAATAAAACTGCTAAAGGAATGTGTGATGCAGCATTATGAAATTAGTAGAATAAGAAGTTATACATTAACTCCATTAACTTTTCATTCTTGGGCACACTCTTTTTATTGATTATTTTTTCAGGTATTAAGCTGCAAATAACTCTTTTAAAGTATGTCTAGATTTTTTTTTTCCTGTTGTTCTAAGGTCCTGAATCATAACTGCATAAAAAAATAATCAGTTCAAAAAAGTACCTACCAGATTCCAACTTGTTGCCATTTTTGATTGTGCTTTTTCTTCCTAGCTATAAGAATTTCCTGCTGGTCATTTTAATAAAGTTGAATAATTATAGTCGTGTGTGTCTCCCACCCAGAGTGTTGCCAGGCTAGGCTAAGGCTTCCTTAGACCCTTTAATAGTTTACAAAATGGATAAATGAATGTATTAGGTTTCTTGGTGTGTTTTGTGGTTCTTGAATGTCATTTTCAAAGGTCAGTATTCTAATTGGACTTTTCGTCTTTGCCACCAACAGCAGCAGCAGCAGTAGAAGCAGTACACCAGGAAAACCTCTTCCAGCATCACACCTACATCATCATCTCCCTACCCATCCCGCTCCTCCTCCCCCTCCCCCTCCAGCCTTCCCCCTGTCACTTCCACACCAGACCACCCCTCATAGCTTCCCCCCCACCCTACAACCGTCACCACACCCGCCACCCCCCAATATGTTTGCGCCGCCAGCGGCCTTACCACCACCACCTCCACTAACGTCAAGCACCCTTCCAGTTCCTGGACACCCAGCAGGGAGCACCTATTCAGGTAAGTTGTTGTCTTTAAAAAAAATGTTTTGACTGTGTTTAATTTCATAGATAATCTTACTAATAATCATTGTTACATATATAATGATTTCAGCAATGCTTAAATTAGTTGTCTGGAACAGAAAGGGTGCAAAAAGCAATTTTTAAACTTTAGTGTCATTGACACTAAAACATTTTGTTTTTGGTATAGGAGTAGATGGGATTGCTAAATGTGAATTCAAACATTTGAGCAAGATTCTAAAGAATAACAATTTACATGGATACAAGGCTCAGTGTATTGTGGCTGTAGCTTCTAAAAAACGATAATCTTGATGTTTATTATACAATATGTTTATATGTTTATACGCTAGCATATGGAAGTGAACGTTGGACTATTTTAAAGCAAAATGATGGTAAACTTGAAGTTTTGAGTAGAAAATCAAAATATTGTGGAATGACCAAGTAACAAATGAGGAAACTTTGTGAAAAGCCTAAATAAGATGAGAACAATCAGGGAACAGCAACTGCAATCTATAGGGCATGTTGCAGGGTTAAGAGAGTCTTAAAACTTCTTGCAGTGACAGAAAATAAGGAAAGTGTAGACATGGTCAACAGCACATGACATTCTTGAGTTACATCACAGGATGGACAGACAAAAGTTTTAAGAAGAATATTACTACTTTTCAGAACAAAGACAGAAAGAAGACAATGATCACCCACGTCGCAACACATGGCATATAATCATGATGATGATAGAAATAGAATTGTCAAGATAAATTCTGTAAAAAGTATTTTTAAAGAATTTCTGGAGTTTTTCTTGATGGGACTTTTCTTAACTGAATGACCTTTATGTTATTTTATCAGTCTTTGTGTTAGTTTTTGGTCAATCTGTTGTGTATCTCTTGTTTAGGTTATATTTGTGTATATTTTACAGTGTGGATAATTTGACTCAGCTTTTGTTTCTTCTAATAAAAAATGTTTTCTTCTAATTCTCCAGAGCAAGACCTGCTGCGCCAGGAACTGAATACACGTTTTTTGGCTTCGCAGAGTGCAGACCGTGGTGCCTCTCTGGGGCCTCCGCCCTACCTGAGAACAGAATTTCACCAGCATCAACATCAGCACCAGCACACGCATCAGCATACGCACCAGCACACCTTCACGCCGTTCCCCCACGCCATCCCGCCTACGGCTATCATGCCCACGCCTGCACCTCCTATGGTGCGTACCCCAGGCAGAAATGTGAGGATAAGTAGAACACAACTTTGTTTGGTGTCACCTGGGAGTGTCCTTTACAAATATCAGTGCATGTGTCAGTCATGGTTCTGTGTTTTGGGCTTATATGACTCCTTAGAAGCTAGGTGCCTGCCTGTGGACCAGAAGAGCGATTGTCCCTCTTGGTCTACCTGAGCCTCAGCAATGTTGCTGAGACATCAGTTTGTACCACTGAGGCCTAATTACAATGTGAATGTTGAGAAATATGACAACAAAGGATGGAGGCATACTCCTTTTACTGAGGCAGTGTTGCTTTCACCTGAACACTAAAACCAATTGTCAGGATGCTTGGGTTTAAATTACTGTAATCCCACCATCCTAGCTTCAGTTTGGCAATGAATTACAAGCCAGAACTGTGCACTGCCTTGCTCCGTTTGTGTGGTGAACTGTTTTTGTATTGTGGAGGTGACACAGGTGTTGGTAAATGTTAACAGTTGTATGTGATGAAGGTGTACCCGCAGGCCTAGCTAATTCCATCCATCCATTTTCCAACCCGCTGAATCCAAACACAGGGTCACGGGGGTCTGCTGGAGCCAATCCCAGCCAACACGGGGCACAAGGCAGGAACCAATCCTGGGCAGGGTGCCAACCCACCACAGGACACACACAAACACACCCACACACTAAGCACACACTAGGGCCAATTTAGAATCGCCAATCCACCTAACCTGCATGTCTTTGGACTGTGGGAGGAAACCGGAGCGCCCAGCCTAGCTAATTTCTTTTTGAATTTCACAACATAAGAGTTGTCTTCTCTGTTCCTGGAAGGATACAGTCCCTGCAGCTTTTCACTACTCACACTTTTAATTAGAATCTCTTTTTTTACCTTTAATCATATTCTTTTTTTGATATGTGTTTCAGTTCCATATTTCTTTACAGTTAGCAAAGCTTCTTTGGGGACTGGTGTGTTAGTAGGTGACCTGACCTCCCAATAGTACCCCACTAGCTCATTTCCTTCTGTGGTGCTTTGCATATGAATTATAACTGCACTGCTCATTTTTGTGTAGGTCTTCTGCAAAGGACTGGTAGAGGAATGATGGTCTGCGCTAATAAAAATAAAAAATTCCAAGACTTAATTTCTGTCTTGGGCACTTTGCTTTCCAGGATGGGCTCATACTTCCCATGACCCTAACCTGGCAAACGAAGGAGCAGGAAATGGTCGAAACTGCAGTGAGCATGCATCTCATTTTCACACACTAGACTATGCAGTGTGTCGTGAAGAGCTAATTAGAGTTTGCTGTTTTAATTCTGCCAATATAATAATGAAAAGACAGCTTATTCCCGAAGGGAAGAGACAGGTGAAAAATGATAATTTATGAACTGTTTAAGGGGAATCCATCATGTGCACCTGTGTTTGCTTATTGAAAAACTGCAGCCTTGTAACAAGCAAAAGATAAACAAAAGGAATGGCATCTCCTCAAGTACTCTGAGAATACTAAATACAATTATGGGGCAGCAGAAAGACACCTGTTTTTACTTAACAACTTAGATCAGCAAATTGCGGCATGCGAAACAAATCCAACCATTGGAATGTTTTAATCCAGTCCTCCCTTGATTCAGTAATGCACTTAATTACTCCACTGTAATCCCTCTTAAAGGCATACAACAGCAGTGTAGCATGTATCTCACATCATTCAGCAGGAGAAAATCCAAAGTCATGTCCCATTTCTAAATGTCATAAAATAGTACAAATGTTCTCTCCAAAATCAAGAAGGGGGGGTGGGGGGGATAGCCACAGCTCGAGCAACCAGTAAAGATTTCAAATAGCATTGCTTCATAGCAGGCTTTAATGCCAGGCCTCTGAGGTACCTTTTAAATTTAGGAACGTCTGATGTTTGGTAGGTTTGCACAGACTTATTAGGCTCATAATTGTTTCAGTTAAATGAAAGCTTGAGGCTTTTATAAAGTTTCTACTTCTGAAATACTCCCACTAGTAAAATGTACAATATATATTTAGAGGTTGGTCTTAGGGCAGGATTTTATCTGATTAAAAAAAATAAAAAGGAAAAATCGAAACCTTCTGAAATGTCACAATAGCAGTGAACAGCTGCATATCGAAACAGTTGTCTGGAAGTAGCCTCAATAAAGTCTGCTTTATTGCTTTATTATGTTAAGAGAGCAAAGATGTTTTTAATATGTCAAACATTGTTTGCTAAGCTGTTTGGCGGTGTTTCTTTTTTTGTCAGAATCATTTATTGTATAGGATAGGAGGTGGTGAGGGAATAAACATTCAGCAATAGGTAAAAAAAAAAATACAGCCCTCTCATTTTAAGCCCTTTTAGCTGTTTTATGTCTAATCTGGTCGATGTGCATGGTATATATTGCATGCATGTTTGTTTGCAAATGTTTGTAATGTCCGTGAGAGTAATTCAAGTTCACGTACGAATTCATTCAGAATGAACAGTTATTTAATGGATGATTATCACATGGTCACTTTTCTGGAATCATTTCTTGAACAGGATTCAGGTTTTAAGGATCACTCATTCTTCAGGAATATATTCACCTGACTAATTTGCTATTCCTTCCAGGGTTGGTCTTTAGTTTGTATTTGATGCTGGATTACGTGGGTTTGATGATGAATGGATGTATGTACATACAGTATATGCCTAATTCATGTTGTTTTTAATTGTAATATCAGTTTTTAAAAAAGAACATTACAGTTAAAGAAACAATTAAAGGCACCATCCATTCATCTTCCAGATCCACTACAAGGAGCCTACCCTGACAGAAGCGGGTGCAAGGCTGAAAACCAAAATGACATGTCAGTCTGTTGCAGAGAACTCTTGAGCACACAGCTACACTCACTACTATGAGGCCATTTTAGAATTACCAGTTGACTTAACCTGCATATATTTGGGATGTAGGAGGAGACTGGTGTACGTGAAGAAAATCCACACATACAAATAATATGTAGACTCCATGTACACCGTGATCATACTGGGAACAGGTCTGTGTGGAGCAACAGCAAAACTAAGCACCAAAAGACTTCATACACAATACATAGTAGTGTTTTTTTCCCGCACACATAGTAGGCATATAGAAAAACAAGAAATCTGAATTGGCAAAGTTTGGACCAGGTTAATAGAGCATATGTACTAAAAATCTGTAATCACAGTAGCCCTTTTGGACAGATGCAGTGAACAACTATTTTAATTGGCCATTGGCTCTCTGTGGATGGATATTCTGTACCTGTAAACAATTTTCAAAGTTTTAAGATATATGAGCATTTTGGAACTTAATTGGAAAGGTGGAAACCACAATGCAACCATTGTGTAGTATGTCTGACTAAGACCAGCGCTTTTATTAAGCTTGGACTCTCGAGAAGGTCAAAGTTGTGTGACACAACCGGGCTTGATGGAGTCCTGGGGTAACCATAGTATTTATATTTCACATAAGCATTGTTCAGTTAAAAAAGGATGGCTTAAACTCCTGGGGGATTTCTGTACATTGACTGCTGAGAGTCTGATGTCTTGTTTAATGGTTTTGTAATTCTGTTTCCCTTCTGTTATTTTTATTTTACAGTTTGACAAATACCCAACAAAAGTGGATCCCTTCTACAGACACAGTGTGAGTTTGTTTATAAATTTGTGTAACTTGAAGTGTTTTGAATCCTTTCTACAGTTACTCACAAACTGCTGATAATGCATTCTTCTACTATATAGGTAGTCATTCTTTTTTTCGTTGTATATCGCAGCTTTCTCGGAGAACAGCATCAAGAAAGTGTGCAATAGTAGTTTGAAGTCAAGCAATTCTCATTCTCATTCTGACAAACACTGTTTTTCTTCTTAATAAAACAAGTTGTCACAAAGTGTCATGTTGGCTAGCACTGCAGCCTCACAGCTTGAGGATCCCAAGTTGAAATCCTGGCACATCCCCTGTGAAAGCTGCACATTCTCCCTTTGTTCACATGGATTTTCTCAGGGTAATATGGTTGCTTCCTCATCTCAAAGCTATGCTGCTGACACTAAAATGGTATGTTATGAGGAGTGTGCCCAGCAATGAATTGGCACCATTATCAACATTTGTTCCCTTCATTGTACCTAATGCTGCTGGAATAAGATGCAGAGCCTCATGACTATGTACTGGGATCACCAGGTTTGGAATCCATATTTAAGAAGGTGTATTATAGTTTTCTAATAACTCCAAGTATTTCTAGCATTAAAACAAGATTCTTGGTGGTAGTAATTGACCTACACATAATTTCAGAATAAATCTTGAATTCTTCATTCTTTATTACAAACAGGATGGATGAGCTTGTTGGGCTGAATGGCCTTTTCTCGTCACAGTTTTTCTAATGTTCTAATTAGAAAGCATTATCAAATATAATATACAGTATGGAATATGTGATTAAAGAGTAGATTAAAGTTTGTTACAACCCAGAAAAATACTTAAGCTTGACATGCAAAAATTTTCCCTGTTAGAAAAAACTTAATGTGAATGTGGTTGGAGTCAACTGACTGCAAAAATCACTATGGCACGATCATCTTTGAAAAAGTCTTATACCTAATATCCAACGCGAGAAAGGGCCAAAAAAGACAGCTAACTAAGGAAGTTGTTGCTTTGGTATTATTGTAACTGCAAAGAGCAGCCTGTTCCTTGGCCTCAATTACATTTCTGCTGAGAGTTTTTCAGAAAAATATTTCCTGTGATTTGAAGTGTATCTTTCAAGAAGTGGCTAGAAGAGATACCTGGATCAATATGCCATTAGCTACGCAGACAAGGTCACTTCTCATTTGTAAACGTTCTTACAGATATACTGTAAATGAGGCTTTACTTAAAAGGGAGGGAAATATTCTATTTGATCTTCCTCGATAACCATACTGTGCTTTTACCGGTCCAGGACAAAGCTGTTGAGTCCTGATGTTAGCGCTTGCCTTTGCTACTGAACTAGGTAGGGGTTAGAGTTCATACTTAGAATTGTGAAATAAAATAGTCAATTCAGGGTTATACGGTAGGAAGAGGTGGAGGCAGGAAAGAAAATTCAATTTCTCTACCTTCTTTCTTTTCTTGACATTTTTTATTGCCTTCTCCTGCCTTGAAACCTGATGTATTGTGCCTGGCAACGCCGCATAGCTTAAAAGTAGCAATCAGAAATTACAGACGCTTTTCGAGGCCTAATTGCCATTCATTTGTAATCAGCTCTATTTTAGGTTAATAGCTAGTTATTTTCAATATTGCTGTTAAATGCCAGCACACTTTGAGACAATACCTGTTTAAATACATTTGCATCACAGATCTAAAAGCTTTTACTATATGGAATTGTAAATTAGACACAAAAAATGTTTGATTTGAATAATGAGCTGTCACAGAAGAATGCAGGGCAAATGATTATTGTAATTTTCCTAAATAGTTATTCATTACATGTAGATGTTTTGTTTGATTAAGCTGAACATTGTGGCAACTAAACTGAGCCTGCTCTTTTTTATTTTAAACACACCTAAGGGTCCCTGCTTCCTGTAAGCTAGCTAGCTAGCCCATCTTTTTGGGGGGGTTGGCAGGTATTCTCATTTTTATATTAATCAGCCTACTTGTCATCCCTGTACTTGGGTTGGCTCTCAAACTATTTATAGCTCTGTCAAGGGTTTTTTGTTTTTTTTTCCCCCCTTAATAAGCAAATGAAGGAAAAAAGCTGAGCTCTGTATCTTTGCCTCCCTTCCCAATCAGTCACACATTATTTTTCTTTTTTTTTTTGGTTTTCCTCCAGTTGTTCCACTCTTATCCTCCAGCTGTATCT
>JANRMT010062814.1:75531787-75561228 GCA_026402145.1 Polypterus bichir lapradei
CTCTTATCCTCCAGCTGTATCTGGAATCCCTCCCATGATACCACCAACTGGACCTTTTGGCTCATTGCAGGGAGCGTTTCAACCCAAGGTAAATGTTTCCTCCATGTTTATGTGGTGTCATGAGACATGCAGAATGTTTTAAACCCGTTGCAGTGGCAGTCTCCTCAGAAAGCCTTTTAACCTGAAGTAGTTTAAAGGTGGCAATAAGACATGATCGCTCCACCCTGTTGTGTGATATCTTTACCTGGTCCTATCCCAAATATTAATTTAAAGAGTGAGCAATTAAAAGGAGCATTCATGGCTTTCTTGTTAAATTCACATCCTTAGGTTTAGTACTTAAAATCTGAATTTCTGTTGAACCAACAGTAGAAGAAATTGCATTTTTCGTTACAAAATACAACAGTAGAGGAGTCTGACATATCCACATTTCATAAAAAGTACAGAGGTTTTCCATAAAACAATTCCAGTTCTCTTATGATCACAATATACATTACGTTTCTGTCTGAAATGCCTCTGTCTTTCCTTGCATTGCAATTTTGATTGAACTTTTACCTAATAACCCTACACAGTGGAGAGCCCCCTTTATTGTCACTCTATGCAGACCTCTTGTATTTGGGGACCAGTAGAGATACCAGTACCACCTGAGTTAAAAGTAACATCAGCTGGTAGTTGCAGGTCAGTAAAGCTTCAGACATGTAGGAGACATTTGCTGCATTGTAGTGTTTTCTGTAAATAAATGTGTACAACCTGGACCATAATTATGTCACCCTTTAATCTCAATTCTGAAAAGTGTTGTTGCATTTGCAGACTTCTAATCCCCTTGATGTGGGATCACGGCCTGGAGCAGTGCCTCATACTCTTTTACAGAAGGACCCCCGGGTAAATATGTGCATTTCATCTTTTTTTTGTCTAGTTGAAGATCTTAGACAGTAAGATGAGCACACACTGTATATAGGAGCTATAAGGAAAGACAAGAATGAAAAAACATGATATTTCCCTTTTCTTAGTCACCAAGCACTAAAGTAAGTTTAATTTGATTTTGCGACTTTGCCTGGCATTGACCAGCCTTAGCTTGCAGGCTTCCTACAACAGCCCATTAAGAAAAGGACCACAAGATGATTTCCTTTTCCAGTGACAAGTAAGTGAAGTTGTGTAGCACTGTTCAGCTTCCTTAAATTCTGGAGAACTTGAGGTGAATCATCCTCCATCATGATTCCTGCATTGTGCAAATCTTTAAATTTGATGCTCTGAATGGCCCGACTGACCCATGACTGGAACGTGCTGGCTTTAGATTCAAGTTTCTGTTATGTCCTCCTTCCACATCCCTGATCTGTGACTCGTCCCATCCAAGGTTGTTCCCCACCCTGCACCCAATGTTGCAGGTATAAATTCTGTTCCCTGACTTTTTATTACAATGAATGCGTCTAAAAATAATGGATTGTCAAGTTTGCAATCCCACAGCATAGGGAAAATGCATGGCTCACAGTTTCGTCAATCTTGCTTAACTTCTTGTCAGAGCTGACACATGGCAGGTCATAAAAGCCAAGAAACTTTATAAATAAAAACTAATTATTCCTGAGGAATGCTTCATTTGAAAGTAAAATCTTAACATTTTCATTTAGGCAATAATGAAGCAATATGTGTTTGTTAATGAGAGGCTTTGTTTGAGTGACAGGCGTGTAACAGAGCTGTCATTTTTTCTTTCCAGCTGACGGATCCGTTCCGACCCATATTGAGGGTAAGAATTGCTTTTCTCCAAATATACTCTGTGCTGGGCTCCCAGGGGAAGAGCAAGGCAGACTAATTAGAATGTGATTGTGCCTTACAGGTGACAACTTGTGTTCAGTTTCAAAAGCATTTAAAACCTCAATTAGTGTATAAGCACGTCAGGCATGTTATTTATTTATTTATGTTTACTCTCAAAGGCAAAGAAGCTAGCACATGTGCAATAAAAGATACAAGTGGAGTGCAGAATCGAATTCACACCATAGTGCAAAATGCAAAGCAGCACAACATAATAAAAGCACTAGGGGCTTACTGGTTAATCCAATATATCTATCTTCTTTTAGTTATTTGAGGATACTGTATGGTCATTTTCATCCAGCCATCCATTTTCTGCACTTATTCACATCTTGGTCATGGGGGTGGCAATTTAAGCAATAATGCCCAGACATCCCACCTGCCCCACCTCCTCCAACTCTCCCAGAGGGGTATCCGAGATGTAATCTCTCAGGCATGTCCTGGTTCTGCCCCAAGGTCTCCTCTCAGTTGCACGTACCTGAAACACCTCCCCAGGGAGGTGTCCAGGACGCATCCTAATCAGATGTCCAATTCACCTTAACTGGCTACTTTCAATATGAAAGAATCTCTCAGTGGATCGTCACCTTATTGGGGTTGAGGGGATTGTGTGTTCCAGTGATCTTAGGAGTTGTGTTGTCCAGGGCAATTGTTCCTGATTGAGTCACCCAAGGCAAATTGGTCCTAGGTGAAGTGCTGTTTATGTTGACTTCTGTCAAATGTCAAATCAAGGATCTAGTAACCTCACCCAGAAAAGGGTAATCTTGGTCTTGTCCTGTAGCCAGATTTAGGGGGGAGCTTGTCAGCAAGCACCTGGTGGTTGGGCCTTTACCCATGGGACCCAGCCAGACACAACCTGAAGGAGTAACATGGGTATGTCTATGCAGGAGGAGCCATGAGGGTCTGATGCATTGTTACTTGATGGTAGGTGCTTTGGCAGACTAATCCCCAGCTACCGAAACTTACTTTGGGGACATGTATGGTTACTGTATGTATAAACCATAATTTGTGAGGAGTCATATACCATTGTTTAAAAAAAATTAAAAACTCTGCAAGGAATGTAGCATTAATGCAATTTTCAGCTTGTCCAGGCATCCATAGCTGTTTGTAGAGTATTTTTGGATTTAAATATGTGTAAGAGGCCAAAATTGTATAGTTTCCTTTAAATATGTTCCTTTTCTAAGTCTGAATTTTTTACTCCACACCCCACACCCCCCAAAACATCATTTGTGTCAAATAGAATCTCTTATTTAATACCTTTCATGTGAGCTCTAGTTTTTTCACCCTGGTAAGTCATTCATTTGGTGCATATTTTGGCGCTGGCATATTGTGGAGTTTAAAATAAATAGTAAACCTACGGGTGTCTGTGTGGCTTCTAAAATCCATTGTTGCCATAGTATAACTTTAATATAATAATAATAATAATAATAATAATAATAATAATAATACATGTATTTACATAGTGCCTTTTAAAGTGACATGTCAAGGCCTGAATGGCTGCTTGATAGAAAGAATAGGAAATGCATTTCTGTCTGCTATGGTTACCCTCTCTGACAGAAATGCTTAGATTCAGGTATGAAACGAAAATGTCAATAAAGATGAGAATTCCTAAGTGATTAATTACAAATCTTCAGCTTCAGAAACAACAGACACCATTATTATCTGAACATCTTGTCACTTCAGCTTTGTCAGTATGTACAAAATGAATCACACAGTCCTTCTCTGTTGGCTTTCCGTCTCAGAAAACCACTCAGTGTGGTAGCATCATCATGTACTGTGGTTGCTATATTTAATTTTTACCTCTGTAAATTATTTTTGTAATATTTCATCAGCATCGCCACAGTAATGGTGTTTGCTTGCCTTTGATTTGGGTTTACACTTTCACCACCCTTAGTACAGAGCCCATAGTGCTCAAATACATGAATCCTTGGTCGCATATCAGCATATACCTGTATTGTGAGCAAACCACTAGTAAACTTATTTTTTGTTTATTTTAAACATGTTTTTATATTTTGTTTTACAGAAGCCAGGAAAGTGGTGTGCAATGCATGTTCACATTGCTTGGCAAATCTACCATCACCAGCAGAAAGTCAAAGTAAGTATTACCACAAGCTTTTGCTGAAGAACGTTAGAAGTGCAGAAACATTATATTTTGGGTAACATTCTGTTGTTTTGTTTAAATTGAACTAAAAACTGTCAGTGTTTATCATTGTCATTAAAATATTCTCAATTTTCATCCCTTATCACAACTGGCTTTCTCCAATGTAATGGAAACCAGAGCCTTTCCCATCAGCATCAGATTCAGTACAGAAGTCTGCACTGGATGGGACATTGGTATTCATGCATATATTTTCATGCTCACTCATACCACTCTAATTTGGAGTCATCACTTACTTATTAACAGTATGTTGGGTGTACAAGGGCAACAGTATCTGGAAAAATCCCACATGGACATTGGGAGAACAAGCAAAATCCACAAAGATACACTGTAACCTCATCCCCTGAACTCTGAGGTATTTAAGCTATTAGATCAGTTAACCACCCTCAGTCGATATCTGTAAACAAAAAGGTAGTATCTTGATATCTGTTTATGCCTTGTTTCTCAGTATCATTAAACTGAAATAAAAATCATAATACCGGCTCATGTCACCTATCTGAAACTAGGCACACTTAAAGCTCATCTTAGTAAAATAATGTCTCAAGTTACAGTATATACAACACCCTCATAACTATAACGTGACTTGCAAAATGATCAACTGCAGTTCTTAAAGATCGTTTTGAATGACAATGTGGTTCTGTACTTTTGTTCAGAAAATATTGGACAATGTCATATATTCCTTTAACACAGGTCCATACAAGAATTCTGTAGTCATCCACTTGAGGACTTGAGGAGAGAACTGACAAGGGCCCAGATCTACAAATCCTACTTTTGTGTCTAAAGATAATGGTACCAGCACTACTAGCCATTACACCACCATGCTGTCCAACCCTTACTGTGTTTTAGTATGTTAAACTGATCAAGAAGTTAAACTGAATCACTTTATTAATGTCTTTAAACAGATCAAAGACATGGTGTACTGGACAGTCAAGATAATTTAGACTTGCACCAACTTCCATCACCACTGTTGTTTTCAACAGTAATATTATATTTTTAAAAGAATTATGAGCATAATTGCAAATCACTGTAAAACAATTACAACAACAACAACATTTATTTATATAGCACATTTTCATACAAAAAATGTAGCTCAAAGTGCTTTACATAATGAGTAATAGAAAAATAAAAGACACAGTAAGAAAATAAAATAAGTCAACATTGATTAACATAGAAGGTCCGATGGCCAGGGAGGACAGAAAAAACAAAAAAAAAAAACTCCAGATGGCTGAAGAAAAAAATAAATAAAATCTGCAGGGATTCCAGACCATGAGACCGCCCAGTCCCCTCAATCTATCTAACATAAATGAAACAGTCCTCTTTGTATTTAGGGTTCTAATGGAAGGACTTGATGATGATGATCATGCAGATTTCTGGCTTTTAGTCCAACAATGTTGGAGCATCATGATGCTTTGAGTAAGATGGTGGTGGCGCAGGTCGCCACCACAAAGAAACCGGAAAAAGAAACAGAAGAGAGAGTAGGGGTTAGTTCGGAATTTTAGAGCCACAATGAATAGTTATTATAATGAATTGAACATACAGAGTATCAGGATTAAATTAAAATGAAGTTATGAGAAGGCCATGTTAAAGTAATGTGTTTTCAGCAGTTTTTTAAAGTGCTCTACTGTATTAGCCTGGCGAATTTGTATTGGCAGGCTATTCCAGATTTTAGGTGCATAACAGCAGAAGGCCGCCTCACCACTTCTTTTAAGTGCTTTTGGAATTGTAAGGAGACACTCATTTGAGGATCTAAGGTTACGATTTGGAATATAGGGTGTCAGACATTCCGACATATAAGATGGAGTGAGATTATTTAAGGCTTTATAAACCATATGCAGAATTTTAAAGTCAATTCTGAAAGACACAGGTAACCAGTGTAGTGACATAAAAAGAGAAATGTGCTTGGATTTTCTTTTCCTAGTTAGGATTCTAGCAGCTGCATTCTGCACTCGTTGCAAACGATTTATGTCTTTTTTGGGTAGTCCTGAGAGGAGTGCGTTACAGTAATCTAGTCTACTGAAAACAAAAACGTGAATTAATTTCTCAGCATCTTTCAATGATATGAGGTCTAACTTTTGCTATTACCAACAATATTGTATAACAAAGAAATTAAAGACATAACTAAAGCTGAATTTTTGGTGGAAGATGTAATATTCATATTATTTACCATCGTTTGTAATTCCCAGACAGTATAAATTAGAAAAAAATGATAATTACAAAATAGTGAAAAAATAATCTCCAGTCCCTTCTGTAGCTGGTTAATTAGCCTGATTAATCTAATTGGAACAGCTGTATCATTAATCTGGTTCTCTGGCAAAACAGTGCCCTCTAGTGATTTCTGGGCCGTCGCACTTTAATTTGAAATGTTTGCATTAGATGAAGAAATACTGTTTTTATTACGTGATTTAGTTGTGCTCTTGACTGCTTGCTGTGTAGTCTGTGATTTTCTCTTGTCTATGTGCAGTAGGTTTTCCCACAGCAACTCAGATTTCCAAATCCTCTTATTTTAGACATTTGGCAAGCATACAGATACGACTAAACTGCCACATGAGAAGGTGTCCAGTGTTTGTAAATGCTGCTTATACTGTGGTGCTTTCATAGGATGATTTGATATTTATGTTTAGGGTCATACATTCTAAAACTAATTTCAGCATGCCACTTAAAGACATGCAATATATTAAGTGTGATTTACAAAAATATGCAGCATTTGGCAAACTGACATCAACTGTGGAAGCACTGCAGTTGGGGCATTTCCCTATTAAACTGTAGGTGTTCAGCTTATTTTAACAGATACATATAGGTTATGTGTTTTTAACTGAGAAATACAAAGTTTTGAGGAGGACCTCATCCATTTTAAGTCTGTTTTAAGGCAAATGCCTACATATTGAGTAGATGTAGTAAAATTTAGTACTGATCCAGCTTCTTCTTCTTTCGGCTGCTCTCGTTACGGGTTGCCACAGCAGATCATCTTCTTCCATATCTGTCCTCTGCATCTTGTTCTGTTACACCCATCACCTGCATGTCCTCTCTCTTCACACCCATAAACCTTCGTTTAGGCTTTCCTCTTTTCCTCTTCCCTGGCAGCTCTATCCTTAGCATCCTTCTCCCAATATACCCAGCATCTCTCCTCTGCACATGTCCAAACCAGCCACTCTGACTTTGTCTCCCAACCGTCCAACTTGAGCTGACTCTCTAATGTACTCATTTCAAATCCTATCCATCCTCGTCACACCCAGTGCAAATCTTAGCATCTTTAACTCTGCTACCTCCAGCTCTGTCTCCTGCTTTCTGGTCAGTGCCACCGTCTCCAACCCATATAACATAGCTGGTCTCACTACCGTCCTGTAGACCTTCCCTTTCATTGCTGATACCCGTCTGTCACAAATTACTCCTGACACTCTTCTCCACCCATTCTACCCTGCCAGCACTGTCTTCTTCACCTCTCTTCCACAATCCCCATTTCTCTGTACTGTTGATCCCAAGTATTTAAACTCATCCACCTTCGCCAACACTACTCCTTGGATCCTCACCATTCCACTGACCTCCCTCTCATTTACACACATGTATTCTGTCTTGTTCCTACTGACCTTCATTCCTCTCCTCCACCTCTTCAGGGTCTCCTCAAACTGCTCCCTACTATCGCTACAGATCACAATGCCATCAGCAAACATCATAGTCCAAAGGGACTCCTTTCTAATCTCGTCTGTCAACCTGTCCATCACCATTTTAAATAAGAAAGGGCTCAGAGCTGATCCCTGATGTAATCCCACCTCCATGTTGAATGCATCCGTCGCTCCTACTGCAGACCTCACCACTGTCACACTTCCCTCGTACATATCCTATACAACTCTTACATACTTCTTTGCCACTCTCGACTTCCTCATACAATACCACAGCTCTTCTCGAGGCACTCTGTCATATGCTTTCTCCAGTTCCACAAAGACGCAATGCAACTCCTTCTGGCCTTCTCTAAACTTCTCCATCAACATCCTCAGAGCAAACATTGCATCTGTGGTGCTCTTTCTTGGCATGAAACCATACTGCTCCTCACTAATCATCACCTCACTTCTTAACCTAGCTTCCACTACTCTTTCCCATACCTTCATGCTGTGGCTCATCAATTTTATTCCCCTGTAGTTACTGCAGTCCTGCACATCCCCCTTATTCTTAAATATCGGCACCAGTACACTTCTTCTCCATTCCTCAGGCATCCTCTCACTTTCCAAGATTCCATTAAACAATCTGGTTAAAAACTCCACTGCCATCTCTCCTAAACACCTCCATGCTTCCATAGGTATGTCATCTGGACTTTAGCCTTTCCATTTTTCATCCTTTTCATAGCTGTCCTTACTTCCTTGTAATCTGTTGCACTGATTCACTATCTCCACATCATCCAACCTCTTCTCTCTCTTGTTCTCTTCATTTATCAGCCTCTCAAAATACTCTTTCCATCTGCTCAACACACTCTCCTCGCTTGTGAGTACATTTCCATCTTTATCCTTTATCACCCTAACTTGCTGCACATCTTTACCAGCTCGGTCCCTCTGTCTAGCCAAACGGTACAGGTCCTTTTCTCCCTCCTTAGTATCCAAACTGTCATACAACTCTTCATACGCCTTTTCTTTAGCCTTCGCCACCTCTCTCTTCACCTTGTGCCTTATCTCCTTCTACTCTTGTCTACTTTCTGCATCTCTCTGACTATCCCACTTCTTCTTTGCCATCCTCTTCCGCTGTATACTCTCCTGTACTTCCCCATTCCACCACCAGGTTTCCTTTTCCTCCTTCCTCTTTCCAGATGCCACGCCAAGCACCCTTCTTGCTGTCATCCTTACTACATCTGCTG
Organism: Polypterus bichir lapradei; assembly: GCA_026402145.1. Lineage (NCBI taxonomy): Eukaryota > Metazoa > Chordata > Cladistia > Polypteriformes > Polypteridae > Polypterus > Polypterus bichir. Next base: position 75,540,583 of record JANRMT010062814.1, read on the forward strand.
TAGTTTCTCAGCTGTCTGGTAACTCTTCACTGCCACTCAGTGCCTGTCTCACCTCCTCCCTAAACTCAACCTTGCAGTCTTCCTTTTTCAACTTCCACCATTTGATCCTTGGCTCTGCCCTCACTGTCTTCCTCTTCTTGATCTCCAATGTCATCCTACAGACTACCATCCTATGCTGCTTAACTACACTTTCCCCTGCCACCACTTTGCAGTCTACAATCTCCTTCAGATCAACTCTTCTGCATAGGATGTAATCTACCTCTGTGGATCTTCCTCCACTCTTGTACGTCACCCTATGTTCCTCCCTCTTCTTAAAATACATATTCACCATAGCCATGTCCGTCCTTTTGGCAAAATCCACTATCCTCTGACCTTCTTCATTCCTCTCCTTGACACCATACCTACCCATCACCTCCTCGTCTCCACTGTTCCCTTCACCGGCATGCCCATTGAAATCCACTCCAGTCACCACTTTCTGTCCCTTGGGTACACTGTTCATCACTTCATCCAACTCACTCCAAAAATCTTCTTTCTCACCCATTGCACACCCAACTTGCGGTGCATATGCACTAACAACATTCATCATCACACCTCCAATTTCCAGCTTCATAATCATTACTCTGTCTGACACTCTTTTCACCTCCAAAACACTCTTGACATACTGTTGCTTCAGAATAACCCCTACCCCATTTCTCCTCCTATCCACACCATGATAGAACAATTTGAATCCACCTGGCCTTACTCCCCTTCCATTTAGTCTCTTGCACGCACAATATATCAACCTTTCTTCTCACCATCATATCTGCTAACTCTCTCCCCTTACCAGTCATACTGCCAACATTCAAAGTTCCTACCCTCAGTTCCACTCTCTTTACTTTCCTCCTCTCCTCCTGCCTCTAGACATGTCTCCCCCCCTCTTCTTCTCTTTCTTCTTCTTCGGCCAACAGTAGCCCAATTTCCGCCAGCACCCTGTTCGCTAACAGTACTGGTGGCAGTCGTTGTTAACCTGGGGCTTGACCGATCCGATATGGAAATTTGTATTGTTGTCCACATATTGATTTGGCAAAATTTTACACCGGATGCCCTTTCTCACATAACCCTCCCCATTTATCCGGGCTTGGGACCAGCACGAAAAAACACACTGGTTTGTGCATCCCCTGTAGCTGGGTTAGTACTGATCCAGCTAAATAAAGTAAAAAGTATTGTGAGTGGGTCAAAATTCCAACATTGAAAAGTTATCCCACACTAAAAAGGAAAAAAGATTAAAGACATTATATTTCATACCTTCTTTCCTGGTCAGCGTGGAAATGCACTTTAACCTTTTTTCATTTTAACAGTTCTCTCCCTTAACCTGCAATTGGTCCGTCGTGGGTATGACGTTAATCTGCATCCAGCCCTGCATGTAGGCCCTCCAAACTGCAGGGAAAAACCTGGGGGTTGGTGGCACCATAAAAAACCTCACACTGGTTCCATTCTATCTGAACTAGTGTGGTGCTGAGGTGTCACCCATTGCATGGCTACACTCGGGTCCCAATCTGGGATGCAGAGTTGGCTCATCATGTGGTGGGTGCGGCAATGCACTGTATCAGCCTGTGCTCCTAACCCTTCTCTCTCCTCTGTGTGTCAGGATGTTAGTCCACAAACAGTATAACCAAACTGAATTGTTGAGTTCATAAACACAATTCAGAATTAATCAAAATTCAAAAATGACCATTTTGCAGTCATTAGTACTGGAAACTGATAAAAGCCCTTCAGTAGATTTTGCTTTATTGAGATAACTATGTATAACTCAGGGTTGTTTTATGAATTGTTAGAGAGTCAGAATTTTAAGAACTACAGCATTATTTATGGAAAAGGCATGCACTAGACATATTTTGTATAATATGTTGCTACTGTATGTAAATATCATTGTGTAAGTGTTCCAGTTACATCTCTTAACATCATTTAAGAATTATAAGTCCTTGCATCTGGCTGCACATTTTCATCAGAGTCTAGTTTATATTGGTATATGAACACGGCAGGATCTTATTGTGCAACAATCATTAGCTTGAAAGGTGGAAGAGGAAATTTTAAGTTTTATTACAAATGAAGTAATTATACTGAAACTGAAGATTGAAAAGCTATTGGGTATTGTCATGGCCACAGTCTGCGTACACAACCCTGGATGTAGCAGTAACTGTATTAGTCAAATGTGTCCACTATAGTAGTAAACAGTAAGAACAATCCCACTGGTTGGATCAACAGTGCAATTCGTTCTTTATTGGGGCTACTAAGTGGGCCTCGTTCATTTCAGAGTGTCGATTAGAACAGTTAGCAGATGTAGTTGTGTTCGTCACTTACCTTTACTGAATATTAGCAGAACAATACTTGACATAGTGCTGTAAACAAATGAAAGTAGGCCCCCTGCATAGTCAATGAAGTAGCAACCTATGGTGCTAAACAATTACTATTAGACACTATCTCTTTAAAGCAAGACAGGACTCATTATTAGACGCCGCAAAGGAAGAACAGTAATGAAACAATAAATATTGTCACTAAGGCCCACAAACAGAGAATTTAACGGAACATCAACTCGAATGTCCCAATATCCTCTTTGCAAAGTAACACCCTGAACTCAATTGTTATCTGTCATCTGCCCCATATCTTCAGGGAGCCTACACTATTGGCTTTGCCTGCATAACAGTAGTACTACATTTTTATTTGTTGAAGTTGTTAAATATAACAGTAGTAGTTAATGTTTAGAGTTTGGTAAGTCTGATTTAAAATGTGTGTTTAACATAATTTTGTCCTCATGTACGTAACTATTATACTATTTAGCAATCTGCCATAGGTGCATTGTATTCATGATCACATTCACAATGTGTATTCTGTGACAAGCACTATACAAAAATAAATTCAGTACTTTCTGTTGAGCTCCGAGAGAGCAATACACCTTCTTCTTAAAGTTAACAGCAATTGTATCAATACTCCATCCATCTTTTTGCTGATTCCACTTAAATCAGTCTGAAATTTCTTGGAGATCTGCACCAGTAATAAAAATTCTTGAATTTATTGATTTTTCCATCTTGCCCAATCCAATGCATGATTCTGGCAGCATTGTGTTCAAGGCAGGAGCCAGCTTTGGATGGACTGCTGGTCCCCCACACATGGCACACTGAACCAACACACTTACTAACAAACGGCAAATTTAGAGTTGGCAGTCTGTTAAACCACAAAGCTACTGAGCTGTTTTGAACATAATGTACATGATGGAGATGCTGAAGTTCAAGAACTTGTGCTGGTGGATTGTGGATGTGAGGTCCGAAAATGGCAAAGCCTTCTCTGGTTCTAAACTTGATAGCATGTGAGAAACTTCATGCAGGATTCCTGGTAACAGAGATGTGTCTTGATTAGTCATGGAAGAGCATTGACACTCATGAACAGCTCAGTAAATTATTTTACTTGTACAGAGTTTTCTTGTAGTGTTTTGTATTTGTGTATTTTATTCTTGTTTAGTGTTGCTTATTCTATTCTGATGTTTTATATTTTCTGTATTTATTTTTATTTGGTATTTTTGCATATATTATTTGTAACAGTAGTGTATGTGGTCTGGTGTTCTTTTTGAATTTCTGTGCAGCAGTTTCAGCATGGGAAAAGTGCTACTGTAAATAAAATGTATAATTATCATTAATTTTGGAGTATTCTGCTTGACTGCTAAATGTCAATTTCCTAAAATCACAAGAGCATACATGTTGATTAGAGCTTAGGATGCAGTGGTGAGCATGCCATTGAGGTGTGTGGGCTGTAGCATTTACCTTTGGCTAGGCTGGCAAAAAGAATGCATTTAATGCTGTGAGAACACCGTGTCCCAAAGAATGGTATGTTATCATGAAAATGGCCTTGTGAATACAACTGACTGATATCTTGAACTGATATAGTTTTTCTGTTGATAGCTGAATAAACACAACATCTTATATCACTTAAATGCTGAAAGGGCACATGAAATTAAGTTTTTAGTGGTTTTTCATTTTGCTGGCAACAGTGGGTCTTTGAGATGCAATCTTTAAATTGTTTTATGGCATTGTTTTATTGAACATTTGGATGGAACAAAGTGAGAGGATTATTGACTGAGAATGATAGGAATACCAAAGGTGGCCAAAACCAGACAGGTAAACAGAAATAGGGCTAAGGAGAAGGAAAATAAAGGATTGAGCCCAAATTGACAGAGTCAGGTCCAAGCATTCAGACAGGACTATGCAGCTTAGTCAATGGAAGTCACATCAATGAGCTGCTGGTTTTCAGGGTTTGTCATTCTGTTAATGATTATAGTTAGACACCATTTTTAATCTTAATTGTTATTTCTTATATCTGCACCTGATCACCTGATGTCTAAATTTAAGAGTAACCACAAATAAATGTGTGGCTTAACAAAGCTGCTTATAAATGTTAATTCCTGCAAGTTTATTAGTAATTTTTAATTTTCTTCAGCTGGGTGGATTTTGCATTGAATAGACTCAAGTGCAAATGTGAATAAAGACACCTCTCTTCTGAAATGCTTGTTAGTTAATGTATTGTTTTTTCAAAATTAGGATAGAGAGGTGACATGTGAAACTTCAGCCTGAACACTAAAGCCAAGAAAAAACCAAAACTAATTAAGCATCAGGTTATATAAGACACTACTTGATGTGCTGCTGTGTCATTTATCATTTCTCACTGAATAAAATGAGAATGGAACAGTGATAGATAGATAGATAGATACTTTATTAATCCCAAGGGGAAATTCACATAATCCAGCAGCAGCATACTGATACAAAAAATATATATATTAAATTAAAGAGTAATAAAAATGTATGTAAAAGCAGATAATAACTTTGAATAATGTTAGCATTTACTTCCCTGGGTGGAACTGAAGAGTCGCATAGTGCGGGGAAGGAACGATCTCCTCAGTCTGTCAGTGGAGCAGGACAGTGACAAAATTCTGTCACTGAAGCTATTCCTCTGCCTGGAGATGACACTGTTCAGTGGATGCAGTGAATTCTCCATGATTGACAGGAGTTTGCTTAGTGCCCGTCGCTCTGCCACAGATGTTAAACTGTCCAGCTTTATTCCTACAATACAGCCTGCCTTCCTAACAAGTCTGTCCAGGCGTGAGACGTCCTTTTTCTTTATGCTGCCTCCCCAGCACACCACCGCGTAGAAGAGGGCACTCGCCACAACCATCTGGTAGAACATCTGCAGCATCTTATTGCAGATATTGAAGGACGCCAACCTTCTAAGGAAGTATAGTCGGCTCTGACCTTTCTTAAACAGAGCATCAGTATTGGCAGACCAGTCCAATTTGTCATCTAGCTGCACTTCCAGGTATTTACATGTCTGTACCCTCTGCACACAGTCTCCTCTGATGATCACGGGGTCCATGAGGGGCCTGGGCCTCCTAAAATCCACCACCAGTTCCTTGGTCTTGCTGGTGTTCAGGTGTAAGTGGTTTGAGTCGCACCATTTAACAAAGTCTTTGATTAGCTTCCTGTACTCCTCCTCCTGCCCACTCCTGAGGCAGTCCACAATAGTAGTGTCGTCAGCGAACTTTTGCACGTGGCAGGACTCCGAATCATATTGGAAGTCTGATGTATATAGGCTGAACAGGACCGGAGAAAGTACAGTCCCCTGCAGCGCTCCTGTGTTGCTGACTACAATGTCAGACCTGCAGTTCCCAAGACGCACATAATGAGGTCTGTCTGTAAGATAGTCCACGGTCCATGCCACCAGGTGTGAGTCTACTCCCATCTCAGTCAGCTTGTCCCTAAGGAGCAGAGGTTGGATGGTGTTGAAGGCGCTAGAGAAGTCCAAAAACATAATTCTTACAGCACCACGGCCTTTAGATCCCTTCAGTTCTTAAGATCTTGGGCATTACAGCTCATTCATCAAAGACTACAGTACAGGCCAAAAGTTTGGACACACCTCCTCATTCAATGTGTTTTCTTTATTTTCATGACTGAAGGCATCAAAACTATGAATGAACACATGTGGAGTTATGTACTTAACAAAAAAAGGTGAAATAACTGAAAACATGTTTTATATTCTAGTTTCTTCAAAATAGCCACCCTTTGCTCTGATTACTGCTTTGCACACTCTTGGCATTCTCTCGATGAGCTTCACCAGGTAGTCACCTGAAATGGTTTTCACTTCACAGGTGTGCCTTATCAGGGTTATTTAGTGGAATTTCTTGCTTTATCAATGGGGTTGGGACCGGCAGTTGTGTTGTGCAGAAGTCAGGTTAGTTGGACGATCATTTATTTTTCAACAGGACAATGACCCCAAACACACCTCCAGGCTGTGTAAGGGCTGATTGACCAAGAAGGAGAGTGATGGAGTGCTGTAAATGGTCATGAAAATAAAGAAAACACATTGAATGAGGAGGTGTGTCCAAACTTTTGGCCTGTACTGTACATCCACACTATGTGTTTAAATGAAAACCATCTCCATCCACTCTAGCATTTTCATATCATTTACAAATTTATTAATGGCCGATTGACAATGTATATGATAGTATTGTGGACATAGCATAAATTGCTTTAACCGGGCATGTTCTGTGCGATTCTGGCACAATTTTAAGCCCAATTTGCAGTCACTGACTGATTTTCTGAGTCGTGCTGAATTGTAGTTTCATTGGCCATTGTTTCCCATGTATTATGGGAGTGCTTGTAATGTTCGATTACATCTCATGATTGGGCTGTCGCACATTCGGAAGAGGTTCTGTCATGTCTGAAATTTCTTTCGGTTGCCTTGTAGTGTGAGCAGCCTCACAAGATTGTTTTCTGATGTTGCTATCAAATTTCTCAAAATTCTTTGTGCAGCAATGACAGTGAGTGTGCATTTTACACGTATAGTCTGAGCACTCACATTGTGGCATGTCAATTGGACCAAACATGCTTGTCCAGTTTGAGCACATATACAACTGGCAATTCTATCATGCGGTGTGACTAGTCGCTTGACCACAATTTCTAAAAATCACACAAAATGCAATTTAGATGCATACAGGTAGGCAACAAAACACGTGCCATAGAAAGCAGTTCTTCTGCGCACATCAGAACATGATTTTCTTCAGTGAAGTTTGACCAATCAGGTTGTAGTGAGTAGGATCCAATCAGGGAAGAGCCACATAATAAGCGCAAGTCAACCAGAGCGCAATTGAGTTTGCATTTTGAGAAATCTTTATTTTCACCCACCCACACTGGCTCTAGGGAGTATTTGTTTACATGAATTGAAAAAGCTGGTCAAATGTAGATGAAAGGTGAAAACAGAGACAAATGTCTGTATTTTTAAATGAAAATAAAGTAGGGTGGATGGTCCCTAAGACACTAACACCTGATTTACACCTACACGTCTACAGAGATGTGCTTTAATGCAGGTGCACTTTAACTCCCGCAACCCAGCATGCAGTAACCAGGATGTAAGAAGTAAAGACAGTGAGTTGAGGGACTGAAGGACACTGCTAACGCTGTGATACATCAGGTAGTACTGCAACTTTACTACCTTTGGATCCTGCTTCATTGTCATGCTTGGCTGCCTTTTTTTGCAGTATGCATGTTCTTTCCATGTCTGTGTGGGTTTCCATTTGGGATTTCATTTGTCTTCCACAGTTCCAACACATGTTGTTATGTTGACCGGTTACTCTGAAGAAATCTGCCTGCCTGTGAGGGAGTATGGGATTTTCTAAGTGCCCTGTTGTGCACTGCATCATTTCCATGGTTTGTTTCTACCTTCTGGCAAATAGGCTCTAGTTCCTCACAATCACAAACTGGAAAAAATCTTCACAAAATGGGTGGTGACAAGAATTTAAAATGCATGCTAATTACATAGGCACTCCAAAGACCACATATGATTCCTCATTTTTGAACTATATGCTAGGTGTTTTTACATTGCCTGTTTATCTGTATGAAGATTTAGTTCATACTTGAACATTGTGTTTCAAGCTGTCCATTACTCTTACAGCAGCAGATGCAATCTGACCCACACAAGCTGGACTTTGGTCTGAAGCCGGAGTTTCTGAGTCGCCTTCCAGGACCAAGTCTTTTTGGAGCCATCCAGCATCCTCATGAACTTGCCAGGCCTGCCACTTTGTTCTCTGCCACAGGTAATGATTTTCATATTTGCAACAAATCATCTTTCAATGATATGCTATCAGGGATGGATGGCACAAATACCCCACTTATTTCCTCATGTGTATAGGGGTAAAACTGAGGTGGAACAAAATAAAACTTTTAGGGGTATTTTTAATAAGAGAGAGAGAGAGAGAGATGTCTACAAATAGAGGTTTTTTTGGTTAGCTCCTGGACTATAAATCCTGCACAATTGAAATTTTCCATTGCATGCTAAGGGTACCCAGGTAATCTGCTTTATGGCATGCAACATGGGTGTGGCATATTCTAGTTTAGGAGAGTTATGATACACAAGATATAAATAAAAAAGATGTGAGAAATATTAAGGTGCATGGTGACAGAGAAAAATGTCTCGATCCCAAATTTGTCTTGGTCCTTGGTTCACTTTGCTGATAGAATACAAAGGCTGTCGGGACACAAGTAAGTATAAAAGAGATTTATTTAACAAAGACGCCATTGGAGCATACCAAGCAAGATGTGTTTTCTTGCCCTGTAATCATGGAGATGCTAACAATTCTTTGTTCGGAGAAAGCTTTTATAGATATGAATATACAAGAGCATCTTTAGCATATAGCTGATAACATGCAAATTATCAATTATCAACATTCTTGTTACTGAGACTCACAGTTAGAGGCTGCTCCCTAGAGAAGAGCATGTATTCTTTAAAGCAGATGGACAAAAGTTAGTAGAAAGTGCCTTTATTATTTTTGGTAATCATATGGCATCTTTTCAAAGACAGGATAAATACAGCTGCATTCCTTAAAACAATAATTGCTTATTTAACACAGAAAAACCTTTTGAGTCTAAGAGACCAAGATGTTAAAAAGTTATTAAAAGATTTTCTCCAACAAAGAGAAGGGTGGAAATATGTGCTATAATGTGCCCGTCACTCCATTCTGAGCAATGGTTTGGGATAAATAATATTGTGAGCCACGCCATATCATAGTGTATTTTCTATGTTCCTTTATCAATATAATCTATATACATAGGAAGGGACCCTCTGTGAATGGGGCAGCAGTCTATCAAATCTCTCCTTTGCTTCAATTTGGATTTACCAGTCAGCTTAACCTGATGATCTTTATAACAGAGGAGGAAGCCCCTTTGGATAAAGTGAAAATGTGCACACTGGGTTTGATCCCAAAATCATGCCATCTAATAATATTCAGTAGGGAAAAAAGCATAAGTATATACAGTAGATGATTTGTCCCATAGACATGACTTGAACTCAGATAGTCGGTTTCTGGTCAGAATAAAGAAGACCTGCAATAGAAAGCAATACAGCAACTGGCCTATCAACGGGAAAGTGCCTTCTTTATGGACGCGTCAGTGCAGTGTGCTTTTGTGCCTGGCATCAAGAGAATATTAGACTCAAGTTTACAGCCTAAACAGATATAAACAATGAAACACAGGTGGGAGTACAATTGTAGGGGCACTGAGCCCTATAATATAGGGGGCAGAGAACTTTGGTGTTCACCTGCTATGTCAACAGGTATGGAGATTTTGTTAGTTCTTATATTCTGCCTACAAACAGTTTTCAATTTTCTTCCTGCAATTTAATAAGTAAGAAAACCAATATTGACAGCTGGTTAACTGCCAGGCTTTGGTAAGATGGTGAACCCCAGGAAAAATAGTGGGTATCAAACTAAAGCTATAGATCAGGAGAATAATGTGCCTAGGAGTGGGCAGACAGCATTGTCCATGAAAAGTGAGCACATAGCCTCAAATACCCTACCAGCATTGTTATAAAAGTGAACTTAAGATGGAATAGAAATAGCTATCTTTGGCCAGGATCATGTAAGCTTGGAAACCTGCAGCCTGGCTGGGTGAGAATTTCTTAACAGATTTTATGTAAGTGAAAGAAATGTATTGATTTTGCTCCACTCAACTAAATGAGAATTTTTTGATATGGAACATTGTTGAATTTGGATTACATTTCAAGGAGGACAAAGATAGTAAATGGTGGTTGATTATTGAATTTGAAATAACATTGACTTACTTTTCTCACTCAAATCTTTTTTGTAAAATAGTTATTCTTTATTTCATACTGTTTAGCTAGGGTTTAATTGATGCTAATCAACTGAATGTGTATAGGACATCACAGTTAGCAAGGTGGAGCACTGCATGATCTTTGACAAGTCCTGATGTCTCAAACCCAATAATAGTACAGGTTTAGGAAGAGGGTCTGCTCCCTGTGTTCATATTTATTTGTAAGGCCAAAGTGGGTGTAATCTACTGACTCTGCCATGGCAGAGATGCTGCGGCTCAAAAGGGCTGCTTTTTATGGTTCTCGAATGTTTGTTTTCTCTGATGTCTTAGCCTTCCTCTCTTAGATGAAAGACACACTGCCTTAATTGTTTGCTTTGTCATTGATCTTTACAATATACTCTTATTCTCTTTGGGAATGTAGTCATTACATGTGTCCAGTGTTTGTTATGATTGATTCTGGTGCCCTGCAGCCCTGCTTAGAATCAGGGCTATCAAACATTAATTTTGTGGATGGTGATTTTAGTAGAAGTCCTTCAGTTAAAAGTTGCACTTTTTATTGAGACAGAGAAAGAGCTCTTAGATCTCAAGTAGTTGTTTACCAAATGATAAGAAGCTGATTAATAGCCCTCTGATGATTGTGCAAGGGCATCTTGTGATAGGGAAGTCAAAGAAATAAATGTTAAATATTAACTTTTTTCTGGGTGTTTGTCTACAGCCTTGATAATAAACAGCATGTGAATTTAAACCATTTCAACAATTCCTCTGTAGAGATAAGACAATTATTCTTACCAAGGAATTAATGACTCAATAGGAAAGGGATATGCAAAGTAAAAGGCACCCAAAGGCCACTTGTTACTTTTGCAGGTTGACACTGTAGCCTGGTGGGTAAAGAATGTCTCTTTCATTGTGAACTTGGCGGTGTAATATTTTCAGATAAATAGTGCAACACATTTCCAAGGAAATTAAGAAGTAAATTTAAAGTGCAAACAGGAAGTTTTTTTTTGCCATTATAAGAGTCTATTAGAACAGTAGAAGAAAATACCCAGCCAAGGCCCATGAGAACAAACGAAATATATGAGATGTTTGGATGGTTTAGCTATTAGTGTGACAAAATGTATTGCTGAGTCTCGTTTTTCTATCTCTTTATGTTTCTCCAGACTGCAGTGTGATCATAAGAAGATGAATATGCTTCTAAAATGTCTTTAATATTAGAATTCACTTAGAAACTTCCAAAATAAAATGTTGAAACCTTCCTTTATCTCCCAACCTGATGAATCAAGCACACCTTGGTCACTTAACATGTACTCTTAGCGCTGTGCACTGAAGTTAGCTAATTCAAGAGACTGAGTTCATACCTCTGCCTAATCACTCTCTTGATGGAGTTATGGGAGGAACTGGCACCCTGTCTGGGATTGGTTCCTGTTGTACATATGGCGCTTTTCCACTGCATAGTACGGCACAGCACGGTTCAGTACAGCTCACCTTGGTTCGGCTCAGTTCGGCTCGGTTTGCGTTTCGACTGCAGTTTAGTACCGCTTTAGAGTGGGCGGGATTATTCGCGTGTCGTTATAGTTGTGCCGCCTCTACTGCCGTGACATCATCGTAAACGTGCCACAAACAAACACACAACAATGGAGCATATCGACGGAATGGTGTTCTTCATTCTCGGCATGTGGATGTTTTTAACAGCAAGACGCTCCTCAGCTACCAACGAGAGGTACTTCCTCAATAGACCACGAAACAGCCATTTTTGGTTAAAACAAAATGGTGCGTCCGAACCTTCACTGGCTGTGCTAAAAATCTAGCGGGTCTGTTGTGTCTCGTGTCGCAAGTTCAGTGACGCAGTAATGACGATTTTCTCCGGCCAATCAGTGACCAGCAGAGTTTACACGTCACGTTTTGGTAACGGTTCAGCGCGCTTGGAACCTCGGCTGAGGTGGTACTAAAAAAAGGACCAGGTACTGTTCCCAGTGGAAAACCCCCCAAAAGTGAGCTGAACTGAACCGTGTCGTGCCGCACTATGCAGTGGAAAAGCGCCAATAGAATTCCAGATCTCTGTAAACTCAATTTTGGATTAAATTGTTTGGGAAATAGAAGAATGGATATGTTGGGACAGGAAGTAGGCTGGAATCATGCAACTTTGTCAAGTGTACGATAGGCCTTACATAAGGCTGTGAAGATTTAGTTCTAGTCAATAATTTGATGTGATAATGGGCCACGTGTCTACAGTAAGGTAGGCCGAAGTTTAAAAATGTAAATTTGACAAGCATATTGTCAGTAAAATAGGGACTCCCACTGGTTGTGAGATAAGAATAGAAGGGAGAATAGAACAAAATAAAGGGAGCAGCAGGTTTCATTACTCGTTCCCTTGGCTTGTTTACAACTGAGGTGAGCTGAACTAAAAAGGCTATGGAACAGCTTGGTTTGGCACAGGAGAAGATCTGAAGGTCATACTTAGATGGATTATGCACATGTTGGACGGCCTGAACTCAACTGTACTCTACTTTCTATAAGATTAGGTTTATTGCAGTCAAATGTAAATCAATGACACTACCCTGTGACAGATGCAAGGGCACAAAGTTAACGTCTCAGAAGAATGGTGTTGGGTAACAAGTGGATAATATGGGGTTTTGGACAGTAATGAACCATGCAAAAGGCAGGTGATGACTGGAATAAACTGCCAAGGAATCTTGATTTAGAGAGGGCACCTTTACTGAGCATTAAACAAGATATCTGACAACAATTGTGTGGGGTTATTTTTTTTTTATTCTTCTCTTTATCTTTTCTCCTTATTTGACTGTAAACTGGCCACATACCTGGCAGATAATTATCTCTTATGCAGATGTCTAAGTGATCAGGCTATTTTGTTTGGCAGAATTCGTCCTGGCATGGTTATTTAATAAATGGTTTGGTAACCCATAACCACTATGGACTATAACGTAACACTTGATTTTTTTTTTTTTTGGATGCCATTCTTTCAGAATTATGCCCCAGTACTGATTGGTTGTCTTTTTAATTTTACTCATTTCCAGGTTTTAGACACCCAGTACCAGAGGGATATGGATTGTCATGGCACAGCTCTTTCCTTGCAAAAATAATTATTTTGACACCCCAGGCAAATTATTTGCAGACAGAATATTGACAGTTATGCATCCTGTTTTTTGTATTTCAAGGAGAGTTTAATTAGTTTTGACATTGCAGGCGTCTCACTAGAGCTGGAAACTTCTCCATGAGACTGCCTGCCATACTAAAGTGCTAATAAGGCCTTGCATTTAAATCCCCTTTGCAGCTTGTGAGTGGATATTTGCTACCCATGCCAGTGACCCAGAAAAGATGCAAAGAATTGTATTTCCTGCACATGAATTGTTTTGCAACCCCTCTATTGTAGCGATTTCAGGGTGCCAAATCTCTAATGCGTTCCAATTCACGCATTTAAATGTCCTGCTTATATTATTTATGATGGCCTGGTTCACAAAGCCCTTGTAGATATTGGCTGCCTTGGTAGAGCTTTAATTTCACGCTTTAGGAGTTATGTTGCCCTGTGAAGGGAGAAACAAATCTTTCATTCCTTCTGACTCCCTGCAGAGTCACTCTGTCACAGAATTCAACAAGAGATGCTCCTTTTTAACTCTTTCCCCATTCTTTGATTTGCTCTTTGGCAGGTGCTGCACATCCATCTGGACCACCCTTTGGACATCCACCACACCCCAGCAACTTCCTCAACCCTGCAGCTCATTTAGGTAAGTCGGAAAAGAATGAAATGTATTGGTAGTAGTAAAAATGCTTGTTTTCATGTCATGATGGTTAAAAAGTAGCAGGGAAAGCCACTGCTGTACCTTATCTTGTTGTGTCCTGTGTAACTGTTGGTAGCATCACAGCATTTGAGATATTTTAGGGTAACAGCTTCTCTGGTATCATATCTCTGTGGCCAAATAATCATTAACATCACAAGTAGGGGCTTTTATGATGGTGGAATTATGTTTAGAAGGACCTATTTGAGATTGTATGTTTCCTTTATCCTATCTTGGTGTCATAGCTGTGCTCTCATATGTACAGGATGTGTTGTCTTAACGTATGTCATAGCTGGGTTTTGTTTGTCAGTTGTCAACGTTTTCTTGTGCCAATGAACTCTATGCTATGAGTGTGGCAACTGTGGCAATCTTCAAGCGACAAGCTAAAGAGTAGGTTTTTGTTTTACTTTTATTGTTGTCTATCTGTGGTTTATGATAAAGGGTAGGGAGTCCCTAGAGCTTACCCTGGTGCAGGGTCTAAATGGGAGTCTGAAAAGAGCCTAACATTAATCTGAAATATCAATGTAGTTGATTGAACAAGAGAGACGGATTAAAAAAGGGAAGAAATTCCAAAGTATCAAGAGAAACGGAATAAGCCCTTGCTGCCTCTCCAGAGCCTGGGCATGATAAACCATAAGTAACTGTTAAGCTAACTAGGTGGGATTGCTCTTGTGCCCTTCTGTCTTCCATTTCCCTCCCCTCTCTCTTTCCTGTCTCTGCCCACATCATTTAATCGCCCATAAGTGCCCATTTATGGTCCATTTTTGAGTTACTTCTGAGGAGCTGCATCCGTGATCACTGGTTACCACATTTAAACCCTGACGTCATCAGACCACTGCACTGAGTTCTCTGTGTTCCAGCTGTTTGCTTTTAAGTGCAGCACACAATTTCCTGTTCCTGGTCTCCTGGCCTTGTACCACACCAGACTAGAGTCCAAGTGTCTCACAAATGTTGCTTTTAAGGTAACAGGGCTGGCGTTATGGCAGTCCATTGTGGTGTAGTACTACTGGTTACTGTCGACAATAAGGCCTCATTCAGCACCTTCCTCTTTATCGTGTCTATTATACCAGTCCTGCCACTGGACATTAGACAGCAACTCACTTCTTAGTCATAGCTTAATACAGTTAATCACATAAAGCTGCTTGCCAGTGTGGTGTTAATAAATTCTTTATGTGTGCCTCTTCTTTCAGAGCCATTTACTAGACCAAATACTTTTGGAGGTTTGGGAACATTAAGCAGTTCTGCTTTTGGTGGCCTGGGAAACCCATCACTTAGTGAGTAATTTTGCCCTTACATTTGTGAGACTTATCTAGTAGTGCAGGAAGTGTTTTCAACACAGACACATTTTATAGGATACACCAGCGGTAGTAAAGATCTTGTATAAGAATATTTATGAAATCAAAGGTCATGTTGCAAGAAGTGTAATTGCTCATCTGTGCCAGCAGGGTGCAATTTGAACAGTATTCCTTCCACAACGTTCATGTTATGTTGGCCATTCCGTCTGTGGAGCAGCCCCTGCAAGCTAAGATGAGATAGGAGCATTCAGCATAAGCAGCTTTATACTTTTTTATGGGCTCGCTCATTTACCAGTAATTTTTCATGCATGCAGTGAACATCAATAGAACTAAAACATGACCACTTCATTCGGCCTAATAGCTTACTTTATTTTAAGCTGTCTGGGCAAACATATTTCTCATTAACATCTTTACTTTTGTGAATTACTAGGGAGCTTATGGAAGTGTGCTGGGGCCCAGGCAATAACTGGTTGTGCTGTAGTGACGCTTGTGTGCATTTCACAGAGTTTCTAAGAAGTGATCTGACCTTGTGTGATTTTTTTAAAAAAGTGACCTATAAAGAACAACAGAATTTAAAGCACAGAAAAATTGGTAACGGACGGTGAATTTACAAGGTGAATTGGATAGGTTAGCCTAGCAAGGAAAGAATTGTTGATTTATTATCATTTTTGTCTTCTTTGGACTTTTGAATTTAATTTAATATATATCATCAGAATCAAAAAGTTTATGGACCATTTCCAAGACTACAAATTCAAATTTCTCTTCTGCTCTACCATTATTTTAGCACCAAACTCAGTGTTTGGCCACAAAGATGGACACAGTGCACAGAACTTCAGCAGTACTCATGAGCCATGGAACCGTCTTCATCGGACCCCACCATCGTTTCCAACCCCACCACCTTGGCTTAAACCAGGGGAACCAGACCGCAGCTCCTCTACCATGGCCCACGATAGAGACCGTGATGCTGACAAGCGGGACTCTTCTGTTAGTAAAGAAGACAAAGAGAGGTATGAAACTAATAGTAATACTATAGCCTTTATGGTGGAAAATCACATAGGGTGAATGAACCGAGTTGTTTTAAAGATTTAACTTGAAGTAAGAGTGTCATCTCTTGTCTTGTCTCTTGACTTTCTCTTGCACAATTTTAATCTCTACGATTGTCAACTGGCCATAGTTCATCAATTAACTAATGGAAAGATGTTGGTTTCCATTTATGTTTAATCAGTTCTATCTTGTCCTTTGTGTGTTTTAACAAATCTGCTTTTATATGTGTACCAGTTAGTATAATCTGTACTTGTATTTTAACTGATAATTGTTCACAGCGCTCTGTGCCTGCACTCAATGATGACGCTATACAAAAAAATAAGTTTTAAGAGACAACCTTCTAATAAATATAAAAACATATTTAGGAGAAGTAGGTAGTTATAGCCTGCTTAATTTATTTTATTGTGTATCGTATTGTTTGCTTTGTTTACTGCCTTGTAAATAGAGCAATTTAAATTAAACAATGATTGACCTATTCATAAGGATACCACACAATATTCTAAGGATTACCACTTTAAAAAAAATCCAACTCCTGGTTTTGTTTTCACTACTTTGTGAATTTACATTCGCTTTTTTGTAGTATGCTGGTTTAACAAGTCACCATCTTTGTGCACAGTTGTACAGAAACTGTTGACATGATTTCTTCAAAGAAGATTAACATTTGGTTTCTCGTTTAATAGCTTTAAAACAGAAAATGTTAACCTGCCTATGGCAGCAAAGCCAATTCGTCACCCCTTCTGTTTTCATTACCCATAATGCATTTTACTCTAGCTATGTGCTCAACATCTTTGCACAACCTTTATGGAGTGTTAATATGAAAGAGGTACAATAAAACAGTTATTACAGTGGCATAAAACCTAATCGTAGCTTTATATAGCAGCTGGGCTGCAATGAAAAATTGACTTCATTTTCCCCCTACTAAATTGTAGGTTATGCTTTATCTCCACATCTGCATACTACCAGTATTATTTTCTCTCCTTTTCTTTAATGAAATTTTCATTCTTTCATGTAAACCTACACACACTTTTACCATTTGCTTCTAACTGATAATGTATTTCTCCAGTTAGATATCTTAT
Source organism: Polypterus bichir lapradei (assembly GCA_026402145.1). Classification (NCBI taxonomy): domain Eukaryota; kingdom Metazoa; phylum Chordata; class Cladistia; order Polypteriformes; family Polypteridae; genus Polypterus; species Polypterus bichir. The sequence continues at coordinate 75,557,913 of JANRMT010062814.1, forward strand.
AAAACTCACAAGTAATCTCATTACATAACCTAGGAGAACATTATAAGCATGTTATTAGTATAAGAAGCAGGTCTTTGGGGATGTGGGAGGAAAATCCATGTCACAGCAACAGTGACCAGGCTCAGAATTTAAAAGCAGAATGTTGGATCCAAGAGGGAGAAACTTTAATCACTGCTCCACTGTTTCAAACTTGGTCCCATTATAATAACAGAAAAATCATTAACAAGAACTTCAAGTGCTAATGAAGGCATATAAGGTGCCAGGCTGTAGAGAAGAGCAGGCATCTTATGGCTTTATAATGTGTCATAAAAAAACATAGATTTCTCTTTTCCTGGGCCCATGTATCTGCAGCAGTAATGGTATGCATTTGACAGTGACAATTGTGATTGGAGATCTCTTTATATCTCCATTATTCTTCATTAGGAATAAAGATTTGATTGTCTTGAAGCAGCTGAGAAGTCAGATGTCCTTCTAAATGGTAGTTGATACTAATTACAATATCAAATTTGTTCCTCAGATCTGTATGAGATTGAACTGGTGTTACAATATATGCATATATATATATATATATATATATATATATATATATATATATATATATATACACAGTATGTATAAATTGTGTGTATGTGTACATGTACAGTATATACAGAATAAGACTTTATGACCAATACCCAATGAATCCCACCTCATTAATCCCCCCTACCCACACCCACCTACCCTACCCTCCTTATTTGCTATATATTGCCTTGGATTCCTGTACATCTAATCAGTATCCTCTGATGATGATTCCTGACAGGAGACAAAAGCTTTGGCATATGTGAGTCATTTTCTCCCTTTGTGGACTTCCAGCTACAAATATGCAAACCGTATCACAGACCTTCACTTCCACATGACACATGTTTCGCCCTTATTGAGGCTTGTCAGGTGTATAAGCGAATCAGCCACCATGGCGCAGTGTCAGAGGTTTTGCCTCAGGTGTTGATGTCCGAGGTTCGATCCCAGTAGGTGATGCAAAAGTGCGTACATATGACGAATCCCAATATGGGTGAAACACATGTTGTGTACTCTTTGTACTATTTGGAAGGTAATGTATCACATATCTTGCGGTAGGCTGGCACCCTGCCCTGGGTTTTTTTTCTGCCTTGCGCCCTGTTTTGGCTGGGATTGGCTCCAGCAGACCTCCGTGACCCTGTAGTTAGGATATAGCGGGTTGGATAATGGATGGATGGATGGATGTATCACATATATATGAGCTGCTTCTCTCAAGTAAGAGGACGTGGTAGATGTTTGCTGGTAGGTAACCACCTAATAATGATCAGATTGTGATTCAGACTTTAAAAAAGAAAAAAAAAATAATATATTTACAGTATATACTATATATATATATATATATATATATATATATATATATATATATATATATCCAATTCCAATGAAGTTGGGACGTTGCGTAAAACATAAATAAAAACAGAATACAATGATTTACAAATCCTTTTCAACCTTTATTCAATTGAATACACTACAAAGACAAGATATCGAATGTTCAAACTGATAAACTTTATTGTTGTTCTGCAAATCTTCACTCATTTTTAATTTGATGCCTGCAACACATTCCAAAAAAGCTGGGACGGGGCTTGTTTACCACTGTGTTATATCACCTTTCCTTTTAACAACACTCAATAAGTGTTTGGGAACTGAGGACACTAATTGTTGAAGTTGTGTAGGTGGAATTCTTTCCCATTCTTGCTTGATGTACAACTTCAGTTGCTCAACAGTCCGGGGTCTCCGTTGTCGTATTTTGCGCTTCATAATGCACCACACATTTTCAATGGGAGACAGGTCTGGACTGCAGGCAGGCCAGTCTAGTACCCGCACTCTTTTACTACGAAGCCACGCTGTTGTAACACATGCAGAATGTGGCTTCGTATTGTCCTGCTGAAATAAGCAGGGACGTCCCTGAAAAAGACGTCGCTTGGATGGCAGCATATGTTGCTCCAAAACCTGTATGTACCTTTCAGCATTAATGGTGCCTTCACAGATGTGCAAGTTACCCATGCCATGGGCACTAACACGCCCCCATACCATCACAGATCACCATTTGCGCTGATAACAATTCAGATGGTCCTTTTCCTCTTTGGCCCGGAGGACACGACATCCATGATTTCCAAAAACAATTTGAAATGTGGACTCGTCAGACCACAGCACACTTTTCCACTTTGTGTCAGTCCATCCCAGATGAGCTCGGGCCCAGAGAAGCCGGTGGCGTTTCTGGGTATTGTTGATATATGGCTTTCACTTTGCATGGTAGAATTTTAACTTGCACTTGTAGACGTAGCGACGAACTGTGTTAACTGACAATGGTTTTCTGAAGTATTCCTGAGCCCACGTTGTAATATCCTTTACAGAATGATGTTGGTTTTTAATGCAGTGCCGCCTGAGGGATCAAAAGGTCACAGGCATCCAGTGTTGGTATTCGGCCTTGCCGCTTACGTGCAAAGATTTCTCCAGATTCTCTGAATCTTTTGATGATATTATGGACAGTAGATGATGAAATACCTAGATTCCTTGCAATTGTACGTTGAGAAACGTTGTTCTTAAACTGCTGGACTATTTGCCCACGCAGTTATTCACAAAGTGGTGAACCTCGCCCCATCCTTGCTTGTGAATGACTGAGCCTTTTGTGGATGCTCCTTTTATACCCAATCATGACAAACACCTGTTTCCAATTAACCTGTTCACCTGTAGAAAGTTAAAAGCAGGTGTTTTTTGAACATTCCTCAACTTTCCCAGTCTTTTGCTGCCCCTGTCCCAGCTTTTTTGGAACGTGTTGCAGGCATCAAATTCAAAATGAGTGAAGATTTGCAAAACAACAATAAAGTTTATCAGATTGAACATTAGGTATCTTGTCTTCGTAGTGTATTCAATTGAATATGGGTTGAAAAGGATTTGCAAATCATTGTATTCTGTTTTTATTTACGTTTTACACAACGTCCCAACTTCATTGGAATTGGGGTTGTGTATATATTTATATATATATATTGTGAACGCTGGCCCCGGCACAGACAGACGGACAACATGGTTTCACCACACACTGTTTATTATGTACAATATTTACAGTTTTTGCTCACGTGCAACCCCAGTGCCTCCAGCACCGATTTCCCCAAAGTCCAGGGCTCACAGTCCTCTTGCCTTCCTGGCCGCCTCCCGTCCTCTCTCTCCAGCTCAGTCTTCTTCCTCCCGACTTCCACCTCCTGACTAGAGAGAGGCGGCCCCTTTTATGGGGACCCGGACGAGCTTCAGCTGCTTCCCGGCA
>JANRMT010062814.1:75561628-75622265 GCA_026402145.1 Polypterus bichir lapradei
ATATATATATATACTGAAACCTTGGGCATCACAGGCCCCCAACATGAATACACCAAGTCATTCCCAGATTCAAATATATGGTTGTTTTATTACAATACCTCAAAAGTGAAAAAACACAGTTATCTCTCTTCCAATCACCTCTCCTATTTTCACCGCACTGCCCTTCTCCACGTGAGTGTTGCTCATCTTCCTGCCAGCTCCAACTTGAGTGGTCTCTTTTATTGAGGACCCGGGAATACTTCTAGTGCCAGTCCTGTTGCCCAATGAAAGTACTTCTAGGTCACACTTAAGTCCCACATAATAGGAAATACATCTCTCTACTCCCTGTAAGGAACCATCTGTTCTGACTGGGATGTTCCTCCATCCATTAAGGAAGCCTTGTCTGGGTGTGACATCCTTCCTTCTCTTGGCCGGTGTGCCTTTCTGTCCACTTCGGGCCTCCTGTCTGGGTAAGGTATTTTCCCTATTCCTTGTTGGGATGTCCGTCCATCCCATCTGCCACCTGCAACAAATATATATGTATTGTTTTGTGCATTGTGTCCAGGGTAAACGCTGGCTGCCTCCAATGAGAACTGGGTTTGAAAAATGGATTAATAGCTACATTTCCAGCTAATACACTAATGCACAAAATGCACTAACTTTTATCCTTTTGTTATATTTAGGGACAATGCTGAAAAAAGACATCACAATCATCTCTCTCCTGCACCAGTGAATACTACAAACTCATTGGGACACACTCGCACTTCTAACGAGCCATCTAAAAATCAAATGAGCAGCGAGGTCCGTGACAAGGAGAAGCTGAAAGAAGCCAGGGAACGAGAACGGGACCGGGATCACAGTGACTCTTGGAAAGAATCTACTGCTGACGACCATAAGCTCAAAGAGAATCACCTGCCTGAGAAGGACAGTGTTTCACTCCATGAGTGTCGAGTGATGGATGACGCCAAACCAGCAAACAGAGTGGCATCGCCGTATGTCAGGTCAACACCCATAGACAACACAAGGCCAAGCAGCACTTTGAATAGAGAGTCTGACAAAAAGGGCGAGCTGGTGTATGACCATCAGAAGAAGAACAGTGAGGTCAAAGTAAAGGAGGAACGCAAGGAAGATCAAGAGGTCTCAAGTGAAGGACCCCAGCTTCACAAGCCTCCTGATCACTCCCAGCTGACGTCTTCAACCAGCATTCATCCCACCTCTTCCATGTCCTCTATGCCTGTGGCAATGAGCATGGCTGGCGTGCATCCAATGAACAGTATCACCAGCCTTGAAAGAACTCGCATGGTTGCACCATTTATGGGAATAAGCCCAATTGCTGGGGCTGAAAGGTTTCCATACCCAGCATTTCACTGGGATCCTCTGAGAGATCCGCTTAGGGACCCATACAGGGGGCTCGACATTCACCGAAGAGATCCACTGGCAAGAGATTTTTTGTTAAGGAGTGATCCCCTTCATCGTCTGACAGCACCAAGGTTATATGAAACCGAGCGTTCCTACAGAGATAGGGAGCCCCATGATTTCAACAGAGACCATCATCTTGCCATTGATCACCGTCGGGAGCACGAGCGACTCAGCCACTTAGATGAACGAGAGAGGCTGCACATGCTCAGGGAAGATTACGAGCATGCCCGCTTGCACCCAATGCACCCAGCCACCTTAGATACCCATTTAGCCCACCCAGGTCTTATGACCCCTGGACTCCCTAGTATGCACTACCCAAGGGTCAGCCCATCCTCAGCACACCAAAATGGCATTCTCAATAAGACTCCCCCCACCGCAGCTTTGAGCGCTCCACCTCCGCTCATCCCCACTTTGGGTGCCCGCCCGGTTTCCCCAAGAAGGACTACACCCTTGACCACAGACATCAGGGACAGGCCACCATCGCATACCCACAAAGACATTGAAGCCCGGTAGATTGAGACTGGACTCAAAAGGTGGCCTTCAGGTGTATGATATAAACTGGGTATGATCCTGTAATACAACCAGTTTAAAAACTTTTGAAGTATTATTTTGTACATTTTATGTTAAAATTTTACAGATGTTTTTTGCCAGTTTTCCTCTCCTTTTTTTGGTCTGTGACTCTTCTTTTAAACTAAAGAAAGCAAAATGTTTTAGAAGACAATGAGAAAGAGGACTCCCTGGAAACTGCGGTGTCTGCTAGGAAATGTAGCTGCTGGCGAAGTGGCAACAGTTAAGGCAGGCTTTGTACATATTCCTGTACAGTGTATAAAAACAAAAAAAGACAAAAAAGACGTGCTTCTTGGGCTCAGAGGAACAGTAATGTACATTCTGCTAAGGGGTGTGACGAAAGCTTTACTTTGTACAGATGTAAATAGACTTAAGTGAAATAAGAAGGTTGGAAACTCCTTTAACTGTGCTGTTTTTTTTTTTTTTTTAAATTTAATTAACCATTGGCACAGTGTTCTGCTGTGTTAGGTCCGTCGTTTCACAGGTTATTCCCTTCAACTATGCAATGAACATTTTGGCTTTTATTCCAGTAGAAGCCTTCATTTCTTTAAAGGAGACTGTTCAGCAAACAAGCCACAGCACACAAACCTCGTCAGCCCCCCACTACCTCATATTCTCTCCAGAAACCTTCATACAAGATGAATATGACTGAATATATATGAAAGAAACAAAACAAGAACTGAAAATCAACCCCATGCTGAAATATAACAAGAAAGCTGTTCATCTACCTAAATATTGTGTTTTACTTTGCAGTTTAAAATTAACTTTAACAGATTTTTTTTCAGGGTGACGCAGTAATGAGAACTTTTGCCTCACAGCTTTGGGTGACTCAGTTCAAACTGTTGGCCTTTTCACAGTCTGCATGAAGTTCCCACATTCTCCCTGTGCCTGCATGTGTTTTCTCTGGTTACCTCCCATGTATAACTGGCGACTCTGAACTGGTCTGATGTGAGTGATTGTGGGTGTGTTTGTGAGAGCACTCACTAATGAACTGGCAACCTTGCCAAAGTTGTGTCTCATCCAGTGATGCCCGCTCCCTCAATCCTAAACTGGATCAGGTGAGAACAGATTGTAAATGGGTATTTTTTCCTTTTTACTCTTAAGACCTCTACATATATATATTTCAACCTTCAAATAATATTTCACCCACTTCAAGTTGCTTTGCATTTGGGTACGACTGGTGAAATGCAATTTTTGCTGAGGGTGAGGGTACTGGTGCCAAAAACTATACACAGAAGGGGTCTTTGTGTTCAGTAGGTTTTTGTGCAATTGGGGCCATCTTTGTTCTAGAATTACCTTTTAAATTTCCTGGACATGTCATAATATCCCTAAGGTTTAAATGGTTAACACCCTATCTGGTATTTTGTTTTGCTCATGCTCCTAGTTTGTGTTTTCCTGCCATCATTGCTGTGATGGCTGTGTGCCTTTGTGTGCATTTGACCCTCTCTCCTAATGTCCTTCGTCCTGAAAATCAGAAGTTGACGAATGGAGTGGGGAATAAATGTTTGCATAGCAACCCCCATTGATGGAGTTTCATAAGGCATTGGTGAAGTTTTGGTTGTTTGCGCTCAACTTCATCACTCCCACTTGGCTGCAGCCTGTGGGAATCTGGGAGTGCAACATGAACTCATCTGGGTTGCATTCTTGTTATTGTGATGGTCACGCTGGGTGGTGAAATTGCAAGAATTGGAAAGATTTTGTAATAGCCAGATCCTGTTCCTCACATGAGCATGAGCTGACGTGAATACTTTTTACAGTACAGAGAAGTCTAGTGTGTTATACTTTACATGCCGTAATAAAAATAAGGACTGTCCCTTCATTACCTAAGCTGGTTTGCAGCAATCTGGAGTTCAAAACACTACTGAAAAGTTCACTGATATGACATTGGTGTAGCACAGGACGCACATGGAACTGCAATTACACTTCCATACAATTTTTTTTTTTATTTTAATCTCTGAGAAAACGCTTAATTTGACAATCTGCAAGCTTTCTTGTTTCAGGCAAAAAGACACTAAAGCTTACACCATTGACCTGTTTTTCAAAATTTGCTGTCCGTCCTTCTGGGGAGAATATGAATTTAAAGAACCTTGAAAAATCTCTGAAGAATTGTAAAGTACAGTATATGTATGAAAATCAATTAGTTTTGTTGGTCTCATAGTGTATCAAAGTGCTATCTTTAAGTTGTCGTATCTAAAGAAGAAGAACAGAGCTTAATGGCAGCAGACCGTTTGTTTCTAAGGAGCAGAGATCTATTTTAGTAGTCATCTGAAGGTTTAGTTGTGCGCTTCAAACTTTGTGAAATCCAGATGTTGTGCAGTGTTTTTCTTTTTTAATAATGAACAAAAATGTACACTGGAAAGAGTAGTGTTAGTTCTGAGTATTGCAAAGAGATTGTTAACAAAAAAAAAACTTTTTTGCTGTTTATCATGTACGTAAATGAAGTCCTTTCTTTATATTTTTTAAAAAAAAAAAAAAGTGAAGCGACTCTGAATCTTCAGCATGTGTCTCATTAAAGAAAACCCTTGTGTTATGTAAATTGTGCCATGTTATTAAAAAATGTGAACTAAATGGGATGCTCTTGCATTGTCATGTTTTTGGTGTCTGCAGTTGTACATTCTACAGATTCACATGCTTCTCAGGAATTCTCTGGAATATGAAGATGGTGGTTTCAAGAAGATGTGTGTGATTCCCATCTTTGGGGGGTGGAGGGGGGCAATAACAACACACAGTTGCTATGGAGAACTTCTGTTTGGTTTTCTTTGTGCCATTTCTATGTGTGTTAGGCCGGGTTTTACACCAGGCTGGAATTTCCTGGACACTGTCTGCGTCATACGAGTTGTTTTTGTTTTGCTTCCATATTTCCTAGATTTGCAGGTAAAGTTGATGGGCAACTCTAAATTGGCCCATTGTGATTTGGACTATGTTTCTCCAAAATGATACTAACATTTTCACATCATTTACAAAAGTATCTCCATCCACACTAAAAAATGACCAAAAACGCACATGACATAGATGTTTGCTTACACATGGCATGCGTGTAGCAGCAGAAAAAGGTTTGAAGGAGTGGTAACACCACCAGTCATGGGATTTAACACAAAACTATAGTGACTGGTAAATTATTTGCCTTTTGCACATTTATGCAGCATTCAAACTATACAAAACACGACTTGGAATGTAGGTAAGTAACACAACACAACAAGCTGCATGGAAAGCAACTGTTCTGTGCCATCTAAATGGAATGTGGTTTTCTTCCATGAAGGGTGAACAGTCAGGCAACAAAACTTTATAATGAGTAGGATCCAATCAGGGATGGGCAACTTAATAAGACCAAGCAAATCAGAGCAGGATTAAAGTCTGCATTTTCACCTGTCCACATCATGACACTGAGGCTGCAGTTCAGAAGTATACGCTCTGGAGATCATTTTTAAAATTCTCTGTTTTTGGGGGTTGGAAACACTGGGTATTGTGGAGAAATGGAGAGAAGGCTAATATATGCATTTTTAAACAAAAATGTAGTAGTGTGGATGGGGCCTTAGTGTGCCTTGTAATGGATAGTAGTGCTGTAGATAGATAGATACTTTATTAATCCGAGGGGTACTTCCTGCCTTGAATCAAATGCAAAAGGGGGACAAATAAATGAATTCAATTCTTGACTGTTATCTTAACAGATTATCTTGATTAATGTAAGTCACAGGAGTAGGAAGTACATCAGGTAAGCTGATATGTCTTTGCTATTAATTATGGCTTACCATGGTACTGGAGTGTGGTGACGTCTTCAGAGCTCATTGGCAAATAAGAATTTCACCGGACTCTGCACACCTCATAATATGACTACTACTAACTATAGCTTGATGTTCTTCTGCTTGGCCTGCTCCGAGTATCTTTGGGCACTGAGCCGTTCTTTTGCTCGCAATCATTCAGCTCTTTCCCATACTCTGTTTTCTAAACGGAAGCCACCAGTGTACTCAATCAAAGAAAAATCGAGACTGCAGAGGAATGCAAGGACAGCAACAGCAAAAACTTCACTGCAAGGAGGAAGTAGCACCGTCTATTCATCAGCATGTGGAAAGAACTTTTGTTTCGTCGTGGCCATTGGAGAAATACACTCTGCCTCTTTTAAAGGACCGATGAGGTACTTGTGGGGAAAATAATCAGCACATCACTGAGATGTGTGTTTGAAATCATTTTCATGTCATTAATACTTTATTTTTGCCATGTTATACATTTACATATATACTTAGGTTGCATTCATATAATCACATTTACTTAGCTGAATATTGCACTTTATGTCAGATGTAATATAAAAATGACAGATCATGATTTTAAAGTGTAAGTTATTGTCGTCTTCAAGAGAAAATATCCTGCAGAAAACCAGATTTATTTATTTTTAACCAGAATGCGGCATGGATCCAGTGTCTTGGGTTTCAGTCCTGCACCTGGTATAGTCCATATGGAGTTGGCATGTTGCTCCCCATGTTTTCATCCTTATGGTGATTAGTTATTCCAGGTTAGCTCACTAAACAAAATTTGAAAGTGACACATCAATGGGTAAACCTACTTCCTGCTAGTTAACAAGCAATGAATCACATTAATTCCACCTCTCTCCTTCCATATCTGAAAACCAATTAGTTGAAAAGCACTACAAAACAAAAGCATCAAAAGTACACAAAAGCTTGATATTTTTCATGGAAGTATTCCTTTAGAATTAGCAACTTATGTTTGTTATGCCAGTTTCAGACATCTTTAATTTGGTTCATTGACTACTATGACCCTTTCAGCTGATCCATTTTTTTATTTTTAATGTTAACTTCCTGTGTTTCAACAGATGTCATTAAATTGTAATCCAGAATGAATAAGGCACTTGTATACATTAACCATATTTGATCTGTGTAACTAGCTACCATTTATTTTAGTATCATTATGAATTGTTCACTTTGAGAATTTATTTCTCTTTTTAAAATATTTTTTAGTGTAATATATTACATGGGAATTTGGGTCACTTTTTCTGTAGCACATTCTGTGTGGGTTCTTCACAGCAAGGTTATTATAGTTTTGCCTTTTTATATTAGTTTTTATTTCTATATTTTTTCTGACCTTACTTGGAAATTCAGTTTAGTTTTAGTTTTCCTTCATTGTGTATTTTTAGTTTTAGTTTAGTTTTTATTTCACAAAGGTATTTCTATTTTATTTTTATATATATTAGTTTCAGTTTTAGTTTTAGTAATTATGGCATGGAGCTCTTACGGAGTTACTTTTGTGTCACAATCAGATAGAACTGCACACTTAACAGATTTGGATATGAGTTTAATGTTAGTGGAAGCTTACTACACTGCCTAGTTTACTATCTGGTTTTGATTTTGTCTAATAAAAACAAACATAATCAAAACTAGACACTGAATATGAACAATTTTACACAATTTTATAATTTTTAAAATATTTTCTCATGAAAATCACAAGGGCTTAGGAAGAACAGGACTCTTAGGCTTGAGTCAGTGTGCAGAACCCACCTAGCCGTATTGAGGGAAACAAAGAACAACAAGCATATAGTGTCAAGGTTAGGGGTGGTGAGTCTTGAATAGCCCACCATAAGAACAGTAAACCCATAATGAGCAGAGCAGGAGCAGGAAATAAGAGTACGGGCAGGCACAAAACAACAGAGACAGCGTCTGAGATTAAGAAAACATGTACATTATCTAAACCTGTTTATCCAGAGTAGGATTGCAAAACTTACAAGGGTTAAAGACTAACGGCAAGAATATTCATTCAAAAACTAAAACTAAAAATATTTTAGTAAATTGTTATTTTATTTCAGTTAGTCTTTCCAGCTACTTTAATAGTTTCATTTAGTTTTAGTTTTTAATTTTGGATTTGTTAATTATTTTATTTCAGTTTACGAAAATGTTTTTTTAATAATAGTTTCAGTTTTGATTTTAGTTTTAGTTAACTATAATAACCTTGCTTCACAGTTACATATTTCTTGGATTATTCACAGTGTCGAGGTATTATTATGTTTATCAATCGGGCACCTCCAGATTATTATTCCCATTACCAGCATGTGGCTCCCAGTTACCATTTAAGTTACATGGCGTAACACCACATCTGCATTATCAGCACAACCCTTTACAACTCGTGAAAAGATTAATTCAGCATCTGTGATTGGGATAAAAACTCTACCATACAAAACATGGATTCTTTCTCTACTCTTTGGTGTCCAATTCAACCATTTCTCTCTCTGACTTTAATTTGTGGTGTACGATTAGGCTTTGGTTTATGATTTGGTCTTTACAGTTTCGACTTGTTTCTGATTTGAAAAACGTTTCATCTCTTGGTCCTCTTATCGCCTTCTGGCAGAACAAAATATTGTTTCAGAAGATTTGTTTTGTGTAATATGTTATATAACTAGCATAGCAACATGCTTGTTTAGTATAACACACTTAATGATACAACGGTAAGTCTTTCGGTTTCGATCACATTGTGTATTTGCGAACCTCTGTTCACCTGATATGCCTTACATCCCTCTTTCTTTGCACTTCTTGTCACCTTTCATCTTCAAGCATTCCATCCTGTTGTGGACACTTGACGACCTGATGCATAAACATACGCCTCACAGCTTACTGTGTTATACCAGCCACTTGCTTTGTTCATCAGACATTCCCACCCTCTTGTGGACGCTGGACAGATAGGCATTTTATTGCTTTATAAGTATAGAATTATGTTCCTCCAATGAAACGCACAAACATTAAGCATTACATGTCATGTTGAACTTAGAGTTCATATTGTTAGAAAAATAAAGTATTTTCTCTCATTTTAAGTATTTTACGTTGTGTATACTGACCAAGAACTGACCAATACTGACCAGTGGAATTAGCAGGCCATTTGGCCTTTGGACATCGTTTCTCCAAGCCAAGTAAGCTGGATGACCGTGACAAGCAAATACCTTGGCCATAATTGTGTCTTCACGGATGTGGACCATGAATTCTTATTTGACTATGACAATGTGCCACTTGTCTGCAGACAAAGTTAAACCAGAATTAAAATTCAAGCCATGTGCTGTGTTCCTCTAAAGTTAAGATTTATTGCTCTTTCATAACTAATTTGTGATTTGCAGTGTGTAGAACTTAACTATTTGTTGGCAGTACAACTGAAAGAGCCGTTTCTTGCCAAGTGTGTACCCACCTCCCCCACCAACCCTTCATCCTGCCAGACTTAACTCCATGTTATGAATAGAAATATGGCTTTCAAAGACTTGGGAAGAGGGAACCCAGGTTACTAAAACTTTATGTAATAAATTGGGATAAAAACAAAATACTACTGGCCCCTCTATAACTGAATGAAACAATACTTGCATTATACAACTGAGCCATGGGAAAGGTGCTATATAAATAAAATTTGTTGTTGTTGATGGCATTTTGTTGGCATTACGGCAAATTATATTGTTGTTCATCTTAATGAATGGTTGTATCCATGCCATATGTTAGACTTATATGTATTGTGGTGTTTTTCATGTATTGATATTTATGTGCAAGTTGTTTTCTGCTAATGGACAGAAGGATTAAAGATAAAATGGAAAGAAGACGGGATATTTGAGGTTTAATGAAGATCAGGATTCAGATGTTAGCCTGTGCAGAGAGCTATTGAAAACAGTGGATACATTTAACTCTTTGAGGGCTGAATAATTTTAATAAAAAACACAGTTTTCTGAAAAGCATACAAAGCAATGGTTTCACACATAAATGAACATAAAAGATCTGTTGCTATGTGTGGTGGCCACCAGCTCACAGTCTTTTGTGACTCAAGCTGCTCATGGGTGGCACAACTGCTGGCAGGAATGTGTGGCAGGCTGGCTGCCAGGCTGTCTTCACGTGGTGGGGTGGCGGGGACAGCAGCAGAGGCCATGGTCACAGTGCAACGCAATCTGGTTTGTACCTCTTGTCATCGCAAGTGGCGGTCCTCCCACGCGAACATTGCTGTAGGCCCGTCAGCTACACAAACATGTTCAGCACCACGATAAACTGAGGACCAGTCAGCTGATGCAGATACCTCACTTTCCTTTTCAATCTGGATCTCCAGATCATTTGTATTCAAATTGGAGTCTGACACATCAGAGTTCAATTCAGAGATAATATGCAAAATGATGTTCATGGAGTATTTTATGTTATCCATTCACTCGCCAGATATCAATGCTATTTTGCCATTGTTTACTCTTCTCTACTCATGCAAATACAAGGAATCTGGGTCAAACCAAAGAGACTGTCCTTCTAGCAAAAAGAGTCAGACTAAAATATAACGGCAGGTTATAGATGATTATCGCCCTGAGCCCTTCCTGTTGACAAAAGTGAACATCTGCACTGAAGAGTAAAATATCTAGGGTCAGTGGTAGCCCAAGATGAGTAGATAACCCATAGAATCCAGTGTGAATGGAACAATTGGATGTGACTGAAGAATTAAGGTGAAACTTAAAGTTTTAAGACAGTGGTAAGACCAGCTATGATGTATGGAGCTGAGACACAGGCACTAAAGGGAGCAAAGAAGAAGACGTTAGATGTGGCACAAATTAGAATATTGAGATGGATGTAAGAATGTAGAAAGGACAACAGAATAAGATATGAGACAATCAATCAGAGGTACAACTAAAGTGGGAGAGATATCTAAGAAAGTACAGAAAAAGTAGGTAGAAGTAGTTTGGACATGTGATGGGGAGAGACAATGACATGTATGTGAGCAAAAGAGTGAATGGAAGTACAGGGGAAGAGAAAGCAATAAAGGCCAAAGCAGAGGTGGATGGATAGAGTAAAAGAAGATCTGAAGGAAAAGGGCTTGACTGGTGAGGAGATTCAGGACTGAGCTATTTGGAAAAGGTTGATCAAGTACATCAACCCCACACAGAAGTGGGAAAAGATGAAGGAGTTGAAGAAGAACAGTAGGCCTTACATTATTTCAGACATGGAAGGGCCAATTACACAGCTTTCTGCTAAGCAAAGAATAAATAACCCCAAAACTCAAAACACAGAAAATAAAGTCACAGAAGACACAGAAACTCAAGCAGTGGGGTGTAGTTTAAACCACAATTCAGTTCTTAATTCTGCCTTGCTGTGTGACCTTGAACAAGCTACCTAGCCTGCCTGTGTGCCATCTGTTTTAGAGCACAATCATAACGTAGCCTGATCTTGTAATCACCTTGTAAAAAAAACTGTCTGGCAAATTCATAATCAGATGGAAAAGTCTGCTGTTTACTGATGTCTGCAGAGCCATAGTCCTGTATCTGCCATTGATTAATTCTCTACTTTGTAACAACGCTTTGGTTTTGGTTTTAGTTAATAACTACATTTTATTTTACTGTTGTCTGAAACCATGGCTTAATATCCAAACCTGTTTTTTCATCCTGGACGTCTAGACCCATTCTTCCCAAACGTGTGCTGTGACACAATAGTCTTCATACAATCCTGTTTATATATTTGATCACACACTCTGTCAAGTCAGTGGGAGGTAAATGATGTAAGTCTGCCAAGTCCTAATTTTCTATTTTAGTGAAATGAGTGCGCAGTGCTGTGCAGCCAGCAGGTGTCACTGGTACAGTGCAAGACGCAGACGTCGTGTGGATCATTTTTGCTATGTGGTTTACAGTTTTGTTCTCTTCCTCTGGCAGGTTCCTGTTCCTGATATTTGTGAGGAGCACAATGGCATCATTGCATTTTGTACCACACAAACCAGCATAACTCTGACTATCTAAAACCAGGTGACCTATGAATGTTTATTGTAAATTGTTATATTATAATGCTCTGAAACATTTGCATTTGATATATCTGGTGTATTTTAACAAGATTTACCAAAAGACCTACAAGCAAGTCTGAGTAGGGGCCTTGAACTTTAAGACCACATGTGATGTTAACACATCTTAATGAATATATCATATAAATGGAGACAAATAATATATGCACCTTTGTGCTCCTCTGTTTCCATTAATCATGAATAATGAAATGATATTTCCGAAAAACTGAATTTACATTTAAGGGATTCAAGTTCAAATTCAAGCACTTTATTGTCATTGTGTAACACAATGAAATTACTTTTTGTGACAGCCCCAAGGTGCATTTGAAGAAAAGCCAAATAATTCCAAATATGTCATATACACTGTTAAGTGATCAAGTAACCAGAGCAAATTATTATTGCTCAAAGTACAGCAGCATAAATTGTTATTGCACCTGTTAATGAATAGTACATTACATATTCTATATTGTAATACATTAGTATATTGCACATTACCAATATAGCTTACTACACATGTTCAATTAAAAAAAAATAACTATTATTACTTTCATACTGTTTAACTTAATGAGGGGTGACCAGGCCACCTTTTTCTCAGCACCTTCTTCAAAGACCTCCTCAAGAATTCCTAGATGTTCCCAGACTAGCTGAGAGATGCAATATAAGCCCTCCAGGGCTTATCGTAAGGGGAAAACCTGGGACAAGTTCCACTAATATAACAACCTGATGAGAGACAAATGTTAGCAGAACTAAATGTTATAACTAACCTACAGAGTATACAAAAGGTCCAGTGTTGGAAGACAAATCAAGAGAAAAAAATGGCAGAACAACATGTAGCTTATTAGTTTAAGGGCCATGTTCTACGTGGGACCCTGTAGATGTTAAGAAGATTCCAATCTATTCTCTCTATTATAAAAAAAAATCCTGTGGAATGAATGACTAGGAGACGATACGTGATCTTCATGTTAAGATCACGAAAGACAAATAAAAGAACTGTGAGACGAAAGAGAATGGGCAAAATCAGTAGTGTAAAGGGAAGCAGCACACACAGATACAGGTGTCTCAGTGCATATAAAGCCTATAAAGGACAATATGTTATAAATGAAACGTCGACGAATAAAAGATCGCATTAGCGCAAAAAAAGGAAATTAATCATCAGGACCAGGTGTAATTGAAAAAATAGAAAGACAAAGTAAGGTCAGAAATAAAAGGAAAAGAGCAGAAAACAAAGTCTTTTCGCATTTGCATCATTGAATGCACAAAACATAGATTTACACAATAATGGAATATACACTATGGGAATCTGTGGACTTGCAACAGTTAAAGCAACGACAAGTTTAATTTCAAAGAAAACACAATTCGGTCAGGTGTATATTTATGATCATGGAGAAGCATTCACAACGCAAGCAGCAGAGACACAAAGTAGCAAAAAGGAGAGCGGCTGTACAGGCGTTAAAAAGATCGAAGGGCAGTGCGAGAGCAGCCCTCCTCCCTCCACCCCCAACAACATGAGCAGCATTATACGTCCTGCGAGAAAGAGATTTAACCACGTCTGGGGCCGTAAATAGAGGACAAGTATTGTTTTTACAACATCACGCAAGACCAGACAGTGAGCCATCATTTAAAAGAAATACACAGACATCTAACCTTGCAGTTGTTAGATTGCATTTGGCAGACAAGCATCATGTGCTCCCAGCTCTTAAAACAACGACAAGCGACAAGCAGAAGAGGCAGCTCGCAAGCAGCAAAAAGACAGCAAATGATCCAAAGGCATATCCTTAGAGTACGTTCAGCCCTCCCCACCCCCTTCACAACACGAGCAGCAAGAAAGAGATGTAACCACGCATGGGGTTAAATAAAATAAAGGACAAGAATTGTTTTTACAAAACTTTTTAAAGTAAAAGTGAAAATAATGCATGTGTAACAATTCCAAAGAAAATAACAATCTCTTTAAATTGTATATTGCCTGCCTAAGGTAAAGTCATCCCAGATGGAGGATCGCAGGAATCTTGGGAAAGAGGGGTCCTTTCATCGGATTAGTGCTATTTCAGATAAGGAATGACAAAATGGGGGAGGCAGCTTGATGAATGAGGTCTCCAGGACTTAAAACAAATCCAAATCATATTATGTGATATCATCTAATGTGAAATTCTACTCCGTACTTTTTGAATTTTTATTTTTATACTGTATTGAGGATTTATTCTGTTCTGTGTATTGTATTGTATTATATTGACCCCCTTCTTTTTGACACTCACTGTGCTCCCAACCTACCAGGAAAGGGGTCTCTCTTTGAACTGCAAGGGTTTTTCTTTGGGAGTTTTTTTCTGGTCTTCTTAGAGAGTCAAGGCTGGGGGTCTGTCAGGAGGCAGAGTCTGTTAAAGCCCATTGTGGCACTTCTTGTGTGATTTTGAGCTATACAAAAAATAAATTGTATTGTATTGTATATCCGGTAAACCAAACACAGGGGTGGGCAAGCAAAGCGAGCAGGGGGCGGAGCCCCCTAGTATTCTAAAATACAAATGTATTTATTTATTTTATTTTACTGTATTTACTGCCCTCTTTGAAGATGAGGAGCGACTAGTGCACACAGGCACACTGGTAGCATGAAAGCTAAGAGGTAATGAAAGGTAATGTGTACTACAAAGAACAGCTCTCATTCGGCAAACAGGAGTCGAAAAAGAGTCCATAGCCATTGAACCTGCAAATTCCTAAACAGTTTTAGAAAAGATCAAAAGAGAAAAAATAATTAGAAAATTGAAATGTGGAGCCTAACACAAACATACTAGTAACCCACGGCGTAGCATACGCCACATAATTATCAATGTGAACAGTCAACGTGGCTCACAGCTGCATGTGGACTGTAGCACAGACCAAAGCGAGTGAGGATGAGTTTGGTGACGTGTTGCGTGCAAGCTCATGAGCAGGCAGTGCACATGCCTCGAGAGTGACGGTGGACGCGGGAGAAGGGTTACAGTTGGCGGGCGGGGCTCTGTCGTGCGTATCCCATGATGCGGGAGGAGGGTTAGAGTTGGTGGGCGGTGCTCTGTCGAGCATATCCCATGGTCTTAGAGTTGGCGGGCGGAGCTCTGTGAGTTGGCGGCCGTGGCCCTGTCGTGCGTATCCCATGGTATCCCATGGTCTTACAGTTGGTGGGCGGGGCTCTGTTAGAGTTGGCGGGCGGGGCTCTGTGAGTTGGTGAGCGAGGCTCTCTGTCTTGTGTGCGTCTTGCGTGCCCTTAGTGAATTATATATATAGATTGTTCAAGCATGTGCACATATCTCCCTTATATGATTAATCTCAGTATTTAAACTACATGTATTTGTAAGAATGATAGATATTTCAATATTTCAGGCTAACAAGTAATTCATACAAAACACATTTTATCTCTTCTTTTATAAAGTCCCTTAAATTATTTTAAAAGCTATGTGGATCAGCAGAAATAACAGTAAAATATATCAATGTCAATGTCAATTTATTTATATAGCACAAAACAACATAGGAATGATGTGGCCAAAGTGCTTTACAATAATAGAAGAAAAAACATACAATTAACATAAACAACATAAATAGAAATAAAATAAACATAAATAAAATAAACAATAAATAGAAGTAAGGTTACATAATCACAATGAGGAAACCATCAGTATTACTGAAGGCCATGGAAAGCAAGTGAATAGAAACAAGTCTCTAATCTTGTTTTGAACAGTTCAATTGCAGACGACTCCCTTATGTGATGAGGTAAAGAGTTCCACAGGCGAGGAGCAGCAACTGCAAATGCTCTGTCCCCCTTAGTTTTACACATGGTACGAGGGACAACAAGATACAACTGATCAGAACATCTAAGCACACTAGATGGCTCGTGTAAAGCACACAATTCAGATAAATAGGCAGGAGCAAGCTCATGTAAAGATTTAAAAACTAGCAACAAGATTTTAAAATCAATTCGAAAACTGACAGGCAGCCAGTGTAAAGAAGCTAATATTGGAGAAACAGAGTCATACTTTCTTGCCCCAACCAGAAAGCGACCTGCAGCATTCTAGACCTACTGTAACCTGCATATCACGGATTTGCTAATCCCATAATACAGCGAGTTGCAGTAATCAAGGTGAGAAAAGATAAAAGCATGAGTAGCTTTCTCAATATCCCTAGAAGATAAAAAAGGCTTGATCTTACCTAATAGGCGAAGCTGGAAAAAGCAACTCGTGACTACAGAATTAACCTGTTTCTCAAAAGAGAGGTTACTGTCAAAGATAACACCAAGATTGTGGACTTGAGGTTTGAAAAAGAGAGAGAAAAAGCCAAGAAGTCCAAGACCAATTTGGGCTTTAGCTGATGGACCCACTATAAGCACCTCCATTTTATTTTGATTCAGATCAAGAAAATTATTAGCCATCCAGGATCTTATTTAAAAAAGACAGTTGTACAGTTGATTCATTGCAGAGTTGCAGACGGGAATATAAACCTGTGTATCATCAGATAGCAGCGAAAAGAAATGTTAAATTTCCTAAAAATAGCTCCAATAGGATGAAGGTATATAGAGAATAAAATAGGACTCAAAATGGTTCCCTGAGGAAAAATACATTTAAGAGGAGCAGTAGACGAAAAAGAGGAATTTAAAGTCACTGAAAAGTGTCTACCAGTTAAATATGACCTGAACCAGTTAATAGCAGCCCCTTTAAGCCCAAGAAGTTGTTCAAGCCGCAACAGCAATATCTCTTGGTCAACAGTGTCAAAGGCAGCAGACAGGTCCAGGAGGACAAGGACTGCAGCACCACCTGAGTCAGTAATAATAGAGATGTCATTGAATACTTTCAGGAGGGCCGTCTCAACACCATGATAACACCTAAAGCCAGATTGGTAGATCTCAAATAAATTATTGGAGTTAAGGTGATCAACCAATTGATTATTGTAAGAGCCAATTTTAGAAAGTTAAAGTTTTGAGTTAAATTCATATTAATGTTTGCTTAATTTGAATAGAATATAATTTCCTTCATAGTCATAGTTTATGGTATAGTCTTTTCCCCCTATAAGTTAGTAAGAGATAGAACCTTCTTACTGTAACTGAGAAACAGTGTGATAATAGATTCAGTTTTTTTAGAACAGGTCCCAGTACATAGGGACTTGAAAGACCCATTTTCTACTCAGAGATGGGATAAGCATACAGTTTTCTAACTGTCTTAAAATGGTTCAGAAACGTCTTGAAATGGTTCAGAAACATTTTGAAATGGTTCAGAAATGATAAGTAAATAGTAACAATTTGAGATGTAACCAGATTAAGCTTAGAACTGAACTTTTCTTAACATGAATTTTTTCCCTTTTTTGCTATTTTAACTTTCCTTTTTTTGTGTGAACTGTTTTACTTTGAAACTTAACTAAACTTTTAAAAATGAAGATATTTTGTCTGTGGAATCATTTCTGCACATCAGGCTTTTGTTGAATCCCATTTTTTGAGTTAGAGCTGCTGAACTTTGGTAACTTTGGAAAAACGCAGCTACATTTTCAAATAATTCTTTCTAATATTTTAGCCAGAAATGGCAATTGGAAAATTGGGTGAAAATTGGCTAAAACTCCAGGATCTAATTCACCTTTTTTTAGACAGGGACGCACAACAGCATGTTTAAAAAATGAGGGCACAACCCCCTCACTAATAGAACCATTGATAATGGCTAGTAAAGATGGACCCAAAACATCAAAGGCTTCCACTAAGAGGCATGGTGGTACAATATCAAGAGGACTGAGAGTAGGTTTAAGGGTGTCAATGGTACTTTTTAACTGTGAAAGTGAGACAAGATCAAAAGATTCCAAGACAATGCCATGATTAACAGTAGGATGTTCATAGCCAGTTGGAACAATACCACAGCGGATTGTATCAATTTTTTCTGACAAAGAATGAAAGAAACTGCTCACATGAAAGAACAGTACTATTTAATCCCATCACAGTATGAGGGTGAATGGCCGCATTAATTGAATTAAATAAGATATAGAATTCTTAGAATGACAGGATACTAAATCAGTGAAGAAATCATGTTTAGCTTTTTTAACTGCAACCTGGAAGTTGAATAGAGAAGTCCTAAAAATCTGTTTAGAAACAATCAGTCCATCTTTTTTCCAATGCCGTTCCGCAGTTCGACAGGCGCAGCGCAGAGATCGCGTAGTTTCATTTAGCCAGGGAGCAGGTCTTCCCTTATTACAGCGTATCTTGAGCAGAGAAATTGAGTCTAAAACTGTATTACAAGAAGTATTAAATTCTAAGACAGAATCATCGATACCATCATATTGGACATGTACATCAAGACTAGAGAATATGGTTTTAAAATCGGATATAATAGAAGAATTTAAAAAGCGAGAATTGCAAGGAGCACAACTAGTAGTAGGAAAATCAACAGTAATATTCAAATCCATTATTATAGAAAAGTGATCAGTAAAAGAAACATCGCATAAATCAATATTATTAACTGAAATATCATATGTAAGAATGAGATCAATGGTGAGTTAATATGCTGGGTAAAATCAAATGAGTCCAATAGTGATAAAAAGTCCTTAACCAAAGGTTTTGATTGACAACAAACGTGAATGTTAAAATCACCAACAATAAATAATTTGTCATGGGAGAGGGAACAAGAACATACTTTTAAAAACAGTGGCAATGCCCCACCATGATGAGTCAGCCGAGGAGAGTTTAAAAATGAATAACCTGATGGTACCAAGTCAGTAAAACATGAAGAGTCACCATTTACAGTCCAGGTCTCACTGATGAAAAAGAAATCCATTATATTTGAGATAATAAAGTCTTGCAGAATAAAAGTTTTATTAGACTCTGATCTCACGTTCAACAGAGCAGCCTTGACAGAAGTAGATAAGCTCTCTGCGGGATGAGCACAGATGAGCGTGCAAAGATTAGCAGCATTTACCCCCCGAGAGTACACTGAGGAAGAGTGATGCCACCTTGAGATGGAGAAATTAAATCCGGTACCCAGCACCCATAGACCAGGGATGGAGTCCTGTGCAGGAGAAGATGGGTCATAGACGACTCACAGGCATCGGGAATCCAAGCTCTGGGACATGAGTCGGCATTGTTTAACAGCAATTCTGGCTCTTTTTCCACGGCGGCGGTGGGTGCGTTTGCGTCTCTGAGAGGCATTCAGCTCACTGGTACAGGTGAACACCAGCGTCCAGGTGAAGAAGTCAGGAGATGAATAAAAAAAGGTGGAGGTTCACATAATATCCCATCGGCAGATGAAAACTGAGAGGAAAGCAAGCAAGAAAATATGTTAAGTAAAGAATAACGATCATAGGACAGTGGCCATTGGGATAATCTAAAACATAAAAACAAAGTTAAAACATAGATTAGCGAGACAAGCAGATGGCCAGCCACACCAGTCGACGCCATCTTCAGAGGCTTAATATGTCTATTAAACATCTCTATTAACATGTTAAGTAAAGCAACAGTTTCTTTATATATATTGATAATGATTCAATGATATTGTCATTGGAAAGGTACAGTGAAATGTAGTTATCGCATACCCTTCGGGGTCAGGGCGCAGAGTCAGCTATTGCACAGTGCCCATGAAACAATTGAAGGTTAGGGGCCTTGCTCAAGGGCCCAACAAAATAGAATCCCTTCTGGTAGTAACAGGATCCAAACTGTCAACCTTCCAGATACCAAACCAGATCCTTAGTCTCAGAGCCACCACTCTATGGCATTCAAAATAATTCATTAGCTTGTCAATTTATAGACTAAAAGTAAACCTTCCATTATCCATATAGCTATGCAGCATTAACATTCTGTTCTTATTCTTTTCTAACAACACTTTGGGGTTGTTGGAAGTAACTTATTAGTTTCAGCTCTTACATACATAGAGGTTATTTTGTTTCATATTGAAAATCAAAATGACATACTGTACATCTAATACTGTATAATTTACAGTTTGTTTGCATGTACAATCTTTCTGAACGGTCAACAGGTCATACTAATATGCATAGGATAACAAAAAACTAAGAACAAAGGTTCCGCTTCTTTCCATTAGTGAACCATTACTTCTATTCTAGTCTTAATAAATACAGTAATCCCTCCTCGATCGAGGGGGTTGCGTTCCAGAACCCCCCGCGATAGATGAAAATCCGCAAAGTAGAAACCATATGTTTGTATGGTTAGTTTTATATATTGTAAGCCCTTAGAAACTCTCCCACACTGTTAACATTATTAGAGCCCTCTAGACATGAAATAACACCCTTTAGTCAAAAGTTTAAATTGTGCTCCATGACAAGACAGAGATGACAGTTCTTTCTCACAATTAAAAGAATGCAAATATATCTTCTCTTCAAAGGAATGCGTGTCAGGAGCAGAGAATGTCAGAGAGAGAGAGAGAGAGAGCGAGCGAGAGAAAAGCAAACAATCAAAAAATCAATCCGTGTTTTTGTGCTTTTAAGTATGCCGAAGCACCGCGATAAAGCGGCATTTTTTAGAGGAGCGTCCATATCCTCTAGGCAAACAGCCTCTGTGCAAACAGCCCCTCGGCTCACACCCCCTCCGTCAGGCGCAGAGAATGTCAGAGAGAGTGAGAGAGACAGAGACAATCAAACAATCAAGCACCGCGCGGGAAGCATATCGTATATCATTGAGGAGTTTTAGTTAATACGTAATACGTGCTCTGATTGGGTAGCTTCTCAGCCATCCGCCAATAGCGTCCCTTGTATGAAATCAACTGGGCAAACAAACTGAGGAAGCATGTGCCATAAATTAAAAGACCCATTGTCCACAGAAATCCTTGAACCAACGAAAAATCCGTGATATATATTTAGATATGCTTACATTTAAAATCCGCGATGGAGTGAAGCCGCGAAAGTCGAAGCGCGATATAGCGAGAGATCACTGTAGTATCAATTTGTCTATGCTAAAAAATGTTTCTTCTTATTTCTTTTAGAAACACAGTGTGATCCTAAAGTGTCATAATAATGACTTTCCCCAACATAGGTACCTCATTGCCCCAGAATACCGTAATCTGACCAAACATTAGGTACAGCACCTCTCTTTAACCAAGTTTCCAGAACATGCAGCCTCAGTTCAGATTACATGATTATAAAGTCAATCGCTGACCTTTGGCCCATGGTACATTATTGAGCATCTTGTGTTTGAATGTGGTGGACAATTCACAACTAGCTCGAAATCCACTTTCAGATCAGGCAGGTCCTTCACCTCAATCACATTTTTCTATGTATTTCTGTCATTCCCCATGTGAGGGTTGAACTATCCCAGTAGGACAAAACAGTTAGCAGTTGTTATCTTTAGGAGCACTAAACCCACGTTTCCAAAAAGACTGAATACTCAAGAGTATGTACTTGCACACTGTTATAAGAACACAAAGACAGTGAAAAGCTTTGGGGCACCCATAGGCAAACCCTGTATAACTAAAGTCTCAAAAACAGAGAAATTAAACACAGGTAAAGCGTTAAGTGGCGTCTATTGAGACGGAAGACTAGATACAACTACTAAAGATGGCAGTTGTTCTGCTTAAGACTGTTTCTGGCAGGAAGAGGCGGGTCAAGGTGAACGAATGCCACAAGTGATGTAAGCGGTGGAATCTTCCGGTCTGCAGAGTGAGAAATAGAGAAGGTGGTATTGTAGAGTGCCAAGCCCTGGAGCAGCTTAGAATTACTGTCACCAGAGCCCTTAAACTGCCCCCTATGCGCATGGACGCGACAACACAAACAGCAGTCAAGTCTTCCCTATCTGTAACCCAAAGTCATATTGTTTAAATCCTCTTGTCCACCAGAACAAACTTCAGCTTTGTTTGGCTGTCAGTCATAGAGCTTGTGAGTATCCCCTTACCAGAATGTGCCTCTCCTTGCAACTCCAAAGTGGGTCAGAAGAATTGTTGATCAAGAAGTTTAAATCCAGGACCAGGGTGTGAATAGAAATAATTCCAATTAAATTTAGGTGATATTTTTAACCTCCTACTAGAATTTTACCTCCTATTCTGCCAGAGATGTTTGTTCGATTCAGTTTTCATTGCTAAAGTCTTATATGCCTGGATCTGTCCTGCTCTTCCATGTTGTCCAACTTGCATTGAACCCATGTATGGTAAGCACACAGGGATGCTCCATACAGCTTTTTAGGGCTGTGCCAGACTGTGCTACATAGATCAGCTGGCCACTGGACACATTTAGAATGAACTTCACACCCAGGCATGGCTCTAGGTGTGGGTCTTAGTTTCCCTGCTCCTGGAGAGGTTCTTCTTAATTGAGGGTCATGAATGGACTAATCTTTATGTGCCCCTCTACTTAGATCTGTTTCATTATGTAATCCTTAACAAAAACACTTATCTTGATACAACAAAGTTTTGGGTCACAGAGGCACACAAATTCCCTCCCTCAAAGTCAAGGCCACTGTCGTAAAAAGGGGTTTAAGGGAATAATATTTCCCAACTAATCTTATGGAATTAGATTTTCAAGGCTCTCAAGAGAGAGCTTGATTGAAGTAGTTGGGCAACCATTATTGCCGCAAGTCATTTTCAATATATTTTTTACAAACTACACACACTATGACACATAAAATTCTTCATTTCAAACTTATACAAGTTGTGTCAAACTGGATGTATATCACTGATGACTGCAGACTGCTAGGCTTGTCACATACTGTATTTGCAGCCAGATTAAAGTTAGGCCACTCAAAGACATTCTTATTCTATTCAGTAATTTCAGTTTCATTCTGCATCACTCCACTTCTGAAAAAGGAAATACAGATTTAAAGCAAATTGCCAGTTTTCTTTGCTCTTACATTAAATCCCTTCCCTAAACTTGACAAGCTCTGTTCAAGATAAGTAGATGTGTTTTAAATTAATGTGTGGCATGTGCTGCCTGGATGATGCACTTCTGTGAGTTTGCAGCAAGTGTAATTTACATTTTAAAATGAGTACAGCAGAACACGGAGACACAGTTGGAAACTTGTTAAGGGTAAATTTCGTACAAACGTTAGGAAGTTTTTCTTCACACAGGGAACCACAGACACATGGAATAAGCTACCAAATAGTGAGGTAGACAGTAGGACTTTCGGGACCTTCAAAACTCGACTTGGTTTTATTTTGGGGGAATTAAGTGGATAGGACTAGTGAGCTTTGTAGCACTTATGTAAATTTTTGCAATGTTTCTAAAATAATCCTTTTTGGCCCACGTTAATTTAGTGATGAAACACCTATTTACTTTTCTTATATACCTTCCATGCCTAAACATGTCCGTTAATGTTTACCAAAAGAGTAGGTATTTCCATTTCATAATACAGAAACAAACCCTACACTTAAACCACTGCTGTGGCTTAAATCAGATGCTTTTCCAGCAGCGCTCCATTGGGCATGCTAATACAAAGAAAGCCATTATTTTTAATCATTATAAGCAGAAAATCTTACTATTGTAAGGTCTCACAGTCCAGACAGTTAATCTGCTTGGATAGATGCTGTCATTAAAAAGGGCTGATTAGTAATAGGGCTTTTTGTGTTTTTCAATTGTACTAGCAAAACATATTACATAACTTTGTTCTGTGTTTGTTTTTTCTAAAGATAAAATTGTTGAATCGTGTTCCAACAATCATAATTATTTATTCACAGTCATTGACACTTGATTTTTCAATTCAATTCAGTTTATTTTTGCATAGCACTCTTCACAGATTGCAGGCACAGAGCACTGTGACAAGATCTCAGGTAAAATGCAAGCATACATTTTACAAATTACTAAATACAGAATGAGTACACATAAAGGCACAGATTTGTTTAAACACACAAGAACACAAAGTAGTTTGAAACTGATCAACACAAATGGAACTCAACAATATCTATCCATTAATCACAGTAACTGCTGAACTATGCCAGTAGATTATCGCTCATTACCCTTAACTATGGTCAGTTATATAAAATAAGTATAATCCACCTTAATAAAAAGTTAAGTGTCTGTGTGTCCATCTGGATGCTATGTTTCTGTTATTCGAACAGACAGTGCACCACAAACATTTGTAGTAATAAAAAGAATTGTATTTGTCATTCAAACAGATCGCACAACAAAAACATTCGTAGTAATGCAGATCGCACAACAAAATGCTTTATTACTACAAATGTTTGTGATGTGCCATTTGTTGGAATGACAAACTGAATGCATTTTAACTGGCCATCGGACCTTACTTATCCTATGTTAATTAATGTTGACTTATGTTTATTTTTTATTGTGTCTTTTATTTTTCTATTCATTTTGTAAAGCACTTTGAGCTACATTTTTTTTGTATGAAAATGTGCTATATAAATAAATGTTGATTGATTGATTGATTGATTGATCCCATGCATTACAAAATACATTCCAATAGATGTGCACTGCAAATGTTAATGTTGAGGTCTACATTGAATAACTTGGATTTCACAGCTAATTATAAAAACAATTTAATAAAACATAATAGACCACTCTCTGCTGAATATCTCGATTTTCTAGTCAGATTGAAGTATTCCATACAGCCTTGTACTGTAGTAATGCACTACAATGACTTGTTTGTAGGTTAACTATGAATGCTTTCTTAGAGCACTTTGCATTAGCACTTAAACTGGTATCTTTATCACACTCTGGCACAATTAAGTACCTTAGTACTAAAATATGATGATAATCTAATATTATCAAAAGTTACAACAAACTTAAAATATTAATTTAGAATATATTTAAAATAGATTTTGTATTAATTTCAAACTTTAACTCAGTCTTGTTCTTCTTTACTGAATAAACATGGACACTGACTACCATTCATTTGAACTTCAATAAGGAAGACAATGGGCATATCAAGACTGAATATGTAGACATATCATGATTATGTGGGTGTTATATGACATATGTCACTGGTGCAGGGTTGCTGGGTCAAGGAGAATCCCCCTGCCAAAAAAAATGCAGGGTCATGGCTAGAAAAAGAAGCATTTCATGAGGTGAATTATGAATGGATAAAATATAAAATGGGAGAGTTTTAAAAAAATAAGGGGGATTCTTTTCATGTGAATTACCTTCCTGTGGAAATAAGATTTCATACCTTACACATCTCCCCACCCTCAAATGATCGCAAAGTCAGCAATATGCAGCTTATTGAGCCTTTCAACACCCACCTCTCATTGTCCCTCCTGCCTATATTGAAGCTTGTGTGTAATTGGTTAGGGGTCAGGGGGGTTAGGGGTTGATGGCCTTCGTACTGTAGCATTCCTATCCCGCCTCAGGCTGTACTCCTGTTAACTTTTCTATCTTTATTAAGAAGGTTCATATTTCCTGCTAAGCATTAAAACAAGTCTAGGGTTTGTATTAGCTTGAATAAATGTGATGTTGTTGTCTTAGCTTCACAACATTAGAATCAAATCTTTTTGAATATATTTCAGTGTAATAATTACCATTTGTATTGACAACTCCCAAAGCATTAAGGTACAGGCATAGATATAGTGTTAAATGGAGTACAGGGCAACAGTTTATAGGTAGTATCTGTTATTTGAATGATTTATTTTGCCTTTCTAAAATTGTTTGGCTTGTAAATGTACATGTGATTGCATATTATATTTTGATGTATTCACTACCTTGAGTTATTCAGTTTTAAAATGATGCTCTCTGTTCATATCATCCGAGCAAGCATCATTCACAAGGCAGGATCAGTCACTGGACAGGGTGCCAGTTCATTGTAGAGTGAACACAAACACACACACATACTCTAAATAGAGCAAATTTAGCAATGAAAATTCACCTAGACAGTATGTCTTTAGATTGCATCCTGTCCAGGACTTATATGCAGGAAGTTAATTAAACTTTAATATGATTAAAGAATACATTCACTGAGTGTCCTCATTAGCAGATGTACATTATAAATACTTTAAGACAGCTATTGCCTGTGATACTTAGTTGTATAGCTCGGCAACATAAAGACCTTTCTTTACAATAGAGCAATGTTCCATTTTTTGAAACGGCCTGTATGAAGTGTGTAAACTACTAAAGAGGAGATTTAATTTTTAACAATGGGGGGAAAAAATTCTCAAAAGGGGGTAAACTGGTTTGCCTTTGTACCTGTGAACCCTGCATAGGTATTGCAGGCCTCCTCAAACTGTTGTAGCCATGTTGTGAAGGACTTGGAGCCATCGCCATTGAAAGCTGCTGTGAGTTTTATTCTCATATTTTCTCTCCAGCTTCGTCTATAATCCGTTTCCACTGTCGAAAAAGTCCATACTACCATAGATATATACTTGTAGTTTGATCATAACATCACACAAGACAAAGCTAAAGATGCCTAATCCTTAGCACTTATGGGGTGTCAACCAATAGCTGTGTGGCAAGTTGTGTTCTGTGAATTAGCACGCCAACTCGTGCACGCTCTGGGGCGGAGCTGCTTTCAAACTCGCTGTGGTGTCTAAGCCTGATTTTCCACTTCGTATTCATATACAGGCGCTGCTGCCACCAATGTAGTGCTACCGACTCCAAGATAGGGATCACTGTATTAGTGAGCCTCAATGAGAGTGAGAACGAGACACAAGCCACAGGTCATGCATGAATAAGACTCATTGCTTTATTGAACACCATTAAAAACTGGCATTTGAGGTACGTCTCCCTCTAGATGAAAATCATCAATTGCCACTTGTCCATATCTAGAAATTAACTGTCTCTCCGCATGGTTACATAAGTATCTACAGGTACTACTCCTTATTGTCATTCCTTTCAATATCAGTAGGAACAGAAGTAGTGCTCGGGATGAAGTCTCTTAACAGCTCTAACGTGTCAAAAAGTGATGCCTGTCATCATTTTGAAAAGTAATATGTCTGTTAATGTATGGCTTTTATTATGCTCACTAAGAATGAATGTGTGTATATGAGAATTTATATATTTATATTTTTTATTTATATGTATATATTTATATTTTATATTAATACAATATATAAAGCATATATATTTCGAAGCACCGATAATAATACAAAAGAGTTATTTAACATTTTAAATAATATTTTAATGTTACAGACTTGAGGAAGGAAGTAGTTGGATCCAAAATATTAAGGAAACAACATCCTTGAAGGTTTTATTAATTTTATACAGTGTGTCATGTACATTATATCTATGTCTTTTATAATCCCCACTAAAATAATGATTAATTCTCAATTTCAACGTATTGAGAGCAAGGATGGTTATATCAGTTTCTGAAGCTCTGTTAGAAAAACATCTGGAGAAGCTAGGCTGGATAACACTAAATAATAATGGTTTAAAAGCATCTTTACTTCAGTTCTCCAGTTTGTATGTACATCTTTTTAATTTGACCAAATTGTGCACAGTCACCACTTAGTTAATCAGAATGATGTCCTAGGCATCAAGATCACCTTGCAGAAACTGCTGGAGTATTTTCATAGACAAGTAATCAGACTGCAAAAACAGTATTATATTGGAAATTTTTAATAATCTATACAAATAAAAGGCAAAGCCCTCACTGACTCACTCACTGACTCACTCACTCACTGACTCATCCCCGTGTGGGTGGAAGGCTGAAATTTGGCAGGTTCATTCCTTACAGCTTACTTACAAAAGTTGGGCAGGTTTCATTTCGAAATTCTACGCGTAATGGTCATAACTGGAATCCATTTTTCTCCATATACTGTAATGGAGTTGAGCTGGATGGCCGTGGGGGGCAGAGTTTCGTGTGACATCATCACATCTCCCACGTAATCACGTGAACTGACTATCAACGCAGTATGTAGAAAACCAGGAAGAGCTCAAAAAAGCGCTGAAGAAAACATGCATTATATAATTGAGAAGGCAGTGGAACAATAAGAAGCGAGCGACTGACATGTACAACCATATTCATGAGTGCTGCTACTTCGTAAACAAAGCACGGTGTAAACCTAAAGTTTAAATTAAGTTCATAGACAGGCTGCCGCTGTCGTTTGTAATTTAGTGCCTGCCCATATAAGGCCGTCCGTCAACGGCAATCCAATAGAAACACTGCCGCTAAATATTCACGGGTGAAGGACTGTGCTTATGCAGAGAAAGATGAGATGGTCAGGGTGGTGTTTGGCACAAACTCAGCGAAACTGCGAGAGAAACGTTTAAGTGCCGGGTCTTAGCGAACATTAAATACAGCCATGGACATCGCACGAGATGGCACCAGCAGAGCTGGGAACCTTCGATGCATGAACACCAAGCGGCTCACGTGAACTGACGCAGTGCACAGACAAAAAGCAACAGTTCCAAAGAGTGCTGAACAAAAACCGAATTACACAATTGAGAAGGCAGCAAAAAAATCTGAAGCGTCTGATACATACAAGCATATTAATAAGTGCAGCTACTGCGGAAACAAAGCACATGGTGGAAAAAGTCAATGTCCCGCTAAAGGAAGACAGTGTAAAAAAAAACCCGTGGATGCAGTGTGTCACATCTCAGATAAAGAGGAAGACAAGCTGTTTATTGATGCAGTAAGAAACGATTCGATGAATGAAACCTGTTATCTTTACAACGATTGACAAACACGAAATGTAACTTGAACACAACACATCCTACAAATACGAACCTGATTGAAAGAAATAATGATAATCAAATCCTTGATGACAGCAACACTTAATAACACTCACAAAACAAATACTGTATATTGACAATCATGTTACGTTATTTTTAAAATGTTCCCTTTTCTTTTTCATAACTTCTTTAACACACTACTTCTCCGCTGCGAGATGCGGGTATATATATATACTAGCAAAATACCCGCGCTTCGCAACGGCGAAGTATGGCATTAAAATTTTTATTAAGAAGAAAATTTAACCTTTTTAAACTGAGGGAAAATATGCCAATAATTATTTGTTAAGGATCTCTTTATATACCACGTTGTCAGTTTGGCCCTCCGGTTGTAACATGACCAAGCTGTGCGCTGAGCTTACTCTTGAGCATGCAATTTACAGTTGGCCATGTGAACAGTAATCTTGTCTCAAATCTCACAGCTTGGATTGCTGCTGTCATAATCGGTTTGAGGTTCATGGTTTGTTTCAATTACGACAGTATTTGCAGGACTTGTGTTGAAGTGACATTCGGCATCTGTCAAGCGTTGTAAGCTTACAACCGGTTTCATCGATAACTTCACATCCAGCTTTTGAGAGTTTAAACATTCATAAACATCAAAGTGTCCACTACTGAAATTGTCACCTATGAATGTAAGATGTTTAAGAGGCATTGGCGGTTGTCGAAAGGTGTAAAATATTTGGCCATTTCGGTACACTTGAAAGCACCAACCGAACAATTCAGCGGCAGCCATCAACTCACATGCAGAACCATAGGTGAAGGGCTTAAGCATTTCACTCTTCTAGTGCTCCTGTGTAGTATAATTATCTCCTGTACCGTCATCAGTCCACACCTTGAACCTGTCCCAGTCATTCAATACATAAGACACAATGTTCTTCCGGATATCAAGAGTGAGCCTGATATGGCCGTGCAATATGTAACACAGAGAATGGAAAAGGTAGGTGCCATCTCCGGGCATGGAAACCACTCGGTAAGTGACAGTTCTTTGATCGATGGTGATTACCTCGATAGACATGGTAATGGGGGTTGGAATGATGAAGGAAATGGGTACCTGAGTAATGTAAAGTAAGTGTAAAATACCTATACAATAACTATAATTGTAATAAACAAACAATAAAACAGCGGAGAAGCCGTGGATTAAACAAAAAGGCTGTAGTTATCAGCAAGGAGACGTGAATCCCGTGGCGAAGCAAGGAAGGGAATGTAGAGACTGGAGCGACGGACGACCTTATATAGGCAGGCAGCCAACAACGTGGGAGGCGTTGGGATGGGGGACCCAACGCCACCTCACACAGTGACCGAGCTGCAGGCAATGGATATATATATGTACATAAGTAGGATTCAGTTAGCGTTGGGAACCCGTGTACCAAATTTCTTGAAGATGGGCCCATAAGTAACAAAGACTGTTGAAAAGTTCAATATGGAGACCGACAGTGGCATCATACCACCGAAATAAGTACGTACATTGGTGTCGGTTAGTGCAGGGAAGCCACCTACCAAATTTCGAGAAGATGGGGCCATAAATAAGAAAGTTCAACATGGCGGACGTTGTTGACCGTTATGACCGTTACGCGTAGAATATCGAAATGAAACCTGCTTAACTTTTGTAAGTAAGCTGTAAGGAATGAGCCTGCCAAATTTCAGCCTTCTACCTATACGGGAAGTTGGAGAATTAGTGATGTTGGAAAATTCAATATGGCGGATGACAGTGGCGTCATACCACCGAAATAAGTACGTACATTGGTTTTGGTTAGTTCAGGGAAGCCACCTACCAAATTTCGTGAAGATGGGGCCGTAAATAAGAAAGTTCAACATGGCGGACGTTGTTGACCGTTATGACCGTTATGCGTAGAATTTCAAAATGAAACCTGCTTAACTTTTGTAAGTAAGCTGTAAGGAATGGGCCTGCCAAATTTCAGCCTTCTACCTACACGGGAAGTTTGAGAATTAGTGACGTTGGAAAGTTCAATATGGCGGCTGACAGTGGCGTCATACCACCAAAATAAGTATGTACATTGGTTTCGGTTAGCGCAGGGAAGCTGCCTACCAAATTTCGTGAAGATGGAGCCATGAATAAGAAAGTTCAATATGGCGGACGTTGTTGATCGTTATGACCGTTACGCGTAGAATTTCGAAATGAAACCTGCTTAACTTTTGTAAGTAAGCTGTAAGGAATGGGCCTACCAAATTTCAGCCTTCTACCTACACGGGAAGTTGGAGAATTAGTGACGTTTGGAAAATTCAATATGGCGGCCGACAGTGGCGTCATACCATCGAAATAAGTATGTACATCGGTTTCGGTTAGCTCAGGGAAGCCGCCTACCAAATTTCGTGAAGATGGGGCCATAAATAAGAAAGTTCAACATGGCGGACGTTGTCGAACATTATCGACCATTATGACCGTTACGTGTAGAATTTCGAAATGAAACCTGCTTAACTTTTGTAAGTAAGCTGTAAGGAATGAGCCTGCCAAATTTCAGCTTTCTACCTACATGGGAAGTTGGAGAATTAGTGATGAGTCAGTCAGTCAGTCAGTCAGTCAGTGAGGGCTTTGCCTTTTATTATTATAGATATATATTTATATATGTATATACTAGCAGAATACCCGCGCTTCACAGCGGAGAAGTATTGTGTTAAAGAAGGTATGAAAAAGAAAAGGAAATATTTTAAAAATAACGTAACATGATTGTTAATGTAATTGTTTTGTCATTGATATGAGTGTTGTTCTCATATCTTTATATATATATACTAGCAGAATACCCGCGCTTCGCAGCGGAGAAGTACTTTGTTAAAGAAGTTATGAAAAAGAAAAGGAAAAATTTAAAAAATAACATAACTTGATTGTTAATGTAATTGTTTTGTCATTGATATGAGTGTTGTCATATCTATCTATCTATATATATATATCTATATATATATATATATATATATACACACAGACAAACACATATATAAACATATATATACACATCATATATATATACATATACATACATATATACATATACACATATACAAATATAGACATATATATACAGTATATACATATATACACATATATATACACAGTTATATATATATATATATATATATATACACACATACATATATATATATATATAGCAAAATACCTGCGCTTCGCAGCGGAGAATTAGTGTGTTAAAGAAGCAATGAAAAAGAAAAGGAAACATTTTGAAAATAACGTAACATGATTGTCAATGTAATTGTTTTGTCACTGTTATGAGTAATGAGTGTTGCTGTCATATATATATATATATATATATATATATATATATATATATATATACACACATATACACATATATATACACACACACATATATACATACATATATACACATACATCCACATATATATATATCTACATATACACACATACATATACATACACACACATATATATAAACATATATATACATACTGTACATATCTACATATATACATACACACACACACACACACACACAACTATCGTATATGTTGAAGTTCTATTTAAATTTTAAATAGAAGGAATTTTTATTTAGTCGACAGAATATTATTCCGGAATAAATCAACTCAAACCTTAAATAACTTATAATATTTTGCTCTCCATAAAAATATATCCTGTCTAAATTATACAAGTTAGAAATAAAGTAAATGTTAAAAGAACAAACATTCAAATTTCTTTACTCTTATGTAATTTTATATAAAAAATAAACTTAAATTTTTAATATCCCAAAAGATTTTGCTCTCCATAAAAATATATCCTGTCAAAATTATACAAATTCAAATATGAACATGGTGCATAACAAAACCTGGAAACATAAATAAAATTTGTTCTTTTCAGCAATAA
Organism: Polypterus bichir lapradei; assembly: GCA_026402145.1. NCBI lineage: Eukaryota > Metazoa > Chordata > Cladistia > Polypteriformes > Polypteridae > Polypterus > Polypterus bichir. Next base: position 75,593,751 of record JANRMT010062814.1, read on the forward strand.
CAAATCAAATCATTCAGTTTATGAACAAAGTGCGTATTTGGGAACACCGTAGTGTTGACTTGGTTCAACATTACTTGGCAACAGGGAAAGTGGGGCAAGTTGCACTGGTGCATTTGTGTCTCCCATAAAAGCAGCTTCACTTGAAATCACTTTGTGATTGTGCACAGGTAAAAACGTCTGCTGAAGTGTCAGATTCTTCTTTAACTCTTCTGCTTTCTGTATCTTGTGCATTGCATTCAGGTCTTTCAGGTTATCTTGATGTTTTGTCTCATAGTGCCGTTTTAGATTAAATTCTGTAATTACACCCACATTTGCTCCAGAAATGAGACACACGGGTTTACCGGCAATGTCAATAAACATATACTCAGCCTCCCATCGGTTTTTAAAGGCTCTATGTTCAGAATCACCTTTTCTCTTCGGCATCGTGTGGGCTAGCTTCGCAATAACTTGCAGCATCATAAGCTAGACTTGATTAATGCGGTAAGTGTTCGGCAAGGCAGCTGAAGCGCTGCATTATGGGATCTGTAGTTTATTGTGTTACCAGCGCTTCATATCCCCGGGCCATTAATAACAATAATACAGTATATAAAATGATCTCGCGGGCCTGATATAATTACACGCCGGGCCGGATGTGGCCTGCGGGCCTTGAGTTTGACACATATGGACTAAATAGAACTTGAAAAGATATATTTTTTCAAATGTGATCACGCAATTCAGATAAAGTTGACCCGCACTACAGTACATCGAGCCCGCGTGCTATTGTGGTTTTGCCTGCGTGCCTCAATAATGCCTGCGTTCATCTAATGAATACACTGAGTATGGCTTTACCAAAACAATCATTGATGGCGAATTAAGTATCCATTATTCGAGTATGTAGATCGGGGTATATATATACATATATATATACCCGCGTATCGCAGCGGAGAAGTAGTGTGTTAAAGAAGCTATGAAAAAGAAAAGGGAACATTTTAAAAATAATGTAACATGACTGTCAATATACAGTAATTGTTTTGTGAGTGTTACTGAGTGTTGCTTTCACAAAGGATTTAATTATCATTATTTCTTTCAATCAGGTTCATATTTGTAGGATGTGTTGTGTTCAAGTTACATTCCGTGTTTGTCAATCGTTGTAAAGATGACAGGTTTCATTCATCGATTCGTTTCTTACTGCATCAATAAACAGCTCGTCTTCTTCTTTATCTGAGACCTGACACACTGCATGCACGGGTTTTTTTTTACACTGTCTTCCTTTAGCGGGACATTGACTTTTTCCACCGTGTGCTTTGTTTCCGCAGCAGCTGCACTCATGAATATTCTTGTATGTATCAGACGCTTCATATTTTTTTGCTGCCTTTTCAATTGTGTAATTCGGTTTTTGTTCAGCGCTCTTTGGAACTGTTGCTTTCTGTCTGTGCACTGCGTCAGTTCACGTGAGCCGCTCGGTGTGCATGCATCGAAGTTTCCCAGCTGTGCTGGTGCCATGTCGTGCTATGTCCATGGCTGTATTTAATGTTACCGAAGTCCTGGCACTTAAAACTTTCTCTCGCAGTTTCGCTGAGTTTGTGCCAAACACCACCCTGACCATCTCATCTTCCTCTGCATAAGCACCGTCCTTCACCCGTGAATATTTAGTGGCAGTTTGCTATTGGATTGCCGCTGACGGACGGCCTTATATGGGCAGGCACTAAATTACAAACGCCAGCGGCAGCCTGTCTATGAACTTAATTTAAAGTTTAGGTTTACATCGTGCTTTGTTTCCGAAGTAGCAGAACTCATGAATATGGTAGTATATGTCACTCGCTCGCTTCTTATTGTTTCGCTGCCTTCTCAATTATATAATGCATGTTTTCATCAGCGCTTTTTGGGGCTCTTCCTGGTTTTCTACTTACTGCGTGATTACGTAGGAGGCGTGATGATGTCACATGAAACTCCGCCCCCCACGGCTTTTGAGCTCAACTCCATTACAGTATATGCAGAAAAATAGCTTCCAGTTATGACCATTAGAATTTCTAAATGAAACCTGCCCAACTTTTGTAAGTAAGCTGTAAGGAATGAGCCTGCCAAATTTCAGCCTTCTACCTACACGGGAACTTGGAGAATTAGTGATGAGTCAGTGAGTGAGTGAGTCAGTGAGTGAGTCAGTCAGTCAGTGAGGGCTTTGCCTTTTATTAGTATAGATATACCCCGATCTACATACTCTCAAATGGACAAGTCACACGCCATGGCGCAATTGTAGAGGCTTCGCCTCTAGCTCCAAGGTTCGATTCCCGAGAGGGGATGCACTGAGTATGTACGCGTGCTTCACGATTCATTTTACCCTCGCATCCCCTTGGTTTGAGACGTATGAAGAAATATGCGGTTAACGCAGATTCATGTTACGTTTTTTTTTAAATGTTTCCTTTTCTTAGCACAAGCACAGCTGAGAAACTTCGATGCATGTACTCCATTACGTGTTAAAAAAAATAACGCATTTAATCACACTTTCAAATCCAAGCAAAGGGGAACTTTTGTCAATGCATGATTTCCTGGTACATCGATTACATTGATACACACATCAGAGCTACAAAAATGTTAGAATCGGAATAAAGCGCGTTCCTATGACTGATCGGAGGAAAATTTCATTTCAAGAGACTACCCGACTGAAGCCTTGATAAAAGCATGGTTTTGTGCACACTGAAAAGCAAGAAAAATTAGATGCATTACAGAAAGCGGACTTTGTGGCTCTTACTGGGGATCATTGGACTTCCGTGACCGTTAGTAATTCTAATTACATCTAATTACAAAATGTTCAATGATCACACTGTTTTAGCCTAATGTACAAAATAATTTTGGCTAAGGTTACTCAGAGTTTAAAGATTAAGCTGGTCAAATTACCTTTTATGTTTCTGACTTATTTTTTTAAGAAGAAAAACTTCACTTTATGTTGAAATTTTGGTTATTATTATTTAAAGACAATGCCATTCTGAAAATGTACTTAAAGTACTTAAACTACCACTTTATTTTTAAGTCTGCCCAATTTTAGCCAGGGATGATATTTTTGTTTCTGTTTTGAATTGAAATGCAGTTTAAAAGCTTTTTTTTTTCAGAAATTAAAAGAGCTTGAGTTTACAATATTCCTGTTCATGTCTATTATTTGATTCTGTCGCCCACTAAAACCCTTTTAAATTAAAAAAAAACATTTGCGATTTGGGGCAAATTTTCATGTGTGATTACATACGATTAATCAAGATTAATTATTACACAGCCTCTAATTAATTGGATTAATTTTTTTAATCGAGTCCCACCCCTAATATATATATGTAGATATATATATGTAGATTTGTATATATATGTGTATATACGGTATATATGTAGATATGTATATGTATATATATGTGTGTGTGTGTATATATATATGTGTATATATGTATATATATGTATATGTATATGGATATATATGTATATGTATATATATATGTATGTGTGTATATATATGTATATATATATATATATAAATGTGTATATATATGTGTATATATGTATATATATGTCTATATTTGTATATGTGTATATGTATATATGTATATATGTATGTATATGTGTATATATATATGATGTGTATATATATGTTTATATATGCGTGTGTGTATGTGTGTGTGTGTATATATATATATATATATATGTACTGTATATATATATATATATATATATATATATGCCAGCAACACTCATGACAATGACAAAACAATTACATTGTCAGTCATGTTACGTTATTATTAAAATGTTTCCTTTTCTTTTTACTTCTCCGCTGCCAAACACGGTTATTTTGCTATATATATAAAATGCATTTTGATAGCACTGCTTCCCAGTTCTTTATATGGAAGAGAAAACTGAACTAAATATGGTAATTATAGATAACCTTGCATATTGTATAATTAAAAAGACTTATTTTACTTAAGTTACTTTTATTAAAAGTACAGTATAAGATCAAGAGTGTAGCAGTGTTTAATTATTCATTTTCTATTAGAGTAAATAGGTTTGAGAATGTGAACTTATGTTTTGTTTACATCTTTTATTGTACTATTTTTATTATTGGTATTTTTGTTTTCTTATTTTTAATATGCCTTTGTAGATCTATAGTGTCAATATTTATTAACTAGTGTTGCCAGTTCCATTGCCATAGGTTTTCAGTGTAGTTTTGTTTTCAATGAGTAAAAATACCAAAGCTGCTGTTAACACCTCACAAACGTGAAAGTACAGTATGTAAACAGTTACTGAACCTTGACAGCATATTTGTGAACTTTTACAATAATTGTGATATTACTTGGGTGTAATGATATCTTGTTTTTTTTATTTATATTGATTCACATGTGATTGTGCAGCTAATGACAGTTGAACAGTTAAAGAGCTATTTGCCATGTTAAGGAGTTAGACTGGCAGTGATGGGCTATTGTAGAGAAAAAGATAGTTAGCCAAACAGTCAAACATCAAAACTTTTTGAATGCCTAAAATACAAATGTAGAAAACAAAAATATAGTCACCAAGATGACACACAGTAGTAAGGTGTGCAGAAAAAGAATGCTAAGACAATGAGAAAAATAAAGTGTGGGTGTGTGATTTATCACAATGAGAAAAAAATTCTGTAGACACCAAATTACCAGCCCTTGCATTTTATCTCACAACAAAGAAAAAAAAAATAAAAGCAATACAGAGTGGCAGGAAAAAGCAAACACAGCCGATCCTTTACAGAAAAGTTATGTGGGAATGCATCTTCCTCCTTCCCTAGTTCTTTAGCACCCATTTGTGTTGAGAGTTTTGGAGATTATTTAATTGACAATACAGATAATGCAGTCCTTGGATGTTACATCCCAAATGTGAAAGATAATTACAGCATAATTCCACAGATTTCTGCTGTTATTACTGAAAAGAGTTTAAATAACAGTAATGTTGTCAAGGTTTTAATAGAAACATCTCTGGGATGGATAAACACATTTGGGAAGACACAGTTCGTCCTTTTGTCAGACAGTGGTGCACACAAAGAGAAGAAGAAAAAAATCATTGCTGTCCTTTGGGGGCAGGTGCTTAAGGAGTTCTTTGGATATTTCTGTGGAAACAAATGAGATGGGCCATGATGAAGGAGGAGTTCTAAAATTGTCTTTCTGAATTCTGGCATGGCTTCTACGAACAGGACACTATAGTTTTAAAGTTATCCATTGTGGTTTTATTTTATTTGTTACAGTAAATTTTACAACTTTCTATGTTCACCCTAATCATCTTAAAAGTAGGCATACATGTTCTTGCAATTACAAAGTTGATAAAAAAGCTGAAACAATCTTTTTATTTCATGAATGGTCTGAAGCAGAGCTCTGTGAGCATTTCTGTTCAGAATTTTTGAATTTTGAAATATGTGGAAGAAATAAATAAGGACCTTACACCATGGCAAACTCATCTATTATCTCTCAATTGCAATATCATCTAATCATAAAATAAACCTAAAACTACTCAGGAGACTCAATTTAATCACTACCTAAGCTTTTTATTTTAAACTAGGCTGACCCGCCTTTTAAGGCGACTGACTTTTAAGTTGACCACTTCTTAAGGCAATTCAATATGTAGATCAATTTGATATTTTATACAAACTCATTAATTTGGTTATATTGCATTTGAGAGGTATTACTTTAATACTCGTAGTTTCTGTTATTTTTGTGATGAAATTTAAACTTTTTTTTCTATATTGAGGTCGCCCTTTTGAAGCCCCCCTGATATTTACTACGCGGTGAGGCATTTGTACTCCATCAACATTAATTATTTCCAGAGACATAATTTTGTCTATTTTTCCAGCACATCGCGCACAAAAGCAAGGGAACGATGGGAGCACCAGAACTCTACTCACATCATGTCGCTTCATACCGCAAGCTGCAAGTAGTAAGTCTGTGATAAGCGGAATACCGCTACGCTTTCCACTCACGGGACGGAAGGACAATCCCGACCGCTTTTATATAGTAAGAAAGAAGAAGATATCACACAGTCTGGAGTAGAAAATCATCTTTTACCTGGAAAAATGAAACTACAAATCCCATCGTGCATTGCAAAATGGACGGGGCATGTGTGAAACTCCGCGCCTGCGTAGCACTCACGGGACTGAAGGACAATCCCGACCGCTTTTATATAGAAGGATGACCACAATAATTTTATATTACAAAACATTACAAAAGACATAACTCATAAAACATAAATATGCGCAGTATATATGGAAAAATGAGTTGTCTGGTTGTGGAATGTTTAAACTAGGAAATAAGGGGGCAGGAAGTTTAGGGCTGACCAGGTTTAGAATTGTATGGGAAGGGACGAGCTATGGTGTAAAAACAAATATGAATAGTAATGTAAATTCTAACCTAAAGTTTAAGTGCAAAAGTAAAATAAGTAACACATTAAAATAGCTTGCTCTAATGCTGGAAGTATCAAAAGTAAAACAAGCAGGTTGAAATTTTATGTAGCTAAGCATAATTATGAAATTATAGCAATAACAGAAACCTGACTAAATAAAAAGGATGGGGATGAGTATAACATAGAGGAGTGCACATTTTAGGAAGTATAGACAGAATAGTTGGATCAGTTGAATGATGAGCCCCATCATAGTGAAGACACATGGATTCATCAGGAAAGTATTAGAGAAGGAGGTTTTATTTTAGGAGTGTCTTATAGGACAATACCAATAATATTAAAAAGGCACATTTACAGGGGGATATTATAGTCATGGGAGACTTTAACTACTCAAATGTTAACTGGGCTAACCTTACAAATAGCAGAGTATAATAGTAGGAGTTTATAGATTTAATCAGTGACTGTTTTAGCACAGTATGTTAAAGTACCAACCCAGGGGGAAGCCTGCCTAGATTTAGTATGTTGTAATAGCCAGGAGAGAGTTAAGGGTGTAGAGGTGATTGAACAGCTAGGGTCAAGTGACAAACAGTATAATAAAATTTTCAGAGTTTTGGAAGAGCGTGGATGCATAGACTAAAATTGTTAAGTTTAACTTTGGTAGAGCAAATTTTTAACAGATGCGGCAAGTCTAAAAGGAACAAACTGAGGTAAACTTTTAAGTGTGGAAATGGTCAAGGAACAGTATGACAGGTTTAAAAACATTTTACATATGATGCAGGACAGGTGTACAGAGTGAAGAGAAAAGGAGACAAGATTGTTACATGTATGAGCTAATGATTAAGGAGTTGTATTGGGCTTGTCACTATCAAATTCCAGATGCTGTAGTGTTCAGAAGCCATTAAGAAGGCTAACAGAACATTAGGTTATATAGCACAGAGTGTTGCGTACACGTCAAAAGGGGTTATACTCAAGCTTTATCACACACTGGTTAGAGATGTACTGTGGGCAGAAATCCTAGAAAAAGTCCAGAGAAGAGTGATTTGGCTGATTCCAGGACTGCAAAAGATGAGTTTTAAGGAAATATTAAAAGAGATGAGCCTTTTCAGTTTAAGCAAAGGGAGATTAGGACATCATTAAAGTATTTAAAATTATGAAGTGAATTAGTACAATGGATCGAGACAGAGTTCAACAAAAAAACCAGAGGCACATTTGGAATCTTGTTAAGGGTAAATTTCAAACAAACACTACAAAGTTTTTCTTCACACGGAGAATCATAGATACATGGAATAAATTCCCAAGTAGTGTGGTGAACAGTAGGAATTAAGGAACTTTTAGTACAAGACTTGATATAATTTTGTAGGAATTAGGTGGATAGGATTGGTGAGCTTTATGGAGCTAAATGTTTCTAATATAAACCTTTTTTGCACAAGATAATTTGGTGGTGAAACACCTATGTACTTTTAAATTTTTTGATTTAATTAAAAAAAAAATTATATACTTTTTTTAATTTTCTGTGCCTAAACATGTCAGTTAAAAGTTTACAGAGAAAGCAGGCATTTTTATTTCATAATACAGAAAAAACCCTAGACTTAAACCACTGATGTGGCTTAAATCAAGCTAAAAACTCGACTTGATTTTAGTTTGGGGGATTTAAGTGGTTAGGACCAGTGAGCTTTGTTGGGCTGAATTTCCCATTCTTGTATAATTTTTTTTTAATGTTTCTCATGTTTTTAATATAAACCTTTTTAGTACAAGGTAATTTACTGAGGAGTATACCAAGTATTTCTCCTATATATCTTCCCAAATTTAAGGGAAAGTAAACTAAAATATATAATATATTGCACTGGCCTAAACACGTCAGTTAATGTTTACCAAGAGAATAGGTATTTTCATTTCATAATACAGAAACACACCCTACACTTAAACCACTGACGTTGCTGAAATCAATTGCACTTCCAGTAGTGATGCATTGGGCATACTAATACAAAGCAAACAATTATTTTTAATCATTATAAGCGTTAAATCTACAACTGTGAGATCCCACAGTCCAGACAGTTAATCTGCTTGTATAGATGCTGTCATAAAAATGGGCTGATTAGTAAAGATAAAAATGTTGAATCATGTTCCAGCAGTCATTACTTAGCTGGTGTCATTGATACTTTATTTTTCAATTCAATTCAGTTTATTTTTGAATAGTAGCCTTCACCAAATACAGACAGTGAGTGCTATGACAAGTTCAGGTAAAATGTAACCATACATTTTACAAATTACTAAATACAGAATGAGTACACATAAAGGTACAGCATTTTAAACACAGAAGAAAACAAAGTAGTTTGTACTGACTAAAATAAATGGAAATTAACAATACTTGTCAATTATTTAATTGTTGAACTATGCTAGTAGAGTATGGTCCGTTACAGCTATTGTTGCTTATAAAACAAGGATAATCCATCTTAATAAAAGTATAATTGTCTGCGTTTCAGTGTGTCTGTTTGGTTGCTGTTCTTCTTTTACTTTACACAGGGCAAGCTGTAATCCTCGGGATGCACTGTCATCACAACTCTGACATGTCAAAAATTGGAGCCTCTCATCATTTTGAAAATGAATATGCCTGTTAAATTATGGTTCTTTATTGTCCTCACTGAGAATAAATGTGTGTGTATCTGAATGTATATATTTATTTGTATATGTAAAACAAATACACATTTAGAAGCAGCTCAGGTACCTATCTATTATTTATCAAAAACTGTGTGAATGACAGAAAGTATATTTCATAAATAATAATATGCAAGAGATATTAATAATTTTTTAAAAATATTTGAATATTACTAACTTGACAGAAGTAGTTGGATGACAAGTTAATTTTTTTAAAGAAACAGTGTAAATGTTATTGAAAGCCTTTCTTAATTTTGTAAAGTGTATAATGCATAATATCTACTTCTTTTATAACTTTCTCCACTAAAATGATGATTATTCTCCATTTTCAATGTAGTGATAGGAAGGACGGCCTTATCAGTTTCTTGAGGAAAAGGAGAGTTCCTGAAGTTTTGTTAGAAAAATATCTGGAGAAGGTAGGTTGGATAATATTAAATAGCTCAACAATTTGAAAATATATTGTGGCATCCGGCCGGGACGCCGAGGAGGACCGGAGGAGGGCTTGTACCTCCTCCAGACCGCGAGTGGGCGACCGTCCTGGTTATGTTGGGGGCCACGGGTAAAGGGCTTGGCAGCCCAGCCCTGTAGGGACCCGTGGCCACCGCCAGGCGGCGCCCCGGTGCCTGTAGAAGTCTGGAGCCCAGCACTTCCGCCACACCAGGAAGTGCTGGGGGGAAGAAGACAGGGGACACCGGGAGGGCTTCCAGGTGTGCAGCCGGCATTTCCGCCACACTGGGGCATGTCTTCAGTGGAATGCCGGGAAGCAGCTGGAGCCCATCCGGGTTCCTACTTAAGGGGCCGCCTCCTTTCAGTCAATAGCGGAAGTCGGGTGGAAGAGGACGGAGCTGGAGAGAGGACTGGAGGCGGCCAGGAGAAAGGCACTGGAACTGTGTGGCCTGGACTTTGGGGAATCGGTGCTGGAGGCACTGGGGTTTGTGACTGCACGTAATTGTAAATATTGTGTAAATAAACAGTGTGTGGTGGAGCCAACGATGTCCGTCTGTCTGTGTCCAGGCCAGCGTCCACAATATTTATTTCATTTATCCAGTTGGTAGAAAATGGTTTTTTTTTTTTACCATTTATCACTATATATTACTGAAATGATGTACATTCACCACTTAGTTAATCAGAATGATGTCAAAGGTATCAAGATCATCTTGCAGAAAGTGCTTGTACATCTTCACAGAAAAATAAACAGACTGCAAAAGCAGATTATTGTAATCAAATATTGAATATAAATAAATAAAATTTAGCACTGTTATCCAGTTCTTAATATAGAAGAGAAAACTGAACTGAATATGATAATTGTGGATAACCTTGAATGTGGTATAATTAAAATGACATATTTTACTTCAATTACCTTCATTAAAATATACTATAAGATCAAGAGTGTAGTAGTGCCTAATTATTTATTTTCCATTGGATCACTTAGGTTTGAGAATGTGAACTTATGTTTTGCTTACAACATCTTTTATTAAACTATTTTTATTTATTATATTTTTGTTTTCTTTCATTCATTTTACTTTTGTAGATCTACAGTGTTATTTATTAACTAGTGTAGCGGAGGTTTCCAGGGAAGTTATATTTTCAATGAGATAATAACACAATAAGTAAAAATACAACAGCTGCTCTGTAACACCTCACAGATAAGTAACATGATAAGCGCTTTATGCATACATTTTTACTGTACTTCCTTTATGTTACATCTTCGACTTCAACACACCCTTGAAATACAATTTATTTTTTGGAAAATTGTAAAAGTTCCAAACAGCAAAAAATTGTATTACTGTATGTATACCAGTTACGTATGATTACCACTATTTCTTTGAATTGAGAGGTGTCTGAGTAATTTTGCAGCGTCATATAATCATTCCATGTTATGTAATTTATTTAGACAGATGAGAAATTTAGATAGTTTTCCAAAATATTTTTAGCTGTTAAAAATATACATGAATTACATATTACATGAATCACAGATAAGATACAGAGGATTGATTGATTGATTAGTTGGAGGATGCAAATACAGTGGATGATCTACATCCAAAACAGCTCTAATATGAGAGTAGATGAAGGGATATTATTTCAGCAAAGGATGATGCTTTATTTGATGATAAGAGGATGCTGATGGTGTTTTTATACTAGAAAAAATAATAGATTTATAATGAATACATGTGTGCACTTCAATATATGAAATACTTAGGTAAGATGCATAAAAAGAATCAATTCAGGTAGGGTGGACAATATGTAAAGGTTTCAATGGTGAATTATTTCAATAATTACCACATCATTTAGACATGATCAATGCATTAAAAAAACTATTCAACTTAATGTTAGTTGTATTAAAGCACAATGTTTCTCAGTCTTTGACCACAGCTACAACATTCAAATGGAAATGCCTTATAAGAACAGTTGATAAATTGCAATCCAAACTTCTGCATACAAAAAAAAAACTGCACATCAAAGCATCAAAAAACATGAGAAATAAACTAATATTATTAGTAAGGGGTCATTTTGGTTCAAAACAAATGGACTATAATGATGTAACTACATGTTAAAACTACATTTCAATAGAAAACCACAGAAAGAAAATCATTGATAAAAATGGCTCGATGACTTAAACCTTCGCTTTTCATTTTCATATGAGGAACTGCTTTTTTTATATGGTTATTTTGAAGTCCCATGAATGCTAGAGAAAGTAAAACCAATTAAATGAAATGTGTATGGACTTTTTATTAATAAAGAAATGAGTTTCATAAGTCAAGCAATTTGTTGCATTTGCCTTCTGTCTAAATTCACACATATACAGGCTGTTTAAATCTCACCTGTTTAAAAATAAATTCCAATAGATACATCAGCAAACCAACAGAGTTGCGCTGTATTCAATGCGTGTGCCGGCCAAATCCCATTCACGCGTCTGCAAAATGACAGATCTGTACTAAATCTAATGCATGCACCACCAAACTGATAGAGTTGTAATGAATCCAGTGCCTGTGCCAGCAATCCAATGTGTCTGCCCGCAAACCAGTCGTGTTGTATTGAATCCGATGCGTGCACCAGCTGAATTTAATGCATGTATCACCAAAGTGATCGAACTGTACTGAATTAAAATCCACGTATACACATGGTGAATGCAATGTGTGTACCCTAAACTGTTCGAGTAGTACTAAATTCAATGTGTGCACCACTATCCAGATTGAACTGTACTGAAGTAAAATCCATGTATGCACAGGCAAACCAATCAAGTTACACTGAAACTGATGCATGCACCATTTCATATAGCTGAGCTAAAAACAAAAGATTTTTTTTCTAAACTGTGCCTCATAATAGAGGAAAACCCGATTGTCGAGGTCCAGTAATACTGTTTGCATGCCATCACTTGAGGGGTGTTGTTTATAAAAGCTAAGGGATGCATACCCCGTAAATTCCGCATTCCGGACACTGAGGGGGTCAAAGTCTAATACTGACTACCAAGGGGTGGCGTTCCTCCCCACCTAGGATTGTACATTGGCTTAAACTGGCACTGATTGTTATGAGATATGAAATCAAAAATATAAAATAAAAGTAATTTTTTTCTCTTTTTTTTTGACGGAAGAGGGTTTCCATATTTAGACTTGCGCTGATCAAAAAGTGAACTTAGTGAGATGGAATGTTAAAGGTCTTGAACATGATCTAAAGAGAAAAAAAAGTATTTTCTCACACAACAGGTCTAAATGCCACGATAGTATTTTTCAGGATACTCACTTAATAAGTAAGGACCAGTTTCGGTTGCAAAGAGATTGCATTGGCCAAGTCTTTCACTTCAGCTACTGTACATGAAAACTAGATGTATGGGAATCTTAATACACAAGACATTCCCATTTGCAGTATCAGACATAGTTTCTGATTCTGAGGGGTGATTTGTCATGATGATGGGTAATTTATTTCAATTTAAAGTAATTTTGATAAATATCTACGTGCATTATGTGAATGACAGATTTCATCCAAAATGTATTTGCATTTATTCCTAATGTGAACGCTCATAATATTGCCTCAGACTTTTCGGCAAGCAGTAGTTACCATCATTCAGAAGAAAAATAAGGACCTAAGACAATGTGCATCATACAGACCAATTTCACTTCTGAATAATGATGTTAAGATACTCTCCAAAGTGATATTTAGAAGGATTGAAGAAGTGCTTCCTTCTGTAATATCACAAGACAGCTTTAAACGTTTGTTTAAAGTAACATACCCACCCATAAAATCTAACACACCAGAGGTCTTATTGTCTTTAGTCACAGAAAAAACATTTGCCATGGTTGAATAGGACTCTCAATATCCCTTCCATTTTCCTCAGAAGTATCTCCAGTTCAGACATAGCCTTACTAAACCATTGGGGTCGTCTGCCCAGAGCTCCCTCTTGTGGATGTAAGTATCCCTACCAGACTGCTGGCCCATTTTTAACCAAAGAGTCAGACAAGCTTGAAGGGTCCTCAACAGCAGCTTCACACTTCCAACAGTTACAGGGCTGAAGAATGTGTAGTAATTTCTTCTTTATTCCCCATTGTTGTTTCACTATATTCACATCCCTTTCCTAAATCTCCATCTAGCATCTTTTTCAGGGCAGGTGACAAATGGCATCTTGTTACTTCATATTTATACTTTTTACCCCAAAAACTCTAAGAGCCATCTTGATAATAGACTCTGTAGACACAACACTCGGCAACAATATGAAATCTACTTTAATGCTACTTTAATGAATGATTTCCACTCATTTCCAAAAACATGACAGTGACTTCAGTGTACTCCAATGGCCTGCCCAGTCCTCTGATCTCAGCTTAACAGTGTGTATGTATTGTATCAGTATAGTAAAGCATAGTATCTGTAGCAGTATAACAGTAAGTAAGCTTGATGCTATAGACTAGACATTTTGGTGTCGGACAATATGTCTCGTCAATGTTGTAACAGCCACAATACATTCTGCTATATCTGTGGCAAATATACACTTGCGCCTCAGAGACATTGGATGACTGCTCTTGTGAAGAAAGCTTATCATCTGTATTTCGGCTGCAAAATTGGTGATCAAGACAAGGAATGAGTGCCTCACGTTTGCTGTGTGACATGTGCTGTCAGTCTGAGAGCCTGGCTTAGAGGCACTTGAAAGACAATGCTGTTTGCTGTTCCAATGATATGGCAAGAACAGAAAGACCATGTGATGGACTATTACTTCTGTTTGACAAATGTGTCTAGTTTCTCTGCCAAAAACAAAAGTCAATTGAATATCCTAATCTACCAACAGCAATGAGACCCATGCCATATGATGACAGTCTTCCAAATCCGAAACCACCAGAGGACTGGACCTTAGACGAACCAGATGAAGAAACTGCAATGCAGGGTACTGACAGAGACATTGACCCGGATTTTGAACTGTGCTCATCAGGCGATCCACATCTAATTATAAGGTGTATAATTAGACCAAGGGATAAAACCAGACCCTCCACCAGGGGCATCTGTAATAGAAATTTACTTCAAATTAAAACAAAAAATATATCACCAGTTCAGAAAGAACCATGCAGTTTTAAATGCTGTTTATTGAACATTCGCTCTCTTGGCACTAAAGCTGTTTTGGTAAATGATATTATATTAAGTACAAAATCTGATCTGTGTCTTCTTACTGAAACCTGGCTTAGTAACTGTGACACTGTTCCCCTAGCAGAGGCGTCACCAGATGGATACTCGTTCCTTCATAAGTCTAGAGATTCTGGTCGAGGAGGAGGCCTTGGAATAATTCATTGTAATAAAATGCAAATCACTTCTAAAAATTTAGGCAACTTTACATCCTTCGAGGTATTCATTTTAAATATTAAAACAGATTCCAACACAATTATAGTGCTAGTCTACAGACCACCAGGGCCATATTCATTGTTCATGACTGAATTTAGCAACCTTCTGTCTGATTTGGCTATAAATTATGATCACGTAGTTCTGATGGGGGATTTTAATGTACACATTGATGTGGAAACTGACACTTTTAGCAAATGTTTTACTTATTTGTTAAATTCAGTAGGATTTTGTCAGATTGTCAAAGGTCCAACTCATAATCATAACCACACATTAGATTTAATTATAACTTACAAAGTTGAAATTCAAAATTTAAATATTACTCCATTAAATGTAGTTATTTCTGATCACTTCTTAATTACATTTGATTTAGTTCTGCCCATGCCACCGCACTCACAGATTAAAACAAAGACAGTGCGATATCTAGATTGTAATTCTGCTTCAAAATTTATAGATACCTTGAGTAAGTCGAGTGTAATTGTGGAAAACCATTTAGATCAGTTAACATCAAATGTAAACATGGAAAACAATTTAGATCAGCTAATATCACATTATAATGTGACCTTGAGAGATGCTCTGGACACAGTGGCTCCCCTTAAAACAAAAGTGATCAAAGCGCATAGAAACTCTCCCTGGTTTAATGAAAATACTCGAGCTCTTAAATTAGAGTGTCGAAAACTGGAGCGCAGATGGAGAACAACAAAGCTACATGTCTTTCAAATTGCATGGACACAGAGTGTTAATAAATATAAAAAAGCCCTCTTTAAAGCTCGCTCAGAATACTATTCTACATTAATAGATAGCAATAATAAAAATCCTCGGGTACTGTTTAGAACAGTGGCTAAATTAACAAATGGCAATTCAGATCAATAGTGCAAAATACCAACAGATATTAGCAGTACAGACTTTATGAACTTCTTCAATGAGAAAATTAAAAATATAAGATCCCAGATCTCAGCATCACAGTACAAACCAAATACTAGCTTAGCAGACCCTGCCGCACATTGCATTCAGCAATTTAGTAATTTTAATCCTGTAACTGAGCAGGAAGTCTTAACTTTAACTACTAAAATGAAGCCCTCTACTTGTTCCCTAGATCCAGTGCCAACAAAACTAGTAAAAAGTGCAATGGATGTTCTTGCATCACCTATTCTAACCGTTATCAATAGTTCATTACTGCATGGCACAGTACCTGATGCACTAAAAGTGTCAGTCATTAAACCTTTACTTAAAAAGTCAGACCTAGACCCACACATACTAAATAATTATAGGCCTATTTCAAATTTACCATTTCTCTCTAAAATACTAGAAAAAGTAGTCGCCAGTCAGCTTCAGTCACACCTTACGCATTACAATTTATTTGAGAAATTCCAGTCTGGTTTTCACACTGGTCATAGTACAGAAACTGCACTAACACGGGTTGTAAATGACATTCTGATATCCTCTGATGAAGGAAACTCCACTGTAATTATGTTATTAGACTTAAGTGCAGCATTTGACACCAAGGACCATTCTATTTTACTGCACAGGCTAGAAAATGATGTTGGTCTTACAGGCCCCGTGCTCGCTTGGTTCAGTTCTTATTTATCAAATCGATTCCAATATGTACAGAAATGTGCTGACAGTACTCCATCATTATACACAGAAGTTCAATATGGTGTCCCACAGGGCTCAGTACTGGGACCTTTACTGTTTTCACTTTACATGCTTCCACTGGGATCTCTCATTAGGAAACATAATGTTAATTTTCACTCGTATGCAGATGACACCCAGTTATACCTTTCATTTAAATCAAATGAAGTTTCTCCGATGTTGTCTTTAATTAGTTGTGTTAGTGAATTAAAGGAGTGGATGAATGAGAACTACTTGTCTTTAAATACAGATAAAACAGAGATGTTAATTGTTGGAGGGAATGACACTGATCACAGCAATATTTTGTCGACATTTAACTCGGTTGGAATCCCAATTAATTTTACTGAATCAGCCCGCAATCTAGGAGTTATCTTTGATTCTAGCATGTCATTTAAAGCATATATTACAAAGTTGTCCAAAACATGTTTCTTCCATCTTAAAAATGTTAGGAAATTAAGGTGCTTTCTAAATAAACAGGATTGTGAGAAATTAATTCATGCATTTATCTCTAGTAGGATTGACTACTGCAATGCGGTGTTCACTGGCTGTTCAAACTGTTCTTTATACAGCCTCCATTTAATCAAAAATGCGGCTGCAAGAATTATTACAAGAACAAGAAAATATGAACACATAACTCCAGTTCTTAAATCCTTACACTGGCTCCCGGTTAAGTTTAGGGCAGATTTCAAAATCCTCCTTTTAACATATAAAGCATTAAATGGCCAAGGTCCGGCTTACTTGTCTGAACTTATCATGACTTACAAACCTGTCATTAAGATCTCAAGATGCCGGTCTGCTTATGATTCCAAGGATTAATAAAATAACAGTGGGAGGTTGAGCTTTTAGTTACAGGGCCCCTAAACTGTGGAATGGTCTTCCTGCTTCTATAAGAGATGCCCCTTCGGTCCCAGCCTTTAAATCCCGGCTGAAGACTTACTACTTCAGTTTAGCATATCCTGACTAGAGCTGCTGATTAACTATACATACTGCATCTCTGTTGTTAGTCATTAGCACTAAAACATAAGTAACATGATAATTATAATTGAATACTAACCCTCACCTATTCTGTTTCTGTTCTCGGTACTCAAATGTGGCAATTGGTGCCACGGCCCACCTGCCAAGTTGTTTGCCTGCCTATGGTAAAGTCATCCCTGGTGGAGGGCCACAGGAATCATGGGAAAGAGGGGCCCTTTCATCGGATTGGCTGGCCGAGCAACGATTCAGCCGCGGAATGGCCAAATGGGGAGGCAGCTTGACGGATGAGGTCTCCAGCACTCTAAAAATATCCAAATCTTATTATGTGATATCATCTACTGTTAAATTCTGCTCTGTACTTCTAAAATTTTTATTATTATACTGTATTAAGGATTTGTTCTGTTCTGTATACTTGTATTGAATCCCTTCTTTTGACACCCACTGCACGCCCAACCTACCTGGAAAGGGGTCTCTCTTTGAACTGCCTTTCCCGAGGTTTCTTCCATTTTTCCCTACAAGGTTTTTTTGGGAGTTTTTCCTTGTCTTCTTAGAGAGTCAAGGCTGGGGGGCTGTCAAGAGGCAGGGCCTGTTAAAGCCCATTGTGGCACTTCCTGTGTGAATTTGGGCTATACAAAAATAAACTGTATTGTATTGTATCTGATAACACAGTCCGAATTGAGCAATTTGGTCAAAGATTCGGGTGTGACAAAAGCAAAAGCCGAGATGCTGGGTTCGAGACTGCAGGAATGGTGTTTGCTGTCACCAGGTACGAAAATGTCTATGTTTCGAGGCTGACATCATGATATAACCAAATTTTTTGCACAAGTCGAAAGTCTCTGTTTCTGTTGTGACATTGAAGGATTGTTCTCGGCCTTGGGTTGTGATCACAACCCGGAAGAGTGGCGTCTCTTCATTGATTCGTCAATGTTAAGTCTGAAAGCTGCTCCACTACACAATGGCAACGTTTATTCTTCTGTACCTGTTGGCTATGCAGCACACATGAAAGAAACACATGAGAATATGAAACTGTTGCTGAAGCATGTCCAGTATAGTAAGTACAACTGGAATATCTGTGGAGATCTTAAAGTCGTTGCTCTGTTACTAGGACTGCAGCTCGGCTATACAAAGTACTGTTGTTTCATCTGTGAATGGGATAGTCGTGCCAAAGAGTCGCACTATTCTCATCAGGACTGTCCACTCCGTAAAAAGTTAGCTCCAGGAAAGAAAAATGTGACATGAATCGTTTGTAGACCCAGCAAAGATATTTTTGCCTCCTCTTCACATAAAACTGGGATTCATGAAGAATTTTGTGAAAGCACTGAACAAGGAAGGCGAAGGTTTTTATTATTTAAGACAGATGTTCCCAAGAATAACTGACGCTAAGATCAAAGAGGGCATTTTTGTTGGTCCCCATATCAGACATGTTATGACTGACAAACGGTTTAAAGATCTTTTAGTAGGGCCGGAAAAAATTGCCTGGAAAACCTTCAAAGACATTGTTGACATTTTTCTGGGCAATTACAGAGCCCCAAACTACATTCAGCTGGTAGACAAACTTCTCAAAGCATACAAGAAAATGAAGTGCAACATGTCACTCAAGATTCATTTCCTTCACTCACACTTGGACTTCTTCCCCGCAGTGACGAACATGGTGAAAGATTTCACCAGGACATTGCTATGATGGAGAAATGATACCAGGGCAACTGGAATCTGTCAATGATTGCTGACAACTGTTGGATACTGCAATGTGATGCACCAGACATTGAATACAAAAGAAAATCAGGAGCAAAACACTTCTAATTCTGTTGAATTTAATAGCTTATGCGAAACATAAACGTGACTAAATACGTTATTGTAAGTAAACATATAAATGCCTATTTCTCCTACGTGATGCAGTAAAAGCAAAAGGATATGTGTGCATACCCAGTAGGTACCTGTCACAATCAGCAAAAGCTTTTCAGGAAGCAAGACGTTTCAAAAAGATATTTGTGCAGTGTTACCAGACTTGGTATGAGATAGAAGGGGAGGTTCATGGTCAAAAAGTCTGCTAGATGTGTGTGAAGCTATTGAGTATGCATGAACCAACATCCATAAGAAATGTTTACAGCCCTTTAACTGTGAATGTTTACATAATAAAATATCCAATATATTTTATAGAAAGGGTGCAACTGGAAACCAAAGCCAGGAGATGAAAAGGTCAGAGATGAAGAATACACTCTATGATTCATAGTGTTTTAATTGGAGATATTACAAAACAGATTCATACCAGTTTTAATAATAGAGGGCTTGTACAAATAAATGGCCAATGGCATGCATGAAATTTGTCAGACAGGGCAGTCAAAAACACAAGTGCTGGCATGACCTCAGATACTTTTCTTCTATAGAACTCAGTTATGCATTTATTTTGTAGCTTTTGTTTTCATTTTGAAAGTGTTATTAAATTTTCATTTTTCTGCACTGCTGATTTGACTTCTGTGGATACGACCATTTTGTGATGAAACAGGTTTGATCCAAAGTCACAACATGACATAGTCATCATACTAAGCTCGGTATTGTGGAATGGAAGTCTGTGGATATTTTGGAAATTCTTCATGGTGTAACAGCAACAACAACATTTATTCCTGTATGTCAGGGGTACTCAAAGTTTTTGAATGCCGGTCCACATTCAGTTCGCCAACAACCATCGGGGTCCACTATAGCCAGGTTTACCGTGTAGGTCTGTAGGAGGCTAGTAATAGATTCAACGCAAATGATAAAATTTTTACAGAAGACCAAAACATGCACAAAACATGGAAAACAATTCAAAAAAGTCACATGACTACTTGCAATTAACACACCAATTACAACAGTTGGTACGTAAATGATTGTCACTCAGTGTGAAGTGTGAAACTGTTGTTTCGATTTCATAATGGCAGCATAGTTTGGTGAGTAACCAGTCAGTACAATTCTCATTGCATTCCTGAGGTTCTGGTCGGTAATTACACTTCGATGTTTCGTCTTGATAGTGTTCATAGTGGAGAACGCACACTTACAAGAATATGTTGAACCAAACATAGCGAGCACGGAAATCGCCAGTTTTTTTGCAGCAGGATACTGAGAATCTGGAACAAACTTTGACCAAAAAATTGTTATGCCGACTTCGTTCAATTTTGCTTTCAAAACGTGAGAAGCTTGCAAATCAGCTGCTTCCATTTGCAACAGTGATGGGTTTGAGTTTGGAAAAATTGAGGCAGCCACAGATGTCCATTCACCGTCAGGCTGGACAATGAAAGGATCAGCAACAAACAAAACACAGGCTTCAGTTTTCTGAAATCCTTAAAACGTTCATCAAACTCAACCTTCAAATGATGTAGAAATGTGGAAATCAACTGAAAACATGCCTGTTGATCAGCTGTCATGCAGCTCTTCAGGTTTGGGAAATGCAGCATCTTGCCACCTTCCAAGTCATTGATGAAAATGCTCAGGTTTTGTTTTTTGCAACATTTTTCTTGCAATTCGACAGCGGTTTTGTCTGCACCCTGAAGTGACAAATTCAGTGTATTTATATGTCCCATAATATCAACAAGAAATGCCAGCAGTGCGACCTTGTCACAGTCTTGAATAAATGTAAAAAATTCTGCAGCTTTCTTTGTATTCAAGGACTGCAGGAATTCAGCGACTTTTCCAACACACGGCCCTTGCTTAACCATCTGACGTCATTGTGAAGCAGCAAATCTCCAAATTCTGCAGACATCTCTTCAAGAAAAGAACGAAACAGACAATGCTGCAGAGACGAATTACATCGTAAAAAATTCACTAATGTTACAAGAGTAGACATCACTTCCTCCAGTTCGTCACAAAGTTTTGAACAGAGGGCCGACTGATGAATGATGCAGTGATAAGCAACAAGGTTGGGCTGAAGTGGGTTCATACGAATGACAAGTCCTCTGTCTTTACCAGTCATTGCTGGTGCCCCGTCTGTTGTAAGGGAAACCATTTTTGTTACATCCAATCCAGTTGCATAAACTGCGATAATGCTGAAAACACGTCCTCACCACGGGTCTGTTTTGCTAGCGGTAGTAATGTCAGAAACTCTTCAACAAAATTATGGCCATCAAAAAATCTTGTGAACACACTGAGTTGAGACATGTCAGTTTTATCAGTGGATTCATTGCACGCGAGAGAAAACAATTTAGCCTGTTTAAGATCTGATATTAACTGACCACCGACATTGTCAGAAAGGTCATCTGCACGACGACTAGCAGTACTGTCTGATAATGGTATCTGCTGAATCAGTTCAACACACTTTTTGTCGCTAAACAGAACCGAAGAAGCAGACATCATGCATTCTTTAACAACCTCTGCATCAGTAAATGCTTTCTTATGTCTGCCAAGAAACCAAACAATGCGTAGCGAAGCTTCTGTAACATTTGATTGTGTGGTGGTCGCTTTCGTCATCAGCGATGAACTCGCTACCAACGACGACTTAAGGGCGTCGATCTTATGCGAACAGAGCTCTGACTTTGGTGAATAATTCGCTTTGTAGTAGCCTACTCGGCGTGTTTCGTGTTTCCAGTAGCGGCTCAGACAAAAAGTGAACAGACCAACTGAAAAATGTATAGACCAAACGGTTTGTAAAAAAGACCAAAAAAATGCCAGTAGACCAAACGGAAATTTTATATGCCAGACAGCTTTCAAAAATGCCAGATTTCAGTTATTTGGCTTAAAAAATGCCAGTTGGCAACCCTGCTACAGAGTAAATAATAAAACAACAATAATTTTGGTGCTTTTATATTCGGACTTTTGACTTATGCAGAAGACAGTCGCGGTCTGCCAAAAACGTCTTGGCGGTTCGGATTGTGGACCGCGGTCCGCCGTTTGAGTACCCCTACTGTATGTAAACTTGAACCCTATACACAGTCAGACACGGACACCAAATGTCTCTAGACAGATGCTTTTATTCTTCCTTTTAGTTCTACACACAACACAGTGCCTCAATCACCACCATATACAGTTCTCTTTCTCTTCTTCTTGTCTTTCTTCTGCCTCCTCCATTCCACTCCTCTAAGCGTTGTCCACCTCCTCCCGACTCAAGCATTTGAAAGGAGTGAGGTGGCCTCCTTTATACTACACCCGGAAGTGCTCCAGGTGTCTCCCGATTGACGTCCAGCAGCACTTCTTGGTGTGACGGAAGTGCTGCATATAAACTCAGCTCCTCCTCTGGCGGCGCAGCACCTCTGGGCGTGGTGGAAGTGCTTCATGCCCAGACTCTGGAGGTGTCCAGGTGCCCCCTGGTGATGGCCACGGCCCCCTGCCAGGTTGAGCTTCCAAGCTCCAGTTCCATGGCCCCGATGTAAACCAGGGGGCCTGCCCTCTCATGTCCCGGGGGTGGTACTGCTCATCATATGTCCTTTACCCCGGTCTTCCCTTTAAAAGGATGTCCTGTCCAGGCAAGATCCCCATTCGTCCATCACATGTAGCACAGTTTCATACAAAGATTGTAGGTCAAAGTGCTAAGAAATAAGAGATGGTGTAGTTAGGTTTTGGGTTAGTATGTTGGGTTTAGACCAGAGCATGAAGTAACAAAAAAGAACTGTTGTATCTCCTTGTTATGGTATTGTTCTGCATATTTTTCATAAGTCACACTTGCTGGATGAGCTGCCGAATGAACATAGAGGAAGGCAAATTCAGATCAAGAGATGTTTACTCTCCTGAGGTGCAACTTCGTAACAACAGGAATGTCCTGCTTTTATGAGTTTATGGTCTTTAAAATTGGCTTGCTGTTTGAAAATGGTGCAAACATAGAGGGAGACTTGTACATTCTTAGATAAAATATCCCATTTGCTAACTTTTAAAGCAGTATTTATATAGCAATTAAAAAAAATACAAACCTAGTGTCACAGAAATAATAATTGTACTTTAGTAATCATGACAAGCTTTATCCTTTTGTATCATGAATTCCCCATCTGCTCACAGCTGATGTGTTCTAACCAGATTTGCATTGTTCAGTACTTCGTGACAAGGCTCGCTAAAAAACACTGTATTCAATATTGCCTTAGATTTTAAAGAACAGAAGTTAATCACCTAATTAGTGATCTTAAACCTTCAAAACAATCACTGGCAGGAAAATCAGAAAAGTGTCTCACAGCTTGTGATTTTTCTTGTCTTTTGATTTCACATAAACATCGAGAACCAAGTGAAGATGAATTGTATTAATTTCATCAAGGTGTAAATAAGCAAGGCCAATATGACTGGGCTTGTTATTCTGTGGTAACATTTATTAAAATGGGAGCACACATTTTGCTCCAACACACAAACTGAACAGGAAGAATGTAATAATGTCTGTCAGATTAAAATATATCCTTTTCAGAATGTTCTGACTATAGCATGTTGGGCATATGACAATGGCAACCAGGTACTTTTGTGATATTGTCCTGTTGATCTGTAAGCCCACGGAATACATTAATAGTGAGAAGGTTAGAGGTCAGGTAGTTTACCATTGGCAATAACAGTCAGATCTACAAAATGTGAACAAGCCTCACCTTGTATGTATCCACACTGTAAAAGATGGCATATTCTTAAAAGATCAACCAATGATCTTTTAGTTTCTCCTGGCAGCTCCTACTAAAATTATAGGATTTTTCAAGGACTGGCTACCATGCACAAACCACAAATCTGAAAAGCAGGTTTTTGTGGTGTGTTCTAGCACCCACCTGTCAGGTTAAGCTGCCACACTATACATTCCTCACTGATGGTGCACATTCATCATTCTTTCTTATATATGATATATTTGATTGTGTCATCGTAAGTCTTGCTAGGGGGGCCATACTAAACAGAGATCATTTGGCATTGCAATAATCAAGGAAAACAATCTGATGCGAAATTCTTCACATATAATGCAGTGTTCAATGTTGTCTGACTCAATTGAAGAAATGGACATCTGAGTATAGCAGTGCACTCTTAATAATAATGCCATTTATTGGATTGTGTGGTTTGTCATTGAACCATTGCTTTACAAAAATCTATTTCATTTTGGGGAGGGTTCTTTCAGCTTTGAATAGGTACCAAATATATGGACTAAATATAAATCTTTAATGTATTGTATTGTAATTAGTAGGATACTATCAGATTAAGAAAATCTAAACTCTGCCCATGGTACCTTCCTTTTAAATTCATGAATCCTTTTAGATTTTACAAATTTATTATTATCTATTCATGAATATTTATGGACCTTTTTATGGATCTCAAGGTTCTTTCTGGAACATTTATGTGGTTGTCTTGAAAAACAAAAAATAGTTTCCCTGTGGCATCACTGTGAAGAATACCTCTTGTCATTTTATTTTTAAGAGTGTGGGTTGCTGATTGATTGATTGATTGACTGATTTTTTTAATCCTCTTTAATAAAAGCCCTGTGTGCGTCCAGGTGTCCGTGTGTGTCTTCTGGTGAAGTGCGCATGCGCGGGGTCACACGGCACGTGTTCAGTCTCTTCCTGTGCATTCCCTGTGCAGACACATACATAGAATCATGAGAGACAGACACGCACACACAGGCGCGTGCACGACAGACACGCGCACACACACAGGCGGCCACGCGACAGACACACCCACGCATACACGCATACACACACACACACACAGGCGCCTGCGGGACACACACACAGGCGCCCGTGGGACGCACACACACACACACAAGTGTGCGCGTGCATTGTTGCAGTGTTACTTTTCTTGGTTGTTTATTAATTTTTCAACTGTTCATTTTTTTCCCTGTGCTTAAAACTCATTAAAAAAGGTGTTTTTAGCGAGCGGGTTGTAAGGCTATAGCGCGAACTCTTCCAGTCTTAGTTTTCTCAGTTGTTCAAAGTTTTCTTAGTGTTATTCAATGTTTTTACATTTAGTTTACTATTACGCTGTGCATTCAGTGGTATAATTAACTATATATGTGCTTAAAAACGTAAAAAAATATATATTTACATACAGTTCATACGGTCTGGAATGGATTAATTGTATTTACATACAATCCTATGGGGGGAAATTGCTTCGGTTCACGACCAAATCGGGTTACAACCAGAGTTTTGGAACGAATTATGGTCGTGAGCCTAGGTTCCACTGTATTACTGTCATACAAAATTACAGGCATTTTACGGAAATACAAACCAGTATTACTAAGAGAGAAAATTAAAGGCACACAATACAGTGACACATATTACAGCCACATACAAGGTCCCTTGCCATTTAATATAGACTGTTCATACAAATGTTTATGCACTACTGTTCTAGCGCCCGTTATTGTAACGGGCTTAATGTCTAGTACTTTATAACCTTGTAACGATCCTAGTTGGTTGACAGCTTAGCAGGGCATTTTAAAAATGATGGAGGTAAATCAAGAGGTAGATGGCTAGAGGTGCACAAGTTTAACTATTCATTGAACATGTAGGAGCAGCTATGGGGATGACACAATCAACTCTGAAAACTTAAATGTTAAAATCTTAAATCTACTGGACAAAATTAAAAAGTCCAAACAATGCCCCAAAAGAACAAAATGGAGAAAATGCTGAGTCTTTGAATTAATAATATGTCACATTGGTGCATGCTTCTGTCTCAGGAAATTATTCCAAGAAAATATTTAAGTTTATTTAAGAACAGGCCTTCTACCTGAAGCTAAGCATGTTTGGTCCCGGTCAGTACTTGGATGGGAGATCATCTAGGAAGAAACTAGGGTTGTTGTTGGAAGAGGTGTTGGTGAGACCAGCAGGAAGTGTTTACCTTGTGGTATGTGTGTGGATACCAATGCCATCATGCAGTGACAAAGACACTGTGCTGTAAATTGGGCGCCCTCCTTCAGATAAGATGTAAAATTGAGGTCCTGACTCACTGTGGTCATTACAAATCCTTGGGCATCTTTCGAAAAAAGTGGGGTTTATCCTGATATCCTGATTGCTCATCATTGCCTCATTTATTCTGTATCCCTAATCATCCCGTGTCTCTAATTGGCTAACTGCATCTCTCACCCCTTCACCACATAATAGCTAATGTACAATACACATACTGGCGCAATAATGTCTGCTGTCGCGTCATCCAGGGTTACTACACATTGGTGGTGGTTGAAGTGGTTCCCCTTTGTCTATGTAAAGTGCTTTTAGTAGCAAGAAAAGCGCTATATACATGTAACTTATTATCATTGTTATTAATCATTTGAAATCAAAAGAAACTGCATATTGTCACACACATGTGACTAGGAGTGAGCTGAATGGACCAAGTGGAGGTGATTACCCGCCAGGCCAGGGGGTGGCGGGGTGCTCTAAACCTGTTTCTTTTAATCCAATCCCATCGTATTGATTAAAAAGCCAGAAGGAAGTTGAAGGTTTTGCAATGACTTCTGTCGGCTTAACCAAGTCTCCTAATTCGATGCCCATCCGGGCCAGGGGGTGACGGGGTGCTCCAAACCTGTTTCTGTTAATTCTGCAGATCAAATATGGGAAAACCTGCCTGATTCAACGTCACTTCTAGTTCCGGTTCCCAAGCTGACATCACTTCCAGTTCCGGCTCCCAGACTGAAGTCACTTCCAGTTCCGGCTCCCAGACTGAAGTCACTTCCGGGTTTCGGACTATAAATCCGCCATATTGCCAAACCGAGTCAGTTCATTTTGGGAACTCAAACCAGCAACACCATTTGTGCTCTCAAAGATCCTTTTGCAGCTAGGAACAATATACGGGTGGCCGCCTCAAACCTTCTTTTAGTGTGTTGAGACTCATCATTTCACAATATTTTAAAGAAAACTTTTGTGGTTGGTTTGAGAAATTGTTCACGGAAAGTGCTAGAATTCAAAATATTAAATTAATGGGTGAAGGTGTAAGTGCTGATGTCCAAGCGGCAATGGAATTTCCTGCAAAATTACAAAATGAATCCATATACGCAGTTATTATATCAAAGAAACCAAAAAATTGCAAACAATGAACACTAGATCCATTCTACAAAATGTAATGTTGTTTGCTTTGGAATATATTTTAGTTTTTGTTCATTGTATACATGTATTATTTTCATAGTATAAGAATAAATCTCTATTCTGTCCTTTTAAATTTTACCTCTGGAAACTACATTTCTCATGACAAAGTAGTTTTTTAATAATGTATTTGCTTTGTTATGTGAGGTATTACTGTAAAGACTTAATAAAATTCTTCAATATTTAAATTAAAAAGAAGTGATTCTAAAAATATAAATCAAAGCTTACAAGAGATAATTATAAAATCTCTGCAAACTTTCACCACACCTGGAAGGGCGTTCATTGTAAGCTTGCTTGTAGTGGTGCTTGATGCTCAGATTCTCACTGTCCTAAAATATTGATTTATTTTAATTTGGGGAGGCCAAGAATGCATCTAGCCTTGCCTTGGCAGACACACTCCCAGTACAAACAAACAATGGTAACCACTCAGTCCTGTTCCACATATGCAAACGATCGTGATGAATGAAAATAGATGTGAACAGCCTGCTGAAAGAAATGCAATTTTTTTCCTACCACGATGCCAATGTAAGTGATGTTTTGCAGTCAGTGGTGGTTTTTGATATGGGCGACATGGGCATTGCCCAGGGCGGCATCATGGTGGGGGCGGCATCTTGGGCATCGGCAAATAATTTTTTTTTTTTTTTTGCGTGCGCCCATGCTGCCCTGACCTCATGCCAGCGCATTTTTGGGATTGTATGGACACTGATGGGTTTTCTATTGCCCATTGGCGGGGAGTAAGAGCACCATCCATTTGCGAGGTGCGCCTGCTGCTTGCAGCACAGGGAGGAGAGGGGCGGCGGGGGATTCTCTGGCTGGCTGGCGCGGCATCTAATAACCAGCTCGCAAAATAAAACAAAATAAAAACAAACACAAAAGCACCAGACATTATGATATCTATACTAATAAACGGCAAAGCCCTCACTCACTCACTCACTCACTCACTCACTCACTCACTGACTGACTCATCACTAATTCTCCAACTTCCCGTGTAGGTAGAAGGCTGAAATTTGGCAGGCTTATTCCTTACAGCTTCCTTACAAAAGTTGGGCAGGTTTCATTTCGAAATTCTACGCGTAATGGTCATAACTGGAAG
>JANRMT010062814.1:75627265-75668451 GCA_026402145.1 Polypterus bichir lapradei
TATATATATATATATATATACACAACAATTACATTAACAATCATGTTACGTTATTTTTTAAATTTTTCCTTTTCTTTTTCATACCTTCTTTAACACACTACTTCTCCACTGCGAAGCGCGGGTATTCTGCTAGTAGACTTATAATTTGCACCGATGTGTTTTCTAAATTCTATCACACCCATATATTCAGGAAGTGAGCGCGAGGGCCCTCAGTGTGCCTGCTTGCTGCTGCTGCTGTGCTGAAGTCTCACACACAACCTGTCGAAAGATGAGGGGGGCGGGGTGCTTCCAAATAAAGCACATTTCATTCATAATATTGTCAATCCAAGTCCATTATGTCACAATTAATTTTTCCTGGGTTGTGCGAAATCGCAGAAATCGTTAGATGGGCTCTCCTTGCGCGAGCAGCATAGAGCAGAATACAGCAAACAGGAAGATTAAATCCTCCTGTGTGAAGCTGACGCCAGGTCAATGCGTGTGCTCTCTCTATTTTTTATCACAGGTTAGTAAATTCGCCATAATTGGAGTGCACATTACAGGCTTTAAAACAGTAAAGTATCATCAATGAGATTCTGAACATGTTGATAAAATGATTTGAGTTAGTAACAGTTTTTTTGTATGGATATATATGATTGCGTGCTAACTTACTAATGCAAATGACTCGCGTAGTGGAGAGTGGTAGGCGGGGAAAGTTAACCCGAAATAATAAACTGACTGCAGCTCTGAGAGAAAAGGTTTATGTAGTTGTTAGTGACCTGGTGAACTGATGACTGGAGGTGGTACTAAAGTGAAAATTCTTTACACTATAATGAAATATTTTGGTGCTGTATAAATGTAAAATTTGATTTTGTCTCTGGTAGACATTACATTTCCAATAGTTTGTTTTATTGCACTGTATTTTTCATTGTTCACCCAGGGCACCAAACAGGCTAGGACCGCCCCTGTGTGCAGTGGTTGGGAGTGCACACCAGGCGAAGACATTTTCCAACCCAGATGAAATCACACATAAAAGCAAACACAGGACAAGAATATTAATTCAAAGAGTGATAATATTTGTTATCCAGTGGTGGGGTGAAGCATTGCAACAGAAAGACATCTGATGACCATGATTCTGCTGGCTTCTTATGGCTTCCTTTTAAGTTCTGCGCCATATCTTGTTTCTCCCAGCAATCCCTGTGGCCATAACCAAAGCTGCCCAATGGAGGGAGTATTCCAAGGGCTTCTGGGATTTAAAATCTGTTTAAGTAGCGCTGCTACATGCTTAAACTGTCTCTTACGCAGCTGAACACACTCAGGCCCCTATGACAAGGCACTGGTGTTTACCTTGAGCTCTCTAATTCAGCCAACATAGGCTCTGTCTTCCCTTGAACACTAATTGCAAGCATGTCTTCACTAGCTCCAAGATGAACCCCTCTAAGCATAAGCTCTGGTCAAGTAACTAAAGCCAATCAGGAGAAGAAGTATAACTTTAAGAAAGGAATCTCAGACCCTATCCTTTTGTGCTGGAACAAGTTGCTCTATTTCGCTTTAAAGCTGAGGAAGACACAGCAAAGAGCCTAACACTCAAAACAAAGTGAGCATGTCAGTGCCACAACATGGGTGAAAAAGCACATGGAAAAGAGAACAATTGCTACATCACAAGCAAAGTTCTTCACTTGAACCTGGAATCTTGACATTCAAGAACACACAGCATCGGACACCACCCTTAAAGGCTTGATATTGTAAAACTACTTTACATGCGACAAGATAAATTAGAGGTCTATGTAGCTAGTGAACAGACAGCTAAAGTGCCGATTTCTCATGTGTAATTATTTTTGTGTATCGAGCTTAGCATTGTCTGTGTCAGGTAAACTTTTACAAGCTTGTAGATAATTTTGAGACAAGGCAGCCTTGGGTCTCAGCCTATCTGTGTAGCTTTTTCATGGATCAAAACTGTACATTACAGCAAGCTGGCTGTGACGCCAAAACAGAAACGCTAACTGAACAAGTTTGTACAATTACCTGCCTCATTGTCATTTCCTTTAATTTTTCTTTTAAACCAGCTATAGTTTAGCTTAGTCTGGTGTTCCTTGCTTTGCTGAAAACTGGCTTTTAGATGCAAATTGAGTGTAAGGCATTTCTAATGACAATATGTTTGATTTATATTTACTGTCTTTCTCAAACCCCAAAGACTCCAGTGGGATCTGAATAAAATGACGCAGAAACCATTATGTTTGAGAGTTGACAATTGAGGACTATGTGTGTTATTTATTTAGCTTTTTGATCTTAAAACAGATTTGTGTCCACAGTTTATTTTCTTAGCTTCAAATCCCCATGTCAGACCTTTTCTGTCGTACATTGTCTTTGCTGTTTGTCATCAATTTTAATGTATAATTGGTTGACCTCAATTCAAATGACTTTGCATTTCTTTCAAAAATATTCTGTATTCATAGTTTCCTGCCTAATGACTTTTCCAGTTTGTCCAAAAACATTACATCTACTAAACATTGTGGAAGAACTTCATTCTTCATTTAGGTGAGACAATGGCAAACTTTTATATATATATCACATATAAAAAATGAACATCAGACATTTTGAATGTGTAACTCCCATTTTGAAAATTTCTTTGCTTGTTTTTATAGCTCAGTCCATGTAAGCCCACAATAGGCCCTGCATGTCTACCTCTAACTAGCCCAAACAATGAATTTAAATGAAATTGCTTCCATGTCTGCAAAGGTGAAGTCAATAAAAATGATGTTTTGAATTTCGGTGAATTATATTTTTATGTATAATTGTTAAGAACATTAATTAAACATATTATTATTGTTAACTAATTACTTCTTAAAATGTGTATTCTGTTAGTAAAATGAAACTACCAATCAATCAACTAACTTATTTATTTTGATATATTGTTATATTTATATATTACTATATTTATGTTTATACATTATGTAAATAGAATATACTCAGTTGTTAAATGTTAATCAAATTTACATTCATTTATCTAATATCTGTCCTAAACTGCTGGTTAACTTTGGCATCTTTTACCAAGACTTGTGACATTTGTTGAAACAAATCCATAGCTATAGTTCACATAAAGTGCATACGTGAACTTGAATATATGCCTGAGTTCACAATTCATCTAAACTAACATATTACAAACATAATGTTATAATGGTTAAGCTAGTAACAATATATCAAAGGGTAAAATAGCAATAATCCTATCTTTATGAAAGTCTTATGCCATAGAAAGGTCTCATGCTTGGCTTAGTCTCTTGGATTTTACAGCTTTGCTTAGGGCACCAGAAATCCTACGGCCATTCCTATGTACAAAAGGTCCCCATGGTTTGGGAAACGCAGCAGCAGGCATATGTTTTAAAAGTATTACATGTTGTAATTAACATTTTTTATTTTATTTTTCCTATTTACATCTGTTCTGGTGTATTCTTACCAGAAAATGTTCATTTTTGATGTTTAGTTTTTGTTTGGAGCCTTTATTTAATAGTTGGTAATCTAATAATGTTATTTTCGATGCCATCTTGTTTTGGTAACAGGCAGAGGTGGAAAATAACAAAGTACAATACTTTGTCATTGTACTTAAGTACATTTTTCATGTATTTGTACTTAGAGTTAGTTGTAGATACTTTTGACTTTTACTCTACTACATTACTAAATGGCGATGTGTTACATTTTACTGTCACATGAACTTCTTCTTGAACAGGGTTGCCATGTTCCTAAAACATTTATAGCCCGAGAATAGTTTAATAATAGTGAATTTGTCCAAAAAAATAGCCTGATGCCTCAGAAACACAAAATGACACACCAGAAACCGTGGTCACAGTGAGAGGGTTAGGTATGTACCATGAGGGGTTGTGGCCCTTGGAGATATTTTAGAGTGATAAAATGGGTACATACCATCACACAACAGGGGTGGGTCCCACTCTGGAATTTACAATCTTAAAGAACATATGTACAGTAAGTGTGAACAGCAGGGGTAGGGGTGCCAGAAGGATAGAAAAACCTGGTAAATATACAATAGCAGGGGTTGAAAAATAGCACAAAACAAAGCATTGTTTTTAAAAAAGTAGCCCAAAAATCCAGCAAAAAGCCCATTTTATTCCTGATGATGACAACCAATATAGTCAGGTGCTCACTGTCTGCCTGGACTACCTTGTGTCCTTTTTTGTCATTTTAGGGAGAATTCTTTATCCAGCGCCCTACAATAATTACCATTTATTGGTGTGCAAGGTTATAATTATCACATATTCAGAGTACCTTCATGTGATAATCAGCATGCAACACATCAACTCTCTCTGGTGCCACGATTCATGAGTATGACTTTCTTAAACTTCTGTCTTAATTGAACTGATGAGAATAAACACCAGATTGAGAACAAATTCTAAATAATGCATTTTGTAAGTTACAATGCTATAAAATTTTGTACAGCATTTTCTAAAAAGCATACCTTTTCATCTTAAAATGATATTGTTCAATTATTTTCACATTTGCATTTTCAAGACTATATAAATCCAGTCTTCTTGGCTTAAACTTTCAACAATCAGAGCTAAATAGGCCAGGCAACCTTGGATCAAAGTATTTATGGATGCAATGGATGCATTTGCTGGCCCCCTTTAAACTATTCACGATGGGCCTGTCAGCAAGTTGCTTTGTCAGATTTGTTATTGCTTTACACAAGATTGACTCACAGAGAGTGGTATCCCATCCCACTATTGACACCAAATTGTGGAAGAAACAAGCTTGGGAGAATGCCAGGTGTTTTCAGTAAAAACAAATTGTGGAAGATTCAAACACGATGAGCACATAAATTATATTTTGTAAATATTACTGCTCATTTTCTTAGCAAAGTCCAAGTATGCCCACAACAAGTGCTGCATGTATACCCCTCAGGCAACATGGTAATATTACACTTGGAGTGGCACCAGCCCACTGCAGGTCACGCACACATACACACCAAGCACACACTAGGGACAATTTAGTCTCACCAATTCACCTAACCTGCATGTTCAAAACATTCAATCTTCTTTAAAAGGTATGTATGTTTTTCTGAAAGCATGTAGGGTGTGCCTATGTGAAGAACAATCCAATGAACAGAGTAATTAAAGGTAGTAATGTCAGAGCTGCCCCAATGTCAAAACAAGGAATGCAACAAAGTTTGTTTCACTGTGCAAAGAAAACATGCCTCAAACTTGAAACAGTATTACATTGTTTTTCCATACCAAGATCCTCAAATACCTGCCTTTTCTATTACTGCGTCTATAACAAAGTATTCACCTCCTTTCAAGTTTTATTATTATACAATGTTGTTGAATTGATGTGGATTTTATTTGGCTTTTTTGACACTGATCAACAGAAAAATATGCTGTATTGTCAGAGTGAAAAGTCTCTGCAAAGTGGTCTGCATTAATTTCAGATATAATACAGAAAATAATTGATCTTGTAAGTATTCAACCCTTCAAGTAAATATTTAGTAGATGCACCTTTGGTACCGATGACAGCCTTGGGTCTGTTTGTATATGTGCCTCTGTAACACCTGGGGCCTCATGTATAAACGGTGCGTACGCATAAAAATGTTGCGTAAGAACTTTTCCACGTTCAAATCGCGATGTATAAAACCTACATTTGGCGTAAAGCCACGCACTTTTCCATGGTACCTCATACCTTGTCGTACGCAAGTTCTCCGCTCGGTTTTGCAGACTGGCGGCACCCAGCGTCAAAGCAGTGCTACTGTTCCTGTTTGGGTACTCCTTATTTTCCTGACGCGGCTTTATAAATACACTGAAACTAACCGCATATTGTTTATTAGTGTAATGCATCTGATTGTAATTAACTTGTAACAATATAATGGTCCAGGGAATAGCCATAGTATTCCAAATACCATAACTGCTTTAGCGTTGTTACTGTCACTGCACCTTCTTCTTCATCTTCTTTCAGCTGCTCACTTTAAGGGTTGCCACAGCGGCTCATCTTTTTCCATATTACTCTTACTGCACCACTCGGAGTATTTATATCACTTATCTGAGTGTGAATCACAGCAGCAGCTGATCGGAAAGAGAATTATCGGTATACAGCTTCAAGCACATGCTGTCTCAGCCACGGCAAAACGTTTCAAAGCCTTTCCTGTACGGACCTCGCGGTTTAGAAACAGTTTCATCCCAAGAACTTTAAACGCACTCAATCAATTGCTCCTTGTAGAACTGTTTGTACTTATAAGTACAATCACCCCACTGTAAACTTGCACTACAGTTATAATATCGCACAACCTGAGCCACTTTATAAAGCGCGTATTTACATATGATGACGATATCATTTTTAAGATGAAATGCAGCAAAATATGTTTATTATATTATACAGATAAAACTTTAACTTCATTTAAATAATCTATATTCTTCACTGGGGCTGTCGTGAAGGATAGAATAATTAAACGTGTACTACGAAGATATTTCAATGTTCTTTAAACGTTTTGAAGAATCGGCGCTCTGAGCATACAGATGGCTTAACGTCTATTACAGAGCTGATTGTGTTGCGATCGGTGACTTGGAGAAAGAAAAGCAAGGACTGCAGGGGCGGCTACGCCAATATATATTGAATATAAAACAGAAAGAGAAATAAACAACACAGCTAAAAACGCAGCAACAAATTTCAGCAAAAGATAAATGCTTGTGTCATGAGCACAAGGCGGCTATGCAGTGTCCGAAAGGACGTGGCCATCCACCGTGCATAAGCTACCTTATTGACATTGGAGGAGCCACCGATTCTTTCTCTGCCCAGGGCCACCACAAGCCTAGAGCCACCCCTGAGTACTGCTGCGATAAATTATTTCATCGAAGTTCGCACAAAATCACTGCGCCGTGAAAACCATGTTTAATAACGTGCTTTAACTCCTATCATCATGAAAATGATATCACGTATACATCTCAGTATTTTAGTTATTCAGAGCTGTAATATCACGAATGTAATGGATTCTGTGTCCAGTTGGAGGAAGAGAGCCGATTTAAGAAGCAAGTAGTGATTCACACACATAGAAGATCACATACGAAACAAAGCATTTAACGTGCTACTTTAATTACGATGTGATTTGAGAAACTGGTTACTTAAACGATTTTAAGATGAAGTTTATGATGTTCTACTTTAATGACAAAATAAATTACATGATTAAAATTTCGAGACTGAAGTTGACATTTCGTGCTTTTTCCCCACTGTGTGCCTTTTTTTTCTCTGTACCCTAATAAGCTTTCATATGACACTCAGACAGTGGGCTACAACTCGCCTTTTCACGGCGACTTTGATATGTGACTTCTTTTTTATTTCCGGCACTGTGCGATTTTATGAACTTGAGCTTTCATGTTTCTCCAACACACTATGTCATTCGATCAACTTCCTTTTGTTGATTATACCACGGTTTAATTAAACAAATAGTATGTTTTTCCTTTGCCTCCACTTGGTATTCGCTGAAATTCTTATATTTTCCCCCGTGCTTTTCCCATTGTCTTTTCACAGAAGGCTGCGCTTAAGGGCGATTTATATTGATTTGCATATTCAAAGGGGCGTAATTCTGGGAGGAGTTGGGTCGTTACATAAAGCGCGTGCACGAGCGTTACTTTTCACGCTGATCGGGATTTATGTAGCGGAAGAACGTGAAAGCAGGAGTACGCACAGATTCCTGCATCTGGATTTTTCTGTGCGTAAGCACATTTCGGCTTTTGTGCTTACGCCATGTTATAGTGCGAGTTCTACGCACGGCGTTATACATGAGGCCCCTGGACATTAACATTATTGTTTTTAAGCCATTCAGCTGTACATGTGGCTTTATATTTGTGCCAATTCTTATGCTGGAAAACAAATCTTTTCCCAAGGTGCAGGTTTCTTGCAGACTACTTCCCTGCATTTTACTTTATTCATTTTATCCTCACCAGCCTTCAGGGCTGGCTGCAGAGAAGCATGACCACAGCCTGTTGCTGCCACCACCTTTGGTCAAGGCATTGGTGGTGTATTTTTTAATAATGTATTGTATTTGGCTTGCACATTTAGTCTGGCTATCTAGTCTGATGGCCTAAAAGTTCAGTTTGTTTTCATCAGACCATAAAACCTTCTTCCATCTGACTTCAGAGTCTCCCATGTGTCTTTTGGCAAATTCTTTCCAGAGATGCCATTTTTATTTTTTAACAGTGGCTTTCTCTTTGCTACTTGCGCCTAAAACTGTGAGTCAAGAAGCACTTGGGCAACACTTGATGTCTGCACACTCTGTCTAAACTCAGGCATGGTAGTTTGTAACTTTTTTAAAGTTCTAATTGGTCTCTTGGTAGCCTCCCTCACTAGTCTTGCATCTTCACTCAGTTTTCGTGGACGGTCAGGTCTAGGCAGATTTAAAACTATGCCATACTTTTTTTCATTTCTTAATGGTTTATTTAACTGGACTCCAAAAGGATATTCAGTGACTTGGATAATTTTTGTCTCCATCCCCTGACTTGTGCTTTTCCATCACTTTTTCACGGAATTGCTTTGAGTGTTCTTTGTCTTAATTGTGTAGGTTAGTCCATGATACTGACCACCACAAGGTGAAGCTTCCAGAAAAGATACCGCAGTACTCCAAGGGGTGTCAATTGAAACCCCAGACACGTGATCTCCACTTAAGTAATGACATAACTTTTAAAACCAACTGGTTACACCAGTAATGATTTAGGTGTGAAACAGAAAAATGAGGTTTTCTGTTTTATATTTGTAATTAACTTAAGCCACTTTGAAAAGATCTTTTACACTTTAAATAGTTTTTTTTTGTTGTTGATCATTGTCAAAAAAGCCAAACTAAATCCAATTGTGATTTAATGTTGTATAACAATAAATTGTGAAAGCTTCCTACATTATTTGGTTTTGGTCTTCTTCTATTTGTATTTCCTTTAAGTTATTACCTTATATATTTTTATTGTCGGACATATCTGTATAGTGTTCGCCCCTAGCAAAAAGATGAAGATTTTAAGTTAATTGATGATTTTAAATTGGCCCTATGTAAAAGTTTGCTGTTGGGAGGGTCGGTTGTAGATAGACCTTGCAATGGACAGGATTCCACTTCAGACCTGTTTCATGCTTTGCTTCTGTTGCAAAATTGTCCTCACTGCAGGACATGGAACAGAGCAAGGTCAGATATAGGTGAGGTTGGATGTCTTAATGTTACTAAATCCTAACCACACTAACCCATAACCTTAACTTAAGTCTTAAAACTGCACTGATTTCTTGGTGCTACAGTTCTGCAGATATGACATTGTTACATTCTGGTACAGTAGGGAGCGACATTTGCCTTGTCAGATGATGAATAAATGAATGCTCTATTTAGTTGCAAATGAATTAAATAATTTCACCTCTAACATTATGCTTTCATTATAAGCTAAAACTCCAACATACTGCAGCGAGAGGAGAATTACTGAATATGTTAGGGGTCTGACACCCAATCTCCTCACAATCAATCCCCTCCATATCTTGTGTGCTCCAGCAAACGATAGTTGTCTAGTGCTGCCAAGCCACGTGAGCAGGTTTCAGTATGCTGTGTTGTAATTTTATATTTTTTGCAATGCAATGCATATGCAAATAAATAAGCTAATATTATGAGACATATAAAACTTGAACCTACATGTTTGGCCAAATAGTCTAAACTTTTTGCATTTTTGTGGTACACTGGTCCTTCTTCACAATCCAAAACACATTGCCTGCTAATTAAAGTTACAAGTCATCTTTCTTTTTAATTTGAGATTTGCTTTACGGCTGACAAACCTTTTGTGCTACCTGTCTGAAACATAATAGAATATCAGGTGATAAAATCCAATAATAGGGGTAGCATCCATCAATACTGGTTTCCTCTATCTTCTCTAAAGTCAGTAATACAATATAGGATACTGGTGTTGTCTTTCATAATATAAGAGACTTAAATGTCATCATCTGTTCTTTCCAGGCTGACGAGTTCAGCTTTGTGAGTGTATCAGACTCAGTGGTGTTCAAGTAATGAGAAAGTGCTATCAACACCATCCAAAAAACAGAATTATGATGGGAATGAAACCTCCAGTTATAAATGTTGTCATGTGCTTCATATTTTGCTGTTGATTTCTTAATGAGTAAATGTAGGCTATTGTATTGTACTTTACTTTCTGGAATAAGATGGAACATTTAGCATTTTTTTGGGAACATGGTGCAAAATTTAGAATGTTCTAAAATTTGATCTACTTGTCACAAATTACAAGTTCACACTTTCCAGATAGCTAGATAGATAGGTACCTTAT
This sequence comes from Polypterus bichir lapradei, assembly GCA_026402145.1. Classification (NCBI taxonomy): domain Eukaryota; kingdom Metazoa; phylum Chordata; class Cladistia; order Polypteriformes; family Polypteridae; genus Polypterus; species Polypterus bichir. Next base: position 75,637,531 of record JANRMT010062814.1, read on the forward strand.
TGATCTTGAGGGAAATTCAAGTAGCAGTAGCCAAGAATGCTATCAAGTTAAATTAAATATTTAAGTACACGCTATGCAAATAACAAATACTATACAAATAATGCAATCACAGTACGCTGGGTTTGGAATCATACAGTCCAATTCAGGTAATGTAGCTAGATAGTGCATACAATAATGCCAGTGCAGTGAGAATTGTGCAAATTAGCCTGACCGTGCTACCACCAAAGTGACAGGTGGCACATAATATTAAAACAGATACTAAAGTGGCATAATATTAAAGTAAAATAAAGCAACATTGCTTACACTGATGTCATGTTTAAAGTGACCCATAACACAGTAGTGACCAAGTAGTGAAATATCAGATGTAGTGCATAGCTAGTATAGCTAGTATAGCTTATGATCAGAGAAGGAGCATCAGGCCCAGAATTCAACCCCCACCCCACCCCTGTTGGGAAGAGTTAAAGAGTCTAATGTCCATGGGGACAAAAGATCTTTTATATTTGTCAATATTGCTGTTCTGTGATAGCAGCCTACCACTAAACAAACCCCTCTGCTTAATTATAGTGATGTATAGTGGATGATGTTCATTGTCCATAATAGATAGTAGGATGCATGGTGTCCTCCTCTCAGCCACTGTCACCAGACAGTCCATTTCCATGCCAACTACAAATTCTGCTTGCCTGATCAGCTTGTCAATACAATCAGCATGTCTTTTCTTCAAGCTACCCCCCTACCAGCACACTAAAGCATAGAATAGAGTACTGCCAACCACTGCATCATGGAAAATATGCAGGAGTTTCTTACATACTGTATATAGAGGAGCACAGCTTCCTCAGAAAATAGAGCAGGCTTTGCCCCTCCTGAACAGAGCCTTTGTGTTCTTTGAGCAGTCCAACTTGTTATCCAACTGCACTCCAAGGTATTTATAGGTCTAGACCTATGGTAGTCCACGACCATTTCCTTGGTTTTGTAAGTGTTCAACAGCAGTTGGTTTGACTGACACCATCCCACAAAGTCATTCACCTGGGGTTTCATGGATAAATGGTGCATACGTACAAAAATGTTGCATACACCCATTTCCACGCTCACATAGTGATGTATAAAAACTAAACTTGGTGTAAAGCCACGCACATTTTCACGCCAGCTCAATCCATTGTGTACACATTTTTTTGCATACGTACATTTATTGCACCCGCTACCTTAACCATATGCACAGTCTGTTTGAATTTCTCCAATCCGGCAAATGTCTTGGAGCCTTTCCTGCACGAAACTCGAGGTTCAGAAACAGTTTCATCTCAAGAACTACAAACACACTCAATCAGTCCATCAAGTAGTCCTGGTAGAACAGTTTGTACTTATAAATAGAATTAACCTCACTGTAAACTTGCACTTCAGTTGTAATATTGCACAACTTGAGCCACTTTATGAACCATTTACACTAAATGTACATATGTATTGTACTTATGCTTTCATATTGTATATTTTTCATTTCTTTATTGTATTAGTATTTTAATTTATATGAATTTTCATATTGAATCTCATTGTACCATACAATAACAATAAAGGAATTCAATTCAATTCAGTAGAAGAGAGCGCATATTTACAGATGATATCTTCTTGGAGTTCTTGATATCATTTTTAAGATGAAATGCATTAAAGTATGAGTATTATATTATACAGATACATTTTTAACTTCATTTAAATAATGTACACTGTTAATAATGTGTGGGCATGGTGGCGCAGCAGTAGCAATGAGCTGGCGCCCCATTCAGGGATTGTTCCTGCCTCACGCTATATGCTTGCTGGGACTGCTGCGACCCTGGATGGATAGATGAATGGAATAATTAAAGACATATTACAAAGATATTTCAATATTCCTTAAAAGTTTTGAAGAATTGGCGTTCTAAGCTTACAGCTGGTTTGACATTTCAGAGCTTATTGTGGGGATTGGTTACGCAGAGAAAGGAAACAAAGGACAGGGATTGGGGGTTAGTACATTTGATTTTGCTGCATTAAATCAAGGGTCACGTATGTCCCAGCAAGCATCTTGTGGGAGGCAGGAACAATCTCTGGACAGGGCACCAGCTCACTGCTGCCATTGCGCCACCATGTCCCTATGTTTAATACATGCTTTAATGGATTTCATCATGAAAGTATCAAGTATACATCTTAGTATTTAAATTGTTCAGAGAGCTGTAATATCATGAATGTAATGTATTATAAGTGGAGATCAGTGCCGTAAGAGAAAGCTCGTTTAAGAAGCATGTAGTGATTCACGCACATAGAACACATAGAATATGATGCATTTAACATGCTGCTTTACTTAAGATGGGATCTGAGAAACTAGTAAATTAAACATTGACTTTAAGATGAAGTTTACAACGTTCCATTTTAATGACAAAATAAACTGCAAGATTAAAGAGGAAATTCTGAAATTAAAGTTAACATTTCAACCATTCACCATTCACTTTTTTCTTCACTGTGTCCCTATTTTTTTTCTATTCTCTGTACCTTAATAAGCTTCCATATGACACTAAGATGGTAGGTTATGAGTTGCCTTTTCAATGTGATTTTGATATCTGACCATTTTTTATTTAGAGCACTGTGAGACTTTCTGAACTTGAACTTTCGAGTGTCTCTGCCACTGTGTTTCACTTGATCAACTTCTTTTTGTTGTTTATACCACTGCTTAAGGCAACAAATAGTACATTTTTCCTTGCCTCCACTTCACATTCGCTGAAAGTCTGTTTTTTCACGGGTTTTTGGCATTGCTTTTTAACCAAACACTGAACATGGAAGGTGATATTTATATTGATTTGTATATTAGAAAATGTAAAATTATGGGAGCAGTCAGTTTGTGGGTCCAGGAGGTGCTTGCACGTGCGTTACATTTCATGCTGACCAGGATTTATGTAGCAGAAGAACTTGGAAGTTGGTGTACGCACAAATTTATGCATTTAGAACACACAATTCTGTTCTTGTCCGTACACCATGTTTTTTAGTAGAAACATGTGTGAATTATACATGAGGCCCAGGACTCCTGTACTCCTCCTGTCCACCCCTGACAGACCCCACAATAGCAGTAACATCCGAGAGCTTCTGCATGTGGCATGCCTCTGAGTTGTAGCTAAAGTCCAATGTGTACAGGGTGAAGATAAAAGGGGAAAGAACAGTCCTCTGTGCCCGGTGGAGTTCCCCAGTTTGACAAATTGAATTGTACTAGTGAGGTATTCTGTAATCCAATTTATCAGGTGCATGTCCACTCCAATTTTGGACGGCTTGTCCCTCAGTTGGGGAGGCTGGATGGTGTTGAAGGCGCTGGAAAAGTCAAAGTACATGATCTTCACAACACTATATTCTTTGTCCAGATGTGAGTGGGTGCAATGGAGAAGGGAGAGAATGGCATCATCCATACCCACCTTCTCTAGGCAAACTGCTTGGGGTCTAGTGTGTGATTCACCTCTGGTCTGAGGAGATGAACAAGTAATCACTCCAGAATTTTCAAGATATGGGATGTTAAGTTTACAGGCCTGAAGTCATTCAGCTAACTGGATCTCACTTTCTTGGGAACCGGAAGGAGACGTGAGGTCTTCCAAAGTGTGGGGTCCCTCCCCAGTTGCAGGCTCAGGCTAAAGTTGTGCTAAAGGGGTTATGCCAGTTCATCAGCACAGGCCCTTAGAAGTCTTGAACACACCTCATCTGGACCAGTTGCCTTCCTAGGGCACAGCCTCCTCAGTTCTCCTCTAACCTGGTCAGCAGTGATGGTGTGAGAAACAGGGGAGGAGAAGCAAGGCAGCTGGGGAGAGGGCTGCATGATCTATACTGGCAGTATGGAGGACGGGGCGGATTAACAGCTGTGAGGGATAGGGTGGTGGCCAGTTAATCTGTGACAGTTGAAGCAGGAGCAGTGCAGTTGAACTAGTTGTAGAAGAGATTGAAGTCATTCGCTCTCTCCACATGGTCCTCTGCGGTACAGCTGTTCCTTTTCTTATAGCCTGTGATTGTCTCCATACCATTCCACATTTCCACCTGACAAATCTCATGTGCTTTAGCAATGTTGTTTGGCAATAAAAGACTAAGTATGGCATACAATTGTTAGCAACATGTCTACTGAACTATAGGTGAAGTTTATTGGTAACTTGAGAGAAGTGCCTACAGTCTACAAACTGGGGGAAAATGAAACCTGCTGATGTGTTTTGATTTCATTGAATTTTTCTACATTTATTTTTGTTTCCTTTTAATCTTAGTTTTCCCTCCATAGCTGAATATACCTGATATTGTGGAAATAAATTAATGCCAGAATAGTGTTTCTAAATAATTTTTCCTTATTCTCTTTTTCACTCTCTATTTCTGTCTCTCTCTCTCCCAAAATAGATAGATGCTGTGTGCTGTACTCTGATGACTATCAAGTACTGAGCTGTTTCTTGCTGTGTTCTATCCAGATGCATAGATCCACTAGGGGGCTCCAAAGCTGCAAGTCCAGCCTCAGTATATCTTGGGAGTATTAAAATTACCTGTCTGTTTGTAGCCAGCTAAATCTCATCATGTGTTTAATGAAGCACTTATATGCTTAAAATTTAAATGTAGGATAAAAACAAAACTAAGCTGCAATTATAGGGAAGCTTTGCTTGTGTATGAAGGGTAATCAATTCAAAATCAATGATTATCATTGAATGATATCGATTAACAGGTATGATGAGATGACTCACTGAGAGCTGGACATCACATCAGGAGGGAAATAATGGTAACCAAAGCCACATTTATACCTAAGATGGCAACAAAAAAAAAGGCTTATCCTGCTGGTGCTGAAGAAAAGTAAAAAAGAAGACACTTAAAGAAAAAAAATGTGCACAGAATGAAGGTAAAGCATTTGTTAATGATGTTGCAATGCTGACGCAACTGCTTGGCAGGTGCAGAGGTAAGAACTGCTGACTCATAATCAAAAGGTTGCAGGTTCTATTCCGGGACCATCCTAGATATACCATTTTGAGTAGTGAGCTGCTCATATTGTTACTATTACAGAATAAAAATGTACATTTGATTTGAGTCTGTAACATCAGGTATAAGTTTATGATACTTGTAAAGGTTAGCGTTTTTTTTAAGTTCAGTTTTAATATCTCAGTCACGTTCACGCTCCCCCAGATCTGACACTGCTGTTTTCAAATAAAGATGTGCTTTAATAGAAGTGAATTCAGATGAGGATGAGGGTTCTACATCAGAGAAAGATAACAGAAGCTCTTTCTGCAAGAAACGTCCATTCAAACATAAGAACATAAAGCTGCATAAAGCATAAAGCTGAAAGATGGCACCGTTTGGATGCAACAACAGGTCGGCATTGTCCTGCCAATGAATCTGCCACATGCATGTCCTTCAATGAAACAGCAGGGCTTACAGAGCTTACCAAGGTATCGTGCAAAGTTCCATTTGCAATTATGTTTTTTGATGGTCTTTATATTAAAAACATTTATATGTTACTTACATAAACTCCACATTGAATGTTGTTTACCTACAGTATATGTATTTATTTATCGTCCTACAGCGTAAAGTCAAAATAGACTGCAGAGCTTCCTGTGTTTGATTGACATAGGCATGCTGACAAAGTACATGTGCAATGCCACTCCTTATTTAGGAAAAGATCAGTTATATAAAGTGTAACAGCAGCTTCCACCTGTAGCTATAGACTTCAAAAAACTAGATAATGATGAATTATGCAACCAGTGTGACAAGCTCAGCAGCACCTTAAGTATTAAAGATGAATATGACATTTGCCAATGCTCCTGCATTCTGATGACATGAATGCACTTGACCTTCTCGCTTTCATCCACAAAAAATACCTGAAGGAACTGTATCTCAATCCGTGGATTGTTCTGCGATTCACCTGCACACTTCTTGTGACTGTGCCCTCAGCAGAGAGTGGCTTCTCAAAGAAGAAACTCATCAAGATTTACCTGAGGTCATTCACTGGTCTTGCAATAATCAGCATTAATCATGAGATTGGCAAGCAACTGTCATATGATGACATCATTAACGACTTTGCTTCAAAATAATATACTGTAAATATAAAAAAAACTTTTTAAAAACCACACTTATATTAAGTTCAAAAGTATACTAAAAAGTAAAAAATAAGTCTCTCATACATCAACGTTCAAAAACGCTTTTATTTTACGAGTGATGTATGAGAGACTTACTTTTTACTTTTTAGTATATTTTTGAAATTAATATAAGCATGATTTTTAAAAAGTATTATATATGTTATTTTAAACTTTTTAGTCTTGGGTTTGTTTTAGTATAATTTTGTAATCAGTATTTTAACACTTCCTTTAATATTTCTATCCGTTACTAGCACCATCTATTGTTGAAATCTTTAACTTTATATGAAAATTTCATTTCTTAATTAATATGGATTAATTGATCAATTAGTAAAACTAATTATTGATTCATGTATTGTCATCGGAAGTGAGTAAGTGTGCAAAATTTCAAGGCATTTGGACAATAGGAAGTGGGTTACATATCGATTACAAGATTTGTACCAGATAACAAACAGGTGAAGTTGAAATAAGAGTGGTAAAAAGGCCAGAAAGCAGAGGTTTTGAGGATAATAACGACTGTGATCATAGTTACAGGTGGTTCCTATCAAACTACAACACAAGTGTTACTCTTCTTGTGGTTTTGTGTTTATTATTTGCACTTTAATAGAATAGATGCTTGTTTATTGTATTTTTATAGTAGATAAAATTCTATTGTGTTTTCTTCTCATATGGTCGTTTTCAGGATGCTGGTTAAATTTTTATTCTCAGCAATTGTTCAATTTATTTTCTGTTCTTCTGGACAATTGCCTAGTTTATTTTATATTGTTTTAGGTGGAAGGGGAGATAATTTTTATGTTATTATGTTTCATGTTGAAAAACATTTTCTAAATTTAAAATAAACATTTTGGAGGAAAATGCGGCTTCTGCTGAATTTATGGATATACAGGAAGCTTGATATTTACCTTTTATTGCCATTTTCTGTAGGTTTAAATTGCTTGGGTCAACTTGAGATCATTAATTTGAATTTTAGATTTACAAATCTAGACTGTTTTTTTTTCTTCTTAAAGTGTAATAGATTGATGCATCACCACAGATCATCATAAAAGGGTTGAACTCCCCCCAGTTCAACAAAATAGGGGCCCCCAAACAGAATCTTGCATAGGGCCACCAAAAAGCTAGAAATGGCCCTGATCAAGTATAACTTTAAGCTTTGGCTTTATATTTATATTCATATAGTTCCTTGCATAATGTTTAGGACAAAGGGACATTTTTCCTTGATTTACCCCTCTGATCCACAGTTTATAATCAAACAATTTAGATGCAATTAAGTTGAACATTGCTCTCAATTTAGGGTATTTGCATACATCATGTGGAGATGACAGCACTATTTATGCATGCCTTCCTATTTCATGGCAATGAATGGGCATAGCAATGGCTGGTAGATTAAAGTATATTTAGTACTTTGTTGCATATCCCTTGCATGCAATGACTGCTTGAAGTCTGCAATTCATAGGCCCTCTCCCTTGGCACCCCTTCTAGACTTGACTCCAGCCTTGTTTCTATTACTGAAGTTTGACATCTCCTAACATATCACAGTGTAAAATTTATTTTAAAGGATGATTGTTTCTTCATGCTTCCTCGATTTTAATCCATTTTAAAACATTATATCCTAGATTGTTAATGCAAAGTCTTAAAGATCTTATGTAGGACATACTTTAAATTCTTAATGGATATTAAAATTGCTTTCAGAGCTTAATAGGATTTTGTAAATCTGTCCATTCCCGTAAGAGACTATTCTAAATGCTATTAAAATACCCCGACACATGCTAGGCAATAAGCTAATGTAACTCGAACATCCAGTCTGATCTGTTAGTTCTGTTTTGCTGCGGGGAGGGAGCTCGTGCCTTGCAAGGACTGCACTAAATGTTTAAGCTGAAATGGATCCATCAATGACTTTTCGGAAGCTGATTTCTAATGAATGTTCGCGGGGTGCTGAAACTCAAATGATCAGTACGAATACCGTTGGATTCATTTAAAAGAATTTCTAACCGAACTGTGTTGGGTTAATAAAACACTCCAGTACCTTGGCCTCACCCGCCCTGCGTTCGCGCGCAACGCGTCGTTCCCTCTGTTTCTTTACAAGATTCCTTTTTTGCCTTCCTCCCGACCTTAGAGCTTCTTAGGAAAGGATTCGTTGAGAAATCCATTCCGCTTTTTTCAGTCCGCCAACCATCACTTACTCTCGGGCGGAGGAGACTGTCTCCAGCCGATGTATTTATTAATCGGTGCGACCCCTTAATTGGCAATTTACAGACCTCCGGGTTCAAGTCTGTTTTGGAACAAGGATCCTGGCTGAGTGACGCGCCGCCTAGCGCACTTGCGCACAATCCCGACCGCGGAGATGAGACGCCCGGCAGACACCTAGCTCTTCGAGATACAATGCTAGGGGATCTTATATGGAGACGTGAGCATTGCGGGGTGAATGTCATAGGTATTAAGACGAAAACAGTAATGATGTGAATGGTGGGAAATGTCAGTCCAAGGAGCCGAGTACGGCGATCTTTTTTCATCAGAGGCTCGCTGTCCTTCCTCATCATATGTCCGTTTTGCCCTGGATCTTCTGGACACACGGATCGTGGGAACTTCTGAGCGACAGGCACCTGAACAAGGAATCTGACCGTTAAACTGGATATGAGGAGTCCATGTTCACGTTACAATGGGCAAACCGCTCTGATCGCTGTATCTTGGGAATATGCTCCCGTAGCGCCATAGCCAAGAAACCGTTACGTACTGAAGTGCGCATTAAGCAACGCGATCTGCAAGACAGGAGCTTCATTTAACTAAAATGCCGGCCGCAGCTGGAGGTTCATAAAAGGACCATAAGAAACTCCAATGTTTACATCGTTTAGTAGAAATAAACTAAAATCATTTTGTAATTTCATTATGTAAAGTGCCATACGCTGAACTTGAGGATCAATTTTTTTAATTCCAGCTAGTCAGCACTAGTATAAAAACACAAGACAATTAATAATTGGCGTAGAAATTATTTTGTGTCAGGTATATACAATATTAACTGATGAGTGCAATGCACATCCAGCTTAAAAATCAGCGGTCAAATGTAGCATGTAAAGTTATCTGCTAGTCTAAAGTGGGGCCGATGGTGCGAGTGGTTCACGCCTTCTGCAAGGCACCTCAACATTTATAGAGCAACGACCTGCCGACGGCACACTTAAAGGTTCACAGGGATTCATTAAGATGGTTATGTTTAAGCAGACATGGATTAATCAAAAGTTAATATATCATAAACAAAAATGTAACAATTTCGATTCATGACGTCATCACCAAAGTTAACAAAAAACCCTGCCTTCTTCGGGTAGATTCTACTAAGACTACATTTTGAATGTGCATCCAAATCTTTGTTACGCAGTTATTGGCATATTTTATGTTAGTCGACGGTCATCTTAGATGCTGGACTAATGACATATTTAATGATTTCATGTTTCTCTCAGTCTGAGGAACATGTTAGGTAGCCACGCTCACCTGCGGATCCGCAAACACCGATTCAACTGATCTGTGACCGAGACTCTCAGTAAACGCGAAACACGCAGCTGACAGTACAAGCTCTTCAGGCTTGAGACACAATTTGATGGCTTTTATTCTAAGAAGATGGAGAAGTTTGCTTCTGCTGAATCTGATGGTCGCGACGGGGTTTATGATTTTCTGGACCAAGTGCAAGTCAAGGACAGAACAAGAGGTTTCGGTGCAGCCCCGGAAAGAAGTCCACTCGAACCTGACACTTCAGGGACCCAGGGCTCTTCAGGACACCGTGCTTAAGAGGCTTTCCTTCCTGGAAGAAGTGGTCTACCGGCAACTCAACGGTAAGTTATCAGTCGTTGTAGGTGTGTGAAGGGCAGAGAGGGTGATGGAGATGACCCTGTTTTGTCACTGGGAGTGTTGTGCCATTTTACATGCCGGGGGTCTTAATCTTGAGAGCAGTTTACAAATTGAGAAGTATCCCATCCACTCTGTTTCCCATAACATGTTATGAATGAAAAGCGGGAGCGTATGGGTTCTACTTTATTTTTACTTATACACATAATGATTGAATTACTATAATTTGTAACATTGGTATTCAGCATTTGCTGTTTTCAAAGGTTTGGTTTTACAAGCAGAGGAGTTAAAAACAGCACACTAGAAATTAGAGAAGAAAGTACGAGATGCTTCAAACTGACCTGGGATAGCCTGGCCATGTGAGCAGCTTGTTAGAAAACACCTGTCTAGTGAACAAAGTAATCTTTTGCATGGGAATTTGATCTCTCTATTTAAGTAAATTACTTAGTATGATTTAGAAGTCCGAACTCTTGGCTGTAATGCTGAAAGGCCTGTTGAAGACTGATAAAATTATTTACAAATAAATACATTTTACTGTATACCTGATTAATCCAGATGTGGGGGCAATGATTTCAAGTCCCATTCACACTCACAGATGGACGTTTTAGAGTCTCCAGCTAACGTCCATGGTACAGTTGTTAAGAGTTTGAACTTCAAACTCTGAGATTGTGGGTTCAAGATTAGCAGTGTGGCTTAATGGCTAAGGATTTGGACTTCAGACCTTGAGGCTGTAGGTTCAGATTCCACCGCTGAAACTGTGTGACCACGAGCAAGTCACTTCACCTTGCTGCGCTACAATTAGAAAAACAAAACACCTATTGTTTCTCAAATGTTGCAAGTCACCTTGGATAAAGGCATTGGCCAAATAATTAATAATAACAAATTAATTGTCTTTGTAATGTGGGTGGGGAAAACTCACCTTGGCAACTTATGATTTACAGTAACTCAAAGGGATGACAATATGACATTTTACAGCATTCTGTCATTGTTCCAGGTGTCATTCAACATTAATATTTTCACAATATTTTCCACTGCAATTTGCATTGGCATATTTTTGTTTTGGGGATGATAAAAGAATTTTTAAATGATCCTTCCATTATTTCTAATATCTGTCAAGTGTTGGCCAACAGAAATGTTTGTTCAGGCAGCCTCGCCCAGAAGCTCTTTTAATGTAAGATGAAAACTGTATTATGCCATTGGCCAATTTGTGAAAAGAACTATTTTGTTATTTTCTCCACAATCCTGAGTTGGATTTTGTGAGTTTAAAAATGAATGGGTGAACTGCTTGAAAAACAACTGTACTGACACCAAGCTTCTCAACTCACACACATACTACTGTTCACCTTTTAATTGTGATTTTTGTTCAGACACATAGCAGTATTGAGTGACCCATTTCACTTTACAAGTGAATTTTAAGAAAAAGTTAAAATATATTACATCACAATACAAGAAAAAAAGGTATCAACATCTTCATTATTTCAAAGAAAACATTACAAGTGACAGTGTCAGTTAAAGGCAGAATATTATAACAGTGACATCCAGAAACAATGATGATAATATGCAGTATGCACTAACATTTATGCTTGAAGCTGCCTGTTTTTTCAAATGATTGAACATTTGTGTTTTTGTACAAATCAAATCAAGAACATGGCCTATATTAGCACTGTGTGATTTTAAGAACATGAACCAGCAAGATGGGACCTCCTACTTCTTAAAATTAATTCTTAATAAAACACAAAAATCTTAATAATTCAAAATAACACTAATTTAACACGTTGAACCCTTGCAAATGTGGAATCATAAACAGTGAAATTATTACTCATGCAGCGGCCAGCAATCAGTATATTTGTGTCTGTGTGTGTTCCCAATCTTAGTGTTCTTCACACCATCAAAAAGGTATGTGGCAATCAAAAAGAGCGCATTAACATTTAACCACCTTACAGTCACTAACAATTTAGTTGAAGATTCAGGCAACTTACTTGAGCACAGACTTCCCATGCATTTTGTTAGGGACATTAAAGAGATTGGCGATATAGTTTTCGACATGTGACGCGTTTAGTGATATCAAAGACTCTTTTTCCATCCATCCATTATCCAACCCGCTATATCCGAACTACAGGGTCACGGGGGTCTGCTGGAACCAATCCCAGCCAACACAGGGCGCAAGGCAGGAAACAAACCCCGGGCAGGGCAAGACTCTTTTTGCCTCTGTAAATTTAATTCCTTGTGAGGTCTTTGTTCAAGAAGTTGTACATCAATATGACCAAAAATGTTAACTTAGCTTTCATACATTAAGTAATAAAGGTTCCTTGATCTGCATCCTGGTTGACTTTAAATTAGAATTAAATTCTCTCAGTTAATCATACTTTTTGAATGCACTATAAAACTGTAAATTTGTTATCTTTCACATGAAAACTCAAAATCATTTTTTTATTGAAGAAAAAACTTAACTAAATATAATCCTGAAGTTAAATGTTGTAATTTAATGTTGCAAAATAACAAACCCATCTCCTGTACAAATTATTTGCTTAGAAACATGTGTAATACAAGGAAACAAAACTCTACTTAAGTCAGTAACTGTAGGAGAACTTATGTGGTAACGTGAGACTTGTCGTTATTACTGGGAAATACAATGAGATTATAGTAATGCGCCACTTTGGGCCACGTCACGCCTCACATTGCTATTAACTGATCCTTCTGTAAAACACTGACCAAGGGTCACTCTTACTCTCTCATTCCACCCAGCCTGGTCCAGAGAAATGTAGAGGCATAAATTATTAGAAGCTTCCATCAATTTATGAGACATTTGGAATTCTTTCCTGTTGACCGTGATTTACTGTAAATTGTAGTGTTCCATTTTACAGTGTAAAAAATAGATTAAATATACAATGCCTTGTGAACATAAACACTCTCACATTGCGTTTCAGTGAGTGGAACAACATGTTTCCCTCTCAGTTTAGCATGAAAAAACAATTATTGAAGTACAGGAAACAAATTTCAGATAAAATCAACAAAAACTGTGATTTTTGTAAGTCATCACCGTGCTTGAGTCAATACTTGATTGATCTCTGCCTGTATTTGTGGGACTACTTGCTTAATTTTGTTGCACACTTGTTTTTTGCCTTTCAATCTAACTTATCATTTTCTCTTGCCTTTACTTAATGTTATTGGTTTAAGAAGTCCTGGAAGGCAATAACATTTAAGACACCCTTGTGTTTTTTACCTGGAGCTTCTTTTCAGTACACCCCAAAATTGATTCTCAGATCATGAGATTCTGGAAAAGCATTGAGCTCTTTAAACTACAGAGCCTTTATGTAGTCCTTACGTTCTCTTGTGTAGTTAGGAACATGACAAGCTCTTGGGCTGCTTGACTTTTCCTAAATGCCCTGCTTTGGTTTGGTGCTCAATGTGTCACCACCACCACCTCCTTACAAGAACTTAGTACTACTAATACAAATTGTTGTTCATCTAAGTTAAGCCTGATACCTGAGGATTCTCTTTTCTGGCTTTATACCTACCAACCTGAAGTGCTCCCAGGGTAACTAGCCATAACTCTGACCCTTTGTGATGGATTTAAATTTCTTAGCTTGAACTCCAACTGTAGCCTCCTTAGTGTTATGTTTACCCCAGTAAAAACACGCCAAAAATGTAGAGCTGTTTTCAACATTATTACATGTAACAGAAACATGCAAATAACAAAGCGTCAACATTTATACAGTAGAAAAGGTATGTCTAGTGTCCACTTCTGCAGGGATGCAGATTTGGTATGCACCCTTCACGTGATACGCTTTGATACAGTCAAATATAACATCAGTTCATATCACTTGCAGAAATTCTCAGGGTGTATTGGTAAAGGGGATAAAACTGAGTACAGAGATGTTTGTTTCTTGATGCAAAGAGAATTATCTGCCTCTTAACTTCAGTAATACCAAGGAACAGGTTATTGACTTTTGCTGCATCAAAGAGACTCTAAGTCCAGTCACTGTTCAGGCAGTGGATGAGAAGATGGTCCACTCCTACAAGTACTTGCGGGTCCACATTAATGACAGGTTGGACTAATCTTGGAACACAAAGGAACTATGTATATAAGAAATGGCAGAGCAGGCACTTCAGATCATTGTTAATTCAAAAAGTGTTAAATCATACTTTTAATTAAGAAATATAAATGATTCATAATAAAGATGATGAGACAATGGGCTGTTTACAACTACTCTTTCCCTCAGACAAAATGGAAGAACTGAAAAGTTCTGCCGGCACCTGAGCAAAGGCATGCCAAAATGCTGCAGGGTTAAAGACTTGCCCAAGCAGCCTGTAGACAAACAACTGGTGCAATGACAAGGAAAATTTCACATACTCAAAAAAGAAATATTTTTGTAGATATGTAATTTATGAAGCAATTGGAAACTTGGAGAAAAACTTGATTATGACAATGAAGTTGAGTTTGCAATAAACATTTTAACGATATGTTTAATTATTGGGGTGAGTTTAGAAAACAGGGCCATCTTCTGGGAGGTGGGGGACAGCCCCCTCGCTTGCCCTTAATGCAGAGACACCACTGATTAGAAATGAGTGATTATTGCTCAAGCATCAATTTTGTGCTTCATTTTTAGTTAACTTGTTTGTTAAGATTCCCAATGCTAAATTGTTTCATTAAATCTTAAAAGATGCCTTAACTTTGTTAATTGCTTCTTGTTTTCTTAATCAGACTGCCATGCAGTGAACAGAGCGATGTAAATGACAACTTGATCTCAAACACACCAGTGTGTGTTCATAACAATTAACTGTTTTAGTAAAATATTTGGGGAAAAAAGTGAAAGAAAAACAAGTGAAGAACAGAGAATTACAAATCTGTGCCGGTCCACAACTCATTTTAGTGATATTCTTAGAAAAGAAACATCTGAAATGTAAGAATGACAAAATAAGTTTTATTATTGACCAATTAAGCAATTATGTTGGAACAAACACCTGCAGCCACTGTGACCTCCTCCAGGACTGAACTTGAACACCCTTTCTTTATACAGTGAGACCTTCACAGACTGTGTGGCCTCATAGCTTCTTCTTCTTTCGGCTGCTCCCATTAGGGGTTGCCACAGCGGATCATCTTTTTCCATATCTTCCTTTCCTCTGCATCTTGCTCTGTCACACCTATCACCTGCATGTCCCCTCTCACCACATCCATAAACCTTCTCTTAGGCCTTCCTCTTTTCCAATTGCCTGGTAGTTCTATCCTTAGCATCCTTCTCCCAATATATCCAGCATCTCTCCTCTGCACATGTCCAAACCAACACAATCTCACCTCTCTGACTTTGTCTCCAAGCCATCCAACCTGAGCTGACCTTTTGTTGCTAATCCAAACCATCTTCGTCTAACTCTGCCACCTCCAGCTCTGTCTCCTGTTTTTTACCAGTGCCACCGTCTCCAACCCATATAACATAGCTGGTCTCACTGCCGTCCTATAGACCTTCCCTTTCACAATTTACTCCTGACACTCTTCTCCACCTATTCCACTCTGGCTACACTCTCTTTTTCATGTCTCTTCCACATCTCCTGTTACTCTGTACTGTTGATCCCAAATATTTAATTTCATCCACCTTCGTCAACTCTACTGCCTGCATACTCACCATTCCACTGACTTCCCTCTCATTTACACACATGTATTCTGTCTTATTCTTACTGACCTTCATTCCTCTCCTCTCTAGAGCATACCTCCACCTCTCTTCAACCTGCACCATAATCTCACTACAGATCAGAATGTCATCAGCAAACATGATAGTCCACAGAGACACCTGTCTAATGTCATCTGTCAACCTGTCCATCAACATTGCAAATAAGAACAGGTTCAGAGCTGATCCCTTGTAATCTTATCTCCATGTTGAATACATCTGTCACTCCTACCACAGACCTCACCACTGTCATACTTCACTGTACAACTTTTACATACTTCTCTGCCACTAACCTCCTAATACAATACCACAAAAATTATCTTGAGGCACCCTGTCATATTCTTTCTCCAGGTACACCAAGACACAATGCAACTCCTTCTGGCCTCCTCTATACTTCTCCATCAACACCCTCGGAGCAAATATCACATCTGTGCTGCTCTTTCTTCCATTAAACCATACTGCTGCTCTCTAATCATCACCTCCCTTCTTAACCTAGCTTCTACTACTCTTTCCCATAACTTCATGTGATGACTCATCAATTGTATCCCTCTATAGTTACTACAGCTCTGCACATCCTCTTATTCTTAAAAATCAGTACCAGTACACTTCTTCTGCACTCATCAGGCATCCTCTTACTTTCCAAGATTCAATTAAACAATCTGGTTAAAAACACCACTGCCATCTCCCCTAAACACCTCCATGCTTCCTCATCTGGATCAACGGCCTTTCCATTCTTCACCCTCTTTATAGCCACATCCCACCTTCTCTCTCTCTCTCTCTCTCTCTCATTCATCAGCCTCTCAAAGTACTCTTTCCATCTGATCAACACACCCTCTTCAGTTGTGAGTATGTTTCCATCTTTATTGTTGATCACACCCTTACCTGCTGCACATTTTTCCCAGCTCGGCCCCTCTGTCTGGCTGATCGGTTCAGGTCCTTTTTTCCCTCCTTAGTGTCCAGCCTCTCATACAACTCATACGCCTTTTCTTTAGCCTTCGCCACCTCTCTCTTCACCTTGCACCTTATCTCCTTGTACTCTTCTCTACTTTCTGCATCTCTCTGAATGTCCCACTTCTTCTTTGCCAGCCTCTTCCTCTGTATACTATCCTGTATTTCCCCATTCCACCACCAGGTTTACTTTTTCTCCTTCCTCTGTCCAGATGTCACACCAAGCACCCTTCTAACTGTCACCCTTACTACGTCTGCTGTAGCTGCCCAGCTGTCTGGTAATCCTTCACTTCCACCCAGGACCCTGTCTTACCTCCTCCCTGAACTCAACCTTGCAGTCTTCCTTTTTCATCTTCCACAATCTGATCCTTGGTACTGCCCTCACTCTCCTCTTCTTCTTGATCTCCAATGTCATCCCACAGACTACCGTCCTATGTTGCCTGACTACACTTTCCTCTTCTAGCACTTTGCAGTCTTCAATCTCCTTCAGATCTCCTGCATAGGATATAATGTACCCGCGTCGACTCTTGTATGTCACCCTATGTTCTTCTATTTTCTTAAAATGCATATTCACCACAGCCATGTCCATCCTTTTTGCAAAATCAACTACCATCTAACCTTCTTCATTCCTCTCCTTGACATCATACCTACCCATCACCTTCTTATCTCCTCTGTTCCCTTCACCAATATGTCCATTGAAACCTGCTCCAATCACCACTCTCTGTCCCTTGGGTACACTGTCCATCACTTCATCCAACTCACTCCACAAATCTTCTTTCTCACCCATCTCTCACCCAACTTGCGGGGCATATGCACTAACAACATTCATTATCACACCTTCGATTTCCAGCTTTATAATCATCACTCTGTCTGACACTCTTTTCACATCCAAAACACTCTTTGACTTCAGAATAACCCATACCCCTTTTCTCTTCCCATCCACACCATGACAGAACAATTTGAATCCACTTCTGATCCACCTGGCCTTCCCCCCACTCCATTTAGTCTCTTGTACGCACAATGTATCAACCTTCCTTCTCTCCATCATATCATCTAACTCTCTCCCCTTACTAGTCATATTTACGACATTCAAAGTTCCTACCTTCAGTTCCACTCTCTTTACCTTCCTCCTCTCATCGTTACTCCCGATACTCAACCTTCCCCTTCTTCAGTCAACAGTAGCCCATTTTCCACCAGCACCTCGACTGATCCAGTATGGAAATCTTTATTGTTGTCCGCATATTGATCTGGCAAAATTTTACACCGGATGCCCTTCCTGACATAACCCTCCCCATTTATCCGGGCTTGGGACCAGCACAAAGAAACACATTGGTTTGTGCATCCTCTGTGAAATGGGTTGTGTGGCCTGATAGCTGATTACATATATTTTGTTCTGCCAACTTCTCCCCAAAAAATTCACTTAGCTTGAGAACTTTGTGGTGGACATATAAAGACACCTCTCATTTTCCAGCTTAAGTTTCCTGTTTCTTCCCTCATTCTGCTCCAGATTTTCGACTTTACATCCTGTGGTAAAGTGAGTAATAGCCCTCAAAAACACTACACACTTCTATAGACCACTGACCCATTGTTTTGTCTTTTAGTAGGCACCACCATTTTGGAGGTCCATTACAATGGTTGCAGTTCTCAGCTGTCATACATCATGATGTCACTTGCATGAAAATACTTTAAAAGATAACGCCACTTGTCTCAAGGCATTCTCAAGTGTGGATTGTTTCTAAACAGTTTAGTCTTTTAAAATAATTTGTTCTCTCTTTATGTCAAATTTCTACATACTGTTTTGAGAGTTACTCCTGCTAATGTTTTGCTTATGCTGCTAAGGTTATTAGAAATTTCTGGTGATTAATCTGGCTAATCTTTATACACATACTCATCTTCTGATCTTTCTGCATGCCTTTTTGACTTGCCACAGTAAAGTCCAAAAATGGATGAATGGCTGGCAATAACTCAAAGCAGGGTTAGTCGTTTAAAGTAGTTAATGCAGATTGTTAATAATTGCAAAGCAGACAGCATCATTCTTGAAAGATCACTGTACATATATTAGAAAATTTAACTTACGACAAGAATGAAAAGGACATTGCTTCTCAATCTTGTATTGCAAAAGAAGAATGCAACATTGATGGCGACATACAGCTACCAAGTGGTAGGATGGATGGACATTTTAGTGGGTTTAAAAAAATCTTTGCTTAGCTTTATTAAGGGAGTTCCATGCAGGGTAAGTTATCTTTTCGTCTTTTTCTCTGTTTTTGCTGTGGATCTGGTGCTTATAATCACTATGCATGTGCTGTCTGCCTTTGCAACCCTCTATTGTGGTATTGGTTGTGTCATTTATGCAATCTGTAGTATGAAATGAATGTTTTTGAAAAATATGTTCCGATATTATAACTGCAGCATTAACTGTGCTTTTCAAAGCCTTAACTTTTTTTGTCTTTTGTTTTGGCAGCCTTGGGCTTAAATATGTGTTTTGGTTGACTGTAGTATAGCTTCAGCGAAAAAATGTCTGCTTTGTAGAGATTACCAATACTCCGTCTTCTGAAGAGTAGAATGTCTGCTCATAGTAGACAGCTATTGACCACATGGTACACCTAGTACTCGATTTGACTATTTATTTAATTTACATTTTTCACATTAATACTTTATTCAGATGCTCTATTAAAATAGTTTTCAGAGCCAAGCGCGGGATTAATTTAATTTTCTTTTTGAAATTCATATTGACTAGTGGCAACCCACACAAGTTCAAAGCCTGGCTTAAGATTTGTTTTTTGGTGATGGGTTTGTTTCTTCCAGAGTAACTCAAAACCAACTTGTCCACTTGAATATCCTTTATTCGTTACAGTCAATATGGGTCCCCCTTGGCTTCACTTCTTCTGAGAGGTGTTCTTCAGGAAGTTTTTTTGCACCAATCTCCATGTGGCTAACTTTATCGATTTTGTTTTTTTTTTTTTTTTTGTTGCATCTGAGCTTCAAACCAGTATCTCAACCTCTCCCTCCTCCTTTCACATGCTGCTAGCCCCACTCTTTTTATGTCCCCTACCCATTGTCCCACCTCTCAAATTAAGCTGCATGGCATCTTTCATGATACGGTGGTCAGTCACTGGTGATTTAAGTGCCCTGCAGCTTCTAGAGGCTTTCAAAGGCTCAAGTCTGCCTTTAAATTAGACGTCAGTTCTAATGACGTACACTATGTCATTTAATTAGATGGTTTATTAGTCCTTTCATTCTGCCTTATTAGACATTTCTAATATTTTAGATTTTCCTTGTCTTAAAACATTACCAAAATATTTTGTGGATTGGGTTACTTTTCATGCATATAGCTTTTTCTGTTATTTCATTTCAAGTATTTCTTTGAAACTGATGCACACACTCACAGAGGTGTAAATATTTTCAGGTTAGTTGGTTGGCTGTTGGTTTCTTTGTTCATTCATACAGGGACGGCTCACGGCTGATAGTCAGCCTAGGCTGCAAGTCTTTGAGATGTGGCAGGAAATCAGAGAAGATGCACTGAGACTCTGGGACAACATGCGAAGTCCACAGATATATTAAGTGGGTTGGGAACTGAATTGTAATCCCAGGAGGTGTGATTAGCCATCAGTAATCGCTCTGCACTGTCATGACCTATTTTACTTTAAATCTCCATTAATGAAGCTAACAGGAAACATTAAACTCCAAGAAATGTTTTCCATTGACTTATTTTAACATTTGATTTATTTGAACTTTAGTTACAAATGTAGGATGGCTGACTAACTATGAAATAGACCTTACTAAGTATACTTCATTGTGTGAAGTAAGACCAATATAAATAATAAAACCCTTTTGAAATCAACATCTAGACAACCTTATGGAGCCATTTGGTTACCCTAAGAAGAACAGGGGTACAGAGTGTCCTAGCCGACAGGTCACATTTGCCAAATGAGTGCTGATGTTGTGAATGGATAACTCTGAAGTTCACGACCTGCTGAAGATGAAGCTGCAACACAATCCACGAATGCCAAGTGATCCCATTTTATTTGTGTTTCAAGTTGAAGGCTTTTTAATTAGAAACAGCAAAAAAAACTGCTAGTGATAGATCCGTTTGTGGAATACATTTCTCATTGCAGCGTCTCTTGAATTCCACTGTGAGTTGCTAATTTTAATCCTCCCAAGACCTTTGGGACAGTCTAACTAAATAGATTGTTCTCTGACAACACATCAGCAGAAATGTCTGTGCCAGCGTTGGTACTCTAACAATAGCAGCATAGATATTTTAACAAGCGCTACGGGTTGATTAAATAGTCACACAAACAAGCTTTTGTTTATTAAACAAGCCCTCTTATCTTCATTTCATTCATTCATTATCTGTTTATGCCAGTGTTGGATACATGGCAAGAATACTCCAAAGATGGAACCCCAGTTCATCATTGAACACATGTCACCCTTAAATGCTTAGTGATGCCAGTGGTGTCTGAAATGAGTGAGGAAACCAATGTCCCTTAATAAAAATCACATTCAAATAACAAGGGTATGTGTAAAAATAAGACTATGAAGGCAAGGTGAGAAATTAACTCCTATGTATGCATTTTCTGGTGGATCCCAACTAAATTTGCTTTCTGTCCTCCTGACACTATTAACTATTAACCCTAACATGCGATCATTTCCTTGAGTTTAGTGATTTCAGCCTGCAGACACTCCTTCATTTCATTGAGAGGTTGTAGATGAAGGTGGATTCCCCTTTGTTGATTTCTGCCCAAACATTGCACTAAAATTTTACTAACGATCATTTGGGTGTAATCCCTTCTGATGGAGTCAAATGGTGTGTCTGCAAGCCCTTAGTGACGTCACTGGATCCAGAAGCAAGGCAAGAACATTCCGTGGCTTGGACCAGTGGTTCTCAACCTGTGGGGGGCACGAAGATGTGAAAAAAAGAAAACAAGAATCAAAAATACGAACAAAACATCTGTTGAAACCAAAACAAATTAACTTAAACTACATTCTGATACTAGAACAGTAAATATAGAGTTAGATAAATGTCGATAAAAGTTAAGTAGGTATAATAAAATATGCATGTACATTTCAAAAAAATGTGAGGGGGGGCGCGATTAAAACTGTTATGAAAACTCGGGTCGCAAATACTTAAAGGTTGAGAAACGCTGGCTTGGACATCAGTCTATCACCCATATACCCCTGCACAATCACTTGTATAGTATGTGACCACATTTATGTGGACACTCTCACATGCTGAGCCAATTTCAAGTTGCCACATTTTTGTGAGAACAAATAAAATGGTAACCAGAAAAAATACAGATAGACATGGGAGAAGCAAGATCCACAAAGAGTGACCATGTTAGAATTTGAATTAAGGACCTAGAGGATATCTTTCCAGTGCTAACCATGAACAAACTGATAAAATACAACATTTTGAATCCCATTTTTCAATTCAAGGCTCAAAGCCAATCCCAGCAGCACTTGGCTCAATCCTGGAAACACCCTTGGATAAGCTGTCAGCCCTTTGCAGGGCCCGCACAGCCTCACTAGTGTGAAGCCAGTTTGGAATCACACATTAACCTACCACACGTCTTTACGTTATGAAAGGAAAAGCCACTAAGACATCTGGAGAATGGTCATACTCCACACAAACAACAACTCGGTATGTTATTCAAACTCAGGATGCGTGTCTGTTAGATGCTAGCAGCACCCACTCTGCTTATGAGCTAACGTGCTGCTAAATTTATACAAATCAATTGTGAGTTTCGGCAGCATCCACCATAACAAGTTTGCTTTAACTAGCTGCTTTGGCACCGGAAGTGATTGAGTTGAGTGGTTGGATTTGACTAGTGGTGCTGGCGCACATCAATACACACATCACTTGGGTCTTTGGCATAGACTGTAAATGGCAATGGGAAGGATGAGATAGTAAAAGAATGTAAAAAGATGCAAAGGTTTGAGGCAACAAAATATAAGGGGAAACTTAATGTGCGTGGCTATCATTTTTAAACCCCAAAATCCAGTGAAGATCTTATGTAAAATGTACTGCATTTCATTTTTTCTTCATACTCATTTCCATGACTTCATACTGTCTCTCTCTCTTTTCTTTATAGGGCTTTCAAAGTCTCTTGGACTTATTGAAGGCTATGGTGGCCGTGGGAAAGGAGGCCTTCCTGCTACCCTGAATCCTGATGAGCAGTTGAAAGCCAAAGACATTGCAGAGAAATATGGATACAATGCTTTCCTCAGTGACAGAATATCACTGGACAGATCTATCCCAGATTTTCGCCCTAGCAAGTATGTGTTGATGTTTAAACTGACTGAATGCCTTATTAATAAATATTCTAAAGCCTAATTGTACTATCAATTCAGAATTTTCCTCTGATGTCCTCTCACTTGCTGCCAGAATCTACTTTGAAAGCACTGTCTTTACAAAGTCCACTAATTAAAATGCAGTAATGAATGTACCCTAAAGCAGAGAGTGGGCAGCATGTCCATTTGACAGACCTTCTTCTGTCTTCAAGTCTCAGTTGTAGACTGTAGGGAAGATTTATTTTGAGGTTTGACTATTACGGATACACTTAAACTGTAAACTCCAGTTTCCTGATAAATAATAAGCATAATACAGGTGCTGGCCAGCTGCAATGTCCTACTTTATGAGAGTCAAACGTGTCCAGCAGTTGCATTGTTGAGGACCTGCCTAGTGGACTTCATACTGCCTGGAATGGGTCAGGTTTCATTTTCCTACAAGACATCCAGTCCAGTTCATATAGTTCAGAAAGGTCTAATGTTAGAATCATGGCCTTCATTATTTTAAATATGTATTTGGCAGACTTACCACTGTTACATTAAAGAGAATCCATTTATGTATTTATTTATGAGTTTGTGCAGTCGTTGGATGGCAGGGAGATAACGTTTATTGGGCCAAACACAGGAACTATCCCTAGTTGTCGCATTGGTTCATCACATATTTTACACACACACGCACGCACATTCATACTGGGCCTATCTAACTGAACAAAAAGAAGGAACTGTTGATAACAGCAGGTTGTTCATGACAATACTTTTGAATTTTCCCCTTTCCATAACACTGGTAGGCAAGATAAAGTTGTGTAACAGGAAGCTTGACAAGACTGAAGGAGAGGCTTAACAAATTCACTGCTATATGAAGTACCATAAATACAAAGAATGTAAGAGTGAAGAAACTTAGCATGTCTTAAATTTGAGTTTTACTATACCCAACACCTCTCATGAACCAGTATGTCTCACTAAATCTCTAACTGATAAGAAGTTTAACTGGACTTCCAGGGGGTACACAGACACAGACATGACCTATTTCTACACATACAGTATATACAGATAAAAAGTACTTAATTCATCTTAGGGGGAAATTTAGCTTTTTACAGAAGCTCAGAAAATATTATAACAAAAAACAATAACACCCTACTAAAACACATACAGTACAAGAATTATGAAAAACAAGAAGAATTTCTGACTTAAAAAGACTAGAAAACATTTTAAAGGCATACTACCATTGGTATGAAGGAGTCCCAGTAGCTTTTCTTGACACACTTCTGCTGAATAATTTGTTGGCTGAAAGTACTCAATGTTGGTGTGTCAGAGAGAGGATGTACAGCCTTGTTCATAATGGCACTCAGTTTTTTCTTTATTCTCTTCCACAACTACTTCCAGGGGGTTAAAAGTGCTGCCTCTTAATAAACTCATACTGTCTTTCTAAATGAAATTTGCTTACTAAAACTCTAGCAGTGAATGTGGCCTGTGCACTCCCTGTAATTCAGAATTAAAAATATCTTGTTTGGAAAAAAACACAGCATCCAAATGTTTCTTGTAGCCACCTGTTATTTTCTATTCTTCTTGTTTGCAAAATCCATTTAACTCAGTATTATTCTTAGATCTTCTCACATACTCATTGGTTAAGGTCTTCACATACATTTTCACCAGAATTCAAGTAAGTACTATTGAAACCGTTCCTGTAAGAACTTCACTGTTTATGCTTTAGATTGTGTGCTTTAGATTGTCTTGTTGAAATTTCTCGCCTATTTTCAGCATCTGTTTCTTCATTGATTGTGGATCCCTCAGACTTGCTCTAATTTCTTAGGTCAATTTTTCCTTTTATCACACAATATTTTCAGTGCCATAAGCTGACACACACTCCTAAAGCATGATAGACCCCCCTCTATCTTTATCAGCAAGTTATTCTTTTCTTCATGTGTTTCACCTGAGATCTCTTCAACTGATTCCTATGTACTTATGGCCGAAATTTTAAAGTGTGCATCCTGAGTCTTCAAAATTTTAGCTTATCTATGTATTTATTATACCTCAGACATCATTATTCTGATTAGGCTGTATTGAAGATTTCCTTTTCATAGCATTTCCATGCAGATCATTTTTCACATGGCTCATATTATGGACTAGCACACTAGTGTCAGCGAAACCTTTCTTTGCAGCGATATGTGGTTTCGTCTTTGCATATTTGACCAGTTTTTGAGTAGTTCTACCTGAAGTTTTTCTGGGTTGCCTAGAGTTTTCTTTGACCTCAATTCTTCTTCCACACTGTAAGTATTTAGATCACTTTGAACAGTCTTTCCCTTAAAGGAGGAGTAAAATCTCTGTATTTTCAATTTCATAGTGAGCCACTTAGAGGAAGCCGTGGTTTTTGAAAGCAGGTCCAACATCAACATTGACCAATATCGATACCAATCTAAAATTTGTTTTCGCCTGAATTCATCTAAGGTTGAATGTGGAAAGTCAGCAAAAAACAAAAAAAGACTACAAGGGTTGCCTAAACTGTTGCATACTGCACAATGATTTAGTTATTTTCTTTCCGTTTAGAGGTTGATTGACATCCAAGTACCTTCACGACAGATTAATTTTCATTAACTCTCGTGATGGTTTGGGTGGAGTAATCTGGTAATTTCATGAATTTGTTTACACTAAACTGTGATGGTACATTCGTGGACATCAAATCAGTTTTTAATATGCAAAATGATCAGGTCACATCACTAAAGATGTCAGGATTGTCATTGGTTCATAAATGGTCCCAGTCAGGTCATTTACAGGTTCATTCTAAGGACAGAGTGCACATGTGAAATAGGCTAATTATTAATTGTGTTGTTTATGCATGATCAAATTGTTGTTTTTGACATTGAATAATGGATAATTCCATTATTCAGCATTAAATAGAAGTTATATATTAACAAATAATAGCCATACCGCATACAAACTCCACACAGGGAGGACCCTGGAAGCGAACCTGGGTCTCCTAACTGCGAGGCAGCAGCGCTACCCACTATGCCACCGTGCCGCCCAATAGTGAGAACAGCATTATGCAAATGTAAAGAATTATTTTTATTATCCTATTTTTGTTAGTATTAAATTTTGATAATAATGTAAATACATTTTAAAATGGATGGATGTTTAGTTATATTTGTTCTGTGCTAACTATGCTACCCATCTAAAGCAGGTTGAAGTTTAAGTAATCAACGTAGACCTCAGGATTAGCATTTTCAGTGCACCATGCAACGCATATGTCTCTGATATGTGCCATTTGCTATGGGATTTGTAAAAGTAGCATTAATGTTCGTAATGTGCCATCTATTGGAAGGACAAATGGAATGAATTTTATTACTACAAGTGTTTGTGATGTGCCTTGTTTTGGAATGACACAGACATAGTAACCCGATGGATACACAGAGTGACACACAGACTCTTATCCATTTATTAATGTGGATATTCAGTCTTTTCTTGGGTAGATATTTTAAAAGCAAACAGCTGACTTTAATTTGTGTTTTTACATCTAATTTTTATCAGTGCATGTTGTTAACTCCTTTTTTGATAAGATCCCTGTCACCTTCTGTTAGAAATTATTACCAAAGAAAGTTATTTGCATTTATTCCTACTCAATTTGTGTGTTATTGTATAAAGTGCATTAAACGTCTCGTAATGTAAGGTAATGTGGCCAGAAGGCAGATGTTCTCCTAGTATTTGGTTACATTTCCCACAATTCTGCCCCAAGGTGTTCATTAAAATTGAAAAATGTATAATTTGTGGAATGCTTAATCAGTTTCTTTTATATAATGACTAATTGGCATGGACATCACTCTAGCTAGCACATGAAGCAGATTGGTACAGCTCTCCAAAGAATTGAGTAGCGAGTAGTCAGCAGAGACCAGGGAGCACAAAGAGTTAAAGTCACATTGAGAGTGCAACCCCTGGACTGTGAAAGTGACATGACTGTTGTGAGTACAGATATGGTACAGAATGTGGATCTTGCAGATGTCATCCCTGGAATAATTTCTGACTTGTCTGGAAGGCAGATGTAAAGCTTTCTGGGACATGGTTGGACCAGCTGACACACTGGAAGGCAGCAGAACCTGCCTGCAGTGGGGTGGGTTGAAAGTGGTTAAAGATTTTAATAGCTTTTCTTTTATTTCTTACTTCCGACTGCAATGCTTTTCTGTGTCTCTGGCCCCTCTCAGCGTAAAGCACAGCTGCTTTGTTTAGCTCAGCTTGCTATTTATAGGTTGCCTCAGCAGCTGTTAATGTGGGTCAGCATCCCAAGGTCCATTCCATTGTGTTCCCATCAAACCAACTTTTATCCTCAGCAGTAGGCAGATTTGTAGGTAGAAATTAGCTGAGCCATTCCTCAAGACTGCATACTGAAAAATCCATACATTAAGAGTATTTCACAGCTGCTTTGAAATTTAATGGCCTACTCTATCACGCATGTCAAGGCAGTATAGAGCAGCAGGAGCAACAAGCTGCATGAAAGCTGTTGTGCCCGCGTGTCAGCTAGGGCTTGCCACATTCAAGCATTCAGGCTGAACCTTTTTCGTTGCTTAAAGGCAAATTGTGCAAGTGGTCTAGTTCAAATCTCAGTGGAGGCACCGATTTTAGGGTCCAAGCCCCTCCTGTATCACTATTGTTGGGGTGCAAGTAACCTGAGCCCTATTATGCAATGGTGAAAGGATGGAAGCAACACAAGGGGAATTTAGACCAAGATTCTTTATTTGTATATAAGGCAAACTCTTAATATACAAAACCAAAAAGGCCTGATTTAACAAACCTCAAGTAGAGTCATATTGTGGTTGTCATCAGTGGGCTGCTGCAAGTTTCTGAGAGAGATGGTATTGTCTGAAAGAGATAGTTAGCTGTGTTGTCCTGGGAATTAACTCATAACATCGAGATCACCATGGCGACACTGAGACGTACCATTAAACCAGGACTGCTCACAATACGCTTTTTGCTCATTGAGTGCTGTCTGCAGTGCAGTCGGTGACACCTTAGCACCACACTGGAACAGTGTGAGTTTTTAGACAGAGGCTGGTGTGCCAATTGTGCCACCAACCCCCAAGTTGGAGGACCTGCTTGCAGGGCTTGATGCAGATTAACGTCATACTCAGGATGAAACTATTGCAGGTTAAGGGCCTTGCTCAAGGGTCCAACAGAGTAGAGTCACGTCTGGCATTTACTGTTAAGTTCAGCATTATATGTGTTGTGTCGGTGTGCAGCCCCTCCATTCATCAAATTTTAGAAAGTATTAACTCACCCTGAGAACTATTGATAGGTGAAATAAGCCACCAAGTAGTGTGTTAGAGAGTTGAAAGAGGTTTTTTGAGTTGAATGGCTTGTTCTTGTCTAAATTGCCTAAATTTCATATATAGTCTTTTCACCTTTAATTGATTGAATGATTCAGTAAGTGCAACTAAGAATTATGTTGTGCTTGTGACACTGAGCAAAGAAAAATTAAAGTTAGTGACTAGGTGGGTTACTGCAGTTAATGCAACACCACAACAACACCATAGATCACCTCTTCATCCTGACCAGCTATGGTTCTGTCCCCAGGTGTAAAGAGCTCACCTATCGAAAGGATCTGCCTCAGCTTTCACTGATCTTCATCTTTGTGAACGAAGCCTTGTCTGTGATCCTGCGCTCTGTCCACTCAGCTGTCAACCACACTCCTGCCCACCTCCTCAAGGAAATCATCCTGGTGGACGACTACAGTGAAGATGGTAAGTGAGCAAATGTCAAATCTGTACGTTGCTGTTCTTGATCAGCTCAAATCACTCTGGCCCTTGGTATAATTAGAAAATGGGTTCCAACTCCTTTGAATTACTGATGTGTGCATTTGCTGGGCTTTAGGCATCAGTATCTTAATAAAGTGCTAAATGTTGTCCATTAATATGGAAATAATGCTCTTTAAATTAAACTCCTGGCAGTCTTCCACGTGCGTGGGTTGCCTATTCACGGCTGATCTGAATATGTCAAGCACTGCGCTTCTCTTTTTTAAAAAGGCAGTTTATTTTGCTGCATGCCTCGCATCATGCTCTGTAAAGGAAGCCTTTATAGCTGCAAATTTGTGGCAGAGTGCTTGCTTATAAAGCTGCCTTGTGCTGGGATTGACTTGTTCTGCTACATCAGCTCTCATAAAAGACTCACTCAGATTTCTATGTTAAAGTCTCCAGAGAAGAAAGACCTCATTTACTGTACATCACTCATTTAGTCGACAATGGTTGTGGCATATTGAAAGGAATCTGGAAAAAATGACTGCGTAGTGTGTTGAGCCTGATGGTCAAAGAATGGCCTTTCAAATGTGAGCTTGTCAGCTGGTCAGTGACTAATGTTTCTCAGAAAGGCAGCATACAAGACTGAGGCTCAGGGTCTAATGACATCTCAGTGACAAGAGTTTCAGTTTTATGCAGGCCATCCTCTGGAGAAATTCTGCTATACTGTATGCAATTAGTAAATGCAGATATTTTGGGAGGTCCGCACGCTTTGCGTATAATGTGAGCGTCGAGTAGTTTAAGGGCAGATGTCAAGAAAGGCACTACTGGGAGAAGGCCATCTGGTTTAGATCTCGAGTTTTTACACAAATTTACACTTTGGTACATTCAGTTTCAAAGATTTATAGCCAGTGTCACAGGAGGCTGGGGGCCAGACCCAGCCTGGATGCCTGGAAGGACCGGAAGGCAGTCAGTACGTCCCCCGGGCCGCGAGAGGGCAACAGCCCTGGATAAGCAGGGGACCATGGAGATGGAGCAAGGAGGCACAAACCCGTGAGGGCCTGTGGCTTCCGTCAGGAGGTGTCCCAATTCTCCTAAAGCCTGGAAGATCTGCACTTCCGCCACACCTGGGAAGGTGGGGGAAAATCCTTCCAGCGACAACCAGAGTTCTTCCGGGTGCAAGGGCAGCACTTCCGCCACACCAGGAAATGCTGTCGGAAGAGTGTCATCAAGCACCTGGAGCACATTCGGGTGGAAATTAAAGGGGCCGCCTCAATACAATCAAAGAGCTAGAGTCGGAAGCTGGAGCAGGACGAAGCTCCAGTGGCTGGAGGAAGAGAGGCGGTCCACGGACAGTGAGAAAGAGGCCCGTGTGTAGGGTGATTGGTGCTGGGAGAACTGTGTATTGGGCGGACTTTATTTGTAAAAATAAACGTGTGTTTTATAAAGTGCTGGTGTTTGTCTGATGATGTTCGGACCTGCGCTCACACCAGATAACAAGATCTCAAAGATTAATGTGAAAAGAGCAAGAGGCCAGTGTAGGTGACACTGTTGCATTGTCATACTATTTCCTTGCATTTTGTTACCTGTTAAAGTCTGTTAATATTTCGAACATTACTGAGGAATTGATTCAGTCTAGAGATTTTTCCTAAATTCACTCAATGTGGATTCACGTCAAACATTACCTGTATTTATAATAATTAGATTAGAATGTAAACACTTGAGTTAGTGCTACAGATCTGGGCCAGAATGAAGAAAAATCATTTGTCAGAAAGTGCTGATAATGCTTTATGTCCAGCTCATCCTGCAAACACCCAAAGGTAAAACTTTTATAAATATTTTATGGCCAGAAGGAGATGCTCTCGAGTGAACCTGAGCCCAAGCCAAATAAGCACAAATAAATAAAAGTAAAGAGGAATTCGTTATAAAATAAATTATACACAAAGAATGCCTACTGGGCTTACCTACAAGTCCTGTATTCCTTCTGCCTATAGTGTCAGCAAGACAACTCGTTTCAAAAAGGCAACCAGAAAAATTGACAAAAGACATAAAAAGAGGTGAGAACTGGGAGATTGAGAAAACCGAAGCATCAAAACCAAAACAGGAAGTGAAAAATCAGTCTATGAATGTAACAAAAGTCAGAAAATCAGAGATCAAAAAAGAAATATTCCTTATAAAGACACAAAACAAATGTTGTTACCTGCAGCTCAGATGAGAACACTATGAATTAGGCAGCCTTTTAACACTGCAATTACCCGTGTGTCACGACCCCAGGGGAAACACCCGGTAGTGAGGGGAAGACTGCACAAACAATGGAATACAACATGGTGGCTAAAAATGAAATAAAAACCATAATATGTAACACTGCTCTTTCTCCTTAATCCCTGG